>CM040428.1:56462154-57662154 GCA_022702705.1 Papilionanthe hookeriana x Papilionanthe teres
AGAGGATGACTGCAAATGCCGAAGAAAGAGGAGCGCCTAGGGTTTAGGAGATGCAAACGAGAAAGGGAGATGCAAATGAGATCCAAGGTTACAGGGGTAATAATCCGAATGAAAACGCGGCCTGCTGGGGTCATCCCACGGGCCGCTTGTTTAACAAATTATAAACCTCATTTTTTAATAAGCAGACGAAACGTGCGATCCAAAAGGTACAGCGGAATTTTCAAAAACGCCCCCGCACTTATAAACTACTCCAAACAGGCCCTAAGTCAACAGATTATTTGAAACATAGCATCAACGAACCTTTTCCTTATAAAAATATATATAATAGCGAGCGATAAAACAGATACATTTAGTTCAAGAGATGAAAAAACAATAGATTTTACTTTTTACAATTCTATCACCAAAATCATTTACATAACATAAGAAATATCACTATTTTCACTTTCAAAATATAAAGTACACATTTTTTTATATGGAAGATGAGATATATATGAACATTAAAGTTTAGGTGTTAGATATGTAACTACAATGGTAGGTATGTAAATCTTCAAAAATAAAAAAAATAAAACAGAGGTTTGACTACCTTCACTTGCAGAGAAGATGAAAAAAAAAAAAAAATGCTTATATGACCCCTAAATATTTACATGTGGCCATTTTAAAATGAAAAATAGACTTCTTTGATACTTGTATAAACTATAAACTCTGAGACTAAAAAAGCCTCATGTTTGGGAAGAAATTTTCCGTCTGGATGTCTGCACGACCAACTGCCAGGCGGCACGTCCCCTGCCGCTGACGTGTATTGCGACGTGACGCTCTGCAGTTAACCGTCCGAACGTGCGATGTCCAGACATAATATTTTCTCATGTTTGTGAACTGTTTGACACTTCAATTTTAAGTATCATCTTATAATGGTACAAGTCCACTGAAACTAAAAAGACATCTCTGTTTATGGAATTAATATGATTGAAAGATTGATCGACAGTCGGAGACCATCGATCAAATCATATAGGTTGAACTGACAGAGGAGCGGACTCCCCTTCCAGTCCGGTGTGCTATTTGAATCCTCCCGTCATGGGTGAAATTTGAACCCCTGACAACCCAAACTTCAAGCTTCTATAACAAAGCACTTGTTTTAACGCAGTCATCAAAACACTTTTAGACTCACTCAACTTTCGAACTTTTTATATTATTTTACTTCTTTTTTATCTTTTGAATCTCTTTATTTATTATTTTACACAATAAAATTTACTATATTTTACATCATTGATGCTGCTGGTATGAGAAACATATCCCAAAACTTTGCAAAAATAATAAATAAAATAAAGAGAAGATAAAAAACTCCAATTCAAAGTGAAAAAGGCATTTACATAACTGATGAGGAATAAGTGAGAGCTGAAAGTCTTAGCTTCCTTACAGCATCTGCAACATTGTCTTTTGCTGAACTGATCATGATTTACACCAATGTTATGAAATGTGGCCCAATTGAATGCCTCACTGGGGCGATGTATGGGACTCGAGTTGTGGAACTATGGCCGAAGAAAGTTCCAAATGTGAAACACGAACGGCTCCGATGAGCCGCTCGGGGAGCTCCTCGTAAGTGTTTGCCTGTTTCAGACAATGTTAGAATAAGATGGGAGGTACAATGAGTTTTAGCAGAAAGAGTGCAACAGCAGTAACAAAATCTGAGGGGAGGTTCTGGAGCAACATGCAGAATAATTGTTAGGTGCAACATATCGCCCAATTCCAATATATTTACATATACAATGCCCTGCACTTTACTTCTTACATTCATACCACCTTACATCGGGGGGCGGAACCACCCTCTTTTTTTAGGGGGCATACTTTTTTCACTTCTTTATCATGATTCACAAAAAAAATAAAACATTACAAAAGATTCCGTTGATTTATTGATTCATGAATATATTCAGGGGTGCAACCAACCTCTTTTTTGAGTGGGGGAAAATTTTTTTCACTTCATTATTATGATTCACAAGGAAATGAAATAGTACCAAAAAATTTTCTTGATTAATTGATTCTGATGATTCATTATTTGGGATTGACACCAGACTATATGATCTACGACGAGGATAATTGAGTGTAACTCAATATTTCAACACTATCACACGTTATTGGCTGCAGCTGGACATATATAAGATTTATTCCTAGAAATGTCCCCATGGCTTTGCCTTGCATAGAAAAATTATTGAACAAAAAAGGACCATCAAATTCCTTATTGGCCTCAATAAAGATCTAAATGAAGCTTTTAGGGGGGAGGGGACAATGATAATTAAATCCAATCCTACCATTCGGGGACATTTGTAGAAGTTAGAAGAGACAAAAGTAGAAAGAAGAATGATGACAGACAATCATACCACACCATCAATTGAAGGTTCAAGCTTTTGCACTCACAACTCCTCTCAGAATAATAAACTTAGGAATGGACGATCGTGGTGCGATCATTGTAAGAAAACTAATCATGTGAAGGAAACATGTTGAAAATTACACAAAATACCTATAAATTGGAAGCCATCCAAAATAAAACATGATAGAGAAAACTGTGCAAAGACTGCTGTCACAACTAACAACAATGCAAAATTCAATCCATTCACCAGGGAGCAAATTAAGGCACTACAAGAAATGATACGTTATTGTTATAGTTATGGACAAGTACCACAATCCTCTAAGGAGCAACCGACCAATCAGTTGACACACTGAGGTATCTTACCTCACGTGCTTAATATTCAAAGAAATAAACTAAAACTTTGGATAGTTGACTGCAGAACTCAGATGATATAGCGAAAGATATCAATATCTTCAAAAATTACAACTCATGCATCAATCACTCTACAGTTCCACAATTGATCTTCACTTTTACTATGTTCTTTATGTTCCAAAATTAGACTGCAATATATTCTCAATCAACAAACTTACTCATGACTTATAATTTGTAATTAAATTTTATTCCATTTTTTGTAATTTTTAGAAAATGTATTGAGGGAGGATGATTGTCAGTACTGAGATGTATGGTGGTCTATATATGCTCAAAGAAAATAATCTCATCGGTAGACATGCTCATCCATCTTTATGAGTCAAATTCAAAATCTGTTAATTTAATTTATAATTCCAAGTCTGCTTTATTTGAAAGTCAAGTTATGTTTAAGTTTTTCGCCTTGGTCATCCAAATTATACTTATATTGAAAAAATATTTCCTCATATTTTTATCAATAAGAAGTTTAATTTCTATAAATGTGAAGGGTGTGAACTTGCAAAGCATAGCAGACATACATATTATTTAGAATATAAACAGAGCACAATGGTTTCTATCTTTCATAAAAAATCATACTATAACGACTTGAATATTCCTTATGAAAGAAAAATCCAAAATCGCCACCATATTTTATTCCTTTCACTCCATGATCCTTACTCAATTCTAAAAGCAAAATTTAAGTTCTTAAAACTGAGAATACTAAAAAATGTTTTAATTACATTCTGGATCATAATCTTTCCAAGCATGGTATCATCCATATAAATTCTTGTGTTGGGAGACATTTACTTGAAGTGACCGGTGTTATTATGATCTTTAATCATGTGTCTAAACACTTATGGGGAGAAGTCATACTCACAACCACATATCACAAAATGGGGCTGCTAAGAGGAAAAAAAGACGTTTACTTGAAGTGACATGTGTTATTATGATCTTTAATCATGTGCCTAACCACTTATGGGAAGAAGCCATACTCACAACCACATATCAATAGAATGTCTAGTCATGTCCTATAATTTCAAATTCTTTGTAATTTTATCATGGAATTCTATTCACAAATTCACTCCTTTTCTTCCGACTTATGATTGAAAGTCTTTGTTTGTTCCGCCTTTGTTTACATCTACCAACATCGCACCAAATTTGATCCCAAATCTTATTAGGTGTATCTTCCTTAGTTACTTTTGCAACAAAAAATGATACAAATGCTACTTTACCATTACAAAAAAAATATATAACTCCAGGATATCACCCTATTTTAAAATCAATCTTACTATCCCAAATCTAAAATTGATGGGGAGAATTCAAGGGAATATCAAATTTGGGACCTTCTTCAAAACACTCGAACTGAATCAAATCTTGCACACATGAGATATTAAAAATTGACCCGACACGCTAACACGACTTGAACTTGACTCGAAAAATTCGGGTTATGGTTGACCCGAATATTTTTTGAGTCAATTTCAGGTCATCAAATTCAACCCGTTTATTTTTCGAGTCAGGCTCGGGTTGAACCCGAAAACCCAAACATGAACCGAATAAGCACGAAAGTTCGGGTCGGGTTAGCGGGTCAAGGATCAAGCCTAGGTTCGAGTCTTAGTTTTCAACTTGTTTATTATTCGGGTCGGGTTCATGTTGACCCTATTCGAGTCGGGTAATTTTTGAGCGAACTCGAACCTGATCCGCTGATTCGAATTGACACTCCAAAGTCACAAAAATAACTGAACCAAATCCTACCACTCAACTAGCTCCACTTAAGGAACTAAACTCTGTCACTGAAACTGCCCCGATTGTCTCTACCCCACCTCAACTTGACACTAGTGATCAAGAACATTGTGTCTATGCCAAAAAAATGGATGGCTGAGCAAGCAAAGGACACCATGCAAATTAGGAATTGTCAAGAACCTGCAACAAGTTCTACATCTAATAATCATAATAGTATGGATTCTTTATCTCACGATCGAAGATGCATTGATCATCCAATCAAAAGATATGTACGGTTGTTATTATCTTATAGAATTTTAGTAAAAAATTTTGATAGTGTGCATGTTCCCAACTCTATTCAAGAGGCTCTAAAGGTTACAATGTGGAGACAAGCTGTTGAGGAAGAAATTCATGCTTTAGAACATAATAACACATGGACACCTGTTGACCTCACTTTTTGTCGAGGTTTAGTATTCCTCCTAGATTTAGGATTCTAGCCTCAGGAGCTTCCCCGACGATCCTAGATTCCTAGCGATGGGACCCACCTCGTTTTAGAGTGTCTGGAAGCCACTTCGTTACTCTTTGAAATCTCCGTACGAGATTCCGTACCGCTAGTCTATAGCCTGGTCGAAATTGATGTCGGGAGTTCAAATTGAGTCCTATAGGACCCGGACATTAGGACGACCTCGTGCACATCTCACACGCACCATTCCGATCGATCGGACTCGAGTCGAATTTTGCGACGATACCAAATTTCGACGCAATTTCGACGTGCTCGTCGACGAGGTTGCCCGAACGACCTCGGACGACGAAACGGACTCGCGCCGATGCGTCGGAATGTCGATTTCACTTAAAATTGACGTTAAGTTTGCGACGATAGCCCGTCGAGTGCGAAAGTTAGGGTTCGGGGCGTATTTTTAAAATAAATTAATATTAAATCCTTTAAATTATAAAATTAAGCCCTAAATCCTACCCTTCCCCCATTCGACTCGTTCGGCTAGCCCGTCTCCCGTGCCTTGGTCCCGCGAGAGTCCTCTCGCGCCTCTTCTCCCGCGCTCGACTCTTCCCCCTCGCCATAGCCGTTGGCTCCTCGAGCCGCGCGTGGTTTCCTCCACTCCTTATCTTATCTCGCGATGGATTCGGGCCCGCTCTCCGTGCGCACTCGAGCACCCTCCCCGCGGCTCCCCGCGATCTTTTCCCCATCTCCCTCTCGTCTCACCCGACTCCTCCCGATGCTTATCCGCCGCAGCCCATCTTCCTCGCTCTCCTTCCTTGCGTGAGATGCAAGTGGATGATCTCATCCATGCTTTCTTCTTATCCATGGCAGCCAAGTGAGTTTGGATATATTATTTTTGTGATTTTGTGGCTGCCTTGAGTCCTCCTCTTCCCTCCCCTGCCTATAAATGCTCCATTCTGGGATGAAGTGGGGGCTGGCCGAATTTTTAGAGGAGGGGAGGTGCTGCTGGATTGAGCCTTGAACTCCTTATTCTCCTTGTTCTCTGCACTAGCTGGTAACCCCTCTCTTTTCTTTGTTCCTTCTCGATCTTGCTTGAGTCGGCTACGGTTTGTATCGTGGGCTTGTTTTTCTTCCCGCTTAGTGTCTCGGTCGAGCATTCATGTGACATGGAATATTTCACTTACTTGCTTAAATGACCGTTTTCCTCTTTTCACCCCCTAGTGGCATGCTAGTATGTTGTTACATTAAGGTTTAAGGGGTGTTTCATTACTCAAAACATGTGAAATATGGAAATGTAAGCATATGGAAATTTTGGTTTCAATGACATGTTACTATCTCCCTATGTTCTTTATGTTTATAGCAAGTTCAAAATATTGGAAATGTGACTTTAGGACCATGCTAACTCCTCTTGCAAGTATATTGGGATGTGTATTATAAGGCTTTTCATTCACTCTTACCTAGCATGAAATATTGGAAAGTTTAGTTCTTAATCATTTCAATTTTCTTTGGCTCAAAAAAAAAAAAAAAGTGCATGCTAGAAGTGATGGAGAAGAGATTCTATGTTGTTCTTACTTAAAGCATATGCTAGTCTTTTCTTTTTGATACATTAAAGGCATGGCTTTGAGGCAAAGAATAATCTCTTTTGCAAGCATGATAAGATGGGTATTGAGATGTCCCTTGCTCACTTTTGCTTGGCATGAATCATGGAAGGATTTATTTGGCTTTTTCAATATACATGTGGGGGCTTGTTTCTTGCTCTTTATACCTTTCCCTCACAAAGATTGCATGCTAAGAAGAGGCTTATTTTAGTTTGAGAAGTTTCACACTTTTCCTTACATGAAACATATGGTGGTTCTACATTTTGAATATATGGAAGCTTGGTTCTTGGGTTCCTTGTACCTTATCCCTTTATAAAAGCATGTTGAATGAATGTGAAAAGTCTTTATGCTTATCCTTGCTTGCAAGCATGTTTAGGTGGAAATTTGGAAGTCTCTTGCATATTTTAACTTGATGTGAAGAATGGAAAGTTTTATTCAGCTTTATATATTTATGGAGCTTGTCTCTTTGCTCCTCCTATTTCTCATCTCTTTGCTCCTCCTATTTCTCATCTGTTAGAGAACATGCTAGGGGAGTGTTAAGCTCAATTTGGAAGTATTTATACTTTTCCCATGCAAGGTATTTTATGGCTTCAAAGCTTTGAATGCTTGGGGGGGTTAGTTACCGGGCTTCTTGCATTTTTGCCCCTTAATGGAAGTATGGAAAGTTTTATTTGAAGGCTACATACATGTGGAATTTTATTCCTTACTTCTATCTCTTCTTTATCAAACAAAAATACATGTAAGAGATAGTGAGGAAGGATTCTATGTGAAGTTCTTATTTGAAGCAAGTACAAAGCATGTTAACATAGGCATTGAGATATTCCTTCCTCACTTTAGCTTGATATGAAGCATGGAAGGATTTATTTAATTTTATATGCATGTGAAGCTCATTTCCTACTCCTTTCATTTCTTTATCAAAGAGCATGCTAGGGTGGAGTTTTAATTTAATTTGAAAGAGCCCCATGCTCACTCTCATGATAAATAGGTAGTGGCTCTATATTTTGATATGTTGAGTATGTGGAGGTATTTGTTTTGGCCTCATGCTAGGTTTGGTTCCAACTTTATTGTGGCTCGTCATAGCCTCACTGGAGGCTCGGTTGGCTTATCCTAACCCTTACCCGAGAGGCTATTTCGATGTATATTTGCTGCTCTTATTTCAATGCTTTGAGAAATTTATTTTGGCTTTGTTTGGGAGCTTGGCTGATTTGATTTGTTCCTTATTTGAGGGCTTACTTTGGTATTCGGATTTATTCTTATATCGGGCTTTGTTGAGACTTTGCTATACTCTTTGTTTTAAGCTTGATCCTAGCCGGATTTTGGCCTTATATGGCTCGGTTTTCATTTGGCATTGTTGTATTATTGCTTTCGAATTGAAGCTGGCTTCATTCCAGCCCAGCCATGGCTCGGGTTCGACCCTATATGGGCCAGGGTTTGGCTCATTTAACTCCTCTTTTGCTTTGGCTCGGAGTGGGGAACGCTGTGACTTGATTTTATGCTATTTCGAGCCCAACTCTTGGCTCGGGTTAGGACTTTGGTGCTCTTCGGGTTTGATTTGATGTTGGTGGCTGTTTCAATTTGGAGTTGGGTGAATTTAAACTCCATGGCTATTTGATAAATACCTTTATATGTTTTGTGGTGAAATTGGGATTGAATTGATTTTATGGGGCTTGTCTTCTCATCGGGATTTAGCCGTGAGCTTCATTGTGGTAATTTGGAATTTAGGGGAAGGGCCTTACTTTTTGCTGCTCCCTTGCTACAGGATTGCCGTGAGTCCCTCCCATTGCTTGTAGCCTTACTTGTGAGCCTCCTCCTCGTCTGATTTGCCTTGACCGTGAGCCTCTTGATGTTGATTTGTGATTTTGAGGCTGGATGGGGGCTTTACTTATTGCTGCCCCTTTGTTGTGGCCTTGGCAGAGAGCCTCATGGTGGTGATTGATGTGGTGATGGCTTGGCTTATTGCTATGTTTGAACTTGGAGTTGATGGAAATGAATTCAGAGTCATTTCTCATTTGCTTATGGGAGTGAATTGAGCACTGATACTTAAGGAACTTTCTTAAAGATTTTATTTGGTGGGATTGGTGCTAGTTTTGAGATTTTTGGACTTGTACACTCACTTTCATATGTATTGGAAGTTTTCCTGATTCTCCTATTGCTGTCGTGAGCTTAATCCGGAGTCTGAGAGTAGTCCTATTTGCAAGAATTATACTTCAAATGAAAAGAATCGATTGAGGATCGGAGGGCTGGATTCTAGTATTAGTCTGGGGCTTTAGTCGGCTTTCTTCGAGTCACTTTTCTTTTCTTTTCCAGTTGATTTGTGGATTCTCGAACGATTTTCGAAGGTCACTGCTTTTGATTCGACTCCTATCCGAATGCAAGGATACCCGTTTCGTGGACAATCCAATCGTGCCCAAGTGAGAAAATGACGTCCTCAGGACCGATTCAAGGACCTCGGGCCATGCTTTCAGCGTTCTGTTGTTACATGTTTTAGGGGTGAGTGGATTAACTTGCATTCTAGTTTTTTTTAGTCTTTTCCGGGTCTGGAGGCAGGTTAATCCCCTCATTTTCCCCTTTTCGTTGCTCGACACGTTTCCCCGCTTCACTCGGAGTAGGTTTTGTTTTGTTTTGTTTTGGGGCGATGACGGCGATGATGCAAAGGCACGCCAGATGATGAGTAGAATGATATCCCATCCTACGACATCGGGACTCGCTCTAGGGCCCCGTGAACCGTAGGATGACGGTATCATTCACCGCTACTAAGCGCAAGCGGGGCACCCGTACCTTCTAGGATTGTTAGCGATCCTTTACCCTACGAAATGATCGACTCGTGGACAATTATATTTTTCAAGATCTGATAAAAATACGATACTACATTTCGCAACAAAAATATCTTTCCACCACAATCAAGAAAAATTGATAAACTTTCTTTTGCATGTCTGAAATCCATATGCATGCTAAAAATATAAATTTCAAAACTACATTATAAAATTTGATTGTCCACTTGTTGATTATCAGTCTTGGAGTGGAACACTCTCCCGAGTTAGGTTTAGTTGGACACCCTTCTGGCGAGTGGCGGGCTTTATACACTCGTGTGACCGAAGTAGCCTTCGACGACCCTTCGAGCGATCTTATACGAGTTCGAGCTTAGCCCCGACCCGAGTGCTTGCGGTTTTCTTCGGTTTTCATTTGATTTTTGATAGAGCACTCGTGGTCCTTTTAGGATTTTCTCGGAGTTTCGGTGACTTTTACTACTTTTCTCGAGCTTTCCGTTGTGGGTCGATCTACTTTGTTTTCTTGAGTTTTTCGACGACCTTTTATTTTGCTTGCTTGGCTTTCATGTGGCACACTTCTGCTGGCTAGACGAAAGAAGACTACGGATCTTCCAGGTATACAGGTTTGTTTACATTTGCAGCGTGTTACCTTCTTTATACCTGCCACTGCATGCTATACTGTTTAGCTGTCACTTTTTATACCTGCTACTGCATGTTGTTCCTGTTTAGCACGTTACATTATATACTGTTGCATGTCTTTACTGCTACTCCTGTGCTATATACATATCCTGTTATAAACTGTACAACACTTAAACATACTTGCATAGGATGTTTAGGAGAACTCGACAATAGGGCCACCTGATTTGACATTTTGACTTGCCACCTTAGAAAACTCAAACTTCTTCACGGCGAGGAGCTTGGAGCTAGCGCGGTGGGCAGCACGGCCATCTTCAAACAGCAAAACATGTCTTCACCAATTAAACCATTCCTTAGTGTTTAAACAACAATCCATAGGATTTCGAGGTCGTTCGCCTAGCGCGACATAAATCCTCAACCTCCTTTTGGGCCTTTGTATAGCTATGCTGTACAATATAAGCCCCGACTCGTTTTAGGATTCCGAGGTTGTCGTTCGTTACGACCTAAATCCTCACATCTTCTAGGCTATTCGTGTGATCGTTTCACACAAATGTAAGCCCTAATTTAATAAAATTGGCAGGATGAAACACTTGATTAATATCTCCTAAATCAAAGCCAAATCATAGGATAGCATGGAAGTCACCGAGGTTCGCCTCCGGATCTTTGACATCCCCAGTTCTTTCTCGCTTGGATTCTACAATAAAATGTTCCAAATTCGAGCCAATCCCTTTTCACACCTCTTTGTCCGATTTCGTTGATAAGTCCTATCCTTTTCGACTCTTTCAAGATAATATTTCCGATTTTTATCGAGAGTTTTCTTAAGTCTTTCGGTCATTTAAGATGTAATTAACTATGAGGCTTGCCTTATAGAAGCATTTCCGAACCCAACTTAAAATAAACCCTATTTAATTCCTTATATTAAATAGTGGAATTTGTCAACGAATAAATTGGTTTACAGACCAAACGGACGTCATATATTTCTTAGTTTATTTGATCGAGCCTCACCTTAAGTCTTGTGTTTGTCTTTCGGGATAAGTGCATGACTGAGTAGTAGCGCTTCTTTCATTCAAACTATGAAAAATATGAGGTCGGTTTGACTTCCTTTCTTTCGTTGAAGGATCCTTCCGAAGCGGCGACGAGATTCCGATTCCGGCGACCGACAGCTTCTTACGGGCACTTCACCGGCACAAAACAACGCCGACAACACCTACATAGTTGCCTCATGAAAAAAAAAATCTTGTAGGCTGTAAATGGATATTCACATTCAAATTTATGGAACTTCTGAATATCATGAACTTGTTTTGTGGCATCCCTGCTGGTTTTTTAAGATGGTTGGAGCAACACCAATTCCACTGTCGTGAGCGAATTGTGTCCGTACATAATCACAAAGGGAGTTTGTCCAGTTGTTCGGCTGATGAACTGGTTATAGGCAAACTCAGCTTGGGCTAGGATAAGATCCCAAAATCTTATGTTTGTCGAGGTTCTAATTTGCTACCTCTGTCTCTTCGTCTATGGATGAGTTGTCAAGCTGCATTGAAGTTTGATACTAAGCTTTTCCCACAATGTAAATCAAAAGTGGCTCAGACATTTGACATCTCTATCGGAGGTGGTGGACTTGAGAATTCCATGCAACCTTATAATCTCTCTGAACTATAGATCGGCAATGTGAGAGGCGTCGGGTGTCCGATGATAGGGTGCAAAGTGAGCCGTCTTGGGGAATCTGTCTGCTACAATCACTACGGAGTCCTTCCTTTGGGCCCTTGGAAGTCCTAGCAGGAAATCCATGTTGACGTCCACCCACGGTGCCTCTGGTACTGGAAGTGGTGTATATAATCCGACGTTCTGAGCTCGTCTTTGTCAAATGATAAATCTTGCATTGCTTGAGATGCGTTCAACATCTCTTGTTAGCTATGGATAAAAAAAAAAAAACTCTTAGGACAATGGCCTGTTAGTCCCCCACTATGGCCTTCTTGGACAATGGCCTCTCTTACTGACACCGGGGAATGCACAACTATGGCGGAACAGGTATCCACCTCCTGACATTGTTCCCATATCTTTTGAAATCTTCGTCTGTTTCATATAGATCTTTTATGATATTGAAGCCCACAACCTGAGCCTGCATGAATGTGATCAATAGGTGTCGACAATTCAGTGCATCGGCTAAGCGGTTCTGGCTTCCCGCCTTATGTTTTGCATAAACTGGAATGAGCCTAGAAATTCCACCGAAGTGGCATGTCATCCCTTTAGATTGCTCTTGTTGTTGAGGAATTTTAGAGCCTCGTTATCTGTAAATAGTGTAAACTAATTTGTCAGTTGGTAATGACTCCAGTGTTCCAGAGCTCGTATGATGGCGTAGAATCCTTTGTCGTAAGTTGGGTATTTTCTCCTAGGTTCGTTCAACTTCACACTGAAGAACGCGATGAAGTTTCATCCTTGGCTTAGTATTGATTCGATCCCCACGCCGGAGGCATCACATTCTACCTCAAAGCATTGAAATCAAGTAGTGCTAGCACGGGTGCCTGAGTCACCTGTTCTTTCAGTATATCAAAATTGTCCCGGGCTGCTGCTGTCCAAGAAAACTCCTTCCCTTTTAGAAGTTCAAGCAGAGGGGAGGTGATAGTGTTGAAATTTTGAAAATCTTTGATAGAAAGATGAGGCCCCAAAAATTGCCTCAGCTCGGTGAATGATTGTGGTACGTCCCGGCTAATAAAGGCTTCCATCTTTACGGGATCTATCTGAATGTCTGCACAAAACACGAAGTAACCCATAAAGCAAACCTGGTTTGTCAAGAAGTGACATTTCTATGGGCATATAGTTGCTCTCGCAGTACCTCAAATACTGCCTTCAGGTGATGCAAGTGATTCTCCTTTGATTGGTTGTATACTAGAATGTCGTTAAAGTAGACAATGACATTTTCCAATTTGAGGTCAGAATATTTGGTTCATTAATCTCATGAAGGTACGTGCGTTTGACAAAATGAAAAGCATAACGATCCACTCATAAATTCCGTCCCGCGTCTTGAAGGCGGTCTTGAAGTCCGTCCCGCGTCTTGAAGGCGGTCTTCCACTCGTCTCCTGTTCTCATCCATATCTGGTGATATCCGCCGTGCAACTCGATCTTGTAGAAGATAATGACTCTATGTAGCTTGTCTAAGAGATAATCTAAGCGGGGCATGAGAAATTGATACTTGATGGTAATCTTGCTGATGGCTCGGTTGTCGATGCACATTTGCTATGATCCATCTTTTTAGGTATCATAAAGGCAAGGAGTGCACACAGGCTGGAGCTTTTTCTGATTAGTCCTCTTGCAGTGAGGTCCTGCACTTGTAGTTGTAGTTCTTCATACTCCTCAGGTCTTAACCTGTAGATTGGTTGATTTGAAAGTACAGATCCTGGTATAAGGTCGATGGCATGCTGAATGTCCCATAGTGGTGGTAATCCCTCCAGTAAGCTGTCAGTCATAACATCCTGAAAGTCCAATATCAATGGTTGTAGTAGTGTTGGTACCTCTCTTTCTTCCTTGCGAGAAAGTGGTACGAGGAACTAGTGTTGCCACTGTATCGTTCCCGTCTTTTGCATTCTTAGCAGGTAGTAAAACTATATGTTTCGCATCCTTTTTGAGAGAATAAGCATTTTTGAACCCGTCGTGTTGAGTTGTGATCAAACCGTCAAGGCCTACCTAACATAATGCGGCAAGCGTTCATAAGAACCACGTCGCACCATACTTATTAGTGTAGCTAGTCTCCAATGGAGAAGTCAACTAGACATTGCTAATCCACACGTATTTCATTGCCTTTCTTCAACCAGGTATGAGAATATGCCTGTAAATGCTTCTGTTTGTTCAATCCAAACTTTTTTTACCATGGCGTGGACACCACTTTCTCGTAGCTTCCACTGTTGATGATTAGGCTGCAGAAATTCCTCTTGACGGTGCACTTGGTGTGAAAAATATTACGCCTTAGCCAAAATCGGTCCCGCTCGAGCTTGGACTGTAGTATTCGCCGAACAACTAGTGCTTCTACTTCGTCTCCATGGAGCTGACGCTCTTCTTTTGGACTCTCCTATGATTCCTCATCGACTTCCTCGATAGCGCCTTGATCTGTGAGTGTGACAACTCGACTTGTTGAACAGCTAAAGGCTATGTGACCGTAGACGTGACACCAGAAACACTTCCTGGCTAATACTATATTGGAGGAACTACCTTTCTATGGCTTCGTCCCGCTATGATATGCTCTATCAGTTCCTTATCCAATTATGTTATTTTCTCCTGTGGCACCCTTGTCGATTGTAGAAGTTGCAGGTGACTGCTTGGCTGAAGGTGGTGGTCTGAAGGACGACGGTTGTCTGTTTTGCTTCTGCTACTTTTCCACCTCCAGGGCTAGTGTCTGGACATCTGCCAACGTCTAGTATGGCTACTGTTGTACCACATTGTTAATGGCGGCCTTTAAACCCCCAAGATATCTAGCGATCGTGTGTTCTTCTGGCTCTATCATTTTGCACTTTAGCTGCAGGTGGTCAAACTGGGACGTGAACTCCTCAACTGATAGATCTTGTTGCTGCAAGTTTTGTGAATTTTTAAGAACATGTCCTGATGATACTGCGATGGGAGGTTTCTTTTTTGTATTGTCTTCATCTTCTCCCACTTCATTATCTTCTCACTTCTTTCTCACTTCCATGACTTTTGTAGATTTTCCCACCATAAGAAAACATTTTTCTTTAGTTTAATTGCAGCTAGCTTGACTCGCTTGTTCTATGGTACGTATTTATACTCAAAGATTCGTTCGACTGATTGCAGCCAGTCGATAAACTTATCAGGGTCCATGTCTCCCTCGAGCTCTAAAAGGTCCATCTTGATGCCAAAATCATGATGACCTTTATAAGGGGCCTCCCTACTTTGATATTGGATACCAAAACGGCGCGGCAGATATTCTTCGTCACTGTGATCTTCCTTGTGGAACAAATTAATCTCCTCCTCCATGTCTTCCTAGCCTCTTCCTGGTTTTCGTCATCCGACTCTGTTAGTCTCCGTTATAGACGACCAATTTCTAATTGAATCTCTTCCCGGGTCGAGTCCAGTATACATCTTTGCGGTGGCATGACTACTGTTGTGAATCAACAGGAAAACAATTTGATGGAGGTAGCTTGGATATGGTGGATGTTAGGAGACCTTGGGATATGATTAGGGTTGAGCTAGCTCTGATACCATGATACCAGAATTAGTAGGAAGAATAGTGGAACAAAAACATACTTTTATTAATATAGAAATAGGCTACTCTAGATTATAGATTCTCGAAATATTCTAGTGAGGATAATTTTCCACAATTTATTTTGAAAGATAATGATGCAGATTTTGTGAAAGATTATGTTTTTCTCGAATATACACCGACAGACATTTACATCAATTATGTCGTTGAGGAGATTTTGCCTAAGGTGAAGAAGTTAGGGATTTTGGTCATCGAACCTTATATTGCGCAGTTTATCAACAAGCAGCGAACACGACAAATTATTTCAGAGGATGAAGGGAAAGTACATCAATATTCTGGAGGGACTAGAGCTTCACACAGTTATATTTTCAGACCATGAAAAAAATAAGATGGTTGACTACGTGTTCGACCTGAGGGATAGAGGTCGTGTAGGATATTTGAGGAAGATGACTTATTATGAGCTGTATAAGTGGATGAGAGGTAAAGGCAGGATCAAGACATAAAACGGTTGTTGTTATAACTTATGATAAATAAGAGTATCCTCCAAGTATTATCAAACATGATGAAGCGGACCTGATGTCTGATAAAGAAAATAATCAACAAATGGTGCCTTGGAATGTGGTTTGCAGATTGCGTGCCGAAGAGCTGCATTATCACTATATGAAGGATATTGTATTCCCCCACATATTGACCACCATGATTTCATGCGGCCATTTTATACTGTTTTTATAAACAAATGCAACATCATGTTTGATATTGAGCTCCAAATAGTTGGCCAAGAGAGTTCTGAGGAACGGTGGAGATTCCATTGCCTGTGGGATCTGTTTTAGAATTAAAGGAAATGAAGCGGATATAACGAAGCATTGTACTCTTATAGAACCATACCAAAGGACCTCTATTACTTTTAAAAGGATGGATGAAACAAAAGTACCTTTCACATACAAGCCAGATCCATAATTGAAGGGACTGCAACCCCTCGAGCTATGATGCGCTCAGAAACAACACATCTGTAAGGGTACTTGAAGGAACTTTTGTTTTGAACCGTGCCTTAGGAGATGAGGTTGCTTTCTGCATAGCTAAAGATTAAGATACTGACAGAGACAGTTGAAATACATAGATATAAATATCGATTGACCTAGTATGTTCTATAGCATGTTGATACACATTTTGATATACAGTTAGCAGTATGATACACAGTGGATATCTGTTATACAATACATGATGATATGCAGTATTTGATGATACACATTATATGATGATATACATTTGTGACATACAACGATACAGACAAATGAATATAGATCATGTGCTTGTTATCTTCGATGACTATTATAGAGATGTCTTTTGTCATCTCTATATACTAATCATATGATTCTGTATTCATTATTTTGAAGAAATTAATAAAGAGAAATTTTTCAGCATTTAGTTGAAGATTAATAATCTGGAATTACTTATAACCATTGTGGATGCCAGTTTATGCGATTGAACTACACTAGAGGAAAAAATTGAATTCTGAATATTTTTTTGGCTTGTTTCAATTTATTTCTATTTGATTTATTTAATTTGTTTTCAATTCATTGGGTTTCTTTGTTTTATTTGATTTATTTTATTGTCATTTCGTTTATTTATTTTAACTTGCTTATCTTTTATTTGTTTTCTTTATTTTATTTGTTTGATTTTCTTCATTTGATTTAATTTGTTTGTTTGTTTTATTTTCTTTATTTGTTTGTATATTTCCTTTATTCATAAACTCCCTTTTATTTAAACCGGCGAAAACTCAATTCAACAACAGTTGTAACCAATTGTGTATGCCTGCATCCACAATGGTTAGAAGCAATTGTAGATTATCAATCTTGAACTAAATGGTGAAAAAATGCTCTTTATCGATATCTTAAAAAAATTGAATACAAAATCAAAGGACTAGCATATAGAGATAACATAAGACATTTCTATAATAGTCCATCAAAAATAACAATAATATAATCGATATCCATCTGTCTATATCGTTGTATATCACTACGGTATATTATCACATATTGTGTATCACCAAATACTATATATCAACATTACTGTATAACAAGTATTTACTGTATATTATATTGTCAACTATATATCAAAGTGTGTATCAACAGATTGTAAATCAACCTACTATGCCAATCTATATTTGTATATTTGTATCTTTGTATATCAACTGCTTCTGCTAGTATCTGAATCTAAAGTTATGTAGAAAGCAACCTCATCTCCTACGTCACTATTCAAAACAAAATTTTCTTTAAGTACACTTAAATGTGTGTTGTTTCTGAGTACATCATAGCTCGAGAGGTTGCAGCACCTCCAGTTCTAGATTTGACTTGTATCTGAAAGATACTTTTGTCTCATCCATTCTTCTAAAAGTAATGAAGATCATTTGATATAGCACAGCAGGAATACAGTACTTCATAATATCCGCTCGATTCCCTTTAAGTATTAGAAGTGATCTCACAAGCAATGACATCTCCATTGGTCCTCAGAACTCTCCTGTGCCAAGTATTTGGAGCTCAATACCATGATGCTGCATTTGTCTATAAAAAATAGTACAAAACAGTTGGATGAAATCTTAGTGGTCAATATGTGGAGGAATACAATCTCCTTTTTCATATCTATTGATAATGTAGCTGTTCGGCATGCAATTTGTAGGCAACACATGTCAATACGTCAATCTCTTGATCATTTTTTTTATCAATGGAGGCATCAGGTCCGCTTCATCATGCTTGATAATACCTGAATGATTTTTTTATCATAAGTAAAATTATAACAGCAGTTGCATTATATCTTGATTATGCATTTTCCTCTCATCCACTTATAAATCTCAGAATAAGTCATGTTCCTCAAATATCCTACACGACCCCTATCACTTAGGTGGAACACACTATCAACTATCTTATCTCGTTCATGGTCTAAAAATATATTTGTGTGGAGCTCCAGTCCCTCCAAAATGTTGATGTACTTTTTTTGCATCATCTGAAAAATTTTGCTTCCGAACTATCTGAATATTTCCCAGCTCTTGCTATGAATAATTTGTCGAGTCTGCGGCTTGTTGACAAACTGCGATATATAAGGTTTAACGACCAAAGTTTCATCCTTAACTTTATTCACTTCAGGCAAAACTCCACATCGACATAATCAAACTATATTCGAGAAGAACATAATCATTCACGGAATCTGCATCATTATCTTTTAGAACAAATTGAGGAAAAGAATCCTTAAGAGAATCCTTCGAGAATCTAAAATCCAGAGTAGTTGAAACAACCTCAGTGACAACGGTCTCAAACTATCGTTTCTCCTCACCTGTACATTTTGTGAATAAGGCGATTACGGCACCTTCTTTGTGTACGAGTCAAGTTGACTTTCTTTGGTGGTTGAATCTCTGACTGAACTCCAACTTAAGCGCTAACAAGCTCCCCGGCTGACGTCATGACCATTGAATTGACTTGGTAGACCTCCTCTTCAATAATTTTCTCCAATTTCCTCTTTTTTGTGTAACTTTGCCTTTCTTGGTCTTAAACAGGCTTTTGATTACAATTTTTTTCTGGACCAACAACGATTAATAATAGCCCTTCATATAACATATCTACTTGATTGAAATCCAGATCAAAGTTAATCATAGCTCCTTCAACCTTATGACAGTCTAACACAAGATTTATGCTATTCTTAAAGGTACAGATCATTCTCCTACTTGACATTTTCCTTCAAAAATATAGGAAAAGGTCAATGTTAGGTTGAATATATTGCAATGAAAAACAGAATCTCAAGCTTTAAGATCGAAAATGAATTAAAATATGAATTTATTAAAAACTGGTGAAATTTCAATTTATTTCATCATTTTATTTCAATTTAAATTTGGACCAAGTTACAGACAATCACGACATCGGTGTTTAAAAGAACAATATTTTATTGCTAAAATTTGTTCTTGAAAACATCACAATACGTAATATTTTTTCAAGTATCGCCTGTTAATTGGGAGCATGGGTCTTTCTCCTTAGCAATCCACAAGTTAGTAAGAGCCTCCAGAGTAAAAATTTTCAATCACGAACGGTCACTCTGAAGTCGGCTCAAATTTATTTTTTATTTTGCACTGTGCAATAATATGTCTTCTAAAAACAAAAAACAAGTCACCGACCTTAAAAATCCTTGGATAAGCTAGTTTATCGTCGGTTTGTATCATCTTTGCATGGTAAAGCTCTAGATTCTGTTGGGTTATCAGCGCTCTCCTTTCAAATCCTCAAGTTCTTAAAATCGGTGTTTATTATTTTTTGATATTTGTCAAGGCCCCTATAAGCAACGAGTTGTGCTTCAAGAGAAAGCATAGCCTCAGACCCATACAGAAGAGCATACGATATGGACTGAGTATAAATTCTAAATGTTGTTTTGTAAGCCCATAAGACTTATAGCAGCTGATCTTATCATTACTTATTAGTATCGTCCAATGTTTTCTTCAAAATCTGAACAAGAGTCTTGTTAAAGACTTAAGCCAGACCATTTTCCTTCGGATAGTAAATTGTAGAATATCATCAATTTATGTCGTGCCTTCTAACAAAATTGTTGATTTTCATATTTTTGGAAGTAGCACTGTTATCCGAAATAATTCTTCGAAGTACACCAAACTGGTAGACGATCTGATTATTAAACATTATGTGATTTCACTTCTCTGAACGGTATAACTTCTGCCCATTTTGAGAAATAGTCTTTAGCGGCGTGAATAAACCAATGCCCTTTCAAAGACGAAGGATCTATAGAACCCACGATATATGTACCCCAACACTCTAATAAACACGACGCGATTGTCATATGTAGCATATTCGGATGTTGATGTACCATAGACTCTTGATTTTCTTCATTTTTGGACGTGACTGGTGAGCACCACAAAATCTTGAATGCAGTTCTTTTACAATTTCTAGAGCTTCTAATATGTTCAGACACTTTAACCACCTATGGTCAAAAATCTCTTATACAGAACATACCTATTAAGGCGTATGGCAGCGTTCACTTGTTAATTTGATAAGCTACTGACTTATCATCAGGTAACTTTCTTATTTGCAGATATTCTATGATATGCTGGCACCAATCTTCTGTAATTTTAGTAACTATTGTTAGTGTTTCTTTGTTTCCTAGTTTATGCAAATTGTCTATATAAATCTGTGAAAGAACTTGATATCCTTGTATTAGTATATCAACAGAATCTTCTTATGAACATGCGAATTCTTTCTTTGGTGGGCTTAGCTAAAACATCTGCAAGAGCATTTTCTCCTCTCAAAATTCTATACAACCTAACATTAATAATCTACTCTAATAACTATATCATATAGTGAAAATATTGTTGAAGTCTTGGCTTCAAAATTTTATATCTTCCAACAACTTGATGAATAATCCTTAGCGGGTCGCCGTAAATGTTAATATTTGTTATTCTCATTAATAATATCAATTAATAATATCAATTCCAATCAAGTTATTAAAGCTTCATATTTTGCCTCATTATTCTTACACGGTTCTGTTGAGTGCTAAGAATATCCCAGCATTTCTTGCCCTGGTATAGTGAAGATCAGTCTGATCCGTACCTTACCGAGCACTATCGTTTGTGATTATGTCCTTTTGTACCGACAAAACTCTATTGAAGTACATCTCCCAATGTTGGGTGTTGAGGTCTTATAAATTCATTATCTGCTCGTCCGTCATGTTATCATTGAGAGGAGACTCAGCCGATAGCGAGTGCGTCATGAGAAAATCCGTAAAGTTTATTTTGTCACGACACAAAGAGACACAAATGTTATACCAAATTGTAATAATATCATCAACCACATTGCTAACCAACTGAAAAACTCGGTGGGGTCATCAAGTATTACAACGGATTAAACTTTGAAATTAGATTAACGTTATGAGAAAGCATATAGTGTCTAAGCTTTTGAGCAGCAAAAATTAAAGCAAGACAATGTTTCTTAAAAAGTAGATACTTTACCTCCAAGGGAATTAGACGATGCCTTAAATATTAGAGAACATTTTCCTTATCCTCATCATTGACCTGAGCTAATAGGACTCCGAGGGAGTCATTCAAAACAGAGGTATATAGTATCAATGGTCTACGCGAGAGTGGGGTTGCTAACATAAGAGGTGTCATCAAATACTGTTTAATACTTTCAAAAGTATGTTAACATTTATCATCCAAATTAAACTTGATATATTTGTTGGTCAACACAATAAAATATTGACACTTGCCTGACAAGTTAGAGATAAAGGTCTTAAATACTTCAGACTCCTTTGAAAAGATCGTAATTGTGTTAAGTTCTTAAGAGACAACATTTCTAAGATAACTTTAATCTTCCGAGGATCAATTTCAATTTCGCGGTGACGGATAAAAAATCCTAAAAATTTCTAGGAGGTGACACCAAATGTACACTTTAGGGGATTCATTTTATAATTAAATTGTCGTAACATTTCAAAGACAATTCTTAAATCATTCAAGTGGTTGTTCTTTTGTCTTCTCTTGACGACAATGCCAACATAACACTCAACCTGATTGTGGATGAGCTTCTCGAAAAATCCTCGTCATTGTCTGCTAGTAAGTCGCACCATCATTCTTTAATCTAAAGGTCATTACTTTGTAGCATTATATCCTGATCGATGTTCTGAAAGCTGTAAATTTCTCATCTTTTGATAGTTGAAGCCTGACGATCCATCCATGAAAGAGAAGTTTATGTGAAACAACACAATATATACTATTAACTATCGAATTGGAAGTGCAAACTCGTCCGTTGGGCATACTTTGTTCGAATCTCTAAAGTCGATACAAGCCCGGATCTAGCCACTTTTTTTCTTGCTAGTACAATGCTGGCTAGCCATGTTGGATACTATTCTTCTCGGACGAAGCTGGCGTCAATTAGTTTCTTAACATTAGTTATGACTTATTGCTCAATTTTTAGATGCATCATTCTAGGAGCTTGCTTGTCTGAAATTGCATTTTGGTATAATCCCAACTTATGACCTACAATTTCTAAAGCTAGTCCAAATATCTCGTCATAACTCATAACAAAATAGTCCTTGAATTCTGACAATAATTTGATCATTCTTGTATATTCTTCTTCGTTCAAAAGAAAGCTAATAAAGGTTTCATGGATATTTCTTTGTTCCCAAATTAATATGTTTAAATTCATTAATAATTGGTTTGATTTCTTCTTCAAACTTAGACAGAGCATCATCTATTGCAGGACCTTCAAAATTCTCTGATGCTTCTGCACGGTCTTCATTCGGATTATCGGTAATAAATAGACAAAATTTCATAACATCGACCAACCAGACTATTCCGATCCCTACATCTTTCGAGTTGAAAGGTTGATTCTTTTATTCCAAAGTTCTTCAAAAAGGTGTGAGCCATCTTTCGACCATTGTTTAGGCACAAATAAGTTGCTGAATACGCGAAGAATACCATGCAACAGGCAATTATATTAATTTTGAAAAAGTGTCTTCTAATTTTACATCAGTTTCATAACTAGAAGAAACAGAACCACAGTGAAACTTGATCGGCTTTGTGCCTACACCATGTACTTCATTAACTGCCATACCCTCAATTTAATTAGTAGAAATTGGGGTAAGGGTTATGGCTTGTACATAGTGGTTGATCATACTGTACATTAACTTATATTCCCCATTATTTTCATCTTCCAAGGAGATCTTGAACTAAGTCTTTTTTTGATTGATTTTCTCATTGCACAATTCTTATATTTTCTTCTCAGAACTATTTTCCAAGTCAATGCCGATAATTGGAGTCTTATTCTGTTAAAAAATTTTGCTATCTCTTTCTTGTCCACGTCTCTAGACTCGACCTTGACCTCGTGTTCAATTTCTAGAAGAGTCTCTATCTTCTCGTTGCAAAGGAGCGGTGGGAGGTTGTCGAACTAGAACTTGACGGTTTTGATCTTCTCTTTCTTCTTTCAAACTTTCTGAAGTTTCCTCTTTATTTGGTATAACTTCTCCGAAAAAACTGTCATTTTCAGGGGAGTTTGTAAGCGGCATCTTCGTAAATCCCTATTTCATGTTTTAAAAATGACCGAAAATCCCTTTTTATGCAGTACTCTTGTCCTTCGTAGCAATCCTTTATACAATGGTGCAAAGACGAAAGAATCATCCTTTGCTCATAAAACCATGGTTGACTCAGAAGGGGACATTGAATGACGTCTCAAAATCGATGATATAGAATTTTGCAATCATTACTAAGCCACCTATCTTCAAAAACAATGTAATTGATTTGAGTGCTCTCTCTTCTTACTGGTTGAAGCCTCGTAACATCATCTTATCAGTCGTTCACTTGCGAGCATCAATATCCAAGTACGCCAATGTCCGTAAATTCATTATATTTGATGGAGGCACCATGATCCACTAGTACTCCAGAGATATCGTTGTTTTAGTGAAGTCGTCAGAAAAATCTGTTGTTTTTATTTTTGCTGAAAGATTTAATTTTAAAAATAACACCGAACAGATCTAAAATATTTAATTGTTAAAATAATCAAAAACGACATTACAAGTAATATATCATCTCCACATATGAGAATACTAAATAATGGGTTAAATTATTCAAATAAGAAATTTTAGGATATGTATTGGTCTGTAAAAATACCAACATATCTTTCATCCATCGAATCTGAAGATTAGGTATGTTTAAATTGTCTAGGTTGTTAATTTTCTTTAAGCACAAGCACCTATAGTTAATTGCATCTTAAACAATTGAAATCACCTAAAAAAACTCTCGATTAAGATTAGGGTACGTCTTTAAGAATTCAAAGTACAAATTTCCACAATTGATTGTAGGCAAATCAACTAAGAAAAAGTCAATGTGAAACAGTTATTTCTGGAATCCAACAGATAAAACTTAGGATATGTCAAAGATATTGAGGAAATCTCAGTAATATTTTAACTATCCCGTGGTTTGATTTTACATTTTTCTAAAGAAAAGTTATTGAGTTTTAATCCTGAATTTTGATGTAGAATTCAGGAATTATATCCAACAATATATGATCGTGAGAAATCCTAAGAATGTGAGGGTTTACGTCGCCCTAAACGAACAACCTTAGAATCCTAAGACAAAATATGATGTTTACCGAAAAAAGTGAAATATCAAAAACCTAGTCTAAAGAAAGAAACACAAACAAACATACATAATAGACTTGCAATCCTGTCTGACAAAGACTGTCATCTAAACCACATAAACACATTTTAAAACCATGGAGATTAGTCACAATGAATGAAGGATAGGAAATGTTGTTTATTAAAAATTGTAAGTCTTACAACTTAATCATACCGATCAAGAAGCCTAAAAGTATTTATATCATGAAAAAATGTCCTAAAAATAATGTGAATTTATTTTAACAATTTAAAATTAAAGATATTAAAGCTCACCACACAGATTAATTTTATTATTTTCGGTTAAGTCTTAACGTCGAGTGATCAACAACACACTGTGAGTAGAAATGCATGTCCTTGATGATGAATGCGTAGAAAATATGCCTTGTCGATGGAGATTAAATCCCTTCATTATCTTATGTGCAGTCATATAACACCATTTCTGAACCCATGGTGAAATAATATCATTCATAACCATATATTACCACAAAAGAAAAAAAAAATCGTGATCCATAATTATCAGAAAATGTTGAATGATGACAATCATGCCAAAATTATAGCTAATGCATTAAATTTTGATGTGAAAAAAGTCCATGTATTGAATTCATTCACTATATTTTCATTGTTTTCCAGCATAAATAAATCCTTGCAAGTACACTGAAATTACCTCGCCACAAAATAGTTGGGATAATGATGATTATTTCAAATATATATATATATATATATATATATATATATATATATATATATATATAAGCTTAGCTAACATTTTGAGCATCAAGGTGAACTAAACTATAAATTTAACTGGGACAAAAAGGCAAATGCAGGTACCTGTATAAGAAAGGCCATGTCAACTACCAATGTAGTAATCACACCAAAGACGAGCCCCAGAACTCCATTGGCTACAGTAGAAGAACCGATATCAATATCAATCTGCAAGAGTCAACCCAGTTAGGAATCTCATCATCCAACTCATGCCAGGATGGCATTTCAGTTATCCAGGAAATACTAAAAATAAGATCATGGAGCATAAATTATTTGGAAATTTACAAGCATACCTTACAATTCATATGTACTTACATTTCTAACACCCAAATTTGATATTTACACTTACAACACCTTGTTGTCATAAACCTATACATGGAAAGATTTCTTTCACTTAAAAAAAAATAATAGTGATGGTGGAATTTTTTATGTGATGTTAAAAACTTTGTATCCATGTAAATATAAATGTTTAGGTGTTAGATATATAAATACATAAGAATTATGTGGTATGTATGTAAATGCCTATTATTATCCTTTTCTTACTTCCAAGTACTTTGGTCCACGAATATAGGTACAATCAACGGCTTTTCCTAATATGCATGGGGTACTTCCAACACTCTGGCGAACTATCCAAGAACCCTGGAGAAAAAAAAGGTTTGAAGTCAGACGAAGATTCCTCAGAGTGCCTAAGAGATTTGGAACGCAACTTTGATAGAACAAATATGTCATAGATAACCTTAGGAACAGAGGGAATTAGCTTGAATCTACTGTTTCGAAATTCATCATCACCATCAACAAAATGCTGCAGCAATGACCCAGGAACTAGTGGTTTTGACACGAAGTAAAAGACCATACTGTAATGACTTGAACCTGGAACCTGAAAATTAAGAGGTTATTCTGTCTTGGTGAACACAGAACCTATTTAAAAATGGGGCATTATATAAAGACCATCCAATGCCTATGTATTTACATATCTAACACCTTAACTTTACTTCTTACAATTAGATCACCCAAATCCTTCATATAACATCAAAAATTTCACAGCATAACTTCTAAAAAGTGAAATAAATATTTTCATGCATATGCAAGATGACATATATGTAAAAATTGAAGTTTAGGTGTTAGATACGTAAACCAATAGAATTAAGTGGTATTTATGTAAATCTTCCTTAAAAAATTACAGCTATAAGGAGAGAGCAGAACAATTATAGCATGACCGCAAGAATTTTGGTAAGCTAGCAAGCCGCTTGAACTAACCATAACGAGATCAAGTTATTTCACAACTTTAGTTGCAAATGTTAGGAGGCAAAAGAATTCAAACCAAGCCAATTGGTCATAAATGTTACAAAAAGATATTAGTGTGGTACAACATAATCTACTAATTCTCATTACAATTAGTTCTATATTTTCAAGCACGTTACAATTCAAACAGCATATCATCACAGAAGTTCATCAAATTTCATTAAACAACAATATCAGTAAACGTAAACATTGAAAAGGAAGATAACGCCTTGAAAGATAAAATATCAAGAACCAAGGAGAAAGGCCCATTTTAAAATAAAGCTATCACCAAATTATGAAATATTTTTATCGATCAGAAGTTTCACCAAATTTAGTACGTGAAAGCGTTCATGAGAAAGGTAGAAGGATTGTTGGATTTGAACATTTAAAGCACAAAATAATTCAGAAGAGCTAAAAGCATAAAATAATAATACAATTTTGCAATTCATGCACCAAACGTAGTGTTGAAGTTTCTAGATTTATAACCTGTAAATAGATTAGGAAAAAATTAGGAATCAATTTGTATTAATTTGTATTAATTTGTAATCCCTTAAATCAAGGGAATTAGTTAGCTTCATTTTCTAGTTAGTTTCATTTTCTTCTTTTTGTAATCTCCTCTATATAAACACCTTGTATTATTAAATCCAAGGTAAGGAAATAACAAGGATTATTTTCCTGTTTTTCTGGTTTCCTTCCACATGGTATCAGAGCCCTAAAAATTTTTTTCTGGGATTTGGAAGCCTTCATTGCTTCTGTCTTCTTCCTTGGCGTCGATTGGCTTCGTCTCGATTGGCTTCATCTGCGTCTTCCGCTGCTCGTCCGAACTAACGCGCCGTCCGAACTCGTCGTCGCGCACTGAACGCGCCGTCTGCTTCGTCTTCGTCTTCGTCGCGCGCTGAATGCTCCGCACCGAAAGCAACGACCGCATCGTCCAGGTTCCTTCGCGCGCCGAACGACGATCTGCTTCCGCCTCGTCCTCGACGCTCTGCTAGGTCTCGAAGACGACCGTCGTCTTCTGATTTCGCGGAACGCGTCCCTCGCGTCGCGTCGTCCGCCTTCCTCTTCGCGGTCGTAGAGCAGAGCCCGCATCTGTTCGCAGGAATTTTTTTCTGCGATCTGTTTCCGTCGTCCGCCTTCCTCGTCGCGTCGTCCGTCGTCCGCCTTCCTCTTCGCGGTCGTAGAGCAGAGCCCGCATCTGTTCGCAGGAATTTTTTTTTGCGATCTGTTTCCCGAAAATAAAAAGCCAGGAGCATCTCTTCGATCTCTTTCCCGAAGAAATTTTTTTTTTGCAGGAGTTTTTTCTTTCTAGCAGCCTTTATTGCTGCGAACTTCTTCGTCACCATGTCAATGTCAGAAACTGTCTCCAGCAATTCCAATCCGTCCGAAGAATCCAATAGTGCTCTGAAAATTGGAGAGTTGCAGAATATTCGGGCATCCAACAGATTCAACGGGAAGAAGCTATCTCAAATGGTCCCAAATCGTCCGCACATACCTAAAGGGCAAAGGGAGGCTTAATCACCTCCTTGGAACCGGACCAGAAAAGAGGGATCCAACCTTTGCAGCATGGGACGAGGAGGATTCCATAATTATGTCCTGGCTGTGGGATTCCATGGACCCAACAATCAGTGACACTTGCATGTTCTTGAATACCGCAAAGGAAATTTGGGACTATATCAACCGCACATACTCGAAGGCCCGTGATGCCGCCTCGTGTACGAAATCGAGGCAAAACCGGAGCCACCAAGCAAGGAGACAAATCGTCACGAGTACGCAACTACGTTGCAAAATCTTCGGCAAGAATTAGATCACTATAGGGTAATCGAGATGAAATGCCCCGATGATGCGGCCACCTCGAAGAAGTTCATCGAGAAGGATCGGATATATGATTGTTTCGGCGTGATTGAATTCGAATTCAATCGAAGTGAGGATCCAAATCCTCGGCAAGGAGGATACACCGTCTCTGAAGAGACAACTCTCTAATCCGAACGAAGAAAGTCGGAGGAGTGTCAGTGTTAGAACCACATACTATGGATGGGTCCGCCTAGAGTAGCAAAGACAAATCAAGAGAAGTCGAAGAACGATCCGCCTAAACACTCGGGCAGAGAAAACCAAGTGAAGGAGAACAAAGACAATCTTTGGTGTACCTACTGCAATGAAACCAAGGCATACAAGGGAGAAGTGTTGGAAGCCGAATGATAAACCTCCAGCTCGAGAATGGGGCAACAAAGGCCTCGAGCGCATGTGGCGGAAGCGACCCAATATTGAGGAAAAGTCGAAAAGGGGGGTTCAGCGGTGAAGAAATCGAGAAACTAAGAAGCTTGTCGGGATCTCTGAGAAAACTTCCGAACTCGTTCGATCGTCTTTTAGGTAAATCGCTTACATGAATGTCTTAGACAAATTCTATATCGACTCTTGGATCATGCGACTCGTGCTACCGACCATATGACCCCCGCATCTCAACTCTTCCATTTCTATACCCCATGTCCAAGTAACGAGGAAAATTGTCGTGGCCATGGTTCTTTAGCCACTATTGCAGGGGATTGGAGATATACATGTCACACCTAAACTTTGTCCTTAAAAATGTTCTCCATGTACCTAAATCGGCCAATGTCCTCGCATTCATTCAAAAGTTCGACTCAGGATCTCAAACGCTATGCTGTTTTTCTCTTCTTATCGTGTTTTTCGTGACTGGTGACTGGGGAGGAGGATCGGACTTGCATGAAAGGAACGGTCTTTACCACTTCGAACCATCACAGGAGAAACTTGTCTTCATCGTTCCTAAGTACCTCAAACAAAGATGTCATTCGACTATATCACTTCGCGCCTCAGTCATCCCTCTTTAGGGTTTTAAATATAATGTTCCCTCATTTATTCCAAGGATTAGATATTTCGAATTTCATCATGACATTCGTGAATCGAGCTAAGCATACCAAGCGTATCTTTTCCTATTAATAATAAAAAGCTTCTCATCCTTTTCATTCGATTCATAGTGACATATGGAGACCTTCCACTATACCTAACATTTCTGGGCTCATTGGTTTAGTATCCTTAATCGATGATCGCACCCGGTTATACTGGCTCTTTCTTCTTAAACAAAAATCTGATGTTAAGACTCGTTATACCTAATTTTCATTCAATGGTTCAAAATCAATTTCGAGTCAAAATAAAAAGTTTTAGTGACAGACAATCGCTAGAGACAACTTCAATCGTATTCTATCTCCTTACTTTCAATCACAAGTGGATTATCCATGAGTCATCTCGTGTGGAGACACCTCAACAAAATGCGGTAGTTGAAAGAAAGAATGGACATTTATTCAACACCACGCGAGCCTTACTATTTCAAGCGAATGTTTCTAAATCCTATCGGAGAAGCTCGTTCTTATCGCCACATATACGATAAATGACTTCCCTCCCGTGCGTTAGAAAACAAAAGCCCCATGAAGTCCTTAATAGCTTCTACCCTCACATCGAACCTCAAATGACCTCACACCTAGTGTATTTGTGCGTACTCGCATTTGTTCATGTCCACAAACAACATAGAGGGAAGCTTGTACCCTGGAGCCATCAAATGTATTTTCCTCTGCTACTCATCCACTCAAAAGGGATACAAATGTTACAACCCTCTACTGTAAAATTTTACATCTCTCAGCATGTCACTTTCACTTGAAAATAAACCTTTTTTCTCCAAGTCCTCTCTTCAGGGAGATGTCAACGATGGAAGATAAGACTTGTGAGTCCTTTGAACCACTAAAAAATATTGACCTTCCGCATGTGTCGGCCCGTGTTGTTGAGCTGGAATCCTCAGAGCCAAATTCTCCTCATAACTCAGCTGAACCTGAGTCCTCTAAACCAATCACATCTAAGTTACCCGATCCTATCACTCACAATTTTCCAAGATTTTCTCAGGTGTATTCAAGGAGAAAGACCGTTCCTGAACCGACACAATTCCAAGAACCCAATCCAAATTCTGGAAATGAAATTACGGTAAGAGCAGAACCACTTTATCCACTATCTCACTATGTCTCTCTTAAGCGCCTATCACAAGCTCAAAAAAGGTTCATCATGAGTTTGAACACCATCTCCATCCCTAAAAATGTGTCTCGAAGCATCATCAAAAGTGGAATGGAGGGATGCTATGAGAGAGGAAATGGGTGCATTAGAAAAGTTAATAAAACATGGAGATTGTTGATAAACCGAAAGGAAAGAACATCGTTGATTGCAAAGTAGATTTTTACATCAAGTACAAGGTCGATGGATCCTCGAAAGATATAAAGCAAGGTTAAGTAGCAAAGCAGTACACTCGTACTTACGGGTGTGACTATCGTGAAACCTTCGCTCTCGTAAGAAAATGAACACCGTGAGAATCCTGTTATCATTAGGTCGCTCACTTCAAGCGGCAATGTTACGATATGATGTGAAGAATGCATTCCTCCATAGTGACCCAAATGAGGAAATCTACATGAACATCCCACCGGGATTCGTGAATGTGACACAGCAGCAAGGTGTGCAAGCTAAAAAGTGATCAGTATGGATTAAAACAATCTCCTAGAAGCATGGTTCGTGATTTTCAAAAGTCAGCGAAGGAATCCAGTTATAAACAAAGTCAAGGCGACTACACTCTTTTCATTAAACATTCAACTGCAGGGGAGAATCGCCTTTTTAGTCTATGGACGACATCATAATGATCGGAAATGATGAAAAAGAGAAGCATGAATCTAGCACTAAGACTAGTAAAAGAATTTGAAACAAAGGAACTCGGAAATCAAGATTTCCCGTATCGAGGTGGCATATTCCACACAAGTGGATCTTCATATCTCAACGAAAAGTACGTGATCGATTTATCAGGTCGAAACAGAAGATCGAGTGTAAGCCGATCTCTACTCCAATAGATCCAAACTATAAGTTGTGAGAGGCTAAAGAAGAACCAAGCGTGGACAAAAGAATGTACCAGAGGCTGGTTGGCAGACTCATATACTTGCTCACACTCGACCGTACATAGGATATTTCGTAAGTTCGATCGACCAATTCATGCACGATCCAAGAGAACCTCATCTTCGAGTCGCTATACGATGATACTACATTACTTCGAAAGTGCAATCCGGGAAAGGAATCTTGCTCAAAGGAATGACGCTCTTACTCCGAAGCCTACACCGACGCCGACTACGCTCGGCTCCCTAATCGACGTAAGATCAACTACGTGATATCGTACTTTTCTGGAGGTAACCTAGTGACATTACGGAGCAAGAAGCAAAATGTAGTGGCAAGGTCATCTCACGGAATCGAATTCGTGGCTATTGCTCGAGGAATATGTGAATTACTCGTAGTTGAGAATCATTTTGGATGATTTAAAAGTCCAATGTGAGGTCCTATAGTTCTCATCGTGATAACAAGTCGACTATTAATATAACTTCATAACCCTATACAACATGATAGGACAAAGCATATCGAAATCGATAGACATTTCATCAAAGAAAATTCGATGAAGGGTTAATATGTATGTCTTATGTTCCATCGTACAAACAACTAAATTGACGTTCGACAAAGCGTCTGAACAGCTTCAAGTTTCCACGATCTTCGTATCCAAGTCTTGAATGGAAAACATCTATTCCTCAAATTCGAGGTGGAGTGTTGAAGTTTCAGCATTTATAACCCGTAAATAGATTAGGAAAAATTAGGAATCAATTTGTATTAATTTGTATTAATTTGTAATCCCTTAAATCAAGGAATTAGTTAGCTTCCTTTTCTGAGTTAGTTTCCTTTTCTTCTTTTTGTAATCTCCTCTATATAAACACCTTGTATTATCAAATCCAAGGTAAGGAAATAACAAGGATTATTTTCCTGTTTTTCTGGTTTCCTTCCACACGTAGTACTCTAGGGGCCATATAAACAATAAAAGCATCATCCACCTCTTTTGCTTTAGTCATAGAAAAACAAAGTGACAAGTACATGTTAGGTTTGATGCAGTCATGCAATGGACTTGGGCCATGTTTCTAATAAAAATTTTTATGTTGGCCTGACCGCATTTTTAGTCAAATTTGGGCAAGGATCCCCTTTGCTGATCTGAGCTGGAAATCTAACGCGTGCATCAATTATATCAACTCCATTAGACCCAATAAGATCATATTGAGATCCAAAACACTATTTCAATCATTAGGTGGGCAAAACTTTGCAAAGCTCAAACTTTTCTGTAATACATAAGTAAAAAATATGGTTAAAAATATTGTCTTGAAGATTTAGACTAAACATCCATGCTACCTTGATTTTATACGAGTAAAATCCTCACCTCCAGAGATGAACCTAGCATTAATAAGAAAAATTAAATTTAAAAAAATATATACAAAAAAATACGAACCGATTAGCACAATCATCAATATTATTGTTGTTCTTGCTATTCTTATTATTATCATAATTGAATATAAGTTGACTTAGATAAAAAATGCTGTTTGACCTCTCATTTTCTTTTGTTGTTGATCATATAGTAACAAAACCTTTGACGGTTGTCCCGTGTGGCAATAGTTGGGCCACCAATTAGTAAAGTAAGAGAAAGCAACGGAAGATAGTGCATCAGGATTAAAGCATGCCTGAAGGAATTCTGCAATACGTTTTGCACAGAAAAATTATAATCACAAATTGTGTATTTTCAGGAAAAAAAATCATAACCACTAATTGTAATCATGGTAAGCAGAAACCCTTTGACCTGCTTCGAATTCTTGTGGTTTTCAATCAAACCAGCTTCAAAACTGCACTTACCATAGGTCTTTACCAATCAGAAAGGAACATTTTCAAAACTTTAACATTACCAAGAATTATTGTTAATTTATAAATCTGATAATATTACAAATTTGTTAAATGTTTAGATGCAGTGGTTCCTTTTTAGTTAGGCATAAGCTTTTAAAAAGTCAACTAAACCACTTAGAAGCCAGAGATCAAACTATGCATAGCAGTTCAGATCAATCAACTTTACCAACCATCTCACTATTTATATAAAGCACCAAAACTAGCACAACAGACTAACTGGTGCAGAATTAACCAAGAGAGTTGAGGAAGTCGGTATTAATTTGGAAAATGAATGACACATTTCTGGAAATGCATTTAAAAGGCAATTGCATGGTGAATTAATACTTCTATGCAATCAATTTAAAAAAAAAAACCTCTACTATGGCATGTTATTTTCAAGCAGGAATGGATAAAGAGAAAAATAAATAAGTGAACAAACCATGACATTTTATTCCCATGCAGGAATGGATAATAATTAATATAGGAAGATACTTACTTGAACATTTATGACCAAAGTGAACAGTCCTTTCTCCGAGGCAACCTGCATCAGCAAATCAAAGGAGAGAAGTTTTCACAGGGTTTCCGTGTAAAGGTTACTGTCCCATAAATACTTGCACTACAAACAGAAGCATTTCTCCATCCATAGAAATCAAAAGAAAAGGGAAAATAAAAAAGCAAAGGTGCAATTACATACATAGCACACAATTCATATATATTTACATCTCACACCTAAACACAGACACAGCACTCAATTCTTTAATATCACATACAAAAAAGCACTATCACCACTTTTGAAAAGTGAGATATTCCTTTTCGTGCATAGGTTTAAAGCACCGAAGTGATATGTATGTAAATATCAAAGTCTTGGTGTGAGATATGTAAATACACAAGACTTGTGTGCTACATATGTAGATTTTCCAAAAGAAAAACAACTGAATTCTAGATAGGCGAAAGACCACATATAGATGAGGTATTGATATGTACACCAAACTTACAGAATGAAAATTAAATAGATTTCAAAGAAATATCATTAAAAAGAATTCTGCCTCAGCAGACTCTTCAAAGGCTGGATTTTACACAAGCCTGATTTCATGCGAAATTCTAGGGTTGTGAAGATTTCAGAACTTGTTTCTTTAAAGAGGCATGCTGCAACTAACCATCTAACTACAAGAAATCCAATATGTCATTACTAGGTCTCCTCATCATCCATGTAAGTAACTGCATCTAAAATAACAATAATAATATTGAATCCAAAAGTGTCTGGAAAACACACCCAAAGATTGTTCTGCTGGGAAGTGATTAGGAGGGAGAGAGAGAGAGAGAGAGCAGTAGTAGACGGAAAAAAAAGAGTCTCTTATTCATGATATGGACTCCTATTTATAGGCCTAGGTCTCAATATTACAAAAGTACATATTATCCCCCTTATTAATAACTTTTCAGTGAGGTTTATGGTAATTAAAGTGATATTTGCATATAATAAGACCTGGAGCCATATCGATCGATGAGAGTTGTAGATCGCCTGACAACCCTTGATTCGATCAATATATAATCCAAAAGTGTCCTCCCCATCGATCATCCTGAAGGCAGATCATCGTCCTGATGGAGTTTCTCCTAGCGCCTTCTGCCGATCGTTTGGACAAGGTGCTTCCTTCACTGATATTCATCCGGAAACGATTATCGAAAGCTACGCTCGATCGTCTACATCTTCTTTCTGAGCCGCCCATCTACTTTGAGATTCGTGCTGACATATTTATATGTATACATATTTAGTTCTCCGATTATCTTGCTCCTCAGAGGCTGTACAGTACACGAGGATAAGAGAATTTTTTAACACATGAAATAATTAAATATTATTATTACGCAATAATGAACTTCCCTGGATTTCCATGCTCGTGCCTTTATAAATAGGTTTTAAAGCAAGAGAGGTTTGCACTGTCTCCGACTTTTTTGGCTTTTTTGTCTTGTGCCATTCTCTTTACGTGTTTTTCGCGATGATTGGCGAAGGGGTACATCCTTTCGATAAGAGTGTCATCCTCAAAGCGTCTTATATGCTTACCTTGTGAGAAAGCATATAGTGTCTAAGCTAGTGTAGTACACTGGATATTGTTTTCCGAGTTCTTCTCCGACAAAAACCGAACATACGACTTCAGAGCTGACCCCGAGGTAAAGATAAAGCCTTTCCTTCAGTTTTGGGCTTTGAAGGGAGAAGCAAGGAACTGCTTGAGGTTGTTGAAGGCCTCTTTGCATTTAAGTGTCCATTCGAAGCATTTGACTCTACTGAGTACTTTAAAGAATAGGACACACTTATCACCTGACTTGGAGATGAACCTGCTCAAACCTGCGATCTGACTGGTTAGCTTCTACAATTACTTGGTGTTTCTAGGAGAGGGCATACCGAGGAGTGCTCGGATCATTTCCGAGTCAGCTTTTATGCCTTCGGGTTAGCATATACCCCAAGAATTTGTCTGTCGCGGCTCCAAAGGTGCACTTCAGTAGATTTAGTTTCATTTTAAACTTTTTAAGTGGTAGAGAGATTTCTTTTAAATCCTCAATGTGTTGTTCGGTCGATCGATTCTTAAACAGTACATTATTGACATACACCTCAATGTTCCTTTTTTTAGCAAAGATTATATCCATGAGATTTTTAGTTAAGTCGCCCCAACATCTTTAAGCCAAAAGGGCATAACATTATAACAAAAAACTCCCTCACAAGTAATAAAGGAGGTTTTTTCAGAAAACTTGACAACATGGTAAGTGGAGGCTACCGCTCTGAAACTATTTAGCAGCGGTATAGCGTATAAGTTGGGGGAGAATCCACCACAAGGAAATCTTTCGTGAGCGTAAATTGTTTCTCGCTTTCTCCCCAACTTATCGGGAGCCCAACCCGTCCCAGTGCTTTCTTTCGCCCGAGAATCCGTACAGCAGACCGGCCAGTGTGGACATTCGATCGGCAGTGAAGCTCAACTTATCGAATACCTCTTCGAATAGTATGTTCACATAACTCTGTGTCAATAAGACTGCTCCCTACTTAGTCAATGTTGATTATCACCGTTATTACAATGGTGTCATTATATGGATTTCCCTTTTGGGAAGGATCCTCGTAGGTGAAATAGATGGTAGATGACCCTTGGGTTTCAGGGCAAAGGTTGTGACGCAGAGTTCCCTCATTTGTTGTCTCTTTTAGCTTGTCCTCCTGGGTGGCTCACTTCCTCCAAAGATTGCAGGCACGTATCCCGCAATGTTAATGGCGTTGGTGCGGATGGGCTCTTCGGTCGCTCCTCCAGTCGGAGACTTGCCTTGCCTTTGGGTCACAGCTCCAGATGCGACAAATTGTTTGAACTTCCCCTCCTCTATGAGCTCCTTGATCATGCTCCACAGGTGTTTGTACTCTTCCGTGTTGTGTTCGCGGTCTCTGTGGTACTTACAGTATTTCAGCTATCTCGAAGAAAAGCTTTGGCCCTCGGCGTTGCTTTCTTGAAGAACTTCTTATCCTGGATGGCGTCGACTAATTTTGTCATGGACACCCAGAGTGGTGTTTCGGGATTATACTGGGGGGTTCACGGTGGTATGATGATCAGTGGTATAGGGCCTTGGTTTATCGTCTCTGGTCCTCCCGATGTTGGGTGGAGTGATTGTCGGGGTGACCCTCGTAGCGGGGCGGATGGACGGTCGTGCACTTTGCATGGGTTGTCCTCTGCTGTCTTGTGATGCTCTCTTTTGGTGTCTCTGTTCGGCAGGCTCAGAAGCGTTCTCATAGGTGACGATATATTTGTTGGCTATCTCCAACAGCTCGGCCTAGCTTTGTGGCTCTGTGAGTTTGAGGTCGAAATGAAACCTCTCCAACCTTACTACTTTGCGTCAGCACGGCCTGGGCTATGTCGGGCTTCAAGTCCTTGACATCTAACATTTGGCTCTGGAAGCGTGCAATAAACGACTGCAAGCACTAGTTGGCTCCATGCTTTAGCTGCTACAGGGATCGAGCGCTTTTCTAAGGCCTCAAGGCACTAACGAACTGCAATTAAAAAAGTCTTCTGAACTCCGCAAAACAGGTGATTACCCCCCGCGGGCAATCCATCGAACCACCTTAATATGGTTGATCCCAAAGTCATGAAGGAGAGCTTACACTTGAGGGCATCAAAATTTTGAACAAGCATATGGACAATTCGAACAACTCGATGTGGTCTTTGGGATCCGACTGTCATTTATGTCTTTAAGACCGACATCTTGAACTTCTCCGAGGGTTCAACTCTGGAGACCTGTAGGGAGTTGTTTTCCGGCTGCCTTTGTTCTTCGATCCGCACTGGTTGGTTCCACTCCTCCACAGGGGCGGATCCGGCGCTGTCTAGGTATAGACCGTCGTCAGGCTTTTCCTGCAGGTGGATCACCCTCCTTCTATTGTTGGCTGACGGTTCCCCTTGAGAGGGGTTGAGTGTTCCTTGTAGTGCCAGCTCTTCTCCTGGAACTGAGGCCGCAAGCGACCGTCCTCAAGACTTCTGCGAATTGTCCTGACATTTGGTTGGTGATCTGAGTTCTCAAATCTAGCAGGCCTTGTTGAACAAATTCTTCCATAAACTCCTGGGTGAATGTTGTTTGTCCCTCGTTCCTGTGAATATACACTCCATGTTGTTGTTGCTTGGCTCCTCTTCTTGTTGACGGCATGTGTCCACGCTCACCGCACCTTAAAGAATGTTGAATCTAATATTGTCCGGGAAACACACCCAAATAATGGAATGTTCCGCTAAAAAGTTATTAGGAGAGAGAGAGAGAGAGAGAAAGAGAGAGAGAGAACACTAGTTGACATAAAAAAGAAAGTGTGTTATTCATGATATTGATCCCTATTTATAGGTACAGGTCTCAATATCATAAAAATGTAGCCATCTTATTAACTTTTCAGATAAGTTTTCTGGTAATGATAGAGTTATTTGCATATAATAAAATCAATGGTCGATTCGATCGGTGAGGGTTGTCTATCGCTTGGCAAACCTTGATTCAATCGATATATAGTTCGAAAAAGTGCTCCCCGTCAATCGACCTGAAGGCCAATCACCGCCCTGCGAAAGTTTCTCCTGGAACCATCTGCCAATCGAAAGTTTCTCCTTTGCCAATATTCATCCGAAAACATTTGTCAAAGGCTACGCTCGATCGTCTGAATCTTCTTCCTGTGCCGCCCATCTGCTTTGAGATTCGTGCTAATATATTTGCGTACAAATAATAATAATAAATAAATAAAGAAAGAAAGAAAATTGATTAGGTCGGTTTGAAAGGAAGTAACCATCTCAACCGTTTCGCTATTAAAAGCAAAATTTTCATTTTGAACCAAAGGAGACATAGCAAGGCAAAAAAGTGAGGTAAAGCTAGGGTTTTCGAATGTTGGAACAGTGACGCCCTACGGGTTGATGCTGCTTTGTTAGGGAAGATGACACCTCCAGTGTCGTGCTCACTCACGGGAGATGAGGAATGCAGAGTAAGAGGGAGTGTCGCTTGCTAGGTGAGTACCTCAAATAGTGCAGGTGTGCAGCTTTGTCTTGTGCGATAGCAAGCAAGAGAACCCACCATCCAGTAGCTGAAGTGCCAAGCGAGTTTTTCCTAAAAACTATTAAAGTGTGGTCTAGGGCATACCAAGAATGAGAGCGAAATAGAGCGCAATGTGACGGAAGAACCAAATCATGATCAAGGGACAAGGTTGAGAATGAAACCAAGTAACAAGTTTAGGGTACTGTTTTAAACAAGATTTTATTCATAAGTTTATTTTATCTATAACTTTTATTACTATGAAATATGTAATGTGATAAATGCATTATGAGATTTTAGTAGAATAAATGAAAATAATTATTAAGCTGAATAGGATTAGATTTGTTAAAAGTTAAAGTTCATGTTTTTTGATTAAAAATATAATTGATAAATTCTAAATATGATAATAAGATAAATTTTAGTCGAGATAAAATATCAAATAAAAGTGATAGGATTGTAGTAATAATCTACTTAAAAAATAAAAGTATAGATTAATCAATATGATGTGTGTGTGTGTAGGTGTGTATTTATATTTTCATATTTATATAAGTAAAGGATAACAAAGATTAAATAAATAGAATTAAATTTCAGTATTCATTATTAATGTAATCAAAACCAGAAATGATTCAATTATTGTAAAAGAAAATTAAGAATAATTCAACCATATGCAACAATGGATTATTTAATTAGTCAAATAAATTAAGAGAAAGAATGTTATTAAATAGTGAAATTAAATTATAATTTAAATAAAAAATTAACAAAGAAATAATACATATTTGATTGAATATATGATAGAACATAAACATACATGTGTCATCTGACCTCGATGTGAGTACTCTACTTTTAAATTATGATGCTCTTCCAGATCATTTGCATTGGAATGACATTCATTTAGATATTTTGATATTGCAAGCATGTAATGATTAATCTATTATACAAGTCAAATTAGGGTGTGTTTGGGGAGCTTATTAGCTGCGGCGGCGTTTGGAAAACGCCACTTGGGTGTTTCGAAAAAACGTTTGAATAGCTTATTTAAAAACTCATTTTCTCAGCTTAACTATACGCGGGCCGCGGACCGCGGCGTTTCGTTATATGTTTTACACTGTTACCCTCTTCGGTTATCTCCTGCTTTCCTTCAGCTCCACCCAAAAACCCTCGTCTCTCTCGTGTCCTCCCGCGACCCCTTCTCTCCGACTACTCACAAAGGGATCGCGGCTTACTGAGACCACCGAAACGCCTTTGTTTGCGTTTAATTCCCATGGATTCCGAGGAGGAGCGGCTGCTACTCGAAGAGGGAAAATTGTTCTGTAGGTTAGCGTTCTCTTTATTTTGACTTATTTATGTTGTTTAATAAGTTATGAATGTGTATAATATTGAATCTTGAAACATCTGTGGGTACACACCCCTAGAAAAAAACGGTGCTGGGAGGGTAGAGCTTTGAGAAGAGAAAGAAAATAGGGAAGGGAGGAAGAAGGGGGGAAATCTCTTGAGGACTTTTTTTTATCCCAAAAGGAAGTGATTACAGGAGGATGCTCTCCCATCTTCCTCTTTCTTTCTTCTCTCTTTTCTTTGAAGTATAGATTTGAGGACAACTCTTTCATCTTCATTCACTATCTTTAATTTTGGTGTCCAGATGGAAGTGAGGAACTGTTAATACTATTACTGCTAATACCTGAGTTTCGAGATATTTGGATTTGATGAATATATACATTTTACCTCTTTTGAACTTGCAGGGAGTGGTTATTTTGTGTTGCAATTGGACTATGGGCTGGTCTTTTGATTGGATTTTTTACCGAATACTACACTAGTAACGCATATATGTAACAATTTATGTGTTAATTGTTGTTGTTCAATGTCAAGTGAGCAAAGATTGGTCTTGAAATATGTCCATTTCATTTTGCTAACTATTTTTTTGTTCCACTCCGATCCAAGATATTGCTCATTCGTGGGCTGCCAAAAATGTTATCTTTGGAGTTGCTTTGGGATACAAATCAATCATAATTTGTGAAAGAACTGATGCTCATGATGTTGCAGGCATCACCACCGCTGCCATTGGAAAAGATACATTGAGAGCTAATACTTTTTTTTTTAATTTTCTTCATTCATCTAGTGTAAATGTTATTTATAAATGTTAGATATGTAAATATGTAAGATTTTTCTGATATGCATGTAAATGCCCCAAGACATTTTTATAAATATGTAAGATTTCTTTGGATAAATTTTAAGAGCAAATTTGAGTTATTTTTGATAATTAAATAAAATTATTTAAAATATCATAATTTTGTACTGTTATTAAATAATATTTTTTGTTATAAATTGTCAAATGTATAGCCTTTAAATTTATAGTACAAACAGCAACACTGCGCCTGTTAGAATAATCTTTTATCCATAAAAGCTGTAAATTAGTTGTTTCCAAACTCACAAGTCAAACAGCTAAACAGTTTATTCAGAATAGAGGCAGAATGATCATTTATCGAAATCGACTTGTTTTCGAAATCGCATAAACCAAAACAGTAAGCAAATTATCAGATGATAATGCTGCGATCAGCAGATTATCAGGATAAGTTGTTTATCTGGATAAGCTGGATAAGATGCAGCTGTCCCAAAGAGACCTTTAATCATATAAAAATTAATCTCACACTTCACATTTTTATTCTTATTTTTTATATACAAATTATAATAAAATGATATAAAACGATGTATAGAATACGAATGAAATAATCTATATAGTATGCTTACATGCATATTATAATTGATGAAGTTTGCCTATTTATTGCACTAAACTAGAAACACTAATGTAGGCATGTATGTAAATTGAAAAAATATATTGATATTAACGTCCTTACATTGATACATCTTAGACAGTTCTCCAATGATGAATGAAAATGATATAGATAAGATAATACAATGTATGATAGAATATTATGAATATTCTTAAACGGTCAAAATTGAAAAATAAATTGTCATTTATTTTTACATTGACTTATTTTGTTTGGCTAGAATACATTTCATTTTCTTAGGTTGTGCTATTATAATTCAGAAGTAAGAGTATTCACTAGCTAGTTGATAGCTCGCGTTTAAACAATTTCAAGTTTAATTTTGGATCAGAAAACAAATAACAAAGAGAGAATATTTATAGAAGACACGGTCAAATTAAATGAATGTAAACTTATTCATAATTATCTTAATTAATTTTTGTTGTTGGTGGCTTTTTTATTCTATTTGAATGATTTTTAGTTAATGATATCAATTAATTTTCACTGACTGTTTGGTCCCACCTTGATAATTTTAAAATTTTGTACGGGCAGTGACAATTTTTTTTCTTCAGAAAAATGATTTTGAGGCTAGCATGAAGCAACAATATTCTTGCTTAATCTAGATTTCAGAAGACACTAAGAATGAAATGATGAACAAAGGTAAATCTGCAATCACACTATTTCTTCTTATCTACGAAAACAGCAAAGCTATGCAAAACCCAGTCTGACAACCAAATCTTAGACCGTAGTTTATAAAATGGACACAATCTAATCAAAAGAATTTCAATTTAAAGCTAGAAGATGAACGCTGCAACCATGTGAAAATATAAATAAATAACATTCGAGGATTATCTACCCACCATCAAATTTTATAATGAAAAATATGAAAAAACTATATAATAGAAAACGGATGAAACTAGTATTCAGCTTACTTGAACCGCACATCCTTGTCTCCTCGCGACATGATCAATCCTTTTCACATCCTTGAACCAATCAACTGCAACAAGCTGCATGAGAGGCTTGCCTGCAGGTAACTGCAAAACAAACAACCAATTCCATGACCAAGAGAAGCTGATAAAGGTACGCTTAGGATCAATCAACAAAAAAAAAGTATTTGTACCAAATAAAATAATTAAAGACCTTTTTTTTGTCATAAAAGAAAGTCTTGCTACGGACTTTGAAGTTGTTTCCATCAGGTATTCTCCAGCAATCTCGACAATTATCACGATCATCACGCCGTAAATTACCAGAAAAGGATGACAGATCTAGTTGTTCCAATGGATCCTCATCTTAACGCATCGTTGAAACAATCACAATTTAGACACTCAATATACAGCTTCTGATTATTTGCAAAGTCAAAAAAGGGATGACTCACAAACCTGCTTGCTTCATAGCATTCTCAGCCTTTAGAGAGTCCAGCTACCAAAGGCATGGTATAAATTTTCACTTTTGCATATAGGATTTGTGAAAAAAATAAAGAATCGTAAACATGAAGTCCACGAACCTCTTCTTCAGGCTCCGGGCTTAAGTAATCTTCATCCTCATCTGATTCTTCATCCAATAACACAGAATGTCCACCGGCAGAATGCAATTGATCCGTAGAAACTGATTGATTAGAGTTGTCCTGACTTGTCCTCCCCTTCTTGGAAGAAACTGAGCCCGAAGCGATGCTCATCATAACTGGTAACCTTGGGACTATGTGGTTATCATCTGTTTGGGAAAACCATTCGCGCAATCCTACAGAAAATGAAACAAAACTTTCAAATGGCCAAAAAAAAATAGAGCATTAAGATGCATGAATAAATACATCCACTACTAAGGCACAGAAAAATAAGCATCCTTAAAGAAATTACAGCATAGAAGGTGGTTGAGTTACCTAGAGGATAACATGAATGAAGATAAAAGCAACTAAAATAATAATGCTGAAGGTCTAAACTGTTGCTTTATCAACTATATTATAAGTTTAAAAAACCAAATTGAGCTAATAGCGGAGAAGAGCAGCACCAGCTACACTGTTCAACATCTGAAGCAAACAATGTTGCTGAAATGGTGGAAAATAACCAACACCCCATCCTTTTAAATCAATTTGCATTAGATGTTGAACTTGTGTTCGAGTTCTCCCATTTCGTAATTTTAGAGGAGATATCTTGAATCCACCACCTGCACACAAAGGATAAGCTAAGCAAACTAGACAAATTATCACAAATTACGGATTCAAGGATAAAATAATTTTGCTCAATGCTCTTAACATTAGATTATGAAGACAAAGAAGGTACTCTCAATATGGGCCCTGACAAATCCTGGTTGTGCACCGCAATTTGGATGCTCCCTAGACCGAAATAGCACAACTACACAAATGAGAAAAAGAGCAGTTACACTACTAGGATGTGCCCGCAAAAGAAAAGGGTAGGAGCGAACAGCTTAAACACTAACCATAGCTCCCATCATCGTTTCGTCTCCAGTAGCGCACATAGCAAAGATCACGCGGCCACACAACCCTGCAGAATTAGTTAGTTCCCAACATGTTTACCATCTTCAAGTTTTGAGAGATGAAATACATTAAGTGACACTTAGAAATGTAGGAGAACAGTTCTATTATGGTAGAGGTGTAAATTACACGACAAGATAGAATGAATTGAGTATCATTGAAAGTGAACCAGAATCACTTGTTCTGAAAAGTAACTGCATATTTTATATGTGATCCAACTATAAATCATTGGTTTCATACGACCAAACATTCATCCATTTGTAAAGTAGATATACATAAATATAATGAGGTACTTTTAACATGTTACTCCAATAAATTCAATATCAAACTCCACTCCTTTTCCAACTATACGTTCAAGGAAGTCCCTTGCTTATAAGGCAAATCATGCACAAGTACACTGAGACAACTACGACGCAGGTCTCTTGAAACCACTGAAATTCTTTATATTCAAGTAATAAATAATTTGGTAGTTCATATAACCTTTCTACTAGCAAAATGCCTTCTTATGGACAAATTGTTATAGGTTTGCCAACTTTTGTGAAGATCATACACCAGTTCGTTAGCTTTTTTATTCTGGCAATTGGGAGATGGAAGTTAATGATATTGGGAGATTGATGTGAAAATTGGGAGATTGATGGCCTACCATAAATTATTGTCACGGATAGAACACCACATTCAAGTGCTTTAGAACCTCTTCAAGGGTTTTGCTATATACTACTATCTGTGTTGCCCAATTAGGAGACCATCAAGTGATCAAGATAGGAAAGTAATAATTTGTTCAAGATGCAAAATGTAACTATTCCATTAGTTATAGTTAGATCAAGGAGTATGACCGAAAATTCATAGAAATTATGTGATGCATATGGTTTTTGGCCCATCACCTTCGATTATGTGCACTTGATAGTAATTTGAACAAATGTGTAACTATGAGAAATAGTGGGCGTGGGAAAGGTGGTTATATAAATTAGCAATCAAAAGAAAAAGATTCTTATTATTTGCTATGATTTTGTTGAGAACCTAATGGTCAACACATGCGCAGGGAACTATCATTTTTTTCTAGAATAAGACAACGGTACCGAACAAAATTTTAGAAAGTCGAATGAACCTAACAACTAATAGCTCCTTTAATTGCCTCATTTGCTCTACTAACTCTATAGATGCCGTGCGATAAGTTACCATGGCTAGCGATTTCATCCCTTAGCTCCAACTCAATTTGATGATCTACTTCCCTCCTTGTTGGTAATTCCTTGGGCAGCTCTTTGAGTTAGATATCCTCGAATTCTTCGACAAATGCAGATACCTTCTTTAACATGCTAACAACATCTTTATGTCTTGCTTGGTAATTCTCATTGTCGACACCATGCAAGCTCTATTTTCATCCATAATGAACATGTGCAAATGACAATAGGAATGCCTTGACTTGATCAAAGAATTCTGACATTAGGATGCTAGAAAAACACCCATTGGAATGATCAAGAAGTTCGTGTAACCAGACCATGCTTCCATGCTGCTTTTAACTCTTTGACTTATATCTTGAAGTGGTCATGCTACCGACTTAATCGCCTTAATGTACACCTCCCCAACACACATACACACAACAGTCGCCTTGATTCCCAACCTTCAAGCTTCCTCGAAGAAACTGAAGTTATGTGTGAATAGTGTCACATTAAGCAGTAGCATAAACCTTTTTTGTGCCACTGAGTTGCCTTCTCAATTCCTATGCCAACTTAATGGCTTGCTAGAAGCGAGTTAAGGGTTGTTTCTAGGGGCAGTCCTATGCTTAGTGGGAACCCCCACAAAGGAAGTTGTTATGGGACTTGCCCGGACTCTTGTTATGCTTTTGCTTGCCCTTAGCATTGCTCTTGTTCAAATAGCCTTAGCGAGACACATCCTTTTGTTGACATTCGTCTACGCCACCTTTGGATTGGCCACTCTTATAGTCCTCTGTTGATGACAATATATACATCAGCTTAGCTCGGTCTTGGCCCGTGGTTGGAGCCCGTCCAAAAAAAATGAAGATGACATCTTTGTCAAATAAGTGGGGCTCTTCAAAACCAAGCTAGTGAAATCTTTGTGCATGCACCGATCAACCCTAGTTGCTTGAGTCTTCCCAAACAAGCAATGGTCTCATCATCAAAATTGCAAGTTCTCTCCTAAATTCGTTAAAGAAGTATATGGTGCGCATACTTCTTTTGGATGTCTCCTCGTATTTTACCCCGTCATAGCTAAACAGTGTCAGACAAAGAGCCGAATGTGAAACTTAGCATCTTTATTAATGATGCCCAAGCCTTCAAAATATTGGTCTAGCTCACATAAGTTATCAACATCCCAAGTATTGCATGAACTCTTTAAAATTTTAAAATTCGTTGCCTCAATATGATAGGCTCAACAACGCATATCATCAATGTGTGCAACAACATTCATATTCAATTTGTGAGCTTGACACATCTTGTTGAGTTTGTCCATGAACGCATCATGCATCTTCCCCATTTTGCCCCTCAAGGTCTCCTCTAATTAGAGTAGCATGCTCCTTTTGGCAAAAAGATTGCAATCTTCCTACTTTATGCAATTCACATATTTGCCTAGGACTTTCATTTGAGCCCCACATGGCTTTCTCTGCCAGAGGCATGAATCAAAATCAATGATCATGTCCTTGGGCTTTGTTAATGGCCTTGGTGCTAAAGGTTCACATTGTTGCTCGTGACCTTAACATTAATCTATATTATTCATCTCGAACGTAACAGCTTGCTCTCTGAATTTGAATGTCATGCCTCAATCAATGAATTAATATCAACTATCGCGAACTGGCTTTCTTCAAACTAATTGTGCAGCCTTAAGCACACTTTATTGATGCTAATTCACCTAAATTTCACGAATGATGAGTTAGAATGCACATAAGTCGAGAGAACATGAGAAAAACTCTTAAAAAGGGAAGTTAAAGTGTTATTACACTCTAAATAACATTATATGACTAGAAGTTCCTTGAGTTTTCCCATTTTTGCAAATAAAGTGAAGGTTTGTATTTATAGGCTTCCTCCACAATGGATAGCTTTAGAGAGCTCTACTACACCTAAGTGTCCCAAAGGTCCTAGAGGGTTCCAAAGACTCCTATAATATTCATGAAGCATCCAAATTCTGCGGGGTCTTTCAAATGAGTCTAGACTTTGATAGAATCTCTTGGAATTATTTAGAATATGGTGGCTCTCTTTCAAGATGTTTGTAGGCTGCTCTAGATTCTTCTAGAAGCTTCCTTGGTTCAACCTTGCCTCAAACCATCCAAGGAAGTGTGGCCACCTTCTTAATTGGTCGTAAGGTGTGACAATAAGCACGTCAAGCATAGGGCAGCCATATTACCTTCAAAGTACTAACACTTTCGATGATGTTGGATGTTCAATCAAATTTCTTTTCGCAATCAATTAAAACCTTCTAAAGAACATTCCCTTGCTATCAATACGCCTAGCTAAATTGTCTTCCGACAAAAATAACCTACATAGAAAATCTTTCTAGCATAAAACTAAATTTAAAGCTTTAGCGTCATTAATCTCTTTAGATCTAAACTCATTTTTTATTAAGCCAAACTCAAATATATCTTCTTTTTTTTATTCATTAGGCTCTTCCACAAAGATGTCTTTCTCAGACTCTCCTTTAATACTTTCTCAATAGCACTTTCATATTTCCATGATGTCTTAATATTTAAAAAAGAGCTTATCCCATTTTCTTAAAAAAAAAAAAAAGCAACTTCATTGAAGTCTCTAAAGTTTATATTTTGCCATACATATTTTATATAACTCGTGTTCTCCATTTATAATGCTTATTCTAATAATTAAATGATCAATCAATGTAACTTTAAAAATCATTTTCTATGTCCAAAATTTTAAGGAAGACAAACTGCTTCAAAGATAAATAGAAAGATGGCATAAGTTTGTTTCAATTTAAACTCAATTCTCCTTATAGGTGCGTATCAACATCCTCCTAGTTGAGTTTTGAGACATTAAAATTTTAGGAAAAAAGGAAAATAAATGAAAGTACAGATAATATTTAAAATAGCTTCAAATAACATCATTGATTTGCTTTGAAAAATAGAAATCATATCAAGAACTAATTGTTCTGAAATGAACAATAATTAACACGAAGCACATATTTTGTGCGTGCATGTATTGATCTCCAATCAACAATCAGTGCATATGAAGAATATATGAAGACCAACAGCAATTCACTAATTTTTAAAAGAACGTTACATGGAAAACCACCCCAGCTGCAGTCTATGATATAATATTGCAGTATGTCCATCCACCTCCTCTACTAAGCTGCCATACTGGAAGCTGCAGTCCCACCTACAATATTAAGGGGGAAAATAGGATCTAATTATTAAACCTAAACAGAAAAAAACCACCTGCACATTAAGGAACTCACTCAAAACGGCTTCTATCCATGGACATCACAAGTTCAAATATTGCTTCACAACTGGCCTCCACCACACCAACAGCTTTCATTGCTCTACTACAACTTCGTGACTGCAAAAATACATTTATAAGACAATAACTTCAAACAGATTAAGCTGCTCATGTCACTATTATCCTCTGGATGACGATTAAAAAAACATAATTATGACAAAAGCTTCTATCAAAATCAGCATAATCAAATAAATGATTTCACACGTACAAGGTAATCAGCTTCTGAAAGCTCTTCAAAAATGCGAAGACCTGCAATATTTGAGCAGAAATAGTCAGCTAACATAGAACTCATCTTGTTTAAATAAAACTTGAGCAGACTAAGAAGAGTAAATCTTGCCATTTTGGCATCTGACAAGACGCCAATGTTTTCTAGAAAAAACTTGATCTGAAGTACTCTGGTTTGATAACACTGAATCACATTCCCGCGTCCAATCAAGTATTGATTCAGGAGGGCCTGCATGTGGAAAAATTCAATCAAGCAGCAGAGCATTTGTGGCGGAACTAAAACTTAGAAAAGAGGGGCGGTGAGATAAAAAATCAGGGGGTGTCATGTTTTTAAGTTTAAAACTTTCATCTCCTTAAGTTTTTTAAAATTATTATAAAGATAATTAGCAAATTAAAAATACAATTAACAATAAATTATTTTTAAGTTAGGGTTTGGCAATTCCCTTATTCCACCAATGTAGAGCATACAACCTCAATACAAAAGTGCAGCCCACTTAGCCCAGTGATTGTGAGAATTAACCATAAGCTCCTACGTTCAAAACTCGGCACATATGGGTGTGTGCGGGAGTTAAAATATTAAGAAAATACATCCTCTATGCAAAAAACACGACCATATAATATCACGTAAAACGAGAAAAAAAACAAATGAAAGCATGAAAATCATCCTTAAATACCATTGCCAATTGTTGTCCTACGTATCAATGAGCGGCTGTGCTCTTCATCATCTTCAGCACTTGCCCTGCATGTATAAATTTGGGTATTATCATCAGATATACTACTCACATATTTCGTAGTCCATTGGCTTACTATTAAAGTTCAGTTACTTACAGGCTTTCCCTGTCAGATGAAGAAGCATTCTGATCAACATGAATGCCACCTTTGGACAGATATGAAGCGTGTAACATATTTCCATTATTTGTGTTTAAACCTTGCTGGAACAAACAGATGTGAGATTAAGTTAATTTATCCAAAACTTCAATGCAAGATGTGAAACTTTAAAACCAGAGGAATTCTCAACTTATGAATGCATAATTGTGATGCAGGATAGGCTAGGTGCTAGACATTTTACATCAACAAAGTGCAACATTTTTCACATATTTCTTGCTCTTTACTTTTCTTATCTTTTTTTTTTTTTTTTGCAAAATATAATAAGCATCTCCCCAGAATAAAATAATACAATCACAAAATATTTCAATTAGCACTCAACAAGAATGAAAGGTCTCATGACCTCAGGTAGTTGGGATATCAATGATTATGACTATGGCAAGTAGTAGTTTGAAAAAAAGAAAGCTTTCAAGTGAAAGAAATTTTATGGTTTATAAACGGCTTTGAGTTGCAAAAGCTTCGGACATAAAAAATAAATAAATAAATACCATCCTTAAATTTATGACAACCTGATAAATCGCAGATTCAATTTTCTCCTTCCAGATCAGAGCCTCCTGAATGTTGAATGCAGCCATCTGAGATAAGTGGATTGAAAATAAGCCAGTGACATGAACGTGCTTGCAAGAAATGGCAAGCAAAATGCATCAGAATAACTTAGCAAGCATGATAGCCAATAAATAATGTGAAAAGCAAATAATATATGCCCATTAAAATATTCGACCCACCGAGTAAAAAGGAAAGAGCAGCACAAAACATCTCAACATATATTAATTGAAAACTACATGACCTATATGTCATTTTGGGGCAATAATGAAGCTTATCGTGCATCATCACCAACAAGTAATCCACCTTTGCAGGCCATTTGGGTGAAGAAGTTCATTACAAGTCAAATCACAAACCACCCATGTAGTGAAAATATGCTAGTATCATTTGAGTCCAAATTATGCTTTTTAAACTACCCATGCACTATCAAATTTCTACTATGAAAGTTCTTGCCTATTCATGAAGCCAAAACTTCAGCTCTAGTGGCTCTTGGCTAAAAGGACTCTTAAATATTTGGAAGATTTATATACATACTTAACACTTAAACTTCAATTTTTGCATATATGGCACCTTATCTATGCATGAAAAGGTGTATTTCACTTTTTAAAAGTTAAAATAGTGATATTTTTATGTGATATGAAAGATTTGAGTGGTTCAGATGTAAAAGTAAGGTTTATGTGTTGGATATGTAAACAAATAGGAATTGGGTGTTATGTGTGTAAACGCACGGCGTGAAGTTCAACATAGTTGACGCATATTAGTATTGGCATGTTGGCAAGGAGTAAACTACAAGGTTAAATCAAATCACATAACAACAGATTTTTGTCCCATCAGAATACACAATAATTTCCCGAGGACTTCCTGGACATAAGATGGATGTATTACAAGCTGAAAACGTTCAATAATCTTGAGAATATGGAGTAACTTATAACACCTTCAAAGAAACAAGCCTTTATGAAAGATGAGGTAGAATAAACACCAAATATTGGGTCTGCAAACCAAATGCAACTTTTAGGATTACTTTGAGCTAAACAAATTTGAAGCTACTGCTCTTAAAATTACTTAGTAATATAGAACGCCTACAAAATTGCATAAATAATTATGTCATTCACTTTACACAGCATACTCATCATAAAGAGAGTGTACTTGGGACAAACAGCCCATTAAAGAAAAGCAAGAGACTAGTGCAGGTCAAAATATGATGCATAAAAAAAATCATGGGTTTCCAAAATTAAGCCTAATAAAGTAGTTACAGTAATAAAAAAATGACAAATATAACCTACCAAAGGAAGAACATTTAAAATAAACTATGCAAATTCTTAAAATAGTAGATACACACCATGATTCGATGGTACTTGTCCTTTTTGTTGTATACACACAGTACATAAACCATCTGTCAAAGAAAAAAATGTAAGCATGTGTAGTTAACATAACAAAATTAATGTCACTGATTGAAGAATAAATAGCTGGAGATCAAGCGTGCACACTAAAAATAAAGGAAAATTTACATACATGCCACACAATAATTATGTATCTAAACCCGATCTCGAGCTTTGGTCTCCAACACAAATGGGTGGCCTGGTGAGGGGGCTTCCACTGGGGAACTTCCTCTCTTGGTCCGGTGATGGTGTAGGGTTGATCAATTTGGGGTTTTGCTCACTGTGGTGGAATGTCCTATTTCGGGCTTCAAATTGAACTCTGAAATTGAGCTCAAGCAGAGGGCTTCAAGGCTGGATTCTGGTGGGGATCAACTCCTCTAGGCTAGGAGAAGAGTGTGGAGTAATTTTGGCAGAGTTTCATTAAGGTTTTTGTTCAACCTTTTTTTGGCCGTGGGGATGGGTGTTTAAATAGCCATGGCTATGGGGGTTATCAGGACAAGCCAAGGGTTGGGATCAGCTGCTTAGGTCAAGGGAAGAAGAGCCACAATGACCATTGGGTTTGGGACAGCTCAGCAAGGCAAAATTTGAATTTTTGGCTGGTTTCTGGCAGGAGGTTGAAGTGGAATTTAAACCTCACTATTGCCAGCATTGCAGAATGTTTGGCCATGTGAGGGAGAATTGTTACAGGCTTCATCCACCAAGTAGAAAGAAAACTGCTGGGGCCACTAAGGTTGTTACTCAGGAAACAGCTACTACCTCAAGAGAAGTACAGGAAGCCATTGATTTGGAGCCTATATCTAGGGAGGTCTTAAATCTGGACCCCCCCTGGTGATGAGGGAGGCAAGACTGTTGAGGAAGATAGTGAGCTGGAGGCTACAATTGTAACTACTCCTCCTGTAATTTCTGAACCTGAACCTGATGTTGTTCCCATCCCAGTGGGGAGTGCTCATCTTGAACACAGAATGGACCTGTCTGGGGAGAAGATCCAGGTGGTGGTAGATGAAATGCAGACTGGATGGCAGACTCAGAAGAACAGTAAAAGGAAGAAAAGTAAAACTGAATTACAAGGGCTACTTGAATCCCAGACTTTAGGTGATCCTCCTGAAAGCCCCTCTTCTGCCCCTAGGACTAGGGGGAAGGGGAAAAACCAATCACTATGATCAATTTTATGTGTTGGAATATAAGGGGGGCTGCTCACCCTTCCTCCCTCAGTAGAATTAAATATCTTGTTAAATTTCATAAACTATGGTGTTTTGCCCTGCTGGAACCCATGGTCAATAAAAATACAAATAAAATTATTAAGAAGTTTCCTAACTTCCACTGTTTTATTAATTTAAGCAAAAAGATTTGGGTTTTCATTAGAATAGATATGCAATGGTCTATTCTGGTGGATCATTATTAATATTTACATTTATAACATTGAGGTGTCATAAACCTATGCATGAAAAGGTGTATTTCGTTTTTAAATTTAAAATAGTAGCAATGATATTATTTATGTGATAATAAGGATTTGAGAGTTATGCATGCAAACATGAAATTTTAGGTGTCAGATTTATAAATACATATTAAGTGTGGGGTATGTATGTGATTATCCCTAAAAATTAATCATTAATAGTAAAACGTATGAACTTTACAGTAAAAGTAAAAAAATTTATTTAAAGAATGATTAGGTGGATGAGTGGCTTTACACTTAGAGACAAATTGCGAAATGAATATATTCGTAATAGGGTTGGTGTTGCACCAGTGACGGATAAAATTAGAGAGAGTCGCCTTAGATGGTTTGGTCACATTAAACGTCGACCACCTGATGATCCGATTAGGAGAGTAGATGTTTTAAATACAACTTATGTTAAGAAAGGCAGAGGTAGACCTAGGAAAACTTGGGCTTATTGCATAAAAAATGATATTAATTTATTAGAATTAAACGAAAATTTGACACTAAATAGGACGCAATGGAGAAAAAGGATTCATGTAGCCGACCCCACTTAGTGGGATTAAGGCTTTGTTGTTGTTGTTGTTGTAAAAAAAATATCCATATTGTATGCCATGGACAATATTGGATTGTCACCACCAAAATTATATTTTCATTGGATTCAACCAAAAGTAAAGTCAGAAAAAACTAAATAGTTGCTATACCCACAGATTTTTGATAAAAAAACAAACTCAATATAATCATGTATACTTTCATCAGGTCTAGATTGAGCAAGATACATAGTTTCTATCAAGCTACATAGTTTTTAAGAAATTTTTGTTGATGAAAAATAGTAGCTAACTGCATTTGGTGAAAATTCACATCAATAAAAGTGGTAAAGATAAGATGATGATGATTTTGGTATAAAATCTCAGCTCAAATCCACTCATCAACTCGGTACCTTTAATATGGCATACTGTAGGATCCTACAAAATGAGCTCTTAATGTTGGTTTTGTAAGGTTTCTTTTAAAAGATGAGAACTTGCTAACCAGAAATATAGAAAGATTTACATGCATAACAGTCAAATCTTATGTATTTACATATCTAACAACTGAACATCAGTTTTTATATATATAAACAAAATATCTAACAACTATGCATGAAAAAGTATTTTCACTTTTTAAAAGTTGAAATAGTGGTATTTTTTAAGTGATGTGAAAGATTTTGCTCGTATAAATGTAAAAAATTAAAGCTTCCGTACATAAGAATTGGGTGGTATGTATGTAAATGTCCCACAAATATATTACATTTTAGATCATACAGGTTATTGATAACTAGATTGACAACAACAGAGCAACTGACAGCAATAAATGCTACAGATACAAATTTTAAAACTCTGAAAAAAATAGGCTGCCTTAATTTGTCACTTCATGTGCATATTAATTTAGTTATTCTAAGAAAACAAAAACGCTTCATTCAGTAGACGCTATCACAACCAAAAAAGGATAAAACGGCTTCATATAGTTTCATCGTACCTCTTAATAACATAAACATAACTTTGCAAACATTTGCTCTTTTTCCAGTAATTTTTTCACATAATTTTCATTCTCTTTCCATGACCGAGTTCAAATAATATTTTAAAGATATAATAATCATAGAATGATAGAATTAAAATTACAAAAATCAAGTAGCAATAGTAAGAATATAGAGATTAAATTTTAGATTGCAGTGGCATCACTTTGACAATGATTCAATCATTTGCAAAAGCTAAATTTAACGGCATGTTAGGATTGCCCAAGGCAATAGCTAAAAGTGTGCAAATGCAGCATCAACACTAAGATGAATATACACACATACAAACACAATAACTGCTAGATGAAGAAAGTGAAAGGCAAAAGTTGTCCAAATCTTACATGGCCATTGTGAATCTTAAGACCTCTATCCTCCACTCTGCAATTCCCATCTATGAAAAGACTTTTAACAGGAACCTGTACATGTCAAATATCAGAACCCTAATAACTTGTTTCTGAATATGATATGAACATTAATAGACTTAAATTCAATAGGAACCGAGGCATATCTCTGATTATCAACAATTTCAAATGAGATTGCAGCTCCAGCAATCCCATTCTCCAAGACCCCAGTCAGGAGCACAAATCCAGAAAAGCCATGCAATTTTACTTGATAGGAGATTAAAACATACCATGTTACCCTGGGGCTTCCTCTTGTAATAAGCAAGAACCCTAGTCTCAAGTACGAAGTACCGCATGTGGATGTACGAACGGCCGATCTTCCTCCGACCATAGCGCACCATCCATCCCTCATATACTACCTTCGACATTCTTCTTCCAACTCCCCCGATTCACAACTGCTCCAACCAAAAGCTTCCCCTCTCCTCTATCTCACAGTCTCGACTGATCGAGGAGCCAGTGGACAAAAGCAAATCAACAGAAGCGTCAAAACCTTCACCCAGTCTCCGATTGTCACAAACCACAGCCGTCCGACGAGATATCAATCAAGAAAACACCGTCGCACAGAGTATGACAACAGGGTGTTTGAGCGACCGGCAAAAAGAGAGCGAATACAAGGACTGAAATGGTAAGCGCAGCTCCTTCAAGCTTTCTTCTCCACTTCTCTCACCTCGCTGGCGTTGACTGAGCAGGACTGGCGGGGAGAAGAGGGATGCTGCTTGTCTTTCCCAGTCGAGCGTCAGCAGGGAAGACCGGAGAGGACGATTGCCGGATCTGCAGCGGCGCGTGTCGTGGTTTGTTCGGGCTTCTGAAGGTCTGCGTGGCCACAATTCACCATCGTGCCATTTTCGGGCTCGTTCCGGTCTCCATGCGAATCAACGGTTTTGATCTGCGCGCAGGGCGGGAGTGTTGATACGGACGAGAACGCGCTTGACACGGAGGTTTGCGGGTGGCGGGGTGGCATCAACGGCGAGCGTAGGTTTCTATTTGAGCTGCATGGTGGGGAAATATTACATAGCTAAACGCATGTAGAGGTACGTGCGGAGTCTAATTCATGAGAGACATGTGAAATTTTATAATAACGCGCAATAACACGGGAATAATACGGAGAAATATTCTTCTTGTTACTCCGCGGTTAGCGGTGTTTTAGGCGGAATAACACGGAGAATATTCCTCCGTGTTATTCCGAGTTATTCATGTGTTATTGCGGTAGTATTGTAACACAGAGAATATTCCCCCGTGTTATTCCATGTTATTCTCGTGTTATTCCGCGTAATATTGATTATTATTGTGGTGATGTTACAATACCACCACAATAACGCGGAATAACACGGGAATAACACGAAAAATATTCCTCGTGTTATTCCGCGTTATTCCCCGATTTATTCGGCTCAGAACACCGCTAACCGCGGAGTAACACGAGGGATATTCCCGTGTTATTCCCGTGTTATTGCGGGATTCCACGTGTCTCCCATGGATTGAGCTCCGCACGTATCTCTACGTGCATAGTCCGGATGTAATATTTTCTCGCATGGTGGGGGGTTAGGTTGAAGTAGTCGGCTTTCATCAACATCTGTATATGGTATAAAATTAAAAATAATGAAATTTATGTATGTATCAAAGAATTCTTATATATTTATGTATTTGATGCATAAAATTTAATGTTATATCTATAATATTTTGGTATTAAAAATATAAGCATAAAAGATGTATTTCAGTTTTAAAGAGTCAATGATAGTAGAATTTTTTATATTGTATAGATATAATTTTTCAATATTAATTCTTTTTTTTTTTTTGTCAATTTAATCATGTGTGGCCTGACCCCTGACCTCTCTCTTCGAAGACTGGATCCCCTTCTTAGTGCCCCTAAGTGGTTGGTTGGTAATGATCAAGCGGACTCTAAGTTAGCTCTAATAGATTCTAGCTCACCTTGTATAGTTTGGAGTTGTTTGATCAAAATTTGTTCTGTGAGGCATGCATAAGGATCGGAGCGTTGGGGACATTGACAGATAAATAAAAGTAGACAGAGAATGGAAAAGAAATAGCACGCATGTCACACGTGCTTGCCCCTAGGGGCAAACTGGGGTATCCCAGAGATCTCTGACTTTTTTTATATATCAGAAATAACGATTACATTGAGAATGAGAGATAGTTCTCTTAACACGACAAAAATCAATAGAGAAGAGCCCCACAACGTGCTATGAGTTTTATATTTATGCGAGAAAGAGATACCAAGTATAAAATTATATATTTTTCCCTGCTTTAATGAAGAGTTACATGTTATTATTATCTTTTTTTATTAATGTCTCACTCTAATGGGGGAGGTACAGGTCTTTATATTATTTTTTTATTATTATCGTTTTAACCGAAGAGTTACAAATGTTTATGGTGCATTTTTATATCCAGAAACAATTTTGACACTTTTTGTCGTCTATCTTTTTATATGGACCGTTAAATTGAATTGATACTCGTGTAGACTATTTTTTTATGTACATATTAAGTTCTTTTAGGATATTAAATCCAAATTTTTCATGTCAGACATGCTTAAGTAAGGGAGTGGTGGGGACCTTTAGAGAAAAAACAAATGAGACAAAGAAAGGAAAAGAAATAGCACGCATAAACTAGCCCCATAAGGGTGAACTATGGTATCCCCGTACTCTTTGACTCATTTTATATATCAAAAATAGGGTTATATTAAGAAGGAGAAAGAGTTTTCCCTACAAGAGAAAAGTCAAGAGAGAAGAGTTTTCCCTTTTACAACCCATGGGTTCCCTATTTATAGAAAAAATAGATACCATATCTAAAATTACATGTTTCCCCCAATTTAATGGAAAGTTATAAGTTATTATTAGCTTTTTATTAATGTTCAGCTCTACTATGAGAGTTACAGGTCTTTATGATACATTTGTATTGTATTCACTTTAATGGAAGTATTTTAGGTCTTTATGGTGCCTTTTTTATATTCATAACTGATGTTTGACATTTTTTGCCATCTATCTGTATATCTATACTGTTAAATTATCTCAAGATTCGTGTAGATTTTTTTTAGGTGTACATATTAAGTTCATAAATTTTCTTGTTCATTGATAGTGACACTTGTGATAAGGATAAGAAAATTTTTAAAACAAAAAATATAGTTACATGAATCATTGACGATACTCCATTTTGAGGCACTCTCTACGCCTTAATCTAACATATTTTGCGTTATCTCACTGGCTCAGTAGCATTTTTCTCTGAATCGACTATTTTGTAGGTGTTGTGTTAACGTATTCATTTGCATTGATTTCGTTGTCTAGGCTGACTGACGACTTGACTCCTGATAGTTCAGTTGGGCATACTACAGTTTCTATCACTGTTGAAAATAATATTGCAAGATCCTTACCTTCAAAAGATATTAATCAGGAAACCATCGCAGATTTACATCCTCTGGAAGTGTTAGTTGAAGAGGAGACATGCTTAACACATCTTCAGAATGAGAGTGTTATTACTATTAGCCAGGAGCAAGAGGCTCATCCTCTACTACATGTCCGACAATCTGTTGACCGCATTGATCAGATGAGACTGTCTTCGAAGGAGGAATGACAAATATACACGTCTAGGAGGAAGAAGAAGAATGGAGGCACACCCCAAATTGGGATCTTAATGGATGATACTTTAGTTACTTCGAGTAATGGCACAACACTCAGCAATTTGTTAGCTGACTCTGTTACTGGAACCAGAGGCAGGACCAAGCTGGCTCACTCCTAGCAACTTGTTTTTTGTGAGTTTTTATTTTTAGAGTATTATATGTGTCTTGTCTTTCTTAGAATGTTTAGTGTCTGTGAGTAGGGCATCGTTTTTGGGTCCTCTCATACAACCTTTTATTTATCTCTTTCAATTTTAATAAAATTCGCTCTTGGGCTTTATATATATATATATATATATATATATATATATATATATATATATATATATATATATATATACATACATATATATATTGAAAAGCCTAAGGGCTAATATATTAACGATGAAAAGATGTAGGTAGGTTGTATGAGTGGGCTTAAAAGAAAGCCCAGCCCACACGATACAACACACACAAAGTATAAAAAAAAGATAAGATACATATAAGATAAAAAAACCAAACCACCAATGCACACAAAAAGCTTGGGATCGTTAGATCAAAAAAACAAACCACCTACTTTGCCTCTAGGTCTCAGACTTGAGCCGGCTAACAAATTGGTGAGGTGCAAACTATTACTTGAAGTGACCAAAGTATCATCCATCGGATTCATAAGCTGAAGTTGGTCTTCGTTCTTCTACTATCTCCTGGATGTATAAACTTGTCATTCCTCATCCGAATATTGAATTAATTGATCAATGGATTGGTCCAAAGGTGGTCGGACAAGTGTAAGTTGTTGCACATCAAGAACCCCATGTGTCTGAGTAACATTAACCTCTTTCTCGACTTGAGGCGGTAGATAAATAATAGAAATATTGTCACCTGTAACATCAGTAATATATTCTAGGGCAACAACTTAGGTATGAAGTTCTTCATCTGAGACAATCAAGGTTTGAATTGGAGATGGCATCGACGGCGACTAGCTCTGCTAGGGTTTCGCCCGATGGCGATTTCTAGTGTTAAATCCTATGGCTTCACTTCATCGCCCTCTTCATTGATGATGAAAGGTTTTCGTGACTATACACTCCATCTGCTCAGAATGTTTCGACGACTTTGGAGACCGGCTCGCACGTCGTCGTCATCTTCCTTCCTCGGTTTGCAACTTAACACCTCTCTTGTCATGCCTGCTACGAGACGGTTTTGTTGGTTGCATCATCCCTGTTTCTAGCCTAGTTTTCTTGCATGTCTTCTTCTCCTCTTCCTCGGTCGCACATTCTCTTTCTCTTTCGACAGCTGCTCAGGAACCTCTGTTCCTGCTTGACACCGTCACTGCTCCCTACTTAACACTGTCACCGTTCGCTTCCGTAGACTGTGCTCGAACCTCAGCTCGATCCTTGCACTCGGATGGAGAGGAGTTATGACGCTGCTGTGTCGGCGGGCTCAAAGCCTGGTTTTGCTATTATTAAGTTCTGCTTCCACAATCTTTCCACGAGGCTCTTGAAGTTGGTGGTGGTGACTACACTTTCATCAAAAAGCTTGACAAAAAAATAGGAAACCTGCTCTTTTGTCTCTGAGGCTGAAACCAATATTCCTGCGTCTGCTTATTGTTTTGTTATAGTGGGGAAATTCCTTTATGGTCACCCAAAACTTGAGATCATTTATAAAGATTTTGAAGCTATGAAGCAATCAAGTAGTTGGAAAATTGGCTTATTTGACGGCCGACATACACTCATTCAGTTATCTAACGATATGGATTACACTCATATTTTTTTTTCTCGAAAGGTAATCAAGATTGATAACCATTTTATGAAAATTCTAAAGTGAACTGTCGATTTTGATCCAAAAGCGGAGTCCCCTATCATTCCTTCTTGTATAAAGTTCCCGAGGTTAAAAATACAACATTTCAACTATGAAATTCTTTACTCGTCAGTAATTGCTTACGGTAAGCCTCTCAAAGTTGATAGTCCCACGGTTGCTGTTATCAGACCCTTTGTGGCTTGTGTGTTTGTTGAATGAGATATCACCTAACCTACTCCAAATGAGGTGTGGATTGGATCCAATCACAATGGGTATTGACAAAAAGTTGAAATAGATTCACATCATTCTTTTTACTCTTATTCTAGTAAGTTTGGCCACAACTCTACTACTTTCTATCGTTTGCATTCTTATTTAAGGTCGGATATTGCTAAAGTTCAACAATCTGCTCAGAAATCTATTCATATTGAATTGGGGGTGGATGTCTTGCCGCCCACCATCACTGATGAGGAGGTGCAACCCGATCCTATTTTCAACCCCACACATACCTCTGCTCATTTGACAGACTCTTCTCCTGATGGGAAATTTTCTGATGATCATCCTATTCAAAACTTGGTTGTCTCAGCTATATGTGTTTGTGTATATGTATGTATGTATGTATATATATATATATATATATATATATATATATATATATATATATATATATATATATATATATATATATAAAAGTTATTATAAAAATAAAGATTAAGTTTTAAATTTTAAATATTTGTTTGCAAATTAATAATATTATATTTATTTTACAATAATCATACTTAAAGCCTAAGTAATTAAATTTTAAAATATTGCAATAAAATAATAATTAATAACTAACTTGATAATTGAATATTATATATTTATAGGTGATAATTGGATAAAATTAACATAAGTTTAGAGCAAGTGAATTGTCTATCAATGAAGTGAGTACTCTTATCTTAAATTATAGTATCACTTTAATATCTCTTATAAATTAGTTTTATTGGTTGTTAATTATGATTAATTAATACGATTGGTTGTTCCATCATTAAATTTTATCGATCATTTTGATGTGAATGCCTATAATCTCATAACATGAAATAATTAATGCATTAATTTATTATATGTTGAGTAATATAAATTATGAATGATGTAATTTACATAAATTGCTTATATGTGTAGGACTGACTATAATGGAGTCACTCTTTGATGGTACTAGTGGATGGACACTAATACATCAGTCCACGTAAATAGAAATGATATTAATATTGAAGTATCTTAATTGGAACAAACACGGTGCTCTTGTGATGATTATATAGATATGAAATGATTTTATTATGTTATTGATATAGTAAGAATCTTTGAATAACATCAAATTTTTATATTGATTTATTTAAAAGTTTGACTATCATACATATTACTTCCTTCTCCAATTTATTACTGTAATTTATGTGTTTGTGTATTCATTGCCCCGTTTAGCTCACTATTATTTTTAAAACTAACATTTCAAGTTAATTTAATTAATTAAAAGATGAACGCTACAAGGGAAAACGTGTATAGAAGACGCAGACAACCAGTAACGAAGTAAGTTTAAATATATTGTTTTTTTTAATTGATTAATGGATTTTTCATTTGTCAAATGCTATTTATATATAATTAATATGAAAATTTTAATATACTTCATCTGATTGTCCGTTTCCACCTCGATCATTCCAAGCCTCGGGGCGAGTCTTGACAAAAGTGATATTAGAGACAAGGTTTAGGATTAACTAATGAAATATATATGAAAGAGCTAATATCATAATTGTTAGAAAATTTTAATAATAAGAAAAAAATAAAATAAAAGTTAACTCAAATTAATAATTATATCTATTTAAGTATAGTGATACACCTGAAATTATAGAAGAAAAAAATATGATAGAAAATAAATAAGTACAGTTTACTATAAATGTGAACACGAATGTCCTCACCTAAATGATGGCGAAAATGACTCAGCTAATTTAGGATTCCAGCTTGAAGCCTATCATAAGTGGAACAGTTGTTGTAAATAAGTACTTGAAGATATTTCAAAATCTATATCCACCTTTGTTCAAAGGAATTAAAGACTTGATTGAAGCAGAGAACTCACTATTAAAAATAAAGAAGATACTATATTTCATTGTTTTCCAGATGAAAGAAGAGTACTGTTGGTGACTTTGTGATGGATGAATAAGTTGAAATGAAGTGGTGTGGGCAGCTTCAAGATAGGTTAGGGGGCACGATGATAAGTTGGGAAGAGTTTATGGATCTTTTTAGAGAGTGGTTCTTACCCTTATCCGCTCGAAGATAGATGAATGATAAGTTCATCAAGTCGGGGCCATGAAAGAAAACTGTCATGCAATACGAAGTGGAATTTACTATATTGTTGAAGTATGTGTCATTGTTTATCGCTTCTACATAAGAAAAAAGATACATATTTCTTTCGGGATTAAAGGATTTGGTCAGATAGTCAATAGTATTTTTAGAGTTAGAAAAATACTCGGTATTAGTGGAATGAGCTAGAAGAGTTTAGATCGACTATGAGCTTACTCTAAAACACAAGGAGATGCCCAAGATAAAAAATGTTGAAGAATACGTATATGTTGATCAATCAGAGGGATTGAACTGGAAGAAATTGAAGAATAATTTGGGTGGAGTTAACAGAGGTAAGACTCAGGGTACTGAAGTTACTTTATGCTAAATGTGGAAGACAACAAAAGGTTAAATGCTTGATGGGCTCTAAAACTTGCTATTGGTGTGGTCAGCCAGGTCATATAGCAAAATATTATCCATCTCTTGGCCAAAAGATTGCTGAAGATAAAAAATCAGGTGGAGCCCTTTCATAGAAGGCTACAGGTGGATAGAAAAGGTATAGTCTATAACTTCAGCTCTGATCCAAGGTCAACTAAGTCAACATGTTTAACCTCAAGTAAATTCCCTTCCTCATAGTGAGCCTGAAGAACCACTGTTGTTGATGGAAAAGAAGTCTCATGAGTTTGGCCTATTTTCCTAAAATACTCTCTTATTTCATTATTCTAATCAAAAGTGTGGCTGACTTGCCTTGCATCGAGTCTTTGCCCTTATACTGATTATGTTTTATAAGACCCTTAATTTTTAGGATAGCTAATGTTGACATGCTTAATGAGAAATGACTTGAGATTTGTTTATTAATTTTGACGACAAAATTTTTGTAAGTGGGAAAGATTACAACATTCTGTTAGGTGGGAGAGGAAGTGAGAAGTCGAGTATTCAAAGGAGGGAGAGGAAACAAACAACTAAAGAAAAAGAAGCGAGCAATCGAGACACCAAATAGAGGTTAGAGGAAGCGAGGGAACATAAGCCAAGAGAGGGTCTTCACTTTTTAATTCATGCAACAGTGCGAGTTTTACTGACTTGTAGAGATGAGAGAAGAGACGTCACGATCTTGTGCGAGACAGAGTTGAAGTCAAAGCTCATGCAAGAGGGATAATCAAAATCGTGTGTGGGGGAGGAGGAAGACGGAGTTGAATTGAGCCAAAGTTTTTGCGCGCAAGAAAGCTATCTCGCACAGTGGAGGAGCTTATGAGACGAAGTTGGGTGTGTGACTAGGGCTTGGCCGAAGAGTATAAGGTCAGTTATTTGATAAACAATATTATATATATATATATATATATATATATATATATATATATATATATATATATATATATATATATATAAGTTATTATAAAAATAAAGATTAAGTTTTTAATTTCAAATATATTTTTGTAAACTAATAATATTCAAATTTATTTTACAATTATCAGAATTAAATTTGAAATAGTGAAATAAAATAATAATTGATAATTGATATTATACATTTTATAGGTGATAATTTGATAAAATTAATACAAATTTAGGGAAAGCAGATCATCTATCAAAAAGGTGAGTACACCTATTCTTAAATATAGTATCATTTTGATATATCTTCTAAATCAGTTTTAAAAAATTTTAAGTGTGCTTGATTACTGCAATGGATTGTTCTATTATTAAATTTTATAGGGTCAATTTGATGTGAATGCTTATAATCTCATAATATGAAATAATTAATGCATTATAGTATTACATGTTGAATGATATGAAATTATGAATAATATAATTGCATTAATTATTTCTATGTACGTGATTAACTATGATGAAATCACCTATGATGGTATCAATGAAGGAACACTAATGTACCCATACACGTAAATAAAAAAAGATATTAATATTGAATTTCCTTAAATGGTACAAATTTTTAGACAGTGCTCCTGTGACGGTTGTATATATATGAAATGATATTGATATGTTATTGATATAGTAAGACTCTTTGAATAACATCAAATATTTATATTGAGTTATTAAGCAATTTAACTAACATGCATATTACTTCATTCCCCAATGTATTACTGTATTTTTTTATTTTGAATATTCACTGGCTCGGTTAGCTTATTGTTATTTTAAAACTAACTTTGTAGGTTAATTTAATTAATTAAAAGATAAATGATAGAAGAGAAAGCGCATAGAACCAGTAACGAAGTCATTTTAAATTTATTGATTTAATTTAAATTGATTAGTGGCTACTTATTTTGTAAAATATTATTTATATACAATAAATATAAAAAAATTAATATACACAATCCGACCGTCGGTTCCAACCTTGGTTAATTTCAAACTCCAAGTCGAGCCGTGACAAAATGCCTATTTATTTTTTTATTAATTTAAGTGATTAATAAGTAATAGTTAATTGATATATTATCATATTAATTGTAAATAAATAAATTTATATTTGAATTAATTATTAATTAATTAATTTTTTTTTAATAAAAACTTAAGTAGTTATTAATTAGTATATAATTATTTATTAATTGAAAAATGTTAAACTTTTATTTAATAAATAATTCAATTAATAATAAATTAGTTTGGAGAAAATAAAAATCTTAATTAACATAATTAGGAATAAAATTAAATTGAGTTTAATTTAATTTAATAATTACTTTTTATCTTTATAATGAATTAATTAAAGTTTAAACATGCTTTTGCATTCCAGCAGATCTAATAGGTTTTTAAATTCTGGCAGAAGTTCTCAAGTTATTTATAGGATTTAATTGTATTTATTAAATCTATTGTGAAATAATTTTTCTAATTTAATTATTTTAAGATTTACTAAATCTAGATTTAGAGATTAAATCTAGTTTTATAAGTAATTACACAAATTTAGCTTTAATGGATATTAATATATAAGAAATTAGCATTATGTATTTAAATATTCCACTTTATTGCAAAACTTTCATGATTTATTAAATTATTAATATTAGGGTTTGTTAATTAAATGAAATGAATTAATTTAAAATAAAATTATTTTAATATTTAATATTAATTAATTGGATGCTTTTTATCTTAAAAAAATTTATTTTTGTTATTTGATTTCATCTAATAAAAAAGCATTATGTTTAGTTTACTTTATACATTATTTATTAATGATTAATTAGTTTATTATCTCCTGTTATTACAATTTAATTTACCTTATATATATATATATATATATATATATATATATATATATATATATATATATATATATATATATATATATATTTAAAGAAAGGGCCGTAGGCCTATTGCATTGAGTTAAAAAAGTGGTACAAAACAAGCAGTATAAGAGGGCCCAAAAACAATTGAGCTCACCTCATAAAACCAAAAGATACAATAAAGCTCTAACAGAGCGATACAAAAAATACAACAAAAGAAAATTAGCAACTAAAGAGAACGAGATCGCCAAGGCTTCCCCCTGCCCCTGCTATAAAAGCGCATCTAGAAATCAGATTCTGAAGAGCTTCCCCATTGTTAGGAGAAACCAAAATATCATCCATAATATTTTCAAGGGGGATAGGGCCCCCCGCTTTCTTCTTCCTTCGTGAGGTATACATTTGTCATTCTTCTTCAGTAGACCTGACAGTAAAAATAGATCAAATTACAAATTTTTAATTAGTTAATTTAAAATATGCTGAACTTAAGAAAATATATACTGTTTGGCATTTAATTCGACTAAATAGAAATTAGTGTATTTAATTAGCTTACTAAATTATTAATTAAGAAGTTAATTTAGTTATAATTAGCTGATTAGGATTTAATTGACCCAAATTATGCATTAGATAAAATTAGATTTAACCTTGGTCTAATTGAATTTAACTCTGATTATACCTTTTAGGACTCAACCCACATGAGACTAATTAAATTCAATTTTATAAGATTTAGCACTCCATAGTTTTTTTTTTCTTATGTTTTTTGTTTCAATAATATAATAATTTTAATGGCTTTAAAACATATTTAAAAATAATAATTTTTATGTTAAAGTGTCACTATAAGAAATATACAAGGGTTTACAAATATTTGTTGCTGTTACAGTATATTTTTGTGATAAAGTGGAAATTTATCATGTCGAGCCTGCCTAAAAATCTAATAAATACAAAAATAAATGGATTATAGACTGATAATGTTTTAAGCAAAAAACTCGTTGTTCGCGAACAGTTCGTGTTCGGTTCGTCAAGAAATTTGTGCTCGATTCGTTCGATAAGCAAACGAGACGAACGCAAACAATTTTTTTCGTTCGAATTGTTAAACGAATCAAACACGAACAGTGATGTGTTCGGTTCGTTATTGTTTGAAATATAAAATAATTTAAAATAATTATATATATTTAATTTATGATATTTTAAAAATAATTATATATTATAAAAATTTATCATCTTTTAAATAATTAAACTTCTATAAATTATAATAATGATAAATTATTAATAAAAATAATAATATTATAGTATTAATTATATTAATATAAATATTATAATATTATAATTAATGTATTATACTATATATTAAAATAAAATTCTAAACAAAACCCTAAACGCCTTATTTGGTTTGCTTCATTTTGAGAAAGTATGGATTACCTGATGTGTACGGAATACCTAATCAATTTAATTCATTTGAGGAAGTATGCTATCAAAGCTAGGGCTGTCAAAAAAGTTTATTGTTCGTGAACAGTTCGTGTTCAGTTCGACAGGAAATTCGTGTTTGATTCATTCGATAAGCAAACGAGACGAACACGAATAAACTTTTTTCGTTCGGTTTGTTAAACGAACCAAACACGAACAGTGATGTGTTCGAACATTTCAAACACGAACACTAGCTTTGTTCGTTCGTGTTCGGTTCGTTTACACCCCTAGTTTTAAGTAGAAAATATTGTGATGAAAAACTATACTTTTAAGTAGAAAATATTGTGACGAAAACCTATACTATACTTTTAAGTAGAAAATGTTTTGGTTGCAAACGATATTGGATGACAAATAAAAATTTTATTTTTATTGGATGGATTATATCTAAGAAAAAATATTCGAAATTCATAATTTTTAAAAGGAGTATTTGTTATCATTTAAAATAAACGAGGTTGATTCTCTTTAATCGAATGAATTATATTTAACAACAGACGCTTATGGTCCATAATTTATATGATGGGTCATTGGCTTTATATAAAAGTGAGACTGATTGCTCATTTGTTGTGGATTATATATGAATAGCTTCCATTGCAAAATTTTGAATAAAAAAGGGGTAGCCTTTTCAAGAATTTAAGGAAATTGTTAATACAAAACTAGTAGACCCCTAATTATTGTGAATGATTGCTAATGATGATGGTGCAAAGAGGCTTGGGGTTGTTGTTGAGAATGATAGGAAAGGTCCCTCTCCAAGGACGAATTATTCCATCCGGAGCACGTACGCAGCGTTGGGTGCGGATTTTTTGGGTACTGGATGGGTATAGATGGGTATGGATGGGTATGGATGGTATGGATGTGTATTGGATGTTGGGTATCGGGCTATTAGGTGAGTATTGGTGGGTATTGGAGGGTACTGGATGGGTATTAGGAGGAGATGCGTGCGTTCTCCGCATGGAATAATGGCTCCTCTCCAAGGGGCGTAGATGACAAGAAAATCAGAAAGGTGTGCGAGAGAGGTTAGAATCGTCCTTTATCTAGAGGAACAGGAAGTTCAAAGCAAGGAATATAAGAAATTGAGTCTCTGTACAAAGTACCCAAAATTCTCCCATGTTATGGAAAAGTTTATTGGATGTCCCAGAAAAGCAAAATTATGATCAGTTTATAGATTTTGAGAGGAATATTTTAATCCACATCTTAAATATGTTGAAATATTATATTTTCATAACACAAACAACAAATCAAATCATGCTCTCACATGGATCAAAATTGATTGGATGACCATGAACATGGGTCGGCCATGCCAACTAGCTTAGGTAGCTCGAGCAACTGGAGGTGGCTTGGAAATGATCCAACAATAGTAGTCCAATGATGATATCTAACAATGAGGCCTCCAATTAATGAACAAAAAATACAATATTATTTATATGATGCTATAAATCTATCATAGTAGTATAACAAGCAGAATATGAGAGCACTAGTTGTACAAATTTAAATGAACATTAAATGATGACGAGTTATTTTTGTAAAAAAATATTTATCTTCTCGAGAGCAATCAATCAACTTAAATAGCACGTGAAATGGAAGTTTATAGAGGTTGTAAAATCTTAAATTGCAGTGAGATGAATAAATCTTGGCACAATCAAACGTGAACATCACAAAACTCATCATGAGAGCTTTCTAAGAGACTGAATTGATGATCTCCCCAAAGTTTCATGACAACATGCGCACGAGACCTACAACCAATGATATTACTTAAGCAAGCATGTAAAATTTTCCCATCTTGTGCAAAGGGGTTGATTAGCTTGGTTAGGATGGACAACATTACCATGGTTCAGGCGATCCAAGGCTCTCCAGTCATTCAATTTAGCAATTCTTGAGTCGTCAGAATTGAAATAATGAACTTGCAAGATGAGCAATGTTTTCAGATTATTTTAGGATCATTTGACTTTTGAATTAACTTTTAAATAAAAAATAACGATCAATTCATTCTCCGTTCATTGTCTTGAGATTTGTAACTAGTGCCAAAAATTATACTTTATCAGACGAGAAATTTCACAACACCCGATAAAACATAACCCAACTATTTGATATTTAGCCTAAAAAATTATTATCTACGCTTTTTTCCTTCCCAAACACTACCTAAGATGTTATCTATTTTATTAACTAGCATTTTACTTTTCTATAAGCAATTGGCTGTTTTGAGGCTAAAAATTCCGGTTGCATAATATTTAACCATGAGCATTTAACCTGTTCATTTTTTTCTTATTCCTTGACATTAATTGTATCTACTTATCATAAAGGTGAAACATTCTCTGCCCAAATCACATAGCTTAATTTTTTTCATTTCTTATTTTAATAATTATCACTTATACATTCTCTTTAATACAATTATTTGTCAAAATAACTCTGTTAAGATTATCGCACATTCAATTTAATAATCTTACACATCCAATTTAACAATCTCATTTCTCTCATGCTCAACTTCACTAGCAATGACCTTTTTTAACACCCAATATTAGATTTCATATGACATGACCATCTTATCTTCAGTTTATATTATTTTTCCTTCAAATCTCCAAAACACTCTCTTTATTGGTGTCTTTGGTATTGATACCGCTATGAAAGAAGATCTTATCAAGCGCACAAGATCTATTATAGACTAATAAGATTCATTGATTGTGTCTGTTACAGATGCTTTTTTTACCTAACATTTCAATGACTTTCAAGTGGGGAGTGAATAAAAGTCCATATGGAAATCCTAGGCTCAAAAGCCAAATTTATCGATCCTTCAGTACGTAATCACCCAATTGAACAAAGCCAAGTTAGGTAAATAGATGAATGCGAATGAGAGCACAATTTGTCAAAGACCAATACAAATGGATGCACAACAAAAAGGATTTGGCCAAATTTGTGGAGCATTTTATAAGTTTCAAACTATTTTTTTAACAATAATTGAATAACATACAAAAGTTTAAGAAGAAAATCATATGTTTTGAAAGTCATTTGATACCTAAAAGAATAACATGAAAAATAGAAATTGGATATTCACGTGCAAGAGCCCATTCATGGTGGGTTACTTGATAGGATGAGCCCATACCCCGAGTCATAGTTTTATCAAGTAGTTTAATTAAGGGAACTTCTGGGCTATTCTAAGGGACCTTGCTTATTGTTTGTCATTTTTATAAGCCATAAATAGAGCCTATGTAACTTAAACTACATATAGAATACTACAGAAAAATGCAATAATGTTAATTGTTCAACCAATTTAACAAGGAATTGTGAAAATAAATTAGGTGTGTATCAAAGTAAATTTTTAAGAAGCTTCCTTATATAAACAGTTGGATTTTACACATTTGTTGTTTTCTGTATCAAGAGAAACCATTGTGTGACTGAGATTGTGCTTCTTTGTTCAATTATTCACATGTAATATTATTATTTGACATCAATGATGTTAATAACAGAGTTTATTTATTCTTGCGTTATACATAACATAACATTCCATGGACAGCCCTGACAAATGATGATTGAGACGAGATTCGGCATTTTTGAACCAAGAAACGCTTGGTTTCCATTTTGGTTGTAGGTGTAACCAACTTGCTATTAAGCATATAGCAGAAAGAAGTAATAGAAAAAGAGCTCCAGTATAAAGATCCCCATTAGTGCGTAATCCAATTGTATACCACCACTGATAAACACCAGAATAAGCGATATTCACTGGACCGATAGCGCCTCCTCTAGTAAAGGCTTCTACAGCAGGTTGACCAAAATGAGGATCCCAATTTGCATGAGCAATAGGTCTTACATGTAAAGGGTCCTGTATCCATGACTCAAAATTTCCTTGCCAAGCTACATGAAACAGATTTCCGGATGTCCACAGAGTATTAACTATGCAAATCTTAGGGCGTATTTTATTTATTTGTTCATATTCCATGTGCTTCTTATTATTTGCTTAAATCAATGTGGAGTTAATCTATCAATATTCTTTATATAATTTGTACAAGGAACTAAAATATAAAAAACCTAAGCATCGCTTATGTTCTAGTAAGGTCAAGTAAGCTCAACAGATAATAATTCTATTAAACTTATATTACATATCAAATATTAGGCCTTTTTCTATTTATTCAAGGCCCTTATGTCTTCTATATCTTTTCTCTATTATTTTAAATTTTCTCTTAAAATCTCTTCTATTAGAAGAAAAGGATTCATCATAAACTAAAACTTAGATCATAACCTTTAGTTGGGCCAAAGACAACGCTAAAAAAGATTTCAATTCCATATATAAACCTAAGCAACTTATGGTCCAAACATAAACATCAATGTATAGAATATAAAAAGTAGAAAAATGAGTCATTCTTTATTTCAAATTCTTCAAATTGCAAAGTGAAAAATGGACATATTGAGAATCGCTAAAGAAGAAGAGAAACAAACTAAACAAGGAGCACGAGTATGGAATTACATTTAGAAGATGAAAGGAGATCTAAAACTATATGTTGTAACATTCAATAGATGTGAAAATAGATTATTACTTTGCAAATCTCTTGTCCTTCTCCAGAGTAAATATTCTACTTTGGGTGATCTCAACTTTTTAATCAGACTGTATCTGAAGGCAGTCTTAGCACAGTGTGACCTTCAATAAAACTGTTTAAAAAATTATCAGAACAATTTTCATCAGTTAGTTTTAGAAAATGATGTGATGTTCGAATAATAATAATAATAATACAGATTGCAAGGTTGAATTAGGTTAGAAACTAGCCTCATAGAAACTAAAATTAGATAGATTTTACTAATCTTCAGAGCTCAGACAAAAGAAATACCTTTTAATATAATAATAACAAAAGTCGACCAAAAGTGAAGTCTGAACAATCGCTGAAAGGAAGACCATTCCAGGCCAGAATCCATATCCAAGTGCAAGCAATATGGTTCCACGGCTATTGACAACCTGCAGAAAAAGACATTTAGAGGAAACTTTCTTGCCATAGCCCACCCCTTATCTGATTGAAAAACAAGCCATGCATTCAAAAGATGAGAATGTTCAAAGAACAATAAACAATTTATATATTCCAAAGTAAGTCAAGACAAAAAATCATCATACTCAATAGATACAGTTTGTGAGCATGCACACACACAAACGCACATGCAACACTCATACACAAAGAGCGTGTGTGTAAGAGGTGTATAAGACATAAAATGGTAGGCCTTTTCAGCTCGGACTACAAGGGATTCATTTATTAATTAGCATACAAATTATTGTACATATTAAAATCCCATAATTTTATTAGTTCCCTTAATATTCCGCAGATTTTAATGTAATAATTTTAATGCTCATGGTTGAGAACAATTCCAGTGAATACTTGAATCAGAAGATTGGAAAAAAATGAAAAACACGTGAGAATTATAATAAAACAACTCATGAACATGCATGCATTATATTATATATGGATGGCTCATTGAGTTTACTATAGAGAAGTGTTGAACCTAGATTTGTCCTGAATTACACACCAGAAATAGAATGCACACAAAAGGAAGGAAAGTAAGGGTCCCCTTTGAGAAAAAGAAAAATAGAACCTCAGTGAGTTTACAGAGATTCCTTAATAAAGGGGAAAAAACAAGAATCTTCCCCTTTTTGCTATACAATGCTTCCTATTTATTTGAGTTGACCCCCCTTGACAAGACACGTACTGTTTAAAATAAAAAAAATCCTACCAAGAGGTCCCGAGTGGAATCGTATACAATTTCAACTCAAAAGCTCATTTGTAATGGCAATACTTGAGAAACAGAGTCTTCATGAAGCACTGGGTTCTCCTTCTGCCTTCATTTGAAGTGTGATTCTGGATGCTTGAGCCATCAAATCAAGCTTTGAGTTGCCTGGTCATGAGCCTTGGTCCTGACCTTATGGTATCAGGCGTAAGCCCCCTGGCCGGCAAATTATTGCGATCTGTTAGCTGGTCGGGTAAGTGTAGCCTACGCCAATCATGCATACTTTGGTCGTAGTCAATCGGCTCTGTTGGTTCGCTCAACCCTAGACCAGTCGCCCTTAAATGCCAACGACCCACCACACTTCCTTGGCTCCTTAACTCATGACTATCGTCATATGGTTTATGTTTGCGACAACACCTGGGCCGCCTAAATACACCATCCAGTCGCCCACCTTTATTTGATCAGGGTCGTTGGTTTTATGGTTGTCAAAAAGCTCGCTTTTCTCATGTACCTATTTAATTTTTTATTCTTTGGAAGCTTAGAAATTAGCGTTGCAATAAAAGCAAGAGAATTAATAGATTAATAGTTATTCTAGATCAGTAACAATGTTAAAAGATTTAAATACACCCTTGAGTTTTGAGCCTCAAACTTCTATAAATAGTTCAATGACTTCTCCTGAATTTCTTTAAGGTCTTAGTTCTTTCGGCTGATTCTACTCTTATTGTCAGAAATTTTGGCTAATGGAGAAGCTTATTGCGGCCCAAGCAAATGTCCCAACCAAAGTCCTCTATGGCCTATTTGGTAAGCATGTGTGAGGTAGCAGATTGAAGCATAAATGCGATGCCCTATCGACGGATCACCGGGGATTCTGTCATGCGGTCATGAGGACATCGCTTGCGCGCCTGATAATGTTGACTCATTCGTTGACCATTCAGGGTCTCCCTATCCAATTCTAAAAAACGCCCCCGTGTTTCAGAGACGTTGACCGCCGCAGCAGTATGAGGGGGCACGCAATCCCCGAATCAGATTGTAATACCATTGCATTCTCCTCTTAATCTCTTTCTATTTGACAGTCGGTCGAGTGTGTTCTTCCAATAGGTCTATTGAAAATTCCATTCCCGACTTCACTACCACACTTAGATAATAAGTGAACGACTTTGTTGCCTTCTCAAGCAACATGTTGAATCTTGAAGTATTCAAATTTCCTTATCTTTGCCTATATATCTTATTATTGTTTACTCTCTCATTTCGAACAGCCCATTCACTTGATTGACTACTAACTAAGTTAGATCTTACGGTGAAATGTCGCACTCCAATCCCGTATGTGAGACACAGCCCGACAATAAGAGCTTCATAGTCGACTTGATTGTTAGTCACCTCAAATTCTACTCTGACAAAAAGGTATATATGTTGCACAGACGGGCTCGTTAGTGCGAGTCTTAGGCCTGCTCCTTACTGGTTTGATGCCTCGTTGAGTTACAAAGTCTGTGATGGTTCTATTGTGGGTATTTCATCTTTATCATTGCCTGGTCCTAGAAAGTGCAAGAAAACTTAGCACAGCCTGAGCCTTTAGTTGTCTGAGGAATAGAAGATAAATTAAATTCGCCGAGTTTTACCACTCACTTAAGGAGTCAACAGGAATGCTCTAGTCTTGTTAGCACTGATTTGAGTGGATAGTCAGCAATTACCCACACCTTATGCATTTGAAAATATGGTCGCAATTTCATACTAAACAATCAAAGCAAACGTTAACTTTTCCATAATTGAATACCCAAGTTATGCCCCTTTCAGAATGTGGCTAACATAATGAACCGTGAATTGCTTCTCTAGCTCTTTTCGTATTAGGACCGAGCTAATCACCTCAGGCCTTACACCGAGATATAATGTCAACTCGCCGTTTGGTTTTGGGCTTTTGAGTAAGGGTGGTGAAGTTAAAGATTCTCAGCCGTTTGAAGGCTTGTTCATAGTCGTCTGTCCATACGAAGCCTTTGGTATTCCTTAGGACCTTGAAGAAAATTGTGCATTTGTCATCTTATTTAGTAATGAACTGGCTCAATCCTGCAATTCAACTGCAGCCTCTAGAGCTACTTGACGTTACGGGGTGATGGCATATCTATTAGTGCCAGAATCCTCTCTAGATTTGCTTTGATACCTTCTAAAGTTAGTGGGTAGCTCAGTAATTTTTCAATCTCCGCCCCAGAGATACACTTGAGAGGGTTCAACTTAATATTTTATGAGTGTTTAAAAGGTTTCTGGGGGTCTTTTATATGTTATTCTAACGATTTATTTTTCACTAACACATCATCGACATAAACTTTAATATTTTTTTTCTCTTTTGCTCTTAAAAAAGTACATTCATCATCAGTTGGTAAGTCACACTAATGTTTTTAAACCAGAAAGACATTACATTAGCACAAAACACTCCCTTGCTATGAATGCGATTTTTTTTCATCGTCCGGATACATTTTTTTTTTGGATCATAGCCAAAGAAAGCATCGAGGAATGACTGAATGCCCCGTCTTTGAATCCATGAGATCGCTGATATGTGGGAGGAGGTAATTGTCTTTTGGCCAAACTGCGCTCAGGCTGGTGAAGTCGAGACATTTGTCATTTTCTTGTTGCCATGCGAAAAATCACCACAGTTGTTACCCAATATGTGTTCTGCACCTGTTTGATGTATCCAACTTCCAACAGCTTTTGACTTTCTTTCTTGATTGAGTTGGCAAGGGACAAAGCCCCAGATCTCATTTTTTGTCTTAATGGTAGCTAAAGGGTTGAAGTTGAGGCGGTGGCAAGCCATGACTATGGAAAATCCTAGCATTTCTTTTGCTGACCAAGCAAAAACGCCATGGTCCTCTTAGAGGATCCGGGAGAGGTCTTCTTTACACCCTACATCAAAAGCTACACTTAGTCGAAATGACCTATTTTTAGCATCGAGGTAGGCAGAGATTTCTTCTATGGTCTCACTGGTTTCTAGGCCACTCCCTTGTTGTGTATCCAACTCCAGGGTTTCTCAGTGTACGTTGCTAATGGCCGTAAATAGCAAGTGTGCGGCTACTGCAAGTCTCCTCGTACCATGATGATTTCTCCGTCGCCAGAAAATTTTTGCCGGCACATGGTACATCTAGAGGACTGCTTTGAAGGTTTTCAATAGAGGCCGACTAGTAATAGCATTATACGTCACAGGCAAGTCAACTACGATGAAGTTAGCCATGGCATTGAATTATTTATCACCCTCTCCCCAAGTAATAAGTTGACAGTGCAAGGAATCACATGGTTTCATGTTTTTTCTTCTCCCCTAAGAAGCCATATAAGGGTCAGGATGTAGCTATCAGACATCCAGCTTCAAGATGCATTTTATTGAATAAAGATTTGAATAAGAAGTTTATTGAGATGCTGGTGTCGACAAGAATGCTCCCTATTTGGAAATTTCCATCTAGAGTCATAACGACTATCACATCGTTGTAGGGTTTGTCTTTAGGAGGCAGGTCTTCCTCGGTAAATGTGATGGGAGGGTATTGAGCGACTTGCCGAAAGGATAAGGCAGCCACGTAAGGCTGCCAGAGCAAAATCTTTTAGACACTTTGTCGGGAGGCCTCAACCCCATCTCCTAGAATGGCGGGGACGACTCCTATAATGAGCATGGCATGAGCCCAGGCCGACCCACCTTGCCCCTCTGTCTTCGGAGCCTTCATCGAAGATTGGTCGACCGCACTGGTTGCAATGTACCCCTTCAACTTTTTGTATCCAATCAACTCCTAAATTAGGGCTCAAAGGTGTCAACAAAACTATGTGTTGTATCCGTGGTTTCGATGATAAGCACAATATCTCTTTGGATCACTAATGTATCCTCCAACATTAATGGAAGCCGATTTCTGATAGTAGTACTTGCTCTGGATAGCCTCCAAAACTTTCGCCATTGAGACTTTTAGCATAGTCGGTTGAGGGATGTGGTAAGTCAGTTGTAGTGGTATTTTTGGATAGTGATCCTCTCGCCGCCTTCAGTATTGTGCTTTCCCTTGATTTATTGGGCCATTCTTTCGATGGCGCGTGCCTCCTGGTAATATGGGAGCGTTATCTTCATACTGAGGACGTGGTAATGGTCGTGACGGATGGTTGGTTTTGTAGTCACCGTCGTGAGAACTTCATTTCAATGGATATGATTGTGATTGTTCATATCTCTAAGAAACTGCAAGTTATACTACTCTATCGAGAAATGGTCATTAGCAAGTTCTAGTAGCTCCGCTGCCTTCGATCGTCGTAGCCAAGGCGTACCAAAAAAATACCTTCTCTCAGCCCCTAGCGATGACCTTGTGTGCAACCTTGGGCTCAAAATCTCATACTTCTCATATTTCCCTCTAGAATTGGGTTACGAACGGGCACAACAATTCTTCTTGCTCCTATCACAACTGTAACAATGCTTGAGAATTTTTTTTAAGGCTTCTGTGCCCTGGTAAAATTGCATCGTAAATATCTCCTTTTGAACTTCACGAATTAAGTGATTGTTCAAAGAAGAGTTGGTACTTCACTCTGTAATTCACCCTTATTAAGCATACTATCAAATAAAAAACAAGCGACATGATCAACCGGGTCGGTCTTCCCTCGGTACGATTCTAGAATTGGGATCTTGAATCATTTGAGCGCTTTAGCTTCATAGATTCATCAAGAGAGAACATTACCATGGGCAGGCCATCGCGTGTTCTTGCGCCTCTGTAAACCAAGTTCCCGAGGTGCGGATATGACACTTTGAATGATACGTCTCATCGCTCGTGCTTGTTTTCGGGGAAGGTGCGCTTACTATATTTGGGCCAAATCTCCAATCTGGGGGAACATTTGGTTGGGTGTTGGATCTGCTTCTTGCTGAAGTGTTTCCCTGATCATCTCCCTCATTTGATCCTTAAGTTCTTAGATCTGTTGGGTCATGAAATCTCTAGTGCACTCCATGTTGTCAACATTCTCACGGTGACATTCTTCGTCTTGTATTGTTCATCTTCTCGTTTATGACAAGATTTTATACTCACCGCACCTTTCAGAATGTTTAACCCAGATTTGTCCTCAAATCACGCCCCTAGAATACAACGCAAACAAAAGAGAGGAAAATAAGGGTCCTCTTGGTGAAAAAGGCAATGGGAATCTCAACGAGTTGATAGAGACTTCTTAATGAAGGAAAAAAAAGAGAATCCTCCCTTTTTAGCTATACAAAGTTTCCTATTTATAGGAGTTGACCCCCTTGATAAGACTCATCACATTATTTGAAATAAAAATCACAACAAGACGTCCTAGATAAGACCATATACAATTTCAACTCAAACGCTCATTTGTAACATAGCAATATTTGAGAAATAGTGCCCTCTTGAAGCGTTGGGTCCTTTTCTACCTTCGTCTCGAGTGTGATTTTGGACTTTTGTGCCACGTGCCCCTAGCTTGGAGTTGCCCGGTCATGAGCCTTGGTCCTGATCATGTGGTATCATGCTCCGACCAACTGGTCGGCCTATTCTTTCGATCTATTGACGGGCTAGTAAGTGCGGCCTACGTCAATCATCAATCCATGCTTGGTTATAGTAGCTTGGCTATAGTGGTTCGCTTGGCCCTAAATTAGTAGCCATTACGTGTTAGCGACCCACCATGCTTCCTTGGCTCCTTAATGCTTGGTTATCATCCTTTGGTGCTTGCTTGTGACGACCCTTAGGTTACCTAAATATGACATCAAGTCGCCTGCCTTTATTTGATCAGGACTGTTGATTTCATGATTGCCTGAGAAGCTCACTTTTCTCAGGTACAATAAGTAACCAATGAAATTGTCAACTCTGCTTGTAAGCAAACATTCTTGCCATTACCTAACTCAAAATTTGCTTAGATGAAGAGAGAGACTCATCTTTAACTGGATATTAAATATTACTGACGAGCACTGTTGAACATATTTCTAAAGTATAACTTGAGAAGGTGATTGCATAGTAGGGCAAGTCAACAAATATATAGACAACCATTCACCAGCTAAAACCATAAATTTGGCATATAGTAGCGAGAAAACAATTAAACTCATAGTAGTCAAAAATAATATTTTAATTTAGCATTTTACCTGAAGTATCCAGCGTGCACAGTTTAAGAAACGAGCAACTCCCAGGGCAAAAACATAGTGAGCTGTCAATGACTCAACAATCTGCAAAAGAAAATCAGTGCAATGGAATTTCCTAAGTTAAATCAGGATACCAATAACATAAGTCAGAATATAATGGACCTTTGTGTTCTGCATCAAGCGAAGCTGAGGCATAATTGCAACTGTTTCCAAATTGCAGCCCAATGCCAAGATGAGACGGTCGATCAATGCATTAGATGATGTTGGATGAACAACAAGTGCCATAACAGCACATGCAATCACCTGAAGAATCAAACTGTTCTTTTGAAAACTATATATGATAAAACTAAAATTCCTTCGCTACAAGGACTTGGTGTTCACAAGATTTGAGAAAAAAAAATTAAAATAGATAATAAGAACTCTGTCGGGTTGTACATGGATAATAAATCAGAATAACAAAAAGCCATACAATTAAATTAAAAGAAACCTCTTCTATCAAATATGAGATTTGCAGGAGCGACATTTGCAAAAGTAATCCAGCATGAAGTAAAGCATCATAAAACAAATTCACTGAACTTGCAGAGAGAGCAGCCCTGCTACCCAACTTCAAATTTTCAGGCAAATGCAAACAAATGCTAGGATGATAGAAACGAGCAAAAACATGAAAGGCAAAAAATTTATCAAAAAAAGGTTCAAATTATCATTTTCAGCTTAGAGGTTTTGTAAAAGATAAATTATAACTTCATTTCCAAGAAATGAAATAAGAAAAATAATGAGGGGGAAAGAAATACTTAAAACACACATCTCCAAACTGCAAATAAATAAATTTGACAAACCAAGGAAAGTTTATTTATTCATTTTCTTCATTAACTAAACTCAAGGATGTATGAACAGCGGCAGACCGGTCAAATTGTCTATGGTGATAAATTATATTATTCTACAAAGAACTAAACAAATTCAAGAATCTTGTAGCAAAATAATTGCCTGAATTAATAATAGAGAGAATGTACAAATGTGATATCAAAAATGGGAAAAAAACATAAAAAGCATGTATGCATTCTTTTGCTGGAGCTAACTGGTGTAAAGAAAATTTTATTGTGTACTAAAAACACATAATAATAAAAATAAAAAATTCGAGAGCATGACATAATGTAAAATGTCAAAGCTACCAGATAGTGCGTTGGAAAGTTGTCCTCATGCACCATGTAACTTGATTTCAAGAAAACACGTATCATATAGACAACCCACAAAGTTGTTATCAATGTGGCCACATCGAGTATTGTATGTACGTCAAAGTTCGTGTAACTACAATAAATTTTGAGCACCAAAAACAATGCCATCAACTCCTGAGATTTCAGAGAAAGCCCTGCAAAGTAATCAGGAAAAAAATGAGCAGTGAGTAACAGAGAGCCAGATATCACGCAGAAAACTACCCATTTTATTGACAAAACATAGGAGAGGCACCAGTAAAACAACATTACTAAAATAAAACAGCAATAAACGTTGGTTGTACACCTGTTACAGAATATGAAGGAAAAGATTTAAAGGTGCACAATAAGGTTATACTGCATGCTTCATCAACTATATGTTCAAGCATATGAATTTAAGTGGACCAGATACAAGGCAGATAACTCCAGCAATTCTTCAATGGCATATTCTTCTATATCAGAATTGGGTAAAGTTGATGACAAGAGCTAAACCCAGTAGCATTTAGAAGCAAGATGCATGCTTCATTAACTATAAGTTCAAGCACATGAATTTAAGCATGGACTAGACGCAAGGCAGATAACTCCAGCAATTCTTCGATAGCATATTCTCCTATATCAGAATTGGTTAAAGTTGATGACGAAATATCAGAATTGGTTAAAGTTGATGACGAGCTACATCCAGTAGCTTTTACAAGCAAGAACCCATCGCCCCGCGTCCAAACTTTCTTTTTTTCTTGTATTCAAAACAATTAGGCACTGATTATTATGAAGCTTAAAAACAAGCTCAATTGAAAAGGGTGTGTTAAGCCCGTAAGTGAACCAGTCCCTTTCGGACGGGTCGAGAGCCACCCAACCGGCCTGCGCACAACAACAAGTGGGCCAGTTTTCCGCGAGAAGGAGCGGTGTGGCAAATTGCCACAGCTTAAGAAAGCAAGGAGCAGGTGGGGTCCACGAGGGCCTTAATCACATACTCAAGGAGAATAAATTGGAGTTTGGAAGAAAAGTTGGGAATGAAAATTTGACCTGGAGTTTGTTCTTTTTTATGCATGTTTGCTGGTTGTTGTGTTCTTTTTCTTTTTATTGTGTTCCAAGCGACGTCTAGGGTTGTGGGAGATATGATCTACCTCTCGAAAAATAGATCATCATTTTATCTTGCTTGTTTTCATTTGTTTTTCGTAAGAGCTGCCTCATTTGAAAATTTTTCCTTTATCTATTACCTTTTTGTCGTTGTTACTCACTGATTTTTGTTCTGGAGCGCATCAAAGTATTAGCTTTCTTGAGTTATGGAATATTAATAACCGCAATAGCCAATCAATCATTTATCCACTTGAGATTATAAATCACATTTTCAACAAAACATAAGATTTGCACAAATAACCAACCAACCAAAATAAATGTTGAAAACTACGATCTTAAGAATTATAAGATTAAGGTACAAATACGGTATCCTTTATCTCCATCAGGAAGCAGGTGTGATCGAGCTGATATTTCTAATTTTCATGCCTAAGCCAATAACATAATGATATGTCCATTAGGATAGGTGATTTGGAACATGTATTGGTTGAGGAACAATAACAGACTAAAAAATAATGAACTTATGAAGCTAAAGTGATTTTTTTTAAAAAAAAAAATTCCAATGAGTTCGTAATTAAAAGAAACCAACAGAGTTTAAAAAATGTCAAGCAAAGAGCCTAATCCAACTATGAATCAACGACCAGGAGTTACAATAAAAAATAACAGCAGACAGTTGCTTATAAATAAAATTCACACCCCTTCTTGATCGCTTATCCCTTTCCGCTGAAGGTGATAATGGTCTATTCTACTCCAAACAACCAAACCACTAAAAAAGCAAGATTTTAAGACCCTTTCTCGCATTTATGGTCATCATCTATAATACGTACAGAAAATTGCATGGGGATTATTGAAATCTCATCCACTAGAAATTAAGTTTATTCTGATTTAATATTGCAATCATGTACATAAAATGATTGCAGATTGTAACCAAAGATATAATAAGAAATTCTTGTTGCAACAACAAATTCACTAACTTGCTAGAATAACTACACAACCAATATCATTTTCCATTCTTAAAGCAGCAGCATAAGCGCTCCCCTCAAATTGATTGACAAAGTGCATATAATTAACAAAAAGTCATTAATAAATAAAATATATTGATACAAATACACTGGTTTGGATTATACAAGAAAATTACTCTTGCTTACTCTCTTTAACAGGTGAATAGGAGGATTTCTTATTGGATTTTACGAGCACGTTAACGCTCTGTTTGACGCAGCATGCAGCTTTCGAGCTTCTCACTTAGCCATTCACGTCTGCGAAGCTATTGTGTGAAGCTGCTTGTAGGAAAGTTGTCAGTTATTGTTTGTGGAAGTTCGTGTGAAAACAACTGTGGGGCAGTTGTTACTGAAAAAATGACAATTTTGCCCCTGTTTTGTAATGTTGTGTTTGACAGAATTGTGATAGTCATAAATTTAATAGTTTTAAGATAAAAATTCACTTAAAAACAACACAGAATTACAGATACACGTTCAGACTGATGAAGGGTGGGAGTTGTGGCCTCAGTTGTAAAAGAATCCAGCACATCATTATTACAAATTTTCAGCTTTTCCAAGGAGGTGCGTTATCGAGGAACAGTTCAGTTAAGCAAGGAAAGAAACAATTATACGTTGTTGAACCTGCTCCATCAAACCAGTCTCCTACACCTGTAATCAATTAATATTTAGCACCTCCAACGATGGAAACACATAAACCTTGTCATTCCCATGGAATTTACAGTCAAATCACTTTCCTTTTGGCATGAAAGGTACAGCGACTTGAGGTGGGGAAGCTGCCCAAAAGGTGAAAGAGTTTCCAAGCACCCGTTCAGACTGATGAACTCCATATTGGAGATCAGATATGCATTGTACGTCCATTTTGCAGAGCTTACACCCTTGTATGAATATATAAACAAACTCTTTAGATTTTTATATGGTTTAAGATTTTCAAGCAAATTCACATCTAAGTAAGAATAAACAATGTTCCGTAGGCTTCCAACTCCCTTGTCTGATTTCCATTCATTAACAATTTTGCCCCAATTCAAGTATGAATCTGCGAGTTTTCTCTTCTTAAATAATTTTGCAGTGCAAGCCTCTCTAGCATCCTTCACATTTTTCATAAAATGTATTTTTAATTTGTGCTGCTCACTTATATGTTTCAACTCCCCAATTCTATAATCATTCTCATTCTTAACACTAAACTCATTTAGTTCTTGGAGTGACCTTAATTTCACAATTCCAAGTACGCTAGAAAATAAATTTGGAGGCAATTTTAAGTGACGCAGATTAGAAAGATTACTCACATCGCCAGGCAAGAAATCATCAGAGCAAGATCCCCAAACCCTTGTATGAAACTATGGACAATCTCTTTAGTTTTCTGTATGGTTTAAGATTTTCAAGCACATTCACATCTAAGTCATAATTGACACTATTCCGTAGGCTTCCAAATTCCTCTTTCCATTCACCAGCAGTATTGCCCCAAATCAAGAATAAATCTGTGAGTTGAGAGAGGGTTGTTTAGCCCATGCCACCATGACCCACCATGGATAGAAGATAAATATTATTGTACAAAGTAGGGCTAGCAATATGAGTTGGATCTTCATTTGTTGGCTTCCTCAACAGCTGCATAACAAAATCCTTTTTCTCGCCTCGACCTATGAGATCATTTTTAGGCAAGCATCCTGTTTCACGATCTTCGCACAACTGAAGCTCCAGCTCTCGCTGCTCCTGCTTTGAGTTTTTGATGAGATGAAGGAAAGTACTGACCTCATCTCAAACTTTATCAAGTTTCTTCACAACTGCCTCCAGTCTCTCCAAGTTGAGATCAATTTCGAGAGCTCGTTCGCCAACTCTACGAAGTTTGCTAGCAGGTTCCGATCTGCTCCGAAAATGATCTAGTGAATGAATAACGCACCTTTGTTTCCCCCATGTTTAGCTCCGGTTGTTCTTCAAGCTTCATGTACTCAAAGTCATCCAGAACATCATCCGCCTCATCGATGGCATCTCGTAGCTGTCATATCCATATGTTGAGAGCCGGTTGGGATCTATGATCTGTGCACGGGTGTAAGCAAAGGCGACAGCGGATCTTGGGGTGGTTCTCTCGCAGCCTTTCGAGCTCCTCTTTCATGTCAGTCTCCCCTCTCCGTCGCTTTCCCCTCCATCGCCATAACCAACGCCCCCACCGCTCCCTCCACTCCCACCACTCACAGGGGTAATACGTAATATTAACGACGCGAACGCGGGCCACGGGGTCTATCCCGCGGCTCGCCTTTTCGTTAAAATGCCAAAACTGTCGCCGCGATGCTTCTCCGCCGCTGAACCAAACAATGCAAAATGGACGAACCAGACAAGCCCATGTAGACCCAAATAAAGCATTGCTACTTGAAAGGTCAAAAATACGCAAATCTAAAATATGAATAACTTACACTCGTAGATTTCAAGCATTTTTAAAGATTTTGGACAGAACACATGTTTTAATAACAAACATCATTAAAAAACATTCTGATGTGACTATGATCAACATGTGTAGTCCACTTACACTGCAGTGGTGCAATATATATTTATAGAATGAGCACTGACCAAAGTGTAGAGGTAAAATGTAAGCTTGTGTGGCATAAGCTTTTATGAATTTGCAATCACAAATAATTTCCAAGGTCTAAGAGGTGTTAAAAGACCTGAATATTTATTAAAGATTACATTATTGGAAATGGTTCAGGTGTGAATGATAAAACAATATATAAAAAGTAAACATTGTAATACAGAGAGAACATGATTTTTGAGGAATTTCTTCTATGGCATCAACTATGCTCAGACACAAAATAAGGCCTTGCTAAGTCTGCCATATAGAAATAAAAATAAAAACTATCAGAATGTCAACAAATCATTGGATAGAGTAGTCAGTATCTCTACACACGTTCGGAATCAAATTAAAAAGAGAAGAAATAATAATAAGATGCAAATAATTTAACTTCATCGGAAAGAAAATGGAATAAAGAAATTTATAACCCCATCGCAATCAGTTTCAGACTAATCAGCGTATGAAATAATGTAAATAAAACATTTCAGATATCATTGCAATCTGTTTCGGACCAATCAATATATAAAATGGTGTAAGTTCTCACCGGCGCAAGTGCGGTCCTTAATGAGCTTATAGATGAGGAACGAAATGCCTGCCGCATGAGATAACTCGGCTGCGAAGAAGATGATCCCCTGATCGTTAACGAAGATCCAAAGCAGCAGCAGTACAGCAGCCGCACCAGCAGCGCCGAAAACCGCCTTCGTTTTCAAAGGCTGCCTTCCAACCCAATTGGCCTGCCTAACCAGATTCCTCCACAGACTCGCCCCCATCTTCTCTCAGATTTCCGATTGAAAAGAGAAAACCACGCTATCATAAGCACATCCATGGTTTCTTAAAGGTGCGAGATTGGCCGTTTAGGAGTTACAAAATGCACCTCCATTAAGAAGGAAACTGGTGGTGAATTTTGTAACCGTTGAAAACGCCCATGGATGTCTCGGAAGCGGAATTCATCTTTGGAGAAGGACCGCACCAACACCTTAAGGAAACCGACGATGCCCTTGGCTTTAGCCATTGATGAATGAGAAGTTGAGGAATCTCATAGATGGTGAACTGCTGTGAGGGGTTACAGGGTTACCTTGGAGCGTAGCGGGGAGGAAAGGGGGCGAGACATGGCCGGCAATTGCTTGAGAACTGCAATGGTGTCTTTGGGCTTTTGAACGAACAAACACCTGCATTTATGAATATTTTAATTATTTTTACAAACCGAAACTGTGAGAGGGACCGTTTAAAGGGAATTTTTATTCGGTCCGGACACAGACGTCAGTCATTGCGTCCAGTAGCCTATTAAAAACGCGCTACGCTCGGCATTCGAAAAAATACTAGCCACGTCGGCATTTGAAAAAAATAGCCTGTCTATCTCCATTCTGCCGACCAGACCGACCCGAGAGTGAAAAGTGACGAAATTTTCGCCGCTTTATTTCCCGCCAAATCATAAGCGCATTTTTCGTCTCCATTATCTTTGTGATTCGACATTTAGGGTTTTTGTCGACCTACCTTGTCGTGAATTGAGGAGCGAGAATTTGAATTTTGATTTTAACCTAAAGTTTAAAGAATCGTTACTGTTTGCGGAAAAACTACCGATCAAGTCGACAATGAGTTCGAATCTCAAAATATATTGGACGAACAAGATTCGCGAGCTTAGTTTAGTTGCGATAGAAGAAATCCTCGGAGTTGGTAAATTTAGTTGTATGCAATGTTTTATTGGTGTTTCACTGTTTTTAAGTTTTATTAAGCGTAGTATGCCTGTAGATTCGGAAGAACGAAGTCGAGTGATCTTTCTTAAAGAGCCATGATATTTTTTTGGTATTATTATGGTTGTATTCAGGTAGTTTCAGGAAAGTATATATGCCAAAGTTTTCTTTCAGCGGTACGTGGTGATATTTTGGTAGTTTTGTCGTAGTATTCTGATAGTTTCTTAAGAGTAACTTAAGTTGGCTTGCATTTTGGCAATTGAAGGTAGTATTCTAGTAGTTTGGTGGAGGGTGCGTTTCTTTGTTATTATATTTATTAAAACGCTGGATTAGTACCCTCAAACTACCTAAATAAAACTTAATAAAATTTGTTTTATTTATTGTTTTATTACGGTAGTATGCCCGTAGTTTCAAAAGAGTAACGTCAAGTTTTCTTTCATAATGGGACATGATGGTATTATGGTAATATTATGGGTGTATCGAGGTAGTTTGAGAAAAGTATATTTGTTAATTTTTTTTTTTTAGCGTTACGTGGTGTTAATTTGGGAATTTTGTGGTGGTATTAAGGCTAGTTTCTTAAGAGTAACTTTGCTCGTATTTCATTGTGGTTTTATTTAGGTAATTTGAAGGCAGTACTCTACTAGTTTGGGTGTATTATTCGTGATAAAACCCGAAAAACACCAATGCTTTTATAGTTATTATTATGGTGTTATTGCAGGTGCTTATCATGATATTATTTTTGTATTATTGGTTGTTAAGTATAGTGATACCGACATTCAAATCTATTTTCAATTGCAGATACCCGAGAGAGACAGTGCTTCCAATGATCACAGTGCTTCCAATGATCACAGCGCTTCCAATGATCCACTTGTAAACATGTTGCTTCAGTTCGTTATCAATAATGAGAAGGAGGCACATGAAAAATGTTGTGCCTATGCACACATTGTTGGATTTATCGTGCGAAAGGACCACATCGGTTATCGGCCGAATTCAAGGAGGATCAAGACAAGGGAGTTTGTTTGTGGTAAGGCTCGGTATGAAGAGAGAATCGAAGGACGAGTGTATCGGTGAGGTACAAGCGAGCGGATACAAGGACCGGTTGTCCCGCCATGATCCGATATGCCGTTGATGTCCAAGGAACCGGTCGGTAAAGAAATTCATAGAAAGTCATAACCATCCGTCGGCGAATGTCGGCGACACTCACCTATTGCGTTCGAGCGAGAAGATGAGTGACATCGCGCGGATGTCCTCGGATCAATGTCAAAAGCGTGGATTAGAACCACCGATGCGTTTAGCTTCCTAGCCACGAAGTTGGTGGAGTGGAGAACCTCAGATCGTACGAAGAGGGATGCATATAATCTCTTACAAAGAGAGAGAAGATTACACATCGAACTTGGGGATGCTAATTCCTTACTACAACTATTCACCGCACGGCAAGCCGAGGATCCAATGTTTGCGTGGGACGTCCAAATCGATGAGTCGAGCAGCTTGTTGAATTTCTTATGGAGTGATGGGATGTCCGGACTCGATTATGATTGCTTTGGTGATGTCATAATATTCGACACAAGCTATAGATCGAATAAATACAACCTATGTTGTGCGCCGATTGTCGGTGTGAACCACCATTGGCGGAATGTGCTTTTTGCGTATTGGCTTTTGTCGGATGAAACGATCGAGTCCTTCAAGTGGTTATTCAAAGCCCTTATCCGTATAATGAATAACAAGCACCCAATAACAATATTCACTGACCAAGATCAAGCAATGAGTAAAGCAATCCAAGAGTGCTTGCCGCACACTAGACATAGATTATGTCAATGACATATATACAAAAAATTATCTTCAAAAGTGCATTGTGGTTCGGGGAAAAACAAGATAGTACACGATCTCTTTTTTAAATGCATGCGTAGATGTGACTCGAAGTTGAATTCGAAGAAACTTGGGCGAAATGATTGAGATAGGAGAACTTCGGGAAAATGTATGGTTGGATGAATTGTATAATATAAGGCATCGTTGGTCAACAACGCATTCAATAAAGACATTTTCGGAATGGGGATCCTATCTACGCGAGGAGTGAGTCGACTAATAACATCCGTCATAGTTTCGCAAGCCAACAAGCACGGTAATCGAATGTTTTCCGGCCCTCGAACATATTGCTAAAACTTGGCGAAGAAATGAGAAGGATGAAGATTTCCGATGCGAGCAATCCGTTATTGTCCCCGCAGTGAAATGCAGCCTCGTTCCGAGGCAGGTTGCTTTACTTTACACGCGGAATTTATACTCGAAGTTCGAGTCGAGTTTCTTCATGGTTCGGGTGGACTTGCTTTGGAAGGATTTGCCAACAATGATTCGAATTTCACATAAGAACCTTCGATAATAGAGACACGATACAAATACCGGATCGTGAAACTAGACAGCAGCTAATTTGGATATCGCGTGCAGTTGTAAAAAATTTGAAATGATGGGGTTACCGTGTGCTCACGCTCTAAGGGTTCTTCAAGCATGATAACGTGTACAAAATTTCGAGAAACACATATTACTTCGATGGTGTACACATGCAAAAAGGGACATATACAAAAGTTTGGAATATCAACATCTTAAGGGGTCTCAAATGTTGCCAATCGTCTCAAGTGGTCTTATATATCGCACACATGTTCATAAATTAGCGTACCAGATAAGTACAAGAACGCAAGGCCATGAAGTTGCCGAGAAGTTTGTGCTAGATACACTAAACAAACTAACACTTGACGCCAATGAAATATTACATGGGAGAGAACCCCAACAAAAGGCAAAAACAACTAAGAAGAAGACCCCATGTAAAGAGAGAAATCTGAATGACCCAGTAAAGGTACGTCCTAAAGGGATATCTAATTCAAGATTAAAAGGATATTGGGAAAAAAATATGAAAAGAAAAAGTAAGTTTAGTTTGTTGAAATATTTTTTATTTCTAAAACTTATACTGTCTCCGTCATAAAGTGTCAAATTTTATGTAGGAACGGATAAAGATGCCGGTCCAAGTGATGCTACAGCTTTTCCAAAACGAGGCAACCGGTTTGGAACGTCGGCTCCCTTAAGTCGTGTAAATTATAATGTGGACGAGGCTATTTATTTACTATTCAATCCGTGATGTTTACAATTTTTTTATTCATATTACTCCAGGAACTCGCCTCCATCACAACGTACATAGACATACACAAGCATGCTAATGAATCCGGACGATAAATTCTAGCATCGCTAAAGAATTGTTCTACCGATGCTAATGAACATATAGGATAATTTGTTTGAACATAGTTTTTGATTTTATTGAATGACGAACGTATTGCTTATGGTTGATTTATCGAGTTACCTTTTTTGGTCTCCTTGTGTTTTACCCTTTAAGTTGTGTTTTTTATCCCCAATTCGTTGCATCATTGTTTTAATCACGGATAATACAGGTCGAAAAACCACCGTAATATTACTTAAATACAACCGCGCCGAGGCATGATCGGGTAGAAAGCCGTTGTATTGGAATATTCCTTGTTTTATTCGTGGACAACGCCGGTTGTATTGGAATATTCCGCGTTTTACTCCAACTCGTCAGCACTACGACCCGAACACAACGCTGATATTATCCCAATACAGCAGAGACAACTCGCACATCGATCTATCATTGATCTCCATTTACATTGTGAAATATCAGGGAATTTTTTGAGCTGTATTCGGCAAACTGTTTCGAAGAAACGATCCAACGTGTTCGATCTTTTTTTGTAATTGAAAAAAATTTACATACTTACGTAATACTTAAAAGTTTATAATCAAGGAAATAATTTTTAGATAAAATTGCACAATTATTAAAATTTTAAAATCACAACCAGCTTATATTTAATAACATATAATACACTCTAAAAACGATCGAAATATTACTTAGATACAACCGCGCTGAGGCATGATTGGGTAGAAAGCCGTTGTATTGGAATATTCCTTGTTTTATTCGTGGACAACGCCGGTTGTATTGGAATATTCCGCGTTTTACTCCAAGTCGTCAGCACTACGACCCGAACACAACGCCGATATCATCCCAATACAACAGAGATAACTCGCACATCGATCTATCATTGATCTCCATTTACATTGTGAAAATATCAGGGAATTTTTTGAGCTGTATTCGGCAAACTGTTTCGAAGAAACAATTCAACGTGTTCGATCTTTTTTTGTAATTGAAAAAAATTTACATACTTACGTAATACTTAAAAGTTTATAATCAAGGAAATAATTTTTAGATAAAATTGCACAATTATTAAAATTTTAAAATCACAACCAACTTATATTTAATAACATATAATACACTCTAAAAACGATCGAATATTACTTAGATACAACCGCGCCGAGGCATGATCGGGTAGAAAGCCGTTGTATTGGAATATTACAATCGACTTAAATTTAATAACACATAATACACTCTAAAAACGATGGGAATATTACTTAGATACAACCGCGCTCGGCCATGATTGGAGGTAAAGCGGTTGTATTGGAATATTCCTTGTTTTATTCCTGGACAACGCCGGTTGTATTGGAATATTCCGTGTGTTCCTCCAACTCGTCGGCACTACAACCCGAATACGACGCCGATATCATCCCTATACACCAGAAATAAATAGCAGTACTGTAGATGTATTGTAGTATTTTCAGAGTTGTATCTTGTGAACCATTAAAAGTCCCGTCTCTCTACTGTTTTATTTTAGTTGTATTTTTGTATTATTCTCGTTTTATTCCGGAGTTGTGACTTGATTTGGAAGAAACTGTAATAAATACTGTAAAAATTCATCTGATACACTGTTATAAACCGCAAATAAACTGCAAATCCAAGTCAAGGCACAATGATATAATTTATCCAATACACCAAAAAAATGACAAAAGAAATGAAGCATTGGAATTTTCCGTCAAAACAACCAACATACATTGTATCTGACAACCAACAATAGACTTAAAGCAATAAACCAATTTCAATCACTCGTCGATTCTTTTCGATTGTATTTAATAACGTAGGAAACCACATGCGAGAGGTCATATGCTAGTTGAGCGCGGATTCAGGCATTTCAGCTACCAGTTCGCTTTCGCTTCCGATCGGTCGGGGTAGCACGGGTTAGTCTTTCAATATATTTGCGAGACAAACATGCCGCAAGTCAACGCTGTTCGTCCGTCCGGGAATACCTTCGACGTGAGCCACACCCCATGACGCGGGTTTCCTATTCTTGAAGCATTCCCTGGTTAAGCCTGTAAATAGTTTGATCTACAAAGTGCAATATAACAGTTACTATTCAATCTACACAAGTCAAGGAAATTAAATTACTGTCCACCATATACTCACAAAGTCTTTGCAAAGATCCTTGTGTATGTCGTTGGGTAGAGAATCGTATATTCGCCACTTTTTATTTTTTAGATCGCAAACCAACAACACCCAATGAGAATTATGCACAATAGGACAAAATATAAAATCCGAGTCAGATACCGTTGTGGGAGTGATGTGTCTCAGAAATTGATAAGGGTCGCCATCCATTTTATGATAACTCTGTAGGAAACGATATTTAGTTAAAATTTTAGTGTCATTCATTAATATGTCAAACAAACTAAACTAAGGGCATTACCCAAAATAATGGGAAACATAAAGGTATTTCCGGTACTTATCGGGATGCATCCTCTTCATTTGGTACAAGATGGCGGCGAGGGCATCGACATGATCATTACCGATAAACTCATTAAAAAGCAAGTCGTCCATCATCCCACGATCTAACAACAAGAAGCGTTGGTTTATGATAATATCACTCCCGCATTAAAATCAACCCCATTTAATGTCAGCTTATGTATTAAAGATATGTGAAGAACATTATATAAAAGTTGGTGCACGTACGGCTTCTTATAATTTGTCAAAAACCGTTCGATTACATGGCGCCGGTCATCTCCGATAAGGTCTCTACCGGGATACGTTGCTATGTCTCTCAACTCTTGCCGTCGTGCACAAATGAACTCAAATTTAATGTATGATGTTTAAATAGAAGCATATATAAATGGATTTAGTAATATTTATAGAAATACCATTGGGGGAGGCACGGGTAATTTCGGTTGATACAACACTAATGATTTCGAAGTACCCGGGTCGCTGGGTGCAACTTCCTGTGGAGTTGGAGTGGTCAAAGACAGAGGTGAGGGTGAGGCTGGACTGTCCAAAGCCGGTGCATCATCCCTTTGTGGTGTCTCTTCGTCGTTGGTATCCTGAATAATCTTCTCAATTAATGCAGATATCTGTGAAAGGGGTTTTGTTCCTGGTGAGGAGGGCTCTTTCTCTGTCAGATGTTGGTGTTCCTTGCTCTCTAGTGGTTCCTGATGAGAGGGTCTGCTGGCAAGGGGTGTTGTTCCTGGTGAGGGGGTCTCCTGGTCTGTTGTATCCTTCACCGTCTTCCTTCTTTTGAATTGAAAGGATGTGAAAGGTGATTTCACAACCTTCTTCATCCGACTCCGTCGGCGCTTCACCCTCTGCATCAAGCTAGGTATGGATAGTGCTACCTCAGCCTGATCATGAACATCGGTCTCAACCTCCGGTATGACAGGTGTCCTCCTCCTCACCCCTCCGGATTGGGAGGTGTGACCTCCCATGATATTTTCATCTGCATTGGGTGGGACTTCAACAGGTTGTTCTGGTAAAGCAGTAGGGTCTTCAAATTCAGCAGCAGGGTCTCCACAAGTAGGGTCTCCAAATTCAGCAATAGGTTGTTCTGGTACAGCCGAAGTGTCTCCCAAAGAATCAAATTCAAGCAGACAGGACTTCTGGGCTGGCCACTGGGTAGAATTCTCTAGCCATTTTGGGTTCTTTGATTGATAAATGTTGCTCAATCCTATCAACCTTTTGGCTCAGCTCAGAGATTTGCACCTGCATCCCCGTCAACCCAACATTTACGGTCTCGAAGTTTCCTTGATATTGCTGGACACATTGTTCCTGGCGTCTGACTAATTCATTCATAACTTCGATGTTGCGAGTCATGGTAGCTAGGAGCGAAGTAATGGTGTTATTATCTGCGACGAACTCCACCAATAGAGGGGGATAGAAGTTCGGCTTGTTGAACTTGGACCGGGTTTGGAAGGCCCTCGTCCGGGTTGGCAATCCACATAAGTTCATCGACGAGTAACATCACCGAATTTGTCTTGCACCTAAATACAGCTTTCAACAAGGTATGAAATGTTTTATTAACCATTACACGAGCTAGTACTAGGTTAGAAAGTTGGGAGTGACTCACTATTTCGGTGTTTAACCGCTTGAAGAATAGGTCGGCCTGCGACGCGTTCCACTTAAGGTACCTTGGCCACCGCAACATTCTTGGTCTAAGCATTGGGAGTCACGGGAGGCACTCGGAGAAGTGTGCTCAAAAACCAAAGCTGCGTGGAATCAATGTAACATTACCATTACCGATCAATCAATAAAGTAAATATAATGATTAAATAAGATACTAACCATTAACAAAAACAGAAACACATTTATGTAGCCAATTGAGCGATTCAGTCTAATTTTAATGGCAACTGCGTTGATCTGCTCTATAAGATATTCACAGAGAGCCGCAGGCCAGTTGTATGAGGAGAATGACTCTAAATTATCACCGTAGGCATCAAGGTCCGAAGAAAAACTGAAATTACTTGATGGAAAAAATAAGTTTGACAACAGATATTTTATGTAGAGGTTCTCAAATAGGATCGAAGTATCCCCTCTTGCATACACTAATATTTTGTCCTTTATGTTAACAGCATTCATTGTCGCCGATGGACGTAGCTTCCACTTCGGCATTGGTCCTCTGTTTGGCATCCCAATCAAAAGTGCAATTTCATCGAGCAACAATCTAAGCTCTTTCCCACCTAATTTGAACAACATTTTGTCATGCCTCCAACACCGTAGTATTTGCAGAGTGAGAATATTGTCCCGGGATACGGAGGCAAATCAAAGAACCGGCGAATATTCGGTCGATCGAGATTACTCATGACAGCTTCGTAGATCTGCAGCTCGACCACATCAAGTACCTCCCTCACACGCGGACGGCCGACATCTACAGACTCATGTTTCTCGAGTTAAGAAACCTGTAGAAAAAAAAATAATAATAAAAGCCTTAGTTGTATTATTGTAGTTTTAAGAGTTTTTGAGTTTTATTCTAGTTGTTTTTTGATTTTATTTCAATTTTATTTCTACACTCAGTTTTATTTTCGTAATATTTATTGTTTATATGAATATTATTGTGTTTAGATGTTTTGGCTTGCGGTTAGGTTACACGCTGGAAGTTTCTCGATTTTATTTGGGTCGTATTCGGATCATATTACAGATATTCGGCTTGTACTTCAGTATTGTTTGGAGTTTAAGTATAATAATGATATCTTCTAATAAAAATACGAAGGTAGATTACGAGTAGTACCTCGACGAACTGTCGCCGGTGACCATTTTGATGCCGACCCCTTATTCTTTTTCTTGTATTTGGTCTCTCGCGTAGGTCGATCGGATTGTTGCTCCTCATTCAGCTCGAACCTCTGTTTCCATCATATCTTCCGATTTCATCGCCGTGTTCTCTCGCTTCCATCGACGTAAATTCGAGAAGCTCGGATAACGTTCTTCTCTACTCGACTAGAGAACGAAATACTCGAAACCCTAGAAATTTTAATTTTGGACCGTAAAAAGTGGTGCGTAGTATTCCTCCGGAAAAGTACTCGACAAGACGTTTCGTTTCCAAGTTGTATTTCCGGCATCGGCGCCGAATTTCAAAAGGGCAAGACAATTTAAAGGAATACGACCATTATTCAAAGAGAACCGGCGTTTTTCGGAATAAAATAAGGAATATTCCAATACAACCGCTATAACTCCACCCATGCCCGAGCGTGGTTGTATCTAAGTAATATTCCCATAGTTTTTAGCGTGTATTATTTTTTTTAAAATTTACGCAGATAGTAATATTCAATTTTTTATAATTATGCAATTATTTGTAATTATTATTTTCTTTAATATAAACTTTTACGTATTACATAAGTATATAACTTTTCTCGATTACAAAACAAGATCGAATCGGAGTATTTAACTCCGTTGTATTCAAATTATATCTCCGTCGTATAGCCGTCGTATTCCAACGAGTTGTAGTAAAACGCGGAATATTCCAATACAACTCCGTTTGTTCATGAATAAAACAAGGAATATTCGAATACAACCGCTTTTACTCCACTTATGCCCGACTGTGGTTGTATCTGAGTGATATTCCTATTGTTTTTAGAGTTTATTAACCTGTATTAAAATTATGCAATTAGTAATATTAAAATTTTGATAATAATGCAATTTTTTGAAATTATTATTTTCTCTAATATAAACTTTTAAGTATTACATAAATATATAACTTTTTTCATTAACAAAACAACACCGAATATCGTTGACTATTTATTCGAAACTGTTTATCGATACAACTAAAAAAATACCATGATATTTCCACAATGCAAGTAGAGATCTATGATACATCAATCTACGATTTAACTGTGTTGATTTCCGACTATATCGCCGTTGATACAACTAAAAAAAATACCACTCCGCGTCACATCACTAAATACAACCCTAAAATAACATAGGTATCGTTCAAATACAACGAGTTAAGTCGAACCGTTGTATCGTATAGAGTGCGGAATATCTCTAATACTACCGCGCCGGTTGTATTAGAATATTCTCGCGTTTTATTCCAACAACTCGGCGGAACGTTACCGAATACGACCGTAAAACAACATAGATATTGTTCAAATACAATAAAGTTAAATCGTAAAGATGGACGTATTAGATATCTCCTGATTGTATCGTTGATGTATTCTTGTATTTTCGGAGTTGTATTTTCCGCACCGTTCAATTTTATTTTTGTTATATTTTTGTATTATTGTCTTTTTATTCTAGAGTTGTATTTTTGCCTTCATACTCGTTAATGATAATATTCGATTTTCAAATAAACCGTAATAAAGCATTTTCTCGATGACAGAATAAACCGGAAAAACACTCTGTAGAGCATTTCCGATTTGCTCGTTAAACATTGCCGGGGTAATTTGGAATAAACCGTCATAAACACGGTAAAAAATCATCCAATACACTCGCACGGAGCAAAATAAACTACAATACAACACGTTTAAAGTCCGTATTTCTTCTCGTGACTCGTTGTATTTGAGAAATATTATAAGTGTTTTATAGCTGTATTTTTTGGCAGAAAACATAACTCCGTGATAAAATAAATATTATAAAAAAATAAAACCTAAATGTTACAAAGCAGAACGTAAATATAATCCGCAATACAAGCCAAAATGTTATTAAAATCAAACCAAAACATCGCCAACTCCTACATTAAATTAAAACCGTAGAAAACTTTTACGGTGTCGCTTTCAAATGTTACTCGAATAATACCGAATTACAACTTAAATAAAACTCTAATAATACCAAAAACAAAATTCTCTAAATAAAACGTAACTTATAAGACAATAAAACCTAAATTTTACGAATGCGAACGTAAACAATAATTTATATAATCATCTTCAAAATCCATCTTCACTTGCTTCTACCCTCATCCAGGAATCTCAAGCACCTCCGGAATAAAAAATCCAACTCATTATCGCGTCGTCCTTTCAAAAATCAAATTTCAGCCTCCGCAGCCTCCACGATAAGGTAGGTCGACAAAAACCCTAAATGTCGGCATCCTAAATATAATGGAGACAAAAAATGCCTTTATGATTTGGCGGGAAAATAAAGCGGCAAAAATTTCGGCAAATTTCAGGTCGGGTCGGGTCGGCAGAATTGAGATAAAAAGCCTTTTTTTTTCAAACGTGCCATGGTGGGGTCCAGAAATCCACGTGGCGCGTTTTTAATGGCTACCGGACGCAGCGCTGCGTACGCTGTCCGGACCGAATAAAGATTCGTTTAAAGGGGTGTAAACGAGCCCACCACGAGCGAGCCAATTGTGTTTGTGTTCGTGTTCGGCTCGTGTTCGGCTCATTTATATTTCGAGTCCAAAAAGTTTGTTTGTGTTTGACTCGTTTGCTTAATGAGCCGAACACGAGCTGTTCACGAACAAAGAGTCCTTTTGGCAATCCTAATAACGTAACCATAAGATGTTAAGGATTGTGGCAAGATTTAGGAATTATAGTTTATTTTAAAACATCATTTGAATCTAATTTAATACTTTTTAGTATAGTTACTTTATTAATAACTTTAATTGATTATAAATCTTTTAATTTTTTTAAAAATACTACTCATTAATATATATATATATATATATATATATATATATATATATATATATAAATAATTGAGGAATAGTATTTCAAGACAAAACGAGCCGAACATGAACGAACAAATCTTTGTTCGTGTTCGGCTCGTTAAGGCTTGTTAACTTAGCGAACGAGCCAAACACGAGCTTCTTAAAGAGCCAAACACGAGCTGTTCACGAACAACGAGCCATTTTGACAGCCCTACTTGGCACAACTTAAAATTTGCAGAAGGAAAATGCTTCTTTAGCTATTATGAATAAACCCTATGATATAAATCTCTTATATTTTATAAAAAGAAAAAGAAAAATTGCAAGAACACTCATCTTACCTTAGGCAGCCCTTATGTTATGTTTATCTTTTTTTTTTTATTTGATACCACCCAATTCTTATGTATTTACGTATATAACACCTAAACTTTACTATTTACATTTATACCACCCCAATCTTCATATCATATAAGAAATATCATCATTTTAACTAATAAAAGAGAAATACACAATTTAAAAGGTGGCATATATGTAAAAATTGAAGTGTAGTTGTTAGATGTGTAAACACAATAAGAATTCAGTGGTATGTATGTAAATGTTCCTAATTTTTATTTTTTTATGGCAGAGACGGCTTGCACTTCTCCCGAAGGAAATGCTGTTGTCCACAAAGAGAGTCATTATTCCATACGGAGAACGTACGTAGTCCGCACGCATCTCCCCCAATCCCCATCCAATACCCATCCAATACCCACCTAATAGCCAATACCCAATACCCAACACCCAATACCCAATACCCAATACCCAATACCCATCCAATACCCACCCAGTACCCTTAAAATCCGCACCCAGCACTGCGTACGTGCTCCGGATGGAATAATTCGCCCCACAAGGAAGTGGTGAGCGTGTTGTTGGATGCTGGGCTCAGGCCAGAAGATTTGCCCTATGATTTTCCTCATCATTCCGACATTGATGGAAAAGATCCCCAAAAAGCATTCAAACTCAGGAATTGAGGTTTTTGGTTGCTACTGCTTCATTCTCCCATCTTGTTATTCATACAGCCTAATTATTCTGCTTTTAACTGTGAACTTTGTGGTGTTGGGCCTCTACATTTAAATATATGAAATATATGTACATTTGATTTGCCCAAACTTGGTTATAAGAGATTGTCCAAACTCTGTATGATGGTTGTTTTCCTCGCATTTGCTCAGCTGTATGCCGCTACGGCGTTGTTGATTCAGAGTTATTGATGCTTGAATGCGTAGCACATTGATCCTACATAAAGCGAAGAAAGAAATAAAAGCAGTATAACAACGCGACCAAAAAAATAATAACAGACAACAACAGAGTCTCTTCAGCAACGAGAAAACACTCTGAAAGCTGCAAGCAATACACCGCAATAAGAGGAGAACGATCTTCAAGAAGCAATCAACAAAAGACAGCAACAATATCATGCCTTGGAGAAGAAATAACCTCCTCAGCACCAACAAATTTGGAGAAGTAAACAACAAGCGATAGTCGCAGTAAGCATCCAATGAGTAACGACAACTTCCTCAACACCAACAAACTGGGAGTAGACAACAAGAGATAGTAGCATAAAACATCCAACGAGCAAAGATAACCTGAAAAAATAGAAGAACAACAACAGGGTAACTCCAACTAGATTCTATAGAAATATTATTTTAGTATAAAACCTTCCAAATAAATGGTTGAAAATACGTTTCCGTCTAAATTTATTTGCAACGAAAATGTCATACAAAAATCTCCAAAGAATAACAAAGTTACTAGGTAACTAAGGGCACATCATTGCTTCACCTAGTAACTAGGCCAAAAAAAGTAAGATCAAACAAAGTATCTGTAAGTCTCAGTAAAATATCAACTGTTGACAACAAATCGCTCGAATAATAAAGAAACCAATGTCTCACCAATCAAAAGATTAAAGAGACAATATCAAACGAAATATCTGAGAATAAGCTAACAAAAGCCGATTAAAACCGAACATATCAGAATCCAATTTCAGAGGAAGATAAATCAAAATTACGAAGAACAGACTAAAACGTAACAGAAGAAAGGAGAGAACTAATAAAAAAGATAAAAAAAGAGATATTTCAAATACAAAAAATAGTGAAGATCTAATAGAAAATCAGTGATATTAGTAGCAAATAAAATAAAGAAATGAAATGACAATAGTTGACAAATAAAAACAGTAAAAATAGAAAATCGACCAATAATTAAAAATTGAAGAGCTACAATATCAATAACCAACCAAATAACAAAACAAAACTTATAAGTAATAAATAAAAAGTTTAATAGAGTTAGGAATATCAATTTTAAATTTCCATTTCCTTGACTTGTAAACAACCAATCAACAGATATAATGATGTTAAAGTCCAGATATATAGCATTTATTCTGAAAATCTTAGAATTCATTTCAAACCAAATAGTATAAGCCACAACTTGCAAAGATAATAAATATAACCTCTTAGTAATCTAACAAGTAAAGTTTTCAGTATAATAAATGAAATAAAAAATATTAGAGGGTATTATAAAAAAATGACCATTTACCAAACAATTATCTATAAGGGAATAAGAATACATTCAAAGAAGAGTTGCTAATGAGATTCAAAGCTATTTTTACATAAAACACAATTTAAATTGAAATGTAACCCTCTACTATGTAAAATATGCAAAATTTTAAGGCCTTTAATAATAATCTTCCAAGTATGGAATGCATATTTTAAAGAATAGCCTTTAAACCAAACTAATTTATGCCAATTAACAGTGGGAAGAGAATTATAAAGAGAATTATGGACCTCTTTATGAGAAAAGAATAAGCCATTCTTCCAAGAACAAGTTAGACCATTAGTAATAGAAATTTTATTAATTGTCTCAATGCAAAATGGAGGAGCATTATGATTCCTAGAGAAATTCCATCTAATATTATAAACAATAACATTTAACTTGGAATTATGAGGAAAGTTAAACCAATTAAAAATAGAATCACCATATGTTTTCACAAGAGACTTACCTTCCAATCAAGGATAAAAAAAATATAGAAGAATCATTGGTAATACAAAAATTTAAATAAGATTTGAGTTTTAGAAGCAATTCTAATAAGCTATTTTCAAAAAGAAGAAGAGCTATAATTATTTTTCTGCCAAAAAAAACCGAATGATTAAACAACCAATCTCTTAAATAAGATGGATAATTATAACTTTTATAAATAATTTTAATTTTACTCATATGAGAGCAGACCTAAACCGCCCACTCACCTAGGAAAAGTAATATTCTTCCAATTAATAGTATGAAGCTTACTAGAATCATTAATACTAAGAATAAACTTAGAGATTAAGAAGATTTTTTTTTCCTCAAAGTTTTAGATAGTAAGGATGAACGAAATCAATATTAAAGATAACTGAAAATAGTAAATTTAACCAACTGAAGTCGGCCAATAACAGAAAGAAGCTTCTTCTTCCAACCAACCAACCAAGAATAAATTTTATCTAAAAGATTATGACAGTTATAAATAACTAATTTAGAAGGTTATAAATAACTAATTTAGAAGGTTTAATGACAACCCATGGATAGTTCCATGGCAAGCTCTTAATGGTAAAGCCAAATTAAACTGTAGATTTGATTTTTTTTAAACATTATCAACACCTTTAGAAGAGCAATAATAGATTTGTTAAAGTTTATTGGAGGATTGGAAGCTTTACAAAAATTCATGAAAATTTCAATTATATAATTAGGATTAATAGAATCAGCTTTGCTAAAAATAAGAAGATCATCAGCATAAGCCAAATGTTTAATATGAATAGCATTACTAACACCATCCAACTGTCTATCAAGCATAATTGAAAGAGAAACTATCACAATAGCAAAGAGATAGAGAAAAATAGGATAATCTGTCTTAAACAAGAAGAAGTAGAAAAATATCCTTTTAAATGATTATTAATAATGATAGAAAAGTGAACGTTGGATATACAAACACAAATATAATTTATTAATTTTGTCGGAATGCCAATCTTATGTAATCTCATAATTAAAAATTCACTGTTAACTCTATCAAAAGCTTTAAAATGTCAATTTTGGTACAAAAATTCTTGGCGCAATCAGTAGAATTATATTCATAAAGAAATTCATTAGTTAAAATGATATTGTCAGCAATATCACGACCATTAATAAAAAGAAATCTGAGAATGATGAATAATTTTAGGAAAAGTCTATTAGCCAATAAGATAGAAATAATTTTATAAAAAGTGTTACAAAGAGAAATCAAATGATAATCATAGAAAGAGTTAGCCAAAGAACTATTAGGAACAAGCACAATAGTCGAATGGTTAACCCTATCAGAAAGCTTAGTGGTAAGAAAAAAAATACTTAATAGCAGAAATACAGTCATTTCCAACGATATCCCAATTATCTTTAAAGAATTTAGAAGTGAAACCATCCGACCTATGAGCTTTATTAGAACCAATAGAAAAGAAAGCCTTTTTGATATCATCATTAAAAAAACGTTGAATCAAAAATAGAAATAACATTGTTAATAGGAAATGAGTTTCCCAAAGTATAATCATTAGAATTAAAAACATTAAGCAAAATATAATACAAAGTAATAGCTTCATTAATAATATCATCATTACTATGAACATAATTCCCATCAACTAAAATCCCTTTAATAAAGTTAGAGTTATGTCTAACTTTAGCTTTTTGATATAAAAAATTAATGTCATTTTCTTCTTTAGTCAGCCAAGCACATTTGGCTCTTTGTTTAGCGTACTTATAGTCACAATAAGAAGCATTAAAAAAATTAATTTGAATGACAGAAGCCTCCTCTAAAAGATTTTTAAAAATAGAATATATTTCTAACTCAGCCTTAATTTTATTTTGTTTAACAATAAGATCAACAATATAATGTGATAAAACCCTACAAGAATTCCAATTCCATCTCTTAAGAGCAAGCTTAATATTTTGTAGTTTATTGCACAAAGAAAAAAATAGGATCCCATTTATGGGAATTTTCCAAGCTCGATTAACAATATTTAAAAAGTCAAGACAAAAGCTCCAATAATTTTTATACATAAATAGGGTGATGATCCAACAAATAAGATTTTAAAACTTTATAAAAAGAATTTAAAAATAAATTCATCCAAGCAGACTTGCAAAAAGCTTGGTCAATAAGACATTTAATAGGATAATTAGATTGATTATTATACCAACTAAAGGAATAACCAGAACTATGCATCTCAATGAAACCAGAACTGTAAAAACAATTATTAAAATAAAAAAGTTTGAACGACAAAGGTTGAACACCTCCAACCTTATCTTCAATCCTTAAAATACAATTGAAATATCCAAGGAGCTGACATATTCTCAACAATATTGATAACAGAATTTCATAACTTCTTCCTAATATTAGCACAATTATCAGCATAGATAACAGTCATAAAACAGTTGACATTTGCTGAAACATAAACATGACAATGAAGAAATTAAACATCAATATCCATAGTAGAGATATTAAAAAGATCTTTATTCTATTTAATACATATCCTATCGTGATTAACAATATCAAAATTATGTACATGACATTCATTTAAAAAATTCTTGTAATGACTAGAAACAATAAGATCAAAGATGAAAGAAGAATTAATTTTAGTTCCTTAAAGACAATATATCGAACTTAAGCTCTCTAAAAAAACATTTACAGTCAACAATACGGGTTTCATTATTAAATCCACGAACATTCCAAGTCGCAATTTTAGGGAAAAACATAAAAAACCAACCACAAATCGGAATAATAAAACAAGCTTATATTGATCTACCCTTCTTCTAATAGCCACATTAGAAGTAGAAGTCACTTATAATAGAACATTTCTAATATTATTAAAAGACCTAGAAGAGTTAGAAGCCCAATTGACATTTGAAACAGAGGGAATATTATCCATCACATTAACTGAAACAAAACTACTATTAACAAGTAAGACATTATTAATCGATAAAACATTAACATTAACAACATTATCAATAATATCATCATCATTTCAAATATCAAAGAGAAATTATTAGAAAGATTAATATTGTTTGAAACCGAATTATTGCAATTAACAATATGATTATGAAGGTTCGACATATTTCTCTCTTCCTATAAAATCAGATCAACATTAATCAAAGAAGAAATATTAGCAAGAACATTTTTATCCAAAGTAGGGGGCCATATTAACTGAAGATTCCCAATTACCGGATAAAACAAGAACTAAAACATTAAGTTCAGGATTAACAGAAGAAGATATATTATTTGGTCTTTGAAAAGAACAAATGATATTAACATATTTACTTATGTTTCTAAAATTACAAATACCAGTAGGCCAATTTAAGTTCCTTCTTCTAAAAGAAGGAACAAGATAGTCCGACATAAAGGTAATTTTAGGATAATTAGAAGGATGATGAGAAAAGGTAGAACAAATCTCACAAGGAACCAGTTTCAATTCATAAACAGTAGAGATGATAAATTCTTGACCCTTAAAAGCAATAGTAATAGATTCAGGCAAAGGTGAGTCAACATTTATTAAACATTAACCCTCCCGAAAGATAATCTAGAGCCATTTGTCGTCAACGCATCAACTGCAAGAGGTATCCCAATCTTACTAGCAATCTTAGAATACCTCTTTTAGACCAAAAAAATAAAGGAAGATTTAAAAATTTTATGCAAATAAGAATTTCCTCAAATAGGTCTAAAGTCTATAGGCCATTTTAAAAAATAAAAAAAAATGTTTATTAGCAATAAATAATGGACTGCCTGAGAGAATCATATCAAAATCTTACAAACACGTAAATTTGAATAGGAAAAATCCTCTGATAAAGAAAGCGAGTCAGACGAACCTTTCAACTTCTATATTTTACCAATATTTTGTAGGGGATTTTCATAGAAAAGTTTCCTTCCTAATGCATAACCAACTAAAGATAAATCCCACTGCATAGAGTCATTATTAACTTCATCATCCTAAAAACAACTTTATCATCTATACATGGAAATAGTAGATTAAAATCAGTAGACGAGTTAATATTAGACAAAACAAAACCTTTCCATTTCATAGTGAAATCAAAACCAGAAACGGATTTAGAAGAAGTAGGGGGTTAATGGGTAAAAGAGAAATCAATAAAAAATGAAGGGGCAAAGGCTTAAACCCTAACAAAGACACAGAATAAGGAAGAAAGAAGAAAAAATCTAAGAGATTTCCCAAAAGGGAAAAAAGAGAAGCTTGGCACTGAAACGCGAAGAAACCCTTGCAGAACGAAGAAACCCTAAGGGGTTTCAAGAATCACTATACGTATGGGTGTAAACGAACCAAACATGAACAAACAGAGCTAGTGTTCGTGTTCAAAATGTTCGAACACATCACTGTTCGTGTTTGGTTCGTTTAACAAACCGAACGAAAAAAAATTGTTCGTGTTCGTATCGTTTGCTTATCGAACGAATCGAACACAAACTTCTCGGAGAACCGAACAGGAACTGTTCGCGAACAACGAGCTTTTTTGACAACCTAAACTTTGATAGCATACTTCCTCAAAATGAAGCAAATTGATCAGGAATTTCGTACACATCAGGTAATACATACTTCCTCAAAATGAAGCAAACCGAATAAAGCGTTTAGGGTTTTGTTCAAGGTTTTATTTTAATATATAGTACAGGATATTAATTATAATATTATAATATTTATATTAATATAACTAATACTATAATATTATTATTGTTATTAATAATTTATCAAATATTATAATTTACAGAAGTTTAATTGTTTAAAATATGATAAATTTTTATAATATATAATTATTTTTAAAATATCATAAATTTTTTATATATAATTATTTTAAATTATTTTATATTTCGAACAATAACGAACCGAACACGAACGAACACATCACTGTTCGTGTTTGGTTCATTTAACAAACCGAACGAAAAAAAATTGTTCGTGTTCGTCTCGTTTGCTTATCGAACGAATCAAATACGAACTTCTTGGCGAACCAAACACGAACTGCTCGCAAACAACGAGCTTTTTTGACAGCCCTAACTATACGGAGCACGATTCCCCAAACAACTAACGTTGTTAAAGCTAATTATCCCCATGTCGATTCTTACAAAATTATCAAGGGTTTCTTGTGAATAATAATTTAGCAACATTCTACTTTGGAATTAATTATATGTTTTATTATTCGCGTAAATGATTGAAATTATGGAAAAAATCCATTTTTTAATATTTATTTATATAAAACTTGAATCTCTAACATCACATCAAAAATGCCACTAATATTTATTTTTTAAAGTGATGTATACATTTTATGCATATATTTTTATGTGATATCATAGTAAATGATATATCTAAACAATCAAATAACTAAATATGTTCTAAAAAATAAAAAAAAAATTAAAAATATATGTATGGACATCCTGAACTGGAAATCATTCGTCAATACTTCGACTCCCTTAAATTAACTAGTCAATGGAAGGTTGGATTACTTAATGGTAGGCACATTTTAATACAACTCAGTAATGAAACAGACTATACATTGGTTTTTCTAAGAAAGTCGTCAAAATTGACAACAGATTCATGAAAATCTTGAAATGGACTGTTGCTTTCGACCCCAAGTCTAAACCCCCGGTAATCCCACTTTGGGTCAAGTTACCGGAGCTAAAATGACACTTTTTCAACTATGAAATCCTTTATAATCTTGCTCAAGCTTTTGGTAAACCACTTCGTATTGACACACCTACTCTTGAAGGAAATAAGCCCTTTGAAGCATGCCTCTTGGTTGGATGTGACATTACACAAACCTATCCGGATGAGCTCTGGGTTGGCTCCTCTCATAACGGCTACTGGTAGAAAGCTGTACTAGGTCCTCACCCCCCTACTGCACACACTGTTCCATGTTTGGTCACTCTTCTACAGTCTGCCATCGGCTTCACCCACAGCTTAAACCTGCTCCCCCCCCCATCATCACTGATGTTAGGGAGATCCCTGCTCTACCTCCACCAGCTCTTCCCTTTCAACCCCCTCCAGAGCCTCCTAACCCCTTTGTCTCAGCCACTTATCCTGATTACTTACCTCCTGCTGCCAACCTTCCCCTGATTTCCTCACCATCCTCCTACTCTTCTCTGAATGTTGATGTGGATTTAAATAATCCTCCTCTACCTATTACATCTAATCCAACCCCCCACATTGACCCTCCCCCTGATCCACTACCAATTTCCCTTACTCCTGTTTGTGTTGACCCAGGAGCTACTTCTTCAGCTATTCTTTGTAATCATTCTACTCTCACCCGTCCTACTACTTCTCCATCATCACTGGATGAACCACCTGGCTTTCCACCTTCAAACACTTCTTCACCCACATCCAAACTCCATCACCCTGCACACAATGTTCTTGAAACTGAATGGCAAATTCAGAAACACTAAGAAAAAAACCAAAAGAGAATTAGCTCAATTAAATGTACACAATATCATTCAAGAAGGGGTTTACATCTCTGATGATGAGTATGGGGTTAATCCTTCTGCTAGAAGGACTAGCTCACGCCACCATGTTTAACATTTTAATTTGGAACATTAGGGGAGTGGCTGACCCTTCCTCCCTTAATAGACTTAAGCGCCTATGTAGGGTCAACAAAGTTTTCATTTTTGCTATCTTAGAACCAATGATGCATGTTAATACACAGCGGGTCTTAAACCATTTTAAAATATATCAATTCTATGCCAATAAAAATAACAAAATCTGGTTGTTTTGTAAAACCAACATTACTCTATCAATCATTGAGAATGATGACCAATTTCTCATGACTTATTTCAAGATGGATATTTTCCACAGTTTTGCCACTTTTGTTTATGCTGGCTCTCATCTCCAAGATAAGCTCTCTTTATGGCATAAATTTACCCTCATGGGTAATGCTATCAACGACAATTGGTTCATTGGTGGTGATTTTAACATGATTATGAGCCCTGTTGAAAAGATTGCCAGTGTCAGATGTGATTTACATTTGATTAATAGATTTTGTAATGCAATTGACGAATCTGGTTTGTTTGATTTGGGTTACTCTGGATCTCCCTTCACTTAGCGTAGAGGTTTACTCTTTCAAAGACTTGATCATTATCTTGCCAATGGTTGCTTCATTAATAACTATCCTATTGTTCAGGTTAAGCACCTTAATGCCGCATCATCTGATCATTCTCCTATTTTACTCACTTTAGATTTCCATAATAAGCCTGTTATGTCTCATTTTAAATTTCTTAATATATGGACTTCACATGAGTCTTTTCATAGCTCTATTAAGCAAGCTTGGTCTCTACAGTATTCAGGTTCCCCTAGTATAATCTTTGGCAGCTGCACAAGAAGGTGAGTGCTCATTTAAAGTTTTGGAATTATACTGTTTTTGGCAATGTTCATAATAAGGTTATGGAGGCTCAATAGCTGGTTGATCATTTTGAGGCAATACCTGAATCATCCACTAGTTGGATGGATAATGTTACTACTGCTCATCAGGTTCTTTTGCATGCTATCAACTTAGAAGAGCAACTTCTCCAGCAGAAAACAAATGATATTTATTTTACTTCTGGAGATCGTAATACTAAATATTTCCATGCCACTATCCAACATCGAAGGAACATCAATTGCATAATGAAAATTAAAGATGCACAAGGGAATTTTCAAACAGATTCTGATGTCATTGGCAATAGTGTTGTTCAATATTTTTCTTCTCTCTATCATGTTGATGAACACTACCCCTGTGTTGATCATACTCTTTTTCAGGATGATGCTACATATGTCAATTCTTTATCCTTAGCTGACATGCCTGATGAGCAGGAAATCTTTGGTGCCTTTAAAGTTATCAACCAGAACAAGGCCTCTGGCCCTGATGGATTTACCTCCTCTTTCTATGTATAAACTATGTATTCTCCATTTCTTTTGCCTTAGTGAACTATTTGATTAATTCCCTCCAGTGGACGTAGATCCAGTTGGATTAAACCACGTAAACGATCTGCATTTGCTTGTGTTCTTTGCATTTCATTTCTATGCCAGGAAGTACATATCTCACAACAATTGGCATCGTCTGTGGGAAGATCCATACTTCTTGGCTAGAGGTGTTCGTGTGAAGGTGTTCGCGGCCAGCGATGTAGAAGAGGAGCTCGGCATTCACGAACAGAGGAGCATGCAGTTCGCGTTGCAGGCAGCCGAATTGCGACAGGTTCGGTGAGGAAGCTTTTATCAACTGGATTCACACCGCAGGTTGTGCAGTTCGACGAGACGGAGGAGGAACGGCCCGCGAAGGGGTAGATATCGTGAAGGAAGAGGATTTCCGCGACAACTAGCGCACGTCGGGACAGAAGCACGTAGAGTGCGCTACGACAGAAATTTTATATTGAGCCAGCCGCAGCTTTTCTTGACTAAAGCTAGTGCGGGAATTTTATCTTTCAGCCGCAGCGCTTCTTAACTAAATTAGAAAGCTGGTGTAGAGGAAAAGCTATTAATCGTGCGACGGCGGAGTAATTAATTTGAAAGGGAATCAATGAATATTTTATTCCTACTAAAGGAATATTCCAAGAAACTTGAAGCAGGCACCGTTGACCCGACCCGCAATTACGCAGTAAATTAACTTCCAAAAGATGACCAAAAAAACTTGAGCCGATTGATAAATAGCGGTTAGTGTGAAAAATCTTAAATGATATAAAAATTAGAAAATATTTTACATACCAGGGGTACTACGCAAGTATACTTATATCTTCAAGTAATATATAATTTTCTTTAAAAACCCCAGTATCGATCCCACGAGGAAGTGAAGTAAGAGGTCTTTAGTCAAATTCTAGTCTACTATAATTACTTCTTAGGTTGGAATGTCGATTAAAATTATGTTTTATCTAGCAACTACTCTTAAATGCAAGTGTTAAATGTAATAGTAACTATAACTAAATGCAAATAATAATTCTAATTATAACCATTTTTGGATGAGTTGGTTTGGAGAATTTTGAGATATTAAATACTACTATTCTTATGTAATGAAATAGATAATGTATATGAATGAGATGCATTTAATATTGTATGTGTCAAATAGGAACAATCCTATTCTTTACCCTTTGGTCCAGGCATAAAGAACATTGACTAATCTTATGCTTGGTTACTGAATCTGCTACTAGGCTGGGAAGATACCGGCTGCCACTTCGGAGCTCCCACGTTCCCCTCGCCTGAGGGCTAACATCTACACTTCAGCACCCAAACGATAAGACCGAATTGAGGATTTTAGCCTGTCACTCTAAAATCTCCAATTATACGCCCGATAATTATATTTCCCTATTTATTTGCATTCAATCCCCATGAACTTCACCATCCATGAAATTTGAATGTGGTTCCACTTTGTTGAGAATTATACAGCCCTTTCGGGTCAATGCAATTACAACGAATTTTAACACTACAATGGGCCCTTATTGCAATGTAAATGAAGTGCAAGTAAAAACCATCACATTTATAATTAAATTCACTTCTATCGTGCATCACAAAATCCTAAACATGATTTCTATTCATTATAAAAGAAAAAAAATGAAAATAATGGCATAATCTTCTCATGTCACTATTTTCAAAGAAGAAGAAAGAGTAAGAGAGATGCATCACAAAGCACGAAGAAAACACAACAAAAACTTCATTAAACCAAAGCAAATCCACTAAATAAATGTTTACAAAATTATAAGATAATGAAGAACAATACTTAGTTTTTTTCCCTTGAAAGAAAGACGAAGATCTCTCCCATAAAGTCTCCCGGCGATCCATGCAATGCTAGCGAAATCCCTTACAAATTCTCTCAAAATCTCTTTTCCAATCTCTCCAAAAGGGTAGAAATCTACATTTATATCTTAATCTAAGAATCCTAAACATTCCTATCTTTTTTTCTCTACTTTCCTCTATTGTTTCTCCCTCATTTCTAACATATATTCGCCATTTTAAAGAGTATGGACGAAGTTTGAAGAGTTTTCTTAAGCACCTCTTCGAAAAAACGTCCAAATACGTCGAATATTGGCCCAAAACCGCCAAATGTCGGTTCATGGTCGTCCGGGCCGCTGTCGGCGGGTTCGAGGCCGCTGTCGGCGGCCTTTTTGGCCATTTTCCGGCTGTCTCGGGAAAATCTCACCGTCGGCGAGATCGAGGCCGCCGTCGGCGAGATGACTCTGCGCAGCTCCACCGTTTTGCTCCGTTTGGCTCCGTTTTAGCTCCGATTCGCCTCGTTTCAGTTGTGTTATGTTCGTAACAGATAGCCCTACAAAATAAGCATAAAAACAACCTTTATTTAAAGTGTAATCTCATTCAAAAATATGCAAGAAGTATAAAAGAGATTAAGCATCAAAAGACTTATCGAAAGTTGTCAGGGCAGAATTTCATTTCTTGCTCGTTTTTTCTCCAAATTGCACCGTTTTTGTTTCCTTTTGCTCCAATCACCATTTCTTGTACCTAAAACCAAAAAACATACAAAATACCTTCCTTTAAAGTATAATATCATAAAAAATGAGTAAAATATTATAGCAAAAAGCATATATATTTTAGGCGTGTCAACCGTCAACAAATTTCTGGAGGCAAATCACTTGTCCACAAAATTTCTCCAGGAGAAAATTAATTCGAAAGGTTAACTCCTATAGGTGGTCAGCTCTCGGAATTCAGCAGGTGCTCAGCGGAGCGGATTTTAGACATTAGTGTGGTCAAGCCATAATAATGGGATCCGCTAAATTTGACATCGAGAAATTCACAGGAAAGAATGATGTCGGCCTGTGGAGAGTCAAGATGAGGGCCATGCTGGTTCAGCAGGCTGCTGTAGAAGCCTTGCAAGGGCCGACGACACTGCTGACCAACATGATAAAGAAAGAGAAGATTGGCATGCTGAGTAAAGCTCATAGTTTGATAATCTTGAGCTTGGGCGACAAGGTTTTGCGGGAGGTGTCGAGGGAGACAACGACTCAAGCACTTTGGGCTAAACTCGAGGTACTCTACCTGACCAAGTCTCTGGCCGATAGGCTCTTTATGAAGCAGCGCCTATACTCGTTCAAAATGCACGAAGAAAAATCTGTCTCGGAGCAGATCGACGAGTTCAACAAGATCATAGATGATCTTGAGAACATCGACATCAAGATGGATGACGAGGATAAGGCACTACTGTTGCTAAACTCCATTCCTAAGAGCTACGAGCATTTCAAGGATGCTATGCTCTATGGAAGGGTGCAGAAAGTTTCTCTGGATGAGGTTCAAGCACTGATTAGAGCTAAAAAACTTTAGAGAAAGCATGACAGTGATAAGAAAATCAGTGGAGACAGTCTTATTGTCAGAGGAAGGTCGGACAACAAAGACTCAAGAAATGGTCAGAACAGATCAAGGTCAAGCAAGGATGGCAGAAAACAGTCATCAAGGGGATCTTTCAAGTGCTATCATTGTCACAAGGATGGTCATTTCAAGGAACTGTCCAGACATGAAGAATAAATATCAAGAAGAGCCAGAAGAATCAGGAGAAGCAAGTGTAGCCTCTGATAACTACGATTCAACTGAATCCCTGGTGATTACAGAATCAGAATCCAGTAAGGAGTGAATCCTCGACTCAGGGTGCTCTTTCCATATGTGCCCTCACAAAGGCTGGTTTGAGACACTGCAACTGGAAAATGATGGGTTCGTCCTATTGGGAGATAATAAAGCTCGTAGAGTAGTTAGCAGTAGATCAATCAGGATAAGGATGTTTAATGGAGCTGAACGAGTACTGAAAAATGTCAGGTACATACCAGAGCTTAAAAGAAACTTGATTTCTTTAGGCACGTTAGAGTCAAGTGGATACTCTTTCAAGGCAGAAAATGAATATATCAGAGTAACCAAAGGCTCTCGTATCGTCATGAAAGGAGTCAGGAAAAAAGGGGCTATATTCTCTTATCGGAAGAACTGCGATTGCTAAGTCCAAGTACTGTTTGGACTTAGAAAACTTTACCAAGGGCTGACGCCCCCCTTAGGGGCTAGGTGGAGGGAATCTTTACTTCGAAGCTTCTCAATTGAGGGTCAAGGTGGAGAATTGTTATTTTGACCCCCAATTAATGAACTAAGGTAGAAGGGCACTTCGTAATATAGTATCACTCACTTACCACATCTCACCTACCACTCGCCTACCACATCTCACCTACCGCTCACCTACCTCCCACCTATAACTCTCTTGCTTTGTATAAATAGAGAGGGTGTGAAGCTTAGGAGAACAAGTGAAGAGGTCTTAAGCTACCACAAAGGAGAAGAGAATAGCTAGAGAGGAGAAGAGCATCTTGAGGCCTTGTATCAAGGTGTCGCTTGAGAGGGAGGCTATAGAAGGAAGATGAGGGCTCATCTCTATGTATAAGTTATGTATTCTTCATTTCTTTTGCCTTAGTGAACTATTTGATTGATCCCTCCCATGAACGTAGATCCAGTTGAATCGAACCACGTAAACGATCTGCGTCTGCTTGTATTCTTTGCGTTTCATTTCTATCATAGGAAGTACATATCTCACAACATTAGGAATTGACTTGTGCAAGTTTTGAAAATTTATGTATGATATATTTGAACTTACTTCATTTAACTTTATGTGAATTTTTGAGCTAACTTTATTGTTGACTTTATACAAAATTCACGTAGGATTACTGACACATTCATTACAACACTTAGTATTTGTGCGAGGTTTAATGTTGAGTTAAATGAGGGGTTTTAGAATGAATTTGTGAAAGTTTGAAAAGTTTGATGGTTTGATTTAGTAGTTTAAATTTATGTTGGTTTTAGTACTATCTTATATTTTGATTTAGTATTATTAATGTGTTTAATTTATACAATTTGAATGTTAGTCTTTGTACTTTAATATAAATTTGAGCTTGGTTGAAACAAGTTTTCAGAGTTAAAACTTATTAATTTTTTTTATTATAATTTAGTCTGATTTTATACTTAATTTAAATGGAAATAAGTTTGAATTTAGTTTTATGATTTATTGCAAGTTATTCTCTTATAATTGTTATAGCTTTAAGATTATATATATATATGTGTGTATATATATATATATATATATATATATATATATATATATATATATAGTTATATAAAAAAGAAGCACAAGAACACATTAAATAATGACTTCAACGCACACCATGCTGCTTTGATGTGATCGAACAGAGCCCAAAGTCAAACCACCACATCCTCACCACCCCCCACCAATCCGTCAATATTATATTTCTGCCTTCGCCGCCGGCGACAGCTATAACGGTCTTCAAGCGTCACTCATCCAGCTGTCTCGGCTTCCTCGCCGCCGACATCCACGTGTCACGACCTCGCTCCCCTATTTACATGCGCCGCTGTCCTATCCCCCTCAGCTTCTCTCTCGCAGCGCGCCGTCCGTTTAAAACGTGAGTGTTTTCCGTCGCCGCCGTAACTCCGTAACGTCGCCGCATGTACGGAATGATCGGCGGACGGCTCTGCGGCGGTGCGCGTGGATCGATCCTCGCCGTCTGAGGGAGCGCAGAGCCCAATGCGCTTCGGAGGAACGAAATAATTATATAATATTACTGATATTATCTCTTTGATTAAATTATCATTAAATTTTGCTGTTTGCTTACAAAGATACTATCTCTTTTCCCGATAAGAGCTGAGGAACCCGAAGCCATCTTGCTCAGATGGAGACAAAGGACAGAGAGCGACAGCACTTTTCTTCTAATTTAATCCTTAATTTCGAATCACGATGAGCAGCAGAAGCTCCCCAGCCGCAAGCGCTGGACCTGCTTCTCCTTAAGCTTTACTTATCAGCATTTTGATGATGAAGTTCTCAAAGGTGTAATCTTTAGATTAATCAGTAAGTGTGATTATGGATTAAAAGCAGAGGTTTTTTTTAGCTGGTTTTCTGAAGGATGGCTGTGGGGATATTTATCCTCTCAGGTCTCGCCCAACCCTAGAGCAACTCAGCTAAATATCAGAAGAAGAAAAAATTGCCAGAAATAAATGTTGAAGCCATCTTCTTCTTCTTCTCTCTCTATTCAAAATTAGCTATAAATGCTAGCAATAGCAACACTCAAAGCCATCGCTCTCTTATTTGGTTTCTACTCTCTCTTGCTCTTTAATAATTTTCTCTCTCTGCTGTGGTGCATTTGCTGCAAGCTGAGACCTTTCTGCTATCCTGAAATGGCGAAGCCTTGCAGCTCCATCTTACCTGCAGGTAGGCGGACCGCCATTTGGGATTTTATTTTCTGCGGAGTAGGCTATGTCTGAGCTCGGAGAAAGCAGGGAGCTTTCCTTCTGCAGCCTTTCCTCTTCCTCCCTGTTTTTCTGAGTTTCTCTGAAACCTACTCTTTTTTTAGCCTTTTTGTTGGTAGACTTGCTAGGTTAGGTAGGAGAAGGGTGGGTGAGGGGACAAATGAACAGTACGGCGGCAGCGGTGGGGTTAGGATGCAGACCACCGTTCACGGCGTCGCAGTGGGAGGAGCTCGAGCACCAAGCTCTCATTTTTAAGTACCTCATAGCAGGTATTCCAGTCCCGCCCGAGCTGCTTCTGCCGATTCGAAGGAGTTTTGAGACCATGGCCACCCGCTTTTATCATCATCCAGCTCGTAAGCACGTTTCTCTCATCTTCCCCCCTTCCTCTTCTCTGCCCTCTATCTGCCTAAGAATGCTGTAAGATTTCTTCTTTTTTTTTCCTTCATCTTAGTAAAGATTGGTTTTTTAAGTTTATTTTAATGGATCTCTCTCTGCTCTCCTGGGCTGAGCTTTTTTTGTTAGTATCTTTATCATCATTACCGTTTATATTACTCTGCCTCATTTTCATGAATTTACGACTTTATTGCCTGCGCTCACATCACTTCTCTTTGTTTTTTTTCATATATTTTTTTCAATAAAGTTCTCATTTTTAATGGCTAGCATTGACAGATCTGAAACTTTTTCTGGTGGTTTATCGTTTTCCATTGATCTGATCTGATATTTTAACTCTTTTTTTCTTCTCCGTTCTTCTAAGTGGGTTACTGCTCCTACTACGGCAAGAAACTCGACCCAGAACCAGGCCGTTGCCGGAGAACAGACGGCAAAAAATGGCGGTGCTCTAAAGACGCCTATCCTGACTCCAAATACTGTGAGCGGCACATGCACCGCGGCCGCAATCGTTCAAGAAAGCATGTGGAAACGCCGCCAGCCCTCTCCCAGTCTCAGTCCTCCTGCTCCACCGTGACCTCTCTTGCTCCCACCTCTCTGGGGAGTTCCGCTACCGGGAGTGGAGGCGGCGCCGCCGTTTCAGTCGCCGGAGGAAGTTGCAGTGGTGGGAGCTTTCACAACCTTCCTCCCCACTCCATTTCTTCAATTTATCATCATCAAAGCACTGGTCTTGGGGCTCCGGCTTCCTCCCATCTTAGCATTGATCCAGCTTCATATGGAAATATTGCCACCAAAGATTTCAGGTAATGATTCTGAATCACTATTTTAAGAAAAGATGATAGCTTTTAGAGTTGTGTTGCTGATCTTGAAGCTCTGGCTTTTAGGATCCATTTTTAGTCTTCTATATAGCTTTTATTTTTGCAACCCCACTGTGGGGATGAGTTACAGAACAATCTGATATTATTCCTAGAAAGTTTATGCTCTGGTAAGAGCAGAGATCAACAGCTTTATCAATTTTTTTTTTTTATTTTAAAAAAAATAATACATTAATGTGAAAGGGAAGTTCTTAAATAAACTAGGATTCTAGATCTGTTTTACAAATTCAAAGTATTCTTGTACTAAAATATCATAAATCTACCTGGAAGATCAGTAAAGTAAGCTTATTTAATCATAGTTTGTGAGTAATTTGGGATTGATTATTAATCTGACACACCTGTGAAGTTTAGCAAGTGCAGAAGAATCTTTCTGCTCCTTTGTTTCTTTAGGACAAGTCTAGTACTTTCTCAAAGTTCAATATTTGTTTAATCTACTGTACCAGTAGAGATATATGTATAAATATATAAATAACCAAGCTGCTATCTCAGTTGAAACCAATAAATTAACTTTCAGATACTTCCATTGATTGCTTTGACTTGTTATGATTACCATTCATGGTGTTTTTAGTATTAGTAATGTTTCTCAATACAGTAAGCTTAGATCATTGAATATCTGATGCTGCTAAGCATAGTTTGACTGCAGTTGGTTAATGAGAGGGGAATCAATGAAATTTGATTTTGGTTAATGATTTACAGTGTTTTTAGTATATCTATAAGGAATGAAATGAGAACTAATTTATTATATTAATCTAGTCATGTATTCTGATCTGTTTGCATTGTAACTATAGCTCTTTTTGGGGCATTTACATACAATATAATTCTTATGTATTTACATATCTAACACACAAACTTTTCATATTTACGTATGTAGCATCTAAAGTTTTAATATAAATATACTTTTTTTTCATGCATAGGTTTATGACTCTAAGGTGTTATAAATGTAAATATAAAATTTTAGGGGTTATATATGTAAATACATACAAATTGTGCGTCATGTGAATGCAAATCTCCCTTTTTTTATTTTATACTTGTCTTAATTTAGAAGATATCTTTCTTTTGAACATGTCTGTCTTTTTGTTGCATAGTTAGCTTTTAAGTCTTGAAGGGCTTTCTCTCTCTTTTTTTGGAATATTTACATGTGAACCACTTAGTTCTTAAGTATTTACATATCTAACACCTAAAATTCAATTTTTACGCATGCCGCCTTAACTCGGCATCAAGATGTGTATCAAATTTAAAAAGTTGAAATAGTGGATATGAAAGACTGGGCGGTACAATTGCAAAAAAAAAAAAGGGGGTTATATAGATAAATACAGAAGAATTGGGTGCTATGTATGTAAATGACCCCTTTAATTTCTATTTCCTAGTTTATAATATCTAGTTTAAATTACTTTTCTTTTTCTTTTGCGTTTCAATTTATGACAACTCAACCTATTTAGAAATTGTGGTTTTATAATGTTAAATTTCAGTTTTTTTAACACCCTATTGAGCACACTGAAATTTCCCGTTTGCAGATTTTCGTATCTAATGTTTATTTTCTTCACCTCGTTGTTCTCATTTGCAAAAAAAGTGTCAACACAGTCGCCGACTATTTAAATTGGGTCGTTTTAGTCACAGAGTTTACAGAAATACCGAAACAGTCTCAGAGTTTATGGAGGATTATTAGAGCTCAATTTTATTATAGTTAGCAACTATTTTGACATTTCTATAAACTCGAGAACTAAAACGGACTCTTGGAACTATTTTTGCACTTTATTATAATCAAACTTATGATGCTTTTTAAACACCATAGCACCTTTGTTGAGTGCAAATTCATGGCATAAAACTACAAGCTTTCTGTTTGTTCATTAGTTCGAATTTTGAATGTCCTTGGGAAATTTGCTCTTCATTGTCAGATCAGACTCTTTAATCCTTTCATAGCACTTTGATGCTTGAAATCTATGCATGAATATATGGATTTCATTCTTAAAATCTGATAATAGTCCTATTTTTGATATGATATTAAAAATTTGAGTGTTTTGTATAAATATGTAAGTTTAGATGCGAGATAAGTAAATACATGCACACGAAAATTGGGTAAATATGGGTTGGGTTTTTTTCGTTAATTTTGATATTTGAGCGAAAATTTAAAAGATAGATGAAAGTGGATGCTAGATTTGTCAATAGCAATGTTAGAGTGCTATGTATGTTGCTGCGTTTGTTTCTTTTTTTGGAAGTTTCTTTTATATTTACATGTCTCGCATCCAAACTTTCATATTTATACACATCACTTTGATGGTTTTCACTTTTACAAAGGGATTATAGTGATGTTTTTGATGTCATGTTAAATATTTGATTGTTATGTGAGAACTACATAGTTCTTCAAGGTCTAACCAAGATGCGCAGGTACGTTCATGGATCAAAAACTAGCCTTGAGGAACGCGGCCTCTATTCCGACGCTCCAGCTAGCACGAGACTGCTCAGCATGGACTCCGCTTTCGACACTTCATGGCGCCTGTTGCCATCTCCGGCCACCGCATCTCCATCTTCAAAAGATAAAGACGGCTCCTTTCTCCATGGCAACTACTCTCAATTTCAGCCTCTGCAACAACTCGGACAGGTGACCGTCAGCTCTTTCCCAAAACCTAGTCATCACCAGCACCAACATTCCTTCTTCGGTTCCGATTATGGATCCTCAGAGTCTCCAATCAAGACCGATCAACCTTTACGACCATTTTTCGATGAATGGCCTGGTACGAGAGACTCTTGGTCGGATTTAGAAGATGATAGATCTAACCGCAACTCTTTCTCCACCACACAGCTCTCCATATCCATTCCGATGTCGTCTTCTGACTTCTCTACCACGAGTTCTCGCTCCCCAAATGGTGAGTTAATGCTTCCTACCTTCATGCAATTTGAATAAGGGGCCATTTACATGTATGGCACACAATTTTTATGTGTTTGCATATCTCACACCTATGTTTTCATATTTACATTTCTCTAGAACTTCCATTTTTACACACAGCATTCAAGTCTTTGCTATCAGATCCAAATAGTACTATTAGTAGTTTATAATAGCAAAGTTAGGGTGTGCATTATTTGTTCAAAATCAAAAATCGAACCGAACCAATGAAGTTTAATTGGTTCAGTTTGGTCTGGTTTCAAAAATGTATTTCTATTTTAGTTTTTTAGCTTTTTTTTGAACTTTAATATTCGGTTTTTAATTTGTGGTTTTTGGTTATATTTTCATTTTCATTCAATTGAACAAACCGAAAAACCAAAGTTTTATCGTAATTCTCAATTATATTTAAATTTCATATCAAATAAATATAAAAAATCAATTTTTTTTAGAGATAGATAGAGGATTCATGAAATTAATCAATATTATCTAGATAAGATAATATAAATTGTAATGTTTGTTCTTAACCAAATTCTAATAAACAATTAAACTTTGGTTTGTTCATAATCATACCTTTCAAACCAAATTAAATTTTGGTTTGGTTAGTTTAGTTTTATCAAAATTTAAATTTGTTCGCTTCTTTTTCTTCCTGAATCTGGCTCCCTTCAGTTTGATCATTTTTAAAACCAATCCATCTAGATCGACCGAATGCTCACCCATCATCGAAATATACCTTTTCACGCTTAAGTTTGAAATACCAGTGTGCTATGTATGGTAAATATGAAAGTCTAGCTGTGAGACATGTAAATAAATAAGAACTATATGCTATGCAAGTAAGTTCTCTCATATATATAGCATTCAAATCTTTAATATCATATCAAAAGTAGAGCTATTGCTACCTTTTATGCATTGGTTGCATTTAGATATGCAAAATGTTGGTGTGGGATAATATAAATTTTTCTTAGAATCATGATAGCACTAGCTAATCTAATATTTCCTCTTGCAGATGATTAAGAAGCCTTCTTCTGAGTTCGAAGTTGGGAGTCATTTTAATTCAAAGTTGCAGCAGCAATTTATATGTCCATGGTTGCTGCCTTGTATGACTGTTACTCAGCTGTTTTCTCTGCTTTTTCTGTCCAGACATACTTAAAATGTTTATCATTTCTTTCACAATTAAGCGAACTCTGTTTCCTTCTACTACTTTCATGCTCTGTCTGCTGGTTCTTGCTTGCTCTAAGGGGACATTTTCATTCATATCATCTAATTCTTGTATATTTACATATCTAACACAAATTTTGCTTCTTTTTTGCATTTATACCATTGTCTTTTTAAATTTTTTACATTCTGATCTATATCTAAGGTTTAAATGAAAGGCTAAGGCAACAGCTACTTTTGGTTTCCCTATCAGAGGTACAAATGCACCCATGATTTAAAGTTCAGCTTGTAACTCTGGCTTGTCTTTTGGATCCCTGAATGAGACCCCTATTGATGGCCTATGGATCCCACACATTTGATGATTGTGGCATTTACATACATACCACCAAATTCTTATCTTTTTACAAATCTAACCCCAAAGACCCTTGCATGAAAAGTTATACTTCAAAAAGTTAACATTTATCTCATGATATTTATTCTGCAAAATGAAAACTTTCAGTGAAATTTGCATACATACCCACACAATTCTTATGTATATTTTACACATCAAAGACTGGTAATTGAAGACAGAGGAGTGAGGTAATGGGGAAGGAAAAGTGATAAAGCTGTCATCTTTTGTTTTATATCATGATGTTTGATCTGTGAAACTGAAAACTTTCAGTGATATTTACATACATACCCACAAAAATCTTATGTATTTACATATCTAACATCTAAAGACTGTAAATTGAAGAGACAGGAGTGAGGGGTGGAGGTTATGGGGGAAGCAAAAGTGATAAAGGGGGGGATCATATGGGTTGGGGGGGGTCTCTCTGCAATTTTGTTTGCTTGCACAGTATTTGTTCTCTCTGCAGTGCTGCTTTCTGAGATGCGTACTTATGGTTTCCAGAGGGGCGTGGAGATGTGGTGTGGGTGGTATGGTTGGCAGGTATTCATTTGGTGCTGAGGAATTTTACAGCTGCCTTTGATTTTTTTTTTTGAATGGGGGTGAGCTGTGGGGTGTACTCTGCAATTATGGTTTTGTTCTTGGATAAGGATTGGCATATATTCTGCTGTTTTTTTTTTTTATTATTTTTTAAGATTATTTTATGTATTTACATATCTACCATCTGATTTTTAAGTTTTTATAGTGGGAAAATTACTTGCATGGAACACGATTCTTATGAATTTACTTATCTCACATTCAAATTTTTATTTTTTCACTTAGCATTTTATGTATGAATAAAAAGATGGATTTGATATTTGTAATTATGAAAGTTACTTTTATACATACATGAATAATGATATTTTTAATGTGATAATAAGGATTTGGGTGATAAAAATATAAGTTGTTAGGTATGACTCATATATCAGATAAAGTCGAGGGAGTTACGTTATGTGGGTTGGGGGTGCAGGGGCAACGAACTTGCGGTGCGGTATGGTACAGGTGTAATTTTATAATTATAGATTATACGTCAGGGTTATATATACATATATGTTGTTTTGTAATCTTAGGGATAAGTTTTGTACTCTTTTTCTGAAAGTGAAAAGAAGATCGTCACTCTGTTTGATGTAAACATTTTTGCCACACATCGTTAAATCTGTCTTTTCTGGATTTGCGTTGATTTTTAATTTTTTTGTCCTAAATTTCTCAATAGAAGTAGAATTTTGGTGTTAGATATGTAAATAGGTAAAAATGTTGTCTGAAATTTGTAACAGTTATATAGGATCTTGAGGTTAACAGTCTTCAACTAATAGGATTTGTTTGGTTACATAAAGTTTTTTATTTTCATTGTTATATGCTGCGAGCAAATACGTATACATGTATATAGGGGTGATCATATACATAGCGCCCTAAACATTGTTATTTGCAAATCCAGCATTCTCTTTCATTCATTTTTTTAAATTCTAACGATAATATTAAAATTTATGATAAAATTTCAATCCCTATATATTTTTCGTTATTATCAAAATCTCAATGTTTTGATTGTGTGGCACATACAAATACATTGGTTCGATCGATTTAACATATCATCTATGTGTTAGATTTTGTAAATAATTGTGTTGTGTAATTATCTCACAAACATGTATATATATATATATTGTTATGCATCTTTATCATAATCATGTTAATAGAAATCGAGGGACTTATCATGCTCAATTGCCTCTCTAATTACTTAACAATGTGTTAATATGTTTGTATTGTTGTATTTTCTATATAAGGGGATGTGTATACTTGTTTTCAAAGGAATGAAATAAATTATCTTTGTTTCTTTCTTCTTTCTCTTCTTCTATGTATCTTTCTTGATATCATAGCTCATTGTCTTGTGGAATCTCTTTCTTCAAAATGAGCGCTAATTCGTTTTTATATTGTCACTCTAATATCTGTCATGCTAATAATGATACCATTCCAAGCTAATTGAAGTTTCTCATGGCAAACAACCAAGACATCATCCCTTCGTCTTTTACTGTTGAGAACCACAAATGAGTATAAGGATTTCTCATTTAATTTGTAACGAATTGAGACCTCTTGTTCTTGATCTCGTAGATTGTGAAATACTGAATCTTGATTACAATTGGATCATGTAGGATTAGAATTTGACTGTAGCCTTGTGTTCGGTCACCTCCTCCTCTATTCTTTCTCATGTTCTTAATATTGGGAGATGTTTGAAGGTCTGGAAAAAAGTGGAATGTAGGTTTTAGTCCACGAAAAGATCACACATAATTTGGCTCAAGAACGAGTCTGCACAACATGTCCATGAATGATAAGACTGTGACACAATAATTATCTGAAATTAAATTCAAAGTTGATACTCTAGCCTCTGCAAGCACATCTTTAGAGCTAGAAGACATAATATTATATACTCTTATTGTGCTCCCCTCTAATTATGAAGCATTCAAGATAGCGATAAGAACCAACCTTCAACACCTAAGTCTCGATGATCTTTACACATTTCTTTGTAGTAAGGAACTTAACTTGGTTTAAGAAGTGGCTAAAGTTCAACAAACTACTCATATAGCACTCATAGCTACACGGGGTTGCGATGGATATAAGAGCTTCAATCCCACTTCCAATTGAAGTCAACTTTTCTCAAGTTCAGGTACCAATAACACTAGCCAAAACTTCCAAAAGCCTTCCACTATAATCTATTAAATATGCAATAATAGAGGTCATTCAACATTCAAGTCTTGGAAACAACATAACAAAAACTAAAAGACTCCCACTTCTTTAATCACTGAATCCACATATGTCACTAACAATAACTCGTATTTGGATAGTAGAGCCATCCAACACCTTAAAGCTGATTCTAATCAAATTATAAACATTCTAGAATAAAAGGGTGATAATTCTATCACCATCGGAAATGATCTTCAACTTCCCATAGCTCCTACTGGCCATGGCCTATTGCCCACTCCCTTGCAAAAGCTATTTCATTAAGATATTTATGACAATTTTAATCTTGCTTATAACTTGCTTTTGTACATAAACTTGCAACAAACAACTTTTTTTCTATTACATTCAACGACTACTCTATCAAAGATATGCAGACCATTTGCACTCTACATGAAGGACCATGTGTTCAAGGAATTTACCCAATTCAATGCAATAAAGATTCAACACTCACAAAGAAGTTTTTAGTTCTTATCACTACCCAACAAGTTTCAACAAAAAGGTTTCAGCCATCTCCCTTGCAAAACTCAGAAAATGTTGGCTCAAGATATCTTTACCGCAAACTGTTATGATAACTATCAATTCTCATGTGCTTCCTGTAATCTTTCTACGTCATAAACTTCCCTTTACTACATGTGTTGCTAATCCTTTAAAAATTACACATTGATGTTTGGGGACCTTCCTCGGTTTCTTGATTTATTCTACTCAACATTAAGAATATTTTGTTATTTTTGTTGGTGATCACTCTCAATTTTCATGGGATTATTTGCTTTGAAATAAAACTGAAGTTGTTCACAAATTCATACAATTCAAAATTTTTGTTGAAAATCAATTTAACAAACATAAACAATTCTTCACAATGATGGAGAAGGTGGGTATCTCAATCATCATCTCACTAACTTTCTCAAATAGTGAGTGATCCGCAATGCGGTGAAGCGTGTGTTAATTATGCAAGTATACGCGTCAATAAAGTAATGTACAAATCGAATATTCTATCCTTAAGAGAATGAGTTAATTTATCCAAAAAAAGATGAATTTCTAGTCTACTAATTCTATGTTTAATTTGAAGTGTTAAAGGTTTTGAAAATTTTAAAGGTTTCTAAAATCTTAATTTTGAAAAAGCCAAGTCTAGGTTGTGTTTTTTTATTGAGAGAATTATGCTTCTTTAACTTAAATCGTGTGAGTTCTCGATATTATTCCGACAAATTTCTAATCTAAAGCTGAAAATTACGGACAAATACTTCTTACTTTATTCCTAGACATAAGAAGCGTCAAAATTCATATTAGTGTTAAATTTTGCTTAACCATGCAAAGTATCACATGAATAATCTAATCATTTATGTGGTTGTGATCTCCTACTGACATTATGCATATTTTATTAAGTGATTGATTGCTCTTTCTTCTCGTCTTTGGTCAATAGTCCTAGATCACAAGGGATATTAATATTTTAAATGGTTAGATTAAAAGTAAATAAAGATTAACTAGATAACACACCAATATGCAATTAAATCCCATATAATCTTTAGGAAATCTCATGAATAGAATATGATTCATCACACATCCAAATAAACCAACATAAAGAACTTAGTCCTAAGAATTTTGAGAGAAAACCAATCAAACTTCATTGAATACTAAAGTAAAATTGTTTATAATAAGAATAATCTAGATTGAAAGATTTATTGACATGTTCCATTGAAATCTTCTCCGGTACAATAATCTTCACTTGATTCTTTTTTCTCACACTCACTCACAATACAAAGTCACACTCACTAATCACTCTAAGAAACAACACTCACACACTCCAACCTCAAAATCCTTGTTATCTCACAACATCAAAGAAAATAAAGCATGGAGAGCCTTCTTTCCTTTGGTGTCAATGGATTTAAGCCTCTAGATCTCTGAAACGTGTTGAAATTGAGCTAACCTCTCAAAGGTCAGTTTTAGACGCCTAGGAACCGGACAGGAGCGTTGATTTTACAAACTCTTGGTATTGGGTCATGTAGGAAGTTCTTATTTAGATGCCTAGGTGCCAACTATAGGCACTATGTTTTCTGGTTGGGGTGTCTAGGCTCCATAATTGAGTGCTGACTTTAGAACTCCTCTGTTAGTCATGAGCATGGAAGGGTAATGTTGGAGTGCCTAGGTGTCAGGGATGAGTGTTAGGCTTTTACCTCTTATGTTCTTTTAGATGTATGAAGGCATGGGGCAGACACCACGAATGGGCACTGACTTTCCAACTGCTTGTTCTTCCTGAACGTAAAGGATCATATTCAAGAACTTAGGTGCTTGGACTGGGTACTAGGGCGCTTTGCAAGGAGTTAGCATGAATTTGCTCTATGTACTCCCAATTGTAACTTTCAATATCTAGATAATAAAGACAAACAAATATACCCTGAAAAGTATAAAAATAACAAAAATAACAGAGAAAATATTGGAAATGAGACAACACATTTCCTACATATCAAATTCCCTCTAACTAAAATATTATTTGCTCCCAAGTAATCCAATTACTAAATTTAGAATTTTTTGAAAATTCATGATTGATCGTGACTTATAATTCATGATAGGTTGCATTTTGCATGCATTATATGACTCTATATATGTTTTATTGCGTGCCTATATTTATTCAATTCATCATTTGCTTGATGCATTTGATGCATCATGATGCCATTGTTGCATCCCTTATATCATAACGACTTTATTGTGTTGTGCTTCTTAGAGCTTAGTTTTTCATGCACTTGATTTACATAATGTGTATTTCTATGCACTAGGTGTTTTACTCTGTCCAAGTAAAGCACCTATTTTCTTTCTACAGGTCTAAGTTGTAAGAGTCAACATGTTAGTGGTTAGGTTTCAGTCACCCCTAGATTGACCTGTGGTGGTAATAATGAAATGAGCCTTTCTTGCCAGTTCATCTAGTTGGGAAATATGAATTATTCTATTACTATCATATCTATATGATCATTCCGAGTATTGGCTTGGGTCAAAATTCGTCATTTGTTGTGTTGAGTGTTAGATCTTTCAAATGCCGGGGATTGGGCCAGCTTGGTGATCTCATCAAGATCCTATAAGAAAGCCCTCTAGGGCAAAACTAGGATTTTTGTATGAATGGCTATTGTTATGTCGTGTTTGCTAGCCATCACATTTTTGTCATAATTTGTGTGTTTATCGTGTTTGAGAATTGTGAATTATGATATGTAGGGTGTTCTTCTTGCATGAATTTAATCCCAGTGGGGAGGATCTTAATCTATAAGTTAAATTAATGCTTTTTTAAACATGCACTACTTATCTAACCTCCCCAGGACTTCAGTTTATTTTTGTTGCATGAAATAGCCCATGCTAACATTTGTTTTGAAAGTAGAGCGTTATTTTTTGACTTTCTAATGCACTGTTAGAGCCTCCTAGGAGAGTTTGTATTCAAATAAGGTACGAGCATGTGTTCATATGGCGTTGGATGTATGAAACTATGCAGCGAAGACCATGAGCATTTTGCTCTTGCCTCGTACCTTAATTCTAATTCCTTTTTATTGTATAGATTTATGATCAAACATGTACATGTGGAGTCTAAACATTGTTTTGCTTTATATGATTAGAGCCAATCTAACGACGCTTAACCTCTTATTATTATTAAATATTTATTTTAATGTTGAGTGTTGCCTTTATGCCTTTGTTTGCTCGTGGTTTGTTCGGGTATGCTACGAAGTAAAATTTTTGTCATAAAATATTCATTTTAAAAGATTTACTTTAATAAGATTTAAAATTAAAACTTTCATGATTTTACATCAATAGTTTTATTTCATATATTTACTTTCATGCATAGTCTTCAGTTTGAATTTAAAGTGATCATAACTGCATGGATATATCCTCCGAGCATTTAATGGGGCCTCCATGCTTAGGAAGTCTTGGACAATAACGTTCATATTGCATGTCCCGAAGGAAATACTCCTACTTTCCAACCTGACTAGCTAATCATATGCTTTATATGCATAGATAGTTTTGTCTAGCATGCTTTGGGTGTTAGATGTAGTTTAAATCCAAACAAAATTGTGCGTTTTTTTGTAGGGTGATTTTGCTTTGTAGTCGAGTTGTCAACCCTATTTCATAGGACTCCTCGCAAATTTCTACTTGAGTATCATTGAGGATCTTAGATGTCTACTTCCTGATCGACTAGACTTGGAGTCTTGATAGCTTAAAATGACATATCCATGAAATTTTGACAGGGCTATTTCTACTAGTTTAAGATTTCTCCCTACCATTAGCTTCCCCTTTGGGCCATTTCTTTACTCCTTCGTTGAGTCATATAGTCGTCTCGTAGACCCTCCTTATTGAGGAGTGAATTACTTACTGAGTTACGATGAATCACCCTTTGCCCAATAGCCTAGTAATGGCTGGTCAACAAGAGTTTTTCTCCTACTACAACGTCAACAATCACCATGGGTCCTATTCTTTTTATAGAGTCAATCTTAAGCAAACATAACCTCAAGAGTTTTCCTGGTATCCCCTAGGATGTAACTGACTATGAGGATACGTCGTCGTCGGTGGGAGATCTCTTTAACCCTAACATGAAATAAATTTGATTGTCTTCCGATTCAGTGACGAAGATATGTTTATAAGATATTTTTCATGTATTCTCTCGGGCTAAGCATGGTTTGATTTTCTCTAGATCGCTCATGTTATTAAGATTTTTTGATATAAATATCTTTGTATCTACTCTTTTTATTTTTTCTTATTTTTTGTCCACTTCTTGCCTTTCCTTTGTTCCTTCACATCCCTAAATGAAGGTGACTTAAAAAAGAGGATTTTAAAAAGATAGCCACTAAGAAGGCCTTCCAACTAGAATAAAAAGGGGTGTGAATCATAAAGAAATCATTTTGCTTATTTATATTGCTTTATTTTTTCGCAATAAATATCCCCAAAGATGATCAAATGAAGGGCATGAGCTATTAATAACTTCCAAACTCATCCACATTACCTCTTCTCCCATTATTATGAGACAATCATAAAGACAAGACAGACTCATTACGTTAATTTTCATCATAGATCTGCATTATGAAAGTCTAGAAGACAACAATCAATACATTTACGTGAACACAGATATCAACAATTCATCTATCAACGATGCATAAAACATCAAAACAAATTTCTCTCATTCGACCTCTCAACATTTTTGTATAACATTAGCATAATATATTAATTTCCTATTAATTGCCACATTAGATTTTTTAAATGGTAGAACTCTTCACCCAAAATTTTCAAAAACTTAATAAACAATTTAAACATCTACCCTATCATCTATAAAATTCAATCTCAATAAACATATAAACCATAAGAAAACTTCATTGTTTAATACAATATGATTTATATAGCAATGTCAAGAAAATTTTTATACCAACTTAGTAAATTTGTGAAAGCCCTTAGAAATGTTGATAAGTTCATTCTTTGTGCCTACTTTGTAAATTTATACTTTAATTTACACAAAATATGTAAATAAATCTTATGTGTGTTAGTAATTTGAAATCATAAATTATTTTATATTAACGAAAATTGCCACTACATAAATCATATTGTACGTAGAGTTCAGGCTGTTCAGTTGACAGGCAATGCTGACTAAACCGGCTCTGCGGAGCGGAAATCAAACAAACTAAAATGAGGCCAAAAATCTAATATGAATATATTGTATTCTCTCCTTATAAATAGGGAGATCATTTCATGTACAAATGATGTCGACTTTTAGCCAAAAAAATAGGGAAGGATTAACATGTTTTAATGTTTATTATTATTCACTCATCTCTGTTTTGTCGCAATCTTAATTTTTTTTCTTGCACTTTATTTCTTGGAGAGTGACTCACAGACAAATCAAGATTCAACTTGCCGAATTGGGTTCAAGCCTACTCTTACGGATCAATGATGGATCTTACTGAACCTGATCCAAATGGACCTATATCCGCAATCAGGGCTGTCAAAACGGCTCGTTCACAAACAACTCGTGTTCTGCTCGTTAAGTAGCTCGTGTTCGCCTCGTTAAGAAGCTCGTGTTTAATTTGTTTGATAAGTTAACGAGCCGAACAATATTTTTAAGCTCGATATATAAACGAGCCAAACACGAAGAAAAGTTTGTTTGTTCGTGTGTTCGATTAATTTTGGCCTAAAGCAATTATACAAGCTTACAAAAATTTATAATTAATTAAAATTATTAATTTAAAAATAAAATAAAAAATATATTAAATTATATTTAAATGATATTTAAATACAAATAATAATATTTAAATCTTACTGGAAGTTATTGGTAACGAGCCATTGCCGTTTTACTTATGCTTCCGTTAGCTCGCGCCGAATTTTCCTGTGCGTCGTCCGAACGTAGCGCTACGTTCGGACGCCAGTTAAAAAATGACGCGTGGCGTAAGTGGGCCCATAGTCCACGTCGGATATTAAATGGGAAAAAAGAGAAAATGAAACGCCCGGCCCGGCCCGACCCGACCCGATCGCAAAATCTCCCGCTTTTTTGCATACGGTCATTTTTGTTCCCTCCAATCTGCCATTAACGTAATAGTGCCGAATAAATAGCAGAAAAGTGGTTTTTTGGCTCTGTTAGGGTTTTCGAAAAGTGCATTTTTGGCTCTTTAGGGTTAACGAAAAGTGGTTTTGTCTCTGCAGGGTTTCACCGTCGCTATTTCCAGTGATTGAGTTTGATTTTCTCTTAATGAAGAAATAGGAAGCATGAATTACGTGAAACTCGTTTGGGACGGAGGAGGTAAGATTAACCTCGCGTGGAATATTCCGAGTTGAAGGGATAAGTAATAACCTAAAGTGATTTTACTTGAGTACTTTCGGTGTATTTTCGATAGTATTTTCGATGTATTTTCGAGTGTATTTTCGATGTATTGTCGATGTATTATTATCGATGTATTCTCATTGGAGTATTTTCGGTGTCATTTTCGAGTGTATTTTCGGTGTATTCTCGATGTATCATTTTCGATGTATTTTCGATAGTATTCTCAGTGTATTTACAGTGTATTCTCAGTGTATTATTATCAGTGTATTCTCACTGGAGTATTTTCAGTGTATTTTCAGTGTATTTTCGGTGTATTTTCAGTGTATTCTCAGAGTATTATCATCAGTGTATTGTCACTTGAGTATTTTTAGTGTATTTTAAGTGTGTCATTTTCAGTTTATTTTCAGTGTATTCGCAGTGTATTATTTTCAGTGTATTCTCACTGGAGTATTTTCAGTGTATTTTCAGTGTATTTTCGATGTATTTTCGAGTGTATTTTCAAGTGTATTTTCGATGTATTTTCGAGTATCATTTGCGATGTATTGTCGAGTGTATTTTCAGTGTATTCTCGAGTATTATCATCGATGTATTGTCACTTGAGTATTTTTAGTGTATTTTAAGTGTGTCATTTTCGGTTTATTTTCGAGTGTATTCGCAGTGTATTATTTTCGGTGTATTCTCGATCTGAGTATTTTCGATGTATTTTCGATGTATTTTCGAGTAGTATTTTCGGTGTATTTTCGAGTGTATTTTCGAGTGTATTTTCGAGTATCATTTGCGAGTGTATTGTCGATGTATTTTCGAGTGTATTCTCGGTGTATTATTATCGATAGTACTCATCGGAGGTATTTTCGATGTATTTTCGAGTGTATTGTCAGTGTAATTTCGGTGTATTTTCGATGTATTCTCGAGTATTATCACTGCAGTGTATTGTCGCTGAGTATTTTTAGTGTATTTTCGGTGTGTCATTTTCAGTTTATTTTCGGTGTATTCGCGATGTATTATTTTTCAGATGTAATCTAATCTGGAGTATTTTCGATGTATTTTCGATGTATTTTCGATGTATCATTTTCAGTTTATTTTCGGTGTATTTTCGATGTATTTTCGAGTGTATTGTCAATGTATTATTTTTAGTGTATTTTCGAGTGTATTTTTATTGTATTTTGGGTGTAATTTTTATTGTATTGTAAGTGGATTATTTCAGTGTATTTTCAGTGTATTCTCAGGTGTATTCTCAGTGTATTTTCAGTGTATTGCTTGTTTTAAGTTAAATTCAAGCCTACGATCTATATGGGTGATATATGACATATTTTGATGCTGTTTCTACCTTAAAGTTAGGGTATTCTCGCTAGTTGATATTAATTCGTGTTTTCTGCAGTATTTTTGGTCTATTCCCAGTGTGTTTTTATAGTATTGCTTGGGTCATACAAGTCTGACTAACTTTATTGTACAAATTCAATTTGTAGTTACCTGTGGGAGGAAGTGATTCAAATGATCCAATTGTAAACGGTTTTCTCAATACTATTGTTCATAATGAGGTGGAGGCTTACGAACACTATTGCGCTTATGCACATCATGTTGGATTCAGTGTCCGCAAGGATCACAGCAGTTACTGGCCGAACTCCAGGCAAATTAAGTCGAAGGATTATACTTGTGCTAAAGCAGGCCATAAGAAAGAGTCACTGGTCGCCAATACGTTGAAGTACAGGAAAGCTGAGAAAAGGACTGGCTGTCAAGCAATGGTTCGTTATGTTGTAGACATTGACGGCAATTGGTCAATAAAGAAATTTGTCGAAGGGCATAACCACCCCTTGGCGGAATCCGGTGACAAGCACCTTCTACGGTCCAGTCGGAAGGTTAGCGAGCTAAATGCAGAATTACTGAGATCAATGACAAGTTCGGGGATTAGAGCGACGAGACGCTTTTAGGTTCCTTCTTCGTTGAGGTTGGTGGAGTAGAGAACATGGAGTGTACGAGACAAGATGCCTACAATTTCCTTCAAAGGGATAGAAGATTTAAAATTGAACACGGTGATGCAAACTCTCTATTGCAATTATTCATGGAACGACAAAATCATGACGAGTATGTTTGCATGGGACTTCGAGACCGATGATGAAGGGAGACTAAGAAGCTTTTCCGGTGCGAAGGGAGTTGTAGACTCGATTATGATTGCTTTGGGGACGTTGTAACTTTCGACACGAGCTACCGTTTGAATAAGTACAATTTATGTTGTGCTCCTTTTGTAGGGGTTAACCACCACCGGCAAAACGTCCTCTTCGGAGTTGGTTTTTTAGCCGACGAGACAATAGAGTCATTCACTTGGTTATTTAAAACTTTTATTCGGCTAATGAGCGACAAACATCCAATCACTATTTTTACCGATCAAGATCAAGCGATGTCGAGGGCCATTCAAGAATCCCTTCCATTCACAAGGCATAGATTATGCCAGGTGGCATATTTATAAGAAGTTGTCTTCAAAAGTTCATTGCGGTAACACCAAGAAGAGTGTCCACAATCCGTTTTACGGATGCATGAGGGAATGTGATCGTGAAGAGGAGTTTGAACATTATTGGGCTTTAATGATTGAGCAAGGAGACCTACACGGCAACGGATGGCTACAAGATTTGTATCGTATAAGACATAAGTGGTCCACGACATTCAATAAAGAAATATTTGGAATGGGAATTTTGTCGACGCAACGAAGTGAGTCCACAAATAGCGTATGTCATGGTGTATCTAAGCCAACCAGTTCTCTCACCGATCGCTTTTGGGAATTGAAAGTATTATGAAATCTTGGAGAAGGAACGAGAAGGATGAAGACTTCAAAAGCTCTCAAACGGTTATTAAACCCACGGTTAAAACAAGCCCGGTGTTGAGGCAAGCTGCTCGCGTATTACACCCGGAAGCCGTATTGCATGTTTGAAAAAGAGTTGCTTGCATGGGTTATGCGGAGTAACCGTTGATGTCGCGATTGAGGGTGCTTCGGTATTTTATGTTAGGAATTTGGATAATCCGAGACGAGTAGACCTTGGACTGTTAATTACGATAGGACTAAGTGCGAGATCACCTGTAGCTGCAAGAAATTTGAAATGATGGGGTTGCTCTGCGCTCACTCACTACGTGTTCTTAATGAGGTTAAAGTAACAAATATTCCAGACAAATATTTGTTATTGAGATGGTCGGTGAAGGCCAAAAAGAAATCTATAAAACCTTTGGGTACATACGTATGAAGGACTCTGGAATGTCCATCGCAAGATCCAGTGGAATCTTATTTAAGTCACACTGTCAAAAGTTTGTATACCAACTAATAACTAAAGCAGGTGGAAATGAACGCGCCGAGACATACCTTCTTGATACATTGAAGACAACATCTATAGGAATTGATGACATATTAGATGGGAAGGATCCTAACCCAAATAAAGCTACCAAAAAGAAAAAATCACATGTGCCAACTAGCAATCTAAATGATCCAGAAAAAAGAGACCCAAAGGTATTTCTAATGCTAAGGCTAAAAGGATACCGGGAAAAAGGCAAGAGGAAGAAGAGTATGTAATTCTACATTCTAAATAATTTAGTATTTTATATAACCGTACTCGATACTAAAATGAACAGACTTTATGCGGGAAAAATTCATGAAGGATCCAAGTAGAGAAGAACCACAAAGCAATTGTGAAGCAAACATGTTCGCAGAGTGTCACAGTCATTGAGCATGGTAAATATCTTTCTAACTACTCCAATCTTACTTTCAAATGTTCTCACTAACATCGAATTTGTCCGTAGTACAGAAAATGTCACGCCCGAACCATCCTACACCGAATTACTGATGCATTCCATCACTGAGATGTGACATGATTGAAATGTTATTAATGAGAAAACCTTGTACAACCATGTAAATAAACAAACTCATTTGGAGTTGTGTATGTTAATGTTGTATTTTCAGTGTATTTTCAGTCTCTTCTATTTTCAGTGTTATTGTCAGTGTATTTTCAGTATATTTGCAGTGTATGTAGCTATCTCTTCTATTACCAGAAGTACACTTGAGAATGCACCAGAAATACACTGAAAATACACTGAAAATACACCATAATTCTGCAGTGTATTTTCAGTGTATTTTAAGTGTATTTACTGGGAAAGAGGCTGCAAACCATGAAATGCACCAGAATTACACAGAAAATGCACTGAAGCTCGTCATTGCTTGGACACCATGCAATGCAACGTAAAGACACAGTAAAACACCGAATTCGTCGTATTGTGCACCACTATTAAGAAATTAAGACAGTGCGAGTACCGAACAATTGAAAAACATCCTGCAACCATACAAGATGCAATGAAGTACACTTGAAAATGCACCGGAAATATGTAGATCCCGCAAACCATGCAATGCACCGGAAATACATCGAAAATACATCGAAAATACACCATAATTCGCAGATGTATTTTCGGTGTATTTTCGATGTATTTTCAGATGTATTCATTGGAAAGAAGTCGCAAACCATGAAATGCACTGAATTACACGTAAAATGCACTGTAAGCTCTGTCATTGTTTGGACACTATGCAATGCAACGGAAAGACACGTAAAACACTGGAGTCCTGTCATATTGTGCACCACTATTAAGAAATTAAGATAGCTAGTATCGAACAATTGAAAAACATCCCTGCAACCATACAGATGACGAGAAGTACACTTGAAAATGCACCAGAAATCTGTAGATCCTGCAAACCATGCAATGCACCAGAAATACACTGAAAATACACCATAATTCTGCAGTGTATTTTCAGTGTATTTTCAGTGTATTTACTGGGAAAGAGGCTGCAAACCATGAAATGCACCAGAATTACACAGAAAATGCACCAGAAACCTGCTGTTGCTGGACACCATGCAATGCAACAGAAAGACACGTAAAACACTCGACTCCGTAGTATTGTGCACCACTATTAAGAAATTAAGACAGCAGGCACTGAACAATTGAAAAACATCCACAGAAAGTGAACAGAAAAAAGTATGAAATGCACCAGAATTACACAGAAATGTTGAAAACTCAATTGCACAAAAGACATACACAGAAAGTGAACAGAAAAAAGTAATGATTTTAGATATGATATACTATACGTAAAACCGAATCGAATTTTATCTAAAGGTTAGTTTAAATGTACAATCAAGTATTAGATAGCCTATATTTACATATTTCGTATGCGAGTTCAGCTCTAAACCTCGGCATTTCAACTTCGCAGCTTTGATGATCTTTCCAAACAACTTTCCCTTTCTTTGCAAGTGTCTCCATGTATTTACAAACAAAAATACCACGACCGACGCTGTTAACTGTGGGGAGTCCTACGGACGTGATAATTTGCCACTTAGTGGGGTCGAAGTCAAAACAACTCCCTAATGAATCAAGCAAGATACTTAATCCGAAAAGAAGCCGTACCAATTTAAATGATTGTTAGCTTCTCGCAAAGAGGAACTTGTTTAGACAAGTAAATAAAGTGGCGTGTTGCATACCACGTCGCGTGTGACTGCCGCGTGAGATTTTTTCGGCAAAGAATCCAAAAATCTCCACTGACGCAAACGCTGATTTCCAGCTAGTAGAGTACAATGCCGGTTATCAATAATTGGAACGAAAATTAATTTCGCCGCCGCAACGGCCTCCTTTGTAACATGCGATACAATATCTCTGAATGGGTGCCTTCTGTACATCTGCATAAACAAATTAAATGAGATTATGCATTAAGCATGAGCAAGATTCCTAACTAAATATGAATGTTGATTTTTACCCAATGTGCCGGGGACACATATAGATATGATCTGTAAGATTCGGGCGATTGACGCCTCTTATTTTGTAAAGCAAGTTCGAACATATCGATATGTTCGGTTCCTATTTCTTTATCATTCCACAGTAACGTGATACAATTCCGAGTTATGTAAATATGGCCCATGTGAATTATTACATCGTCGTCTGCATTATGAATAAAAAAATATCCAAAGATTTAATAAAGGAATAAGAAAGTATTTATAAAGCATTGTGGCTTTACATACTCGACTTTGAATCGGTTGAGACATGTATCTATGACTCTTTGCATCTCTGTCGACAATAGATCTCCGCTAGGAAACTCAACGGTCGGACAATCAACGACAGGGAAATCGCCTTGTAATGCAATGATAGCTAGTCGTTGTTCATCCTCCTCCGCTGCTGTAATAATATCCGAGTCATGTTTCCCGACTTCATCGATGTGTGCTTCATCCGTGAGGATGTCACCTTCGGCCTCCGGAAGTTGCTCTTCCGTTATTGGAGGGTTTTTATTCCTCTTAAGTACAATGAATGGAGAGACAACTCGCCTTTCTTTTACGGCCGCTTCGGACTTAACCCTCCGGACTAAGCTACCCATTAGCGTTTTAGTCACGGTTTCCTCCCCATGTTCCACGTGCCCTTTATTCATTATTTCTTCAGCTACAGGTTCGTCCACTGAAGCTATAGTCCACATTGGAACTATTGAATGCGGAACCATAGGCCCGGATTCCTCTTCCCTTCCTTCCTCCATATAGGTAGGAGGCTGTTCAGCCACTGATGGGCTTTCTTTAGGTGATTCGGTGTCACCTTTATTTAATTTATTTTTCATCTCCCATATGTCGGTCTTCATCACCACAATATCGGCCTCCGCCTCGTCTAATCTATTATTTACGGTTTCGGTGAATTTATAAACAAAATTCGAAGCTCCCAAGAGTTTGAACTATCCCTTCCATATTACCAAGACTTGCTTTACGCCCGCATATGTGAATATGTAGGCCGCGGGGTGCTTGTATCCGGAACCAAAGGGGTGCCACCGCGTGATTCGATGTCGGTGGCTCCGCATAACCGAGTAGGAGAAGAGATGTGCTCCCCTGTAGGGGCAAGTAAGATCCGCTCGTCCTCGCGGACATCGGCGAATGAATCCGGTACCTACATGGGCATTTATTAGAACCAATAAATATTTCATATAAAAAATTAAGTCTGAAACGATACCAAAAATATTACTACGTACCTGTACAGTTACAAGTCTTTCAAAAATTAAATTAATCCTTGATCGGTTCCAGCCCGATTTTTCCCGCCACCGCAACATGCGAGGTCTAGCATCAGGAAGAGCTGGAGTCATGACAGTTGTCCGCTCATAAAACCACAGCTGCACATAAAAAATTAAATTAGTACTTAACTGTTAAAATAAATGACGTAGATATGTACTTGGTCATGTAAATGGACTAACCGTCGAAGAAAAACAAACCCATCGAAGTATCCCATTTGTGGCCCTTCTTTAATTTCATGAGGCACCCGTTTATTTGATCGATCAAGTGGTCACATATCGTTGCAGGCCAATTAAACGACGAAAACGTATCTAAATTGTTAGCATACGAATATAGCCCTTCCGGCACCCTCAAATTGTTGTAAGGAAATAATAAGTTCGATAACAAAAACTTAATAATAAGTTTCACAAATCGCCGTGGGTGACTCGGGAGTGGCCCATCCAAGTAATTCCTTCTTTGCCATATTGGCACTCACCTTAGGAATGAAATTTTCGCCCCAAGTTGCAACAAGTCCTCTATTGGGCATGCCAACTAACAGTGCAACTTGGTCTGCATCAAACTTTATGTCCTTCCCCCCCAATCTGAATGCCGCTTTCTTCATATCCCAACAATTTAGTATATGCATGGTCATGATGTGATCTTGAGTGTAGGAGGGGAGATCAAAGAACTGACTGAGCTTCAATTGTTCAAGTTTAGCCCAGGTTTCCTGAGAAACAGCAGGCCTAACCTTCCCCAAAACATCTCTACATGTTGATGGGCGACATCTACAATACATGCATTTCCTGTCCATAAACCTGCATGAGTAAGATTCATGTCATTAAATCCACTGAAAATACACTGAAAATACACTGAAAATCAACTGAAAATAATCCACTGAGAATACACTGAAAATACACTGGAAATACACTAAAATACACTGAAAATAAAACACTGGGAATACACTGAAAATACACTGCCAATAATACACTGACAATACACTGAAAATACACTGAGAGTACACTCAGAATACACTGATAGACTGATAATACACTGAAAATACACTGACAATAATACACTGGGAATACACTGAAAATACACTGAACCTACACTAAAAATAATACACTGAAAATACACTGAAAATACACTGAAAATACACTGAAAATACACTGGGAATACACTGAATATACACTGAACCTACACAAAATAATACACTGAAAATACACTAAAAATACACTGAAAATACACTGAAAATAATACACTGAAAATACACTGAAAATACATTGAAAGTAATAGACTGACAATACACTGAAAATACACTGACAATAATACACTGACAATAATACACTGAGAATACACTGAAAATACACTGAGAATACACAGAAAATAATACACTGAAAATACACTGATAATAAAAATCTGAAAATACACTGAAAATACACTGAAAATACACTGGAAATACACTGACAATAATACACTGGGAATACACTGAAAATACACTGAACCTACACTAAAAATAATACACTGAAAATACACTGACAATAATAAACTTAAAATACACTGAAAATACACCGAACCTACACTAAAAATAATACATCGAAAATACATCGAAAATACACCGAAAATACATCGAAAATACACTCGAAAATACTACTCGAAAATACACCGAAACTAAAATACCGAGAATACACCGAAAATACACTGAAAATACGCTGAAAATAATACACTGGAAATACAAGAATACACTGAAAATACGCTGAAAATAATACACCGAAAAATACACTGAAAGTAATACACTGAAAATACACTGAAAATACACCGTATTTAGAAACCCTAAAAAGGAGGAACATAAGGAGCAAACTTACCACGACAAGCTTTCATGCGCCATTCCCTCCTTCGACTTCTTCGCCATCTTCAATGATTTCTTTGGCTGTTCGACTATCGGGTTCTCTGAAGTCGTTCCTCCTTCTTGTGATTCCGATCCCGTCTCCTCCTCCCATACCGTATTCTCGGAGTCGGACGACGACGACATTGTCTTCACGATTCAAAATCAAAATCTCGAAGACCAGCGAGTAATCCCAATGAAGGATTCAAATATCCAAACCCTAGGAGGAGGCGGAGCAACCCTAAACCCAATCGGCGTTAAAACCATGAATGACGCATTACGAAGCCGGGCGGGATATGCGAAACGGCGGATTTTGCGATCGGGTCGGGTCGGGCCGGGCCGGGCGTTTCATTTTCTCTTTTTTCCCATTTAATATCCGACGTGGACTATGGGCCCACTTACGCCACGCGTCGTTTTAACCGGCGTCCGAACGTAGCGCTACGTTCGGACGACGCACAGGAAAATTCGGCCTTCCATAGATCAGAAATCAGGCCCCGGCCGGAGCGTCTCCCGGGTTCTATACTCACAGGAAGACGAGAGTTACAAGACTTAACTCGGCGTCGGAATCCTGTAAACTCACCGATCTACTTCCTTTAGCTTTTTCCAATGCATCTTTCTAGCTTCTTTGCATTCTTTTTATCCGAAATGCTGAACATTTCTGGCTATTTTGCATGGACGGAATCTCTAGTTTGAATAGGTTTGTGATTTGTTAAGCTGCACGCCGATTTCTGCTTGTATATGTGCGGTCTAGAAGTTTATGATTTGGGAGGAATCGCTGACCTATTTTGGGTCTATTTGTGGCAGCTTTCTGTGTGTTTTGAGTTTCAAACTATCACCACAGCTTTGTTTAGGGAACTGCATTCTTGCTGATTTTTAGAAATTTTTGTGACAGAAAACTATTTTTTCAACATATTCTGTTAAATTGGGGCGCGCCAGAAGGTTCTGTCAAAATTTTTTTTTAAATATATATATATATATATATATATATTTAAAATATATATATATATATATATTTTTAATATATATATATATATATATATATATATATATATATATATATATTAAATATATATATATATATATATATATATTAATTTTTATTTATTTATTTATAATTCTTAGTTTTCTAAAAAGTTGTTTCCTCGGTCACAACTTTACAATCACCATTTTAAAAAGCTGAATTCATCATGCCTATGAAGAGATTAAGGTTGCATTTAAACAATTTTTAATGTGTTATTTAAAAGACTTTGACAACACTTTTGATTACCTTTAGATGTCGGGCTATTTCTAAGAAATTATGTGGTGAGAAAAAACTTTTCAGAATCAGTTTGGTTAGATAGAGTATGGTTTTGATAGATTATGGTAGCTTTAGGAAAACTTTTGTTGGATTTTGTCCTTGAAAGGATGAAGTCAATGTTACCTAACTAAGATCTTCGAAATAGACGTGAAGTTGGGGCACTATTCTTATTACTTACAATAGAAATGTGAGCAATTAGTTCATATGATTAGGAGGAAATTTTATGCTTTTTCTTCTTCTTTCAAACCTGTGATTTCTTCGACTGATATTTTTTATGGTACTGTTTAATTATGTTTGAAGTTTCAGTGCCTGGCAAATGAAATGAATTTCTGATATTAATGAGCTGTTTGATTTATTGAAACCTGCTATATAAGATTTTATTAATAGCAAGATGTTAGATGTTTAATTTGTTTATTTATTTCAATACTTAATATTCAAATGATAACTCCTACTCTATTGGTATCTGTTTTGCAGCATCTAGATGTCTAGCAGAAAACCAAAGTTACAAATTGCATCATAATAATATTGATGTCCTTATATTACTTACATCTCAAAAACATTACAATCTAAAAAACTAAACTATAGATTCCGTATCTGATTTTTAGAGATTGTCTTCAAGGATTTTGAATGATCAATAAATTTTCCATAAGAGATGCTCTTCCTTTTGAAAATACTAATAAAATGTTGTTGATGTAACATGCAAAAGCTTGACTCTGATAAAACAACTTATTTGTTTAGAAATAATAATTAAAAGTATGCAATCCAATATGTATGTTGCAATCTAATAAGAATGCATTGAACTTTTCACTCTTGTGCTCTCCCTTTTTGAGATACTTTACATTTACAAGCACAAAAATATTCTTGTAAAGCACATGTTATGTTGAAAAGGATTTTTTTTTCATCAGTTCTTAGAGTTTAATATGGTATTTCTTTTATAAACATTTACTTAACCCTTAATTATAACGAAAGTCTTATAAGAGCTTACGATAGTGTGCTTCTTGTCATGTTTTGTATTTTCGAGTCTGTATTGTGTTGTCAATCCTCACCATACATGTATAGTAAATGGTGATGATGAGTTGCTTATTAGTGTGTTAGGTCTGACTCGATATCATATATGAATCAAATGATAATATATTTTCAAGCTTTTTGTGTTAATGTTTGAAAATTTTTTAGGTGTTTTATTAGGGATTGTCTTAGTATTTATATATCAATGATATGGCAAAGTAGATATTAAGCTTTTTTGTTGCAAATATAAAAATTGGTTAGTTGATTTTACATAAATTCAATGTTTAAAATTGTGCAATTGAGTATTGAGACATTTTTCATTTGTGAAACGAGACATAAGTCTTTAGACTGTTTGAGGCATAAAATCTCACAATTTAAAATTACTTAGTTAAAATAATGGGTTAAAATATATATACTAGTATCATAATTTATAAATCTATGAAAAGAATGTATATAACATCATAACATGAAAAAAATTAATAAATTGTATAAAATATCAAACTAAGACATAAGATAAGTTTAGCATTAAATATTTTTCACTTATACTGTCTAACATAATAGCATCCATAGATATAAATAAGGAGATAAAAAATGATTAAAAGCCCTCAATACTCTCGTCGCTTAAAGGAACTTTATTGGAATTATCATTATAATGTATACATTTCTCTCATATCTCTTCATCAGACAAGTATAAGTTCTCCCTTCTTCCTCAACCTCAATCATCTTTCTTTTACCTGTTAGGCAATAAAAAATTAATCAATAAAAAAAGCTGAAAATTAACATTTAATACAACTTCAAATACTTAAAATTTTATATATATATATATATATATATATATATACTTTTTATTTCTTATTATCTAGTGTTGGATGTGCTACCCTTGTTCTTATTTGCATCAAAAAGATCAATGTTCAGATCTACTTCTTGCAGCTCAGTTGTGGTGACCATATCATCTTCATCTACAAATCATTCATCTGATGATGTCATCACATAATAGAGGATCCTCTTTATCCTCAAACTTCTTTTCTTTAAACGTTTGCCATTCAATTTCTTGTTGTACATGATATACCCTAAGAAATTTATCCTTAAAATTGTTAGAATGTTCCTCTTTTTTTGTGTGAAATTGATTATATGTGCTCCAATTATGCTCACATTTAGACGACGAGCAAGTAAATGCTACTATTTTAATGTCAAATATTGGAGCTCTTGAGTACCATCTCTAAACTGGATCCATCATCCAAATATATTTGAATGAAAAGTATAAAACTATAAATTAAAAAGTTAGTGCATAGATACTCAATTATTATTTCAATAAACAGATTAAATATTAAAAATTTTTCCAGGAGGGAGTTTTGCAACAGTATTTTTTGTTTGCTGTAGTTTAAAGAAATTTTGCTTACTCATGAATGGAAAAGGGTGCATATCAACAGCTATATTATTTGGGCCAGCAGTTAATTTAGTCATATAATGATATAGTCCCAACTTGATATCGGGATTTATAGAGTTGTTCTCAGCATATTGAAATTGATGGTTAAAAATATATATAGTTGCATGTAAATGATGGTGGAACTGCAACTCCTATTTTTCATTAATGATATTCCAAATCTCTTCATCAGTGCCATTTTCTCCTCCTAGGTTATGAGCTATCAATTCCTTGGTCACATCCATTGCGTTGTTAATAAAATTCATTGCTAGTTTCTTCTTTGCATCCACCATTATCAAGACTTTTATCAATGACCTAGTGGTTATTATTGCATATGTGACCCTAGACCAAAATAATTTTCTAACCTCTTTCCTCTCAGATTTTTTAGTGCATGCACAATTAAGCGAATTACTGGAAATAAAAATTGCCTCCAGTAGTTGCGTAGCTTCCAACATACTCTGTAGAATTAAAAATAGAGCAGGACAAAAATTGTTTAGTCAGAAAACTTTTTTTAAAGATAAATACCAAAAATGATTGTAATAAATTTATTAATTTTCTTGGATCTAGTCAAGTCATTTTTATGTTGGGGCAATTCACTAATCTTCTCTTGTATCAAGTCTATATAATGTGCAACACAATTTATCCAGTATAAATATCTTTTCTTCTCTATCTATTTATTTACAATTGTCCTATAAGCGCTTGTATTTTCTGTCATAATCTGAACTATCCAATTCTCTCCAATTTCTTTTATTATTCCATTAAACAGTCAAAAAAATATATTCTGCATCTTTCATATGATCATAAGCTTCTACCAATATCCAAAAAAAAGGGGGTATTATATAGATTATTGACTAGAATGTTAATCAAGCTTTTATTATCTTATGCCTGATTACTTATCAAACATAATTGTTATTCCAGTCTGACTTCAGGCCCTCTTAAACACATTTATGTTTTTCTATGTATTACTCACCTCCACTTTCAACACATGTCCTCAAGTTTTACATAGATGAGAGTTTCAAGCCTCAAACATAAGCACTAATAAATTCGAATCATATTAAAGGAGATATTGCATCTTAAATGGAATGACATTCTCATAAGAAAATCTCCCAATATCCATGCAAGCACATTTTCGTGCATCTCTAACATACTCTAGAGACATCTTTTGAGCTTATAGTTGCCTCTCCATGACTCCTATTGTTCTCCTCATTTCTTATATATTGATATAAAATATTTCATGTACCTCTATTAGACATTGTTTATAGTGATGATAAGGAATCCATGACAGCGCGCTCACTCCTATAGTAAGAGCCGACATTAACTGTCATCAAATAGTTGTTGTGCAAGGTGCTTTGACATCATCGAATTTTCATATAATGAATTTTTTCTGACTGTTTCTGACACTTTAGCACACATGTAACATTTTTATGCAAGTAAGAGAGGTGCTCAGTCTCTTAACACCTCTTTTACTACTATAGTAATTTTATTTCAGATAAACATGAATTATCATTCCCTCCATTATCAACTTGCACACTATGCTTCATGTTGGATCTTTTCAATTGCTCAATGTGGATTTTTATCCTCCAACCATTTCGTGCAAAACGTGAAAATTTTAGAATAAAAATTTTGTTTTAAATTCAGACGAATTGGAAGTTTGAAAGTCATGCACATCTTAAAAATAAAATAAAAACATAATGTTTTATAGAGGATTTTAACTTTATGAAACTTGAAGAAGATACTTGAGGAGGAGGGAGTGGCATGACAACAACTACTGTGACAACGACAGTCAATGGTGGGTGGAGGTAGCTGCGACAGTGCTGGGGACAGTAGGAAGTGCAGACAGTGGTGGTGGCAAGGAAAAGTGTAGGTGCAGCAGGTCGAGTAGGTGGTTGCAATAGAGGGTGCAGCAGGCAGCGATGTCAAGAGCAACAAGCGGAGGATGCGAGAGAGGCAGTGGTGTTGCAACAACAAATGCAAATGCAAACAATAGATAAGCAGCAGGTGGCAATGGTGGCACCACTGGATGCGGTGCAGAGAGCAACAAGAGGAGGCAGGAGAAGTGGTCGTGTGACAGCAACGGGTGCAGCAGTAAGTTGTAGTTGAAATAGCATGTGGCTGCGATGATGCCAATGGCAGGAGGATGAGGTGGTGACAACATCAGCAATGTCGTATGGTGTAGCAAGCGACAGTCTGAGTGCGAGCATAAGAGGGAAACGAATGACAAGAGCTTTGCGGGAGACAACAAGCGTGGTCTTGAATGAAATAGACGAATACATGTAAACACCTAAATTGAAATCTATTTAGTATATGAGGCGGGCATGTCATTGAATTTGAGGTAAAGTCTGCCTTGTTGTGTACCTTATCAATTTTGAGGCGTACGGTACACGTGGATTATGTGAGACATACTCCTCTGCGATTGCGCAAAGGTGCGCCTCTAGTTCACAATTTTAAACATTGCATGAATGTTGACCTCACTTTTGTCGAGGTTTAGTTTTCCTCCTAGGATCTAGGGTTCTAGCCTTAGGAGCTTCCCCGACGATCTTAGATTCCTAGCACTGGACCCACCTCGTCTTAGAATGCTTGAAACCACTTCGACACTCTTTTGGAGTCCGGACGAATTCCCGACCTCTTGCTCACAAGTGGTAGGTTGGAATTAGCGTTAGGACTCCAAATTGAGTTCCTATAGGCCACCGGACCTTAGGGTAGCCTTGTGCACACTTTACGCACCACCGAGCACAAATTCCTCGAGCCCCGGCCTCGACGTCTTCAAATTCTCCGCGACGGATCAAGATCGAAGTCGGAATGCCGTAACGAGCGCCATCGAGGTCGAATTTCGACGAAATCGAATTTGACGCACTTTCGACTCGACCGGTGACGAGGTTCTCCGAACGACCTCGGATCGCGAAACGGACTGCGCCATTGCGTCCGGGACGTCGAATTTGCTAGGAAAAGACGTATAACTTGCTATGTTTTGAGCGCGGGTTTGCGACGAGAAATTTGGTCGTTATTTTATTAAAATAAGTTTTATTTTATTTAAAAAAAAAATCCTTTTTAAATCCCATTTTTAAACCTTAACCCTACTCTCTCATCCGGGCTCGCCTTTTTCTTTTCTCCCGGTCCCGATCCCGCCTCCTCTGGCTCCTGCGCGAGCTCCGACCTTGGTCCCTGTACCTTCTCGCCACTTCCCCTGGCGACCTGCTCACGGCAGGCCCCTTTCGGCCTTCCCTGCCTCCATTGTCGCCCTTTTCAGCGACTTTGTCGCCACTCTCTCCCTCCCCTCTTTCTCCTGCCGAGACGCCCAGGTAAGTGGGACGGCTTCTTCTTGCTCTTCTTCTTGAGGCCGGCTATAAAAGCCTCTTTTGGATTAGGGTTTAAGGGGGGCTCTTATTTTTGTCGGCTGGTGTTGTGTGTTACCATTGCCTTACCTCTCCTCCTCTTCTTTCTCTTCCTCCGTTGCTTACGGTTTTCCCCGAGCTTGTGTTCGAGTAAGGCGAGAGGTGTCTGTTGGCCTTGTTCCTTGAAATTTCCGGAAGTCGAGCTGATCGATTTTTGGCTTGGTTTGCGCCCTTTGGTCTCTGTTGTCGGATTTTGGGGTGCTTTGCTAGGATACACACCGAGGTATGAGTTTCTTTGGCTCAGATTTTCACATGTGAGGCTATTTACATATTGCTATGCTTGGGTTGGGCGTGGTTATACATTCAAAATGGCATGGAGTTGCTTCTTGCTCTTCTTTACTTATTTTGCATACTTGTCCTAATCTAATGTGAAGCATGGGAATGTTTATTTTAGCTTTATGCTTAGTTTAATTTCAGCCCTTCTCATGTCTCATTTCAAACTTGTTTAAGGGCTTGGTTGGCTTGCTTTAGCCTTTACTCGTGAGCCTTTTGCTGGATGCATGATTGCTGCCCCTGTTTTAACGTTTTGAAAATCGTGTTTTGGTTTTACATGTGAGTCTGTTTAGCATGAAATGGTGGGGGATTCACTTGGGCCTTGTAAACATACGGGCCTCATTTCTGGCTTCCTTCTAGTTTTTCCTTATCAAAAGGCATGTTATGGAGAAATTTACTTTAAGTTTGGAAAAGTTCTATGCTTATTCTTATCTGAAATATATGGTGGCCTTCTATTTTGATGTATTAAGGGGTAGAGGATGCTTATTCCCTTGAGCTGGGTGCGGTTTTGGCTTTCCTGTATTCGGTTTTGGTTTTCCCGTATTCGGTTTGGCTTTGCTGGACTCGGTTTAGACTTATTGTGCTTTGTTTTGGCCGAATGGAGGCCTCGGTTTTGGCTTTGTGATGCCTCAGTTTTTTCAATCTTTGTGAAGGCTTGATTACTTAGCCTTGGGGCTGATTTGATGTCAGCTTTTTAGTGGTTTAACTGCAGCTTTGTGCTGGACTTTTGGTGGCTTTGTATTCTCGGTCCTGCCCTCCCCCTGCTACTTTCTCTGGATTGATCCTCACAGCCAGGTAGTGGCTCGGGTTTGGCTTTGTATAGGCTGGACTTGTTCCCCTGATTTGGTTATGGTCGGGGTTGGCTCTTTTAGCTTCTTCTAGCTTTAGCTGCATGTTGGGGGACTGTTATGATTTAAGGTTGGGCCCGTTGTAGCCTTGTCATGGCCGGATTTTGATTCTTTTGAAATTGCTGAGTCCTGCGGATTTTTCTGGATTGTGGGCTGTTTTGTGTCCTACTGCTGCCCGGTTTTGGTCCCTGGAGCTCCCTTGAGTTAGCCTGATGTGGGGAGTGTGTTAGCTTGAGGCTTGGCTGATCCTGTGAGCCTTATAGGGGCTCGGTTTAAGTCCTGTTTCTTTTCTTTTTTTCATGGATGCGGTTGAGGCTTGCTGAAGCTGTGTTTTAAGCTCAATTTAAGGTGATGTTTGGGGCTCGGGTCTTGACTTTGTAGTGAGCCGGCTGCACCTTCTGTTTGGAGCCTATAGATGGCTCGGGTTTGAGTTTGGCTGGGCTTTGTTTGGGTTGATTTGCTTGGCTGTCTAGTGATCTTAATCTTGAGCATTTTGTGGCGAGCCAGGCTTGATGTATTCGGCTCCCCAGGCCTAGCCGTGAGTTTCTTTGTGAAATTTGGAGTTTGGTGGGAGGGGGCTTTACCTCTTATGGTTCTCACCTTTGTGATTTTGGGCTGTGGGTTTCGGCTTGGTATGTATCTCGGCCGAGAGCTGTAATAGGTGTGGGAATGCTCCTTCTTCCTTATTTCTTACTACATCTATTTGTGAGATGATTTGGATACATGTAGGCATGTTTCTTATTTGCCTCAGTCAATATTTGATGGTTAAATGTTGAAATTGATGAAGTTATACAAAGTTGGAATTGTGGCAATCATGTGATAAGTTGATATCGGAATTGGTAGGCCTTGTTCCACACTTGTTTAAGGCCTTGAATTTTATGAAACTTGAAAAAAAGAAGAAGAAGAAAGAAAGTAAAGGGCAAAATCTTGGAATTTGTGATAGCCCTCCTGGTTTAGTGAGCTAGGGATCCAGCATCCGGGCAGCAGCGCTTCTTTTCTTTATTTTATTTCATTTTATCTTCATTTATGATTTTACCGCTATTTGGGAAAACAGGGAGTGTGTTCTTAGGGGTCTAGTCCTCACATTCTCCGAGAGTGTCGAGGTGCCTTTAGTCCTTTTCATAGGACATGTGAGGTCGGTCGGGAGTCCGGGGTGATTTACTTGTCTTTTCTCTCCTTTTCCTTGACCCCTCGTCCCTAGTTTTCACCTTGTTTCTTGGCTTAACCCACACACATACAGGGGACATGTAGGTGTGCATATATAACCTCCTTGGGTTATATATGGGCCATCAAGCAAGGCTGTAAGTGCGGTGGGGACAGTGATGAGACTGCAAAACGAGAAAAATTACGAGAGCCATAGAATGGGGCCGCCTGTCTCAGAGACTCTGTAGAGAGTAGAGCAGGAGTCACGGAACCATTCGGCCGTCCTTGGGGTTTCTACTGCCGACAGTCTAAAGTTCGTAGTCCTAGTCCTATTAGGTAGTCAACCTGTGGACTGAAATGTTTTAAAACAAAAAAAATACATATGTTTGAAAAATACAAAACTACCTCCACTACTACACAGCCTACTTACCTATAGTTTTGCTTGCATGAAAACCCAAAAAATGAAATGTGTGAAAATTTACAAAGGTCCACGGTTGGCTATTCGAGTCGGATTAGGACTGCCTTCTGCAGAAAGTTGGGATAGTAGTCAGCACTCAAGTCCGGATATTAGCACAGCTCTGAGTCCGAAACACCACCGTGCTTACGGGTCATTTGTAGGTTTCTTCTAGTGTTTTCCGTGTTTTCCTACGGTTTTGCTTTGTTTTCGTGCGTTACTTTTCTCGGAGTTTTCTACGGACGTTCTTTTTCTTGCTTTCTCGATTTCCTAGTCTTCTTTTACGATTTTTCTTCGTTTTCTCGACGTTTTCCTGCCGTCTTTCTTTCGCTTTTACTGTCAGGTTTACGTACTTTGTCTTCTTTCTACGCACCGTAGTACCCCTGTTTAGCTAGGTTGTTTTCACCTACTACTCCTGCTCCTGCTCTTTTGATACTGACTCGTTGCGGGAATAAATAAGAAAAAGACCATAAAAATAGTCATAAACAGGTAACAGCGCATCGAGGATAAGCAGATCATACGGTACTCCCGTGACACAGTCTTTACTTTCTTTACTGTTGTACCTGCCTTACTTTTTAGCATATATTCCTGCTAGTCTAGCTTGTTTACCTTTTTGCTTACACCTGCTTAGCGTGCTTTACTTTCTTTGCACTCTTTCCTGCTAATATAGCTTGCTTACTTTCAGTGCACACCTGTCTAGCATGTTTACTTTCAGCATGTACTCTCGTTTAGTATGTTTACTCGTTTAATCGTATACAAGCATGCTCGTGTTACTGTTTACTTTTACTACTCCTGTCACAGTCACACACACTCACTTGAAAATAAAAATAATTTGCATGTCAACTTTAATTCAAAACTTAAACCTAAATCGCGATCTTGCTACGACGTGGAGCTTGGAGCACGGTGGACAGCACGACCATCTTCTTCAGCAAAACCTGTGTCTTCTTCAGCAAAACCCCTCCCTTAGTTTAAATAACAAGCCTTAGGTTTCGAGGTAGTCCGCCCCATGCGACATAAACCCTCACCTGTTTCTTTTAGGCCTTTGCACAGCCCTCCTGTGCGATATAAGCCCTAACTCGCTTAGGTTTCCGAGGTTGTCGTCTGATACGACGTAAGCCCTCCTGTTTTCAGGTAGTTTGCATAATCAGGACATTATGCAAACGTAATTCCTATAATTAATTTGCAGGATTGAAATTAAAATAAATCTCTTTCCAAAATTTAAAGCCCAACCATAGGATAGTCTGGGACGTCATCGAGGTTCTCCCCGAGATCTGTGATATCCCCTACCCTTCTTTTCTTTGACTCCAAAAATAACTGTTCCTCTTTGCGCCTTTCACCTATTGGATTTCCTACTCTCAAATTTCGTTGGAAAACCCTACCTTTTGACTTCGTGAAGATAGAAACCTGAGATCTAAATCGAGAGTTCTCTCAGGTGATTTCGGTCATCTGAGGGGTAATTAACTATGAGGGCTTGCCTGTATAGGGAGTTTTAAAGACCCCGAGATAATATAAACCCTATTTGATCCTTTTGTATTAAATAGGGGAATTTGTCGGTCCACATAAAAGGTTCGCAGACCAGAACGGATATCATGAATTTCGTGGTTTATTTGATTGAGCGATATTGTCAAGTAGGACGTCTATTCTTCGGGATAGATGTGTTACTCGCAATATTTCGCTCGTTCATTCAAACTACTTAACAAATGGGATCCGTCCTTTCTAAATTCTCATATTTTGAAATTTAAAATTTTATTTTCGAAAATCAATGCGTATATATAAATTAAATTAAATTTCCAAAAGAACGCTTTCCAAACCTCCTTAAAGCGGCCGACAATGAATTAGATAGTTATATTGTAGATGGCCATATAAGTTGATGCATAAAAAAGCTTATGATAGCCTTGAGTTTCTTATGAAGTAGTTAGAAGGAATTGATGAGAGAATAAAATAGGGAGAGAATGGGAAATAAACAGAAGTCACAAAAACACTCATTTTCAAGTGTTCCAAATATCATTTTAACCAACTGATGATATTTTTTTGTGGAACTTCTAAAATTGATAATAGTTTAGTATTTGCTTAATTCTCTTTCATTATTACCTATATTAAATTCTTCAATTGTCTTGATATACTTGAGGCTTCTCTTATTTGTAGAGCACTGATGCACTCAAGTTCATATAAGGGTGTGAGTGTTCATTTATACATAATGATTATTATCTATTGTCAGTAGATTAAATCTCTCCTTTTTCATCTACGTAGGCCCTTGTTTTAAAAGGCGTTCAAGGTGCCCTTGAATTGGACCGTATAAAAAATACTTTTAAACTTAAGTCTCATTATAACCAGTGAGGCTTATACATTTTATGTCTGAGTAGTAAGCCTGGAAGCTTCATTAAAAAGAGTATATTATATTATATTATGTGTTTAATATATATTATATTATATTATACTTATACATAATATATTGGATACAAGACCTTAAAAATAGCAAAAGGTAATTTAGGTTTGATTAATTGAGTTTGTTATTAATTTACTATTTTATTTTAAATTATATGAGTTTAATGTTAATTGATTTAGATTGTAAGAAGAGAAAAACAATGATTAAAGAATGCTTGAAATATGAAAATGAGATAAAATCAGATAATAAAATTATTACATATGTAATAATTCTGATTCTCATGATGTATTTAAATTTTAAATGAATGTTAATCTGGAATCTCATTTCAAAATTTTATTTTATATCAATATTTAATATTGAGATTTATTGTTTATATGCTTATGATTATTAACTAATTCAATGTATCATTGTTTATGTCTCATTTATAAATTATTTTTAATTTTATGATTTTTTATAGGCTTACGCTTATATTTGTCTCAAGACCTATGCCTCTCATCATTCAAGCAAACATCTCACATCTTGATTTTGCCCTACAGAGTTTGACATGGGCTTCAGTCAAACAATATAGATTTTGTTTTTTTTTTAATAATGTGGTTCTTTTTGCAAGTATTAGGCTGTTCATTATATTTGATCATGGGTTATAATGAATACCATGGTATTGAGTAGAGTTATTCTTTTATTATATTAACAACTTCTGTTGGAGTTGAGGGTTATAGGTAATATACTGACTTGAAGTTTGATACCAAGAAGTTTGATGGCTCAAAGAGTTTTGAGCTTTTAAGTTCCAAAATGTATTGTTCTGAAGGTTCTCATGAATGTTCTAAGATGCTTGAAGCAATAAGTGAAGGGGACATGATAATGATTAATGAGAAGGCCAAACTCAATTTTATTTGATCCTTTTTACTTTTTTTCTGTCTTAAATTATTTTCCGTTCTGTCTTGATTGACTTTTGGATTTTTTTTTTTTTTTGGTTAAGCAAGAGTGTTCTCGAGTTTAGGAAGTGACTGTGATTGTTCTTTTATTGTATCTTATGTCTCCGACTTGTTTTACTAGACTAGATCCTCTATTCATTTCTCGGGGATCTAGAGTTATTTAATTCGAACAACATAAAATTTTGATTTTCCTTTTGTGATGCTTAGATTGTTAATTTTTTTATTATTATTATTTTTTTTGTGGTTCATATTTTTTTGTGTGCTGATACTCCCATAGCATAAAGTTTGAAATTATTTTTTGAATAACTAGTATCAATGTAGGGATTTATGAGGAATTTGATTACATGAAGCCTGAGATTGTGTAGTTTAATGGCTTAATGAGTTTTGAGCTTTGGAGTTCCATGACGTGTGGTGCTATAATAGGTACTTATGGTGTACTAAGATACTTCGAATCATGTATGAAGAAGAGAAGATAATGATGGATCAAAAGACTCTTAATGATTATATTAGGGCTACAAATAAGCCAATATGCTCAACAACTTACTTGTGACCAAACTAACTTAGCTTATTTATGATCATTTAATTAACTAACTAAATAAACTTAGGGTTGTTTGGTTCTTTGAATTTGTAAAGTTAAACATTTAGGAGTTTTCAAAATTTCTACGTTAGGTTGAATGAAAATGAATTGTAATGTAAAATTTTGGTGAATATGAAATTCACTCTACAGTCCAAAATTGGTGTATTCCGAATTCATCAGATTTGAAAAATTTTTAAATACTGCAAATTGCAGCCTGTCGCCGCTAGCACTGCCACCTTTATGGACCGTACAAGAGTCATCACCACTATTTTTTTGACGCTGGCATCGTCGAACAAGTTTTTGTCGGCCGCTTAAGAGCTGCGTCTTTTGTCTTTTTAAATTTAATGGATATATGCATATTAGTTTTGAAAATTAGATTTTTTTAATTTTAAAATATTAGAATGAGAAAGGACGGATCTCATTCGTTTAGCAGTTTGAATGAACGAGCGCGATATCGCGAGTAACGCATCTATTCCGAAGAATAGACACCCTACTCGACAATATCGCTCGATCAAATAAACCACAAAATTCATGACATCCGTTCTGGTCTGCGAACATTTATGTGGACCGACAAATTCCCTATTTAATACAAAGGAATTAAATAGGGTTTATATTATCTGGGGTCTTTAAAACTCCCTATAGAGGCAAGCCCCTATAGTTAATTACCCCTCAAACGACCGAAGTCACTTGAGAGAACTCTCGATTTAGATCGCGGGTTTCTATCTTCAACGAAATTTGGTAGTAGGAAATCCAATAGGTGAAAGGCGCAAAGAGGAACAGTTATTTCTGGAGTCAAAGAAAGAAGGGTAGGGGATGTCACAGATCTCGAGGAGGACCTCGAGGACGTCCCAGACTATCCTATGGTTGGGCTTTAAATTTTGGAAAGAGATTTATTTTAATTTCAATCCTGCAAATTAATTATAGGAATTACGTTTGCATAATGTCCTGATTATGCAAACTACCTGAAAAACAGGAGGGCTTACGTCGTATCAGACGACAACCTCGGAAACCTAAGCGAGTTAGGGCTTATATCGCACAGGAGGGCTGTGCAAAGGCCTAAAAGAAAAGGTGAGGATTTATGCCGCGCTAGGCGAACTACCTCGAAGTCCTAGGGCTTGTTATTTAAACTAAAGAATGGTTTTGCTGATGTCGACACAGGTTTTGCTGAAGAAGATGGCCGTGCTGCCCACCGTGCTCCAAGCTCCACGTCGTAGCAGGAACCGCAGTTTAGATTTAAAGCCTTAAGTTAAAGTGAGCATGCAAGTCGTTTATTTATTTTTATTGCAACAGTGTGTGCAATCGTGGCATGAGTAGCAAAAAGAAACAGTGCACAAGAACATGTTATAGCAAGCTAAACAGTAGACATGTCATGCTAAACAGGAGTATACTAAGCTATGCAGGAAGTAACATGCTATAACAGGTAAAACATGCTGAGCAGGAGAAAGTACAGGAATGTATAACGTGCTAAGCAAGTACATGTACTGAAAGTAAACAGCCTAGACTAGCAGGAGTATGTGCTGAAAAGTAAAATATGCCAAGCAGGTATAATAGTAAGGAAAGTAAAGACTGTCACAGAAGTACCGTATGCTTTGCTTATCCTCGGCGCGCTGTTACCTGTTTATTGTTATTATTTTTTTTTTATTTCCTGCAGAAGAGTCATTAGCGCAGGAAAAAGCAAGAGTACAAGTAGTGGGCAAACACCTGGCTCAACAGGAGTACTACGGTACGTACGAAAGTAGCAAAGTACGAAAACCCAACGGTAGAAACGAAGGAAAACGGCGAGAAAGCGAGGAAAATCACAGAAGAAAACTAAGAAAGTCGAGAAAGAAAGAAAAGAAACGTCCGTAGAAAACTCCGAGAAAAGCCACAAACGAAAACAAAACAAAACCGTAGAAAACTGCAAAAAGCACCGTGAGAAAACCCACAGACGACCCGCTAAACTCATGGCGAACCATAAGAAAGCCATGGGCCTCTGGAAAGAAAGACCCGTAAGCACGGTGGTGTTTCGGACTCAGAGCTGTGCTAATATCCGGACTTGAGTGCTGACTACTAGACCGACTTTCTGCAAAAGGCAGTCCTAATCCGACTCGAATAGCCAACCGTGGACCTTTATAAATTTTTACACATTTCATTTTTTTGTTTTCATGCAAGCAAGACTGTAGGTAAGTAGGCTGTGTAGTAGTGGAGGTAATTTTGTATTTTTCAAACATATGTATTTTTTTGTTTTAAAGTATTTTAGTCCACGGGTTGACTATCCTAATAGGACTAGGTCTACGAACATTAGACTGTCGGCAGTAGAAACCCCAAGGACGGTCGAACGGTTCCGTGATTCCTGCTCTACTCTCTACAGAGTCTCTGAGTCGAGCGGCCCCATTCTATGGCTCTCGTAATTTTTCTCGTTTTGCAGTCTCATCAATGTCCCCACCGCACTTACAGCCTTGCTTGATGGCCCCACATATAACCCAAGGAGGTTATATATGCACACCTACACGTCCCCTGTAGGTGTGTGCTTTGAGCCAAGAAACAAGGTGAAAACTAGGGACGAGAGGTCAAGGAAAGGAGGACGGAAAGCGGCTCACTTAACACAATTTCGAAAAGAAGTGAGTCGATTTCCAATAATCAGAAAACACGTAAGTCACCCTGGACTCCCAACCGACCTCACATGTCCTGTAAAAAGGACCTAAAGGCACCTCGACACTCTCGGAGAGGATAAGAACTAGACTCCTAGGAACGCACTCCCTTTTCCCAAATAACTGTAAAATCATAAGCAAAAGAAAGAAAGAGAAAGCCACTGCTCGGGTCCTAGACCCGGACTACTAAACTAGGAGTGCTATCACAAATCTCCAAAACTTAACCCTTTCACTTTTCTTTCTTTTTTTTTTTTACTCCAATTTTCATTTCATGCTACAAATTTCGGGGCCTGAACAAATGCTGCAACAAAGGCCCCCAACCCCAACATCAATTTATCACATAATTGCCAAACTCACGCTTTTGCATATTTCCTTCATCAATTTCAACATTTAACTCCCAAACATTAAAGCAAATAAGAGATGTTCTTTAAATTCTTCCAAACCAACTTCATAAGCAAGTGTAGCAAGAGGCAAGAATAACATTACCACATCCACCAAGGCTCTCGGCCAAGACGAGCAAGGAGAGGTCCACGGCCAAGGTCACAGCAAAGGAGGCAACAAGAAGTAGAGCCCCCGCCCAAATGCCAAATTTCCATAAAGAAGCTCACGGCTAGGCCTAGGGAGCCAATTACATCAAGCCTAGCTCACCACAAATGCTCAAGATTAAACTAAGTAGCCGAGCCATTCGACCCCAAATACAGCCCCAATAAACTTCAATAAATACAAAGCTGGACTCATACCCGAGCATCCTACAAGGCTTAAAGAAATAGCCCAATCTCAAGCTAGAACAACCCCCCAACATCAGGTCGACTCAAGGGAGCTCCAGGGACCAAAACCGAGCAGCAGTAGGACACAAAACAGCCCACAATCCAGAAAAATCCGCAGGACTCATTCCAGCAATTTCAAAAGAATCAAAATCCGGCCATGACAAGGCTACAACGGGCCCAACCTTAAATCATAACAGTCCCCCAACATGCAGCTAGAGCTAAAAGAAGCTAAAAGAGCCAACCCGAGCCATAACCAAATTAGGGGAACAAGTCCAGCCTTGGATCAAACAGAGAAAGAAAACCAAACAACAAAACTAACAGGGAGCCGAGCCATATAAGGCTAAAACCAAATCCTAAATCGAGCATAAAATCGAGAGTATAGCAGGTTTCGACCACAACCGAGCCAAAATGGGGCTCAAAGCGAATTTAAAATCCAGAAAACCGCAAAATAAAGCAAATCAGCCCATCCACAGGGGCAAACCGAGAAACAACAGGAGCCAAAACTGAGAAACAAAACCCCCCAAAACAGCCCCCAAAGCTCCCTTTTAATCATGAAATAAAATTTACTTTCAATCAGGCTCACCATGAGCCAAAATAAGACTTAGAATATAGCTAAACATGCAGCTTAAACAAGCATTTCCATTCATCCAACACATCAAAGTGTAGAGCATAGGTGTATTTCGAACAAAAGTAAGCATAAAACTCTATTAGACCAACTCAAACTTTCCTTAGCATGCTCCTAATAAAGAAGAATCAAAAGGAGCAAAAGACAAGCTCCACATGCATGTACTTTTAAACAAGCTCTCCATATTTCACATCAAGCTAGAATGAATAAAGCAAAGGGGAGAGCCTCATCACGTTGTTTCCAACCATAAAATTTTCACCTAACCTAAAAGCAGGGCATGAATATCATCAAACATAAATGCTGAAATTAGGGGAGCTCATACCTTAGTGAGAGATTAAGCAACCCACACTACAGCTCAACAACAGAAACCAAACAGCACAGCCCAAGCTCGAAACTGAGCAGCCAACTCAGGGAGAACCGCAGGTAGCAGAGAAAAAGGAGAGGGAGGAGGAGAGGAGAGTAATAGCAGCCCACTCAAAACTATCCAACCTAAACAACTTCACCAAAATCGCCAGCCCTAGCACCCTCTCAAAATGAGGTTCTTATAGCCGGCCTCAAGGAGAAGAGGAAGAAGAAGCCGTCCCACTTACCTGGGCGTCTCGGCAGGAGAAAGAGGAGAGGGAGAGAGTGGCAACAAAGTCGCCGAAAAGGGCGACAATGGAGGCAGGGGAAGGCCGAAAGGGGCTCGCCACGAGCGGGATGCCGGGGGAAGTGGCGAGAGTACGAGGACCATCGTCGAAGCTCGCGCGGGAACCGTAAAAGAAGGCTCGGGCTCGAGAGGAAAAGAGAAAAGGCAAGGCCCCCCGGGTGAGAGAGAGGGTTTTAGGGTTTAAAATGGGGGTTAAAATAGGAAAATAGAATTTATTTTAATAAAAAGGACGACAAACTTTACGTCGCGGGTCCGCGCTCCAAACACGACAAGTTATACGTCTTTTCCTAGCAAATTCGACGTTCCGGACGCAACGGCGCAGTCCGTTTCGCGATCCGAGGCCGTTCGGAGAACCTCGTCACCGGTCGAGTCGAAAGTGCGTCAAATTCGATATCGCTGAAATTCTGACTTTGATGTCGCTCGTTCCGGCATCTCGACTTCGATCTTGATCCGTCGAGAATAATTTGAAGACATCGAGGCCGTGGCTCGAGGAATTTGTGCTCGGTAGTGCGGAAAATGTGCACGAGGCTATCCTAAGATCCAGTGGTCCTATAGGAACTCAATTTGGAGTCCTAACGCTAATTCCAACCTACCTGCTGTGAGCTAGAGGTCAGGAACTCCGTCCGGGACTTTAAAAGAGTGTCGAAGTGGTTTCGATCATTCTAAAGCGAGGTGGGCCCAGTGCTAGGAATCTAAGATCGTCGGGGAAGCTCCTAAAGCTAGAACCTTAAATCCTAGGAGGAAAGCTAAACCTCGACAAAAACGAGGTCAACAGTTTTATATTGATTTTATTTTTCTATATTCCAAACAAAAAAATATACCAAACAAAAATGTATAAACTATTTTATTTACTTTGCCCTGAACCAAATTCTTAAAGTATCTCAAATACACTACATTTCAATTACATTGTGTTTTTTCTATACTGCATTCCTTTTCATAAATTCTCAGCTAACAAATGGGCTAGCTTGAAAAACTAAACGTTTGATTTATTTATTATCATGAAAATTTTCATATGAAGCATATAAATAAGCCCTTATAGAAGCCTGATTTAAGCTCAATAATATAACTTTTAAGTCTCAACGTATAGAAATCAATAATAGATTTCCTTAAAATGCTATGATAATCTCATTTAAAATTGTAAATACTTCATTATGTTTGAATTAGTTCTAATAAAAGAAATTTCATTATATTTAATGTTCATTAAGAAGATGTTTGTTAAGGCTCGTGCAATTAGCTAACAAGTTGCTTGATAGTAAGCTCTTGCGGTTAGCCAACAAGTTACTTGACAATTTATCTTGTTGTTAGGCTCTATAAAAGCTCATTTGGTTAACTAATAAATAACTCAATAGTTTGACTAATATGCTCGGCTTAATAAGACTCATCTATTTGCCCAAATTAGTTCGCGATAACTGTTTCATTATTATAATTTATAACAAATTTGAGCTGAGCTCAAACTAAGGCCAAATAACCATTATTTTAAATGAATTGAAAGTTTTAATTTGAACTTTGTGACATATACTCCAATAATGCTTGAACCAAGCATTAACTAGTTTTAGCAAATGAGCTTGAGCTTAAACCATTTTTTCTCAGTTTGGTTTGGTTCATTTGCAACGTTGATGTTTTTTGAGAAAACAATTGCAAAAGGTTTGTGGTTCAAACTTGAACTTGTGGACAATACCAAATGTTCAAATGTGTCTAGTTTTATCATTATGGGGAATAATAATGTGATTGCGGATAAAGAAAATTAAGCTTTGTTGATATTGTGCTCTTTATCTCCTCTCAACCATGTTTGGGAAACCATGCTATGTGAATATGATATAATAAGCTAAGAGGATGTCAATTACTAACTTAATTTAAAGAAGGTGATAGGTAAGCTCTTGGGAGATGATAATTCTACTGAAGATTTATTATAGGTAAGGGGGAGATTTATGAGCACAAGTCCCCTTCTAGTCATGACCGGAGCAAGTTGCTGTAGCAAGTTTTAGAATATTTTTTGTTTTTATTACAAGAAACAAGTGCATATAAAGTGGGATTTTTATACTTTAAAAAGGAAAGAACCTTGTGCTATTGACAGCAAAGAGGAATTAGTTGATGTAACTGTAACTTCAGATTGGTTTGGTTCTAATATTGTTGATATTTTTCTGGTGATTGATGGAAACTAGTGCAAATGAGCAGCGGATTATATACTTAAATTGTTTGACTCACGTGTTAGTTTCTGGAGATATTTTTTTACATATGAGAGCTCCGGGGAATGCATTTATTTGGGCAATGGGATTGTGCATGAGTAGAGTATTTGCAAATTTGAAGATTCATGATGTAACTTTCATAGCTGGGTATGTTCTAACTTTGAGAAAGGGTCTAAATTTTCAAAGTGCTATCATTGTTATAGGATGTGTTTTCTAGTGATCTTAATGCTCCTATGGTTTGTAAAAGTGCTTGGGTTTTATGAAGAATCAAATAGAGTGGTCGATTCTATTAATTGCACAGGGCGTTATGGGGTGGTGTTGTGTTATATTTATAACTTTAGTAAAACATCTCTGGAGAAGCAAAAGAGAGTTTGGTTTTAGTTTGTGGGAAATGTTCTGGAATAAATTGATGTGCAAATTGAAGGAGAGACATTAGGAGTTGATTAAAGTTCTTTGTTGCAAAGTCTTTTTGTAATATAAGCTTGCACCATTACAACATATAAAGTGAGGAGATATCTTTTCTACGGATAAAGAAATATAAGTGGTTTTTTATTAGTTTTAATGGCACCCTTTCATAATGCAACATTTGTGTTGCATATATTTCTCATTGCTACTGAACTTGGGCGATATTTAAGCCTAAATGAGATTGCACGGTGTTGAGCTTCATGGGCTTTAGTAGCTTAGATTGCTCGACCTGGAGAGAAGTACGAAGGAAATTTAGATATCTCTATAATTTTAAGTGGAGATTTATTACATTACTCAATATGACGCATGAATCTCATTGTGAGATGGTTTTCAAGCCTCTTGTGAAATATTTTAAAAATATGAGGGTTTACTCAATATTCTTGCATGAATCACTTGATGGGCAGACAACAAATTTGTTGATGAAATTTTCAAATCATACAAAATTTTTTTAAAAAAATTATCTTTTAATTTAATCTTATTTAATATTTATCTGATTTTTTAAATAAATTTTAATATATGTGACATTAAAAATGGCGCGCTATTCAATATGGCTGTACGGAGACATTTGCGCTATGTTGTGTCATTCGTTATTGACAAGTATGGTTGAAACTGTACGGTGACTTAACATAAATCAGATATGTTAACACTCTGTGGCAGCTAAATAAATTGACTTATGGAATCATGAGGCAATCTTGAATTTTTTTTTGGAGTTGAGAAGGAAATTGATGATAGATGGAAGAGGGGAGGGAAGGAGAAAGAAAGATAATAAAATTAAAAAAAAAGTATATTTTCTGGAGTTCTCATATTTTAATAAAATTAAACCACACAATGCACAGATGATTTCTTAGAGGCTGCTTTAAAGATTTGTAGTGAAGTCAACATTTCTTTCTTTTAATAAGCAGCAATCTTGCTGAAGCAGCAAATAAGAATTTTGATTTTGAATAAGGATTCTGTTTGACTAATAGTACATAGAGAAGTTTGCAGCACAACAAACGTTTAGGGCCTTTTTGGCATAACTTCTTTATTTTATTTTTCTTTTTTCCCTTTTGTTTTTGAAAATATATTTGGATAGTATATTTTTTATATGTTACTCATTCTTTTGTTTTTAAAATAAATTGCTTTATTTTTTCAAACACTTAAAGGATGTTTGCAGTGTTTTTAAAAGCAACTAGCACAACCAAACATGCTTTAGTCAAAAGCAAAACATAACTAAAACAAGACAAAAACAAAAAAATAGAAAACAACAAGCAAAAGTGATCTCAAACAGGGCTTTAGTTATTGTCCTTAACTTCTTGTTGCACAGACATTGCTTGTTCGCATGATTATTCCTTTATTATTGAAATTAATCATGTTGGATTAACAATATTTTTTGTAAAGCATATATTATGAGGAAGAGAATGAGAGTTCATTTGATCATAGAGCTTGATGATAGATTGATAGCTTTAATTTCTTGTATAAACCTTAGTCCTGAACCTGAAAACAGGCTCTTAAGTGCTTGCAATAATCTGCTGGCTTCATGTTTAGCCTTTTCTATTGATTATTAAGTCTGAAGTGTTGTCAGATATGTGAGTTATTCTGATAAATGATTTATCTTATCTTGCTCAATTGTTATCAACGGTTTCCAGTTATAATCATGGTGAAGCACAACAACGTAGTGCCAAATGGTCACTTTAAAAAGCATTCGCAAAACTATGTGAGGACCTGGTTTAACCAACCCGCGCGGAAGACTAGAAGGCACGTTGGTAGGCTTCTTGCACCATGTTATTTACAAATATCCTGAACTAGATTTTGGCTTGAGGCTTATTGGAGTTTCTTTTTAAAGATGATTTACATGCGTACGACTCAATTCCTATGTATTTACATATCTAGCACTTAAACTTCATTTTTTACATGTATTCCACCTTACATGTGCATGAAAAGGTGTGTTTCACTTTTCAAAAGTTAAAATGGTGGTATTTTTTATGTTATATGAAAGATTTGGGTAGTATTAATGTAACATGTGCAGTTTAGGTGTTACATGTGTATATACATAGGAATGGGGCCTTTCTTTTATCATTTCATTATTGAAGCATTTTCATACATAGCACCCAATCATTATTTATTCACGTATCTCACGCCTGAACTTTCATATTTACATGCACAGCACTCAATTCATTAATATCACATCAAAAATAATACTATTACCGCTTTTTAAAAGTTAAATACACATTTTCATGCGTAGGTTTAAATCACCAACATACTATATATGTACATATGAAAGTTTAGATGTAAGATATGTCAATACATAAGAATTGTGCACTACAGATTCATTATATTTCTTCCTAAAATTATATTCTTTAATTGATTTTATTCTGGTTGGATATTTCAGCTAGACACAAGAAGCTGTGAAGATCTTCCCCCGCCCAACGGCTGTTCCCCTCCGCCCGGTTGTCCGGTGCCAGACACTGAAGTATAACATGAAGCCAAGAGCAGGTAGAGGCTTTACTCTTGAGGAACTAAAGGTAATTTGGCAAATCTTATCGTCAAATTTGTTTAGTTTTGCTAATAGTGATACTTATATTGCTATTTGATGTATTTTGTTGTAAGCATTATTACACTATGAATGCACACTTTTTGTCAAATTGTTAAGCCACGGCCTATGAAGCACAGACACTTCTGAATCTGACTGTTCTAACACGTCTCAGACAACCACAAATTATGTCATTATGGGGAGGTCTTCATAAATGTATATTTGTGGTCTTATATAGATTGCAGGTGTTCCGAAGAAGCTCGCCCCTACGATTGGCATTGCAGTTGATCATCGTAGAAAGAACCGCTCCTTGGAAGGCCTCCAAGCCAACATCCAAAAGCTTTAATCATACAAAGCGAAGCTTGTGATTTACCCGAGGCGGGCGCGGAATTTTAAGGTTGATTATATCAATTTATTTGGGCATTTACATACAGACCACAATACAATTCTTATGTGTTCACATATCTAACACCTAACTTTACATGCATAGCACTCAACTCTTTAAGCTTGTCAAAAATATCACTATCATTAACTTTTTAAAGTAAATACCTCTTTTCATGCGTAGCTTTATGAAATCATACTGTTATATATACATGAATGCTGAACTTTAGGTGGTAGATATGTAAATACATAATAATTGTTTGGTATATATGTAAATTTTCTTTTTGTTTTTAAAATCTCAAATATTGTTTAGCTTATGGTACTGGTGATATATTTTCCCTCTGTTGTAGGCTGGTGATACATACCACACAATTCTTATGTCCTTACACATCACACCTAATTATGGGGCAATTACATCCAGACCACCCGAAACTTTCTATTTACAAAACAACCACCCTCTTTCATTCAGTTTTCAAATTTTCACTCATATATCAAAATTCATGGTAAAACCCCAATCCATATTTTTCATTTTTATCAAATTCTCAATAGTTCCATCGTGGCACTCATAAATATATCGGTTCAGTAGTTCAGTAAAATCACCTGGGTGGTTAATTTGTAAATATCAATGTTTCGGTGGTCTATATGTAATTATCCTCTTTTTTATATATATTTACAAGCAAACACTCAACTCTAGGTGTTAGATACTTAAATACATGAATTTTTTTTATATTTTGATACTAAAATATTGTAAATTTCTCTGTAATATAGGGAAAATTATTCCATACGAACAACGTACGCAGCACTGCGTACGGAATCCCCAAATAACCACCAAGTAACCATCTAATAATCTCCGCGATCGTGTATTTTAGGATTATCGGGAGGCTATCAGCAGATTATTGTGCTATTATTCGAAATAATCAGCGAATAACCTCCTAATAACGCCCCAATAACTTCCGCAATTTCATTTTATATTTTTTATCTGTTATTCGGGGTATTGTGAGGTTTTTGGGAGGTTATTGCTCAAATAACGCTGCATCAACTTCCTAATAACCTGTCAATAACCCCCGCAGTTTCATTTTAATGTTATTCACAGGTTATTCGCTGGTTATTTAGTAGTTATTTGGGGATTCTGTACGCAGCGCTGCGTACGTTGTCTGTATGGAATAATTTTCTGTAATATAGGTTGGTGATTCAACTGCGGAGGAGCTTGCTTCTGCCACTCAGGTGAAGGGTGACCACATGCCTATTGTGCAGGAGAGGCCCTCAGTTGAGATGGTGAAAGTTACAGATGAGATGAAGGCGTTCGTGGCTTATGGAAAGCTTCCTGTTGAGAGGATGAACGCTTGGCAGCTTGGTGCCAGATTGAAGAAGGCTGCTGAGGCTGACAAGGAAGAGAAGAAGAAGTAGAGATAGAGAGAGAGAGAGTGAGAGAGGGGTATTTACATACATACCATGCAATTCATATGTATTTACATAACACCTATACTTTCATAGCGCATTCATTAAAGGTGTTGTTTGTGTAAAGATTGAAGTTTAGGTGTTAGACATGTAAATGCATAGGAATTGAGTGGTATGTATGTAAATCAATCTTGATTTTAATTATTGGGACTCAGGCTTTTAATTGATTTCCTTCCCTGCTGTTTTGTATTTAGACATGTTAAATCTTTTACTGGCTCCAATATTCCATTTTTGAATCTGTTTTTAGATTATAGTAGGGCTCATTTGCTTGAAAATGCTACTAAAGTAACATTATCATATGTTAAATGTTAATTATATAAATTTTTAATATTTATTATAATAATAATATTATTATTATTAGTGGCATATATATATATATATATTCAATGCTTGTTGCACCTACTCTCAACAATCTCTTGATAATTATTGCAATAAGTCTGGATAAACATCTTAGTGCTCTCCATGCCCTATCTAATGATGAAGGCAAGGAGAATGCTCCATGCAATCTTATTCCTTACATAATTTCCATATGCATAAGGTATTTGTCCATTGAGAAGCATTTCTTAGCATTGAGTTGTGTCATCTATATGCTCCAACATTACATGTTGATTAGGTTGGGCCATGAACTTATTACATTTCAACATTGCATTTGCTCGTTACCGAGCTTTCAAAGAATTAGTTTGGTTGGCTATCTAGAACACGCAACATTCTTGTTGATGCTCAACTCAACGATAAGCTAACCAAAGAGCAGATCTTAATCGTAAAGGGCCGATGATGGGAGATTTATTTTTGAAAAGCCATTTTAGGAATTGATGCATTCAAATCACATTCCGAACGAGGATGGTATATACTTGGTGGTTGCTTCGCTTGCTAGAGGAATATGGTGTTATGCTTACGGTTATCGTATCTTCATAGGAATAATGAAAGAAGACGTGAAGCTTCGGCAGGCAGGTTACAATTGGTTATTCGTATGGAGATTAACAAATCAAAACATTTGGTAATGACAAACTGATCATTACCTGAGTGACAAGTATTTACAAAATCTTTAAAGCTCAATTTAGTCTTTCACCTCAAAATATTAAAGTTTGACTTAATCCTTGCTACCATAATTCAAAGGTGTGTGCTCTTCCCAAGTTGGTCAAAAGAACTAGTTGATCTTATCAACAGGGTTATGATAGTCATAATCTAAAATAGATGAGTTATGTGACATGGATACCAAGATATTACTAATAAAGTATAATATGAGATTGTATTGCACATGGTCGAAAGCGCTATTAGTGTGAGGACCATAATACTGATCTTTTTTAATTGTCATATTTATTACATTTTATAATGTATTTATTGACTTAAGAGCATAGTTTCACGCTCCCAAAAGAGCTCTTTTGGGAGCGTGACAAGTGATATCAGAGTGGGATACTGTCTACCGGATGTGGGGACTCTCCACGGTGTAGGGCCCTCGGTGGAGCCGATCCGTGACGAGTGCGTCACGTGATTGGGTGGAGGAGAATGTCAGAGACATTTATTCTCACATCAGCTAGGTATATGGCTGAAAAGCAGTATATAAGTCTTGGGCCGCCCACCTTTCTTAATAGCTCTTTTGGGAGTTTGACAATAGGGAGAGCAAAATAAACCCCATAAAACCACCCTAATTTAAATGTTCTAGTTTCATATTTGCAGTTGTTGAATACTTCTCATAATAGCTCAAGGTTACACCATTTAAAAACTTTAAAGCAAACAATGCCCTAGATATAGAAATCATTCTATCCACCACTTTGTAGTACTAATAATCATTCATAACGAGATATCATCTACGAGCACTAGTATATACAATCTTGCTTGATATCACTATAACAATTGATAGTATTATATTATTTATAATCTTAGGGTTACTAATCATACGAAAGTCTTAAAAAAAACTTAGTACAACACCTTAATATTTTACTTTCAATGAGCACATTAGCTTATGTTTTTCGTTGATGAACTTCATCTTATATCTTATGTAACGATTGTCGTTACATAAGAAATGATTTGCTACGAAATATCTCCCACTTTCTTACATATGGGACAAACCAAAGCACCAAAGCAAACAAATACATGTCCTATATAAGTATAAATAGGCATAAATGTACTATAAATATGATCATCCACTTCTCATCCCATAAAAAATAAACTTATACTCTTCAATTAGAACCTCAATTTAATTTTAAATTTTATGTATAATTGCTCAAAAGTTTATGCATCTATTAGCATTACCTAAACTACAAAGTAAGTATTACTTGAATTTTATAATTTTTTTTTTAAATATAAATTTAATTGAATATAACTTTATTCCTTCTCAAATATATCAGACTAAAACATTAAAGGAACTTTACATATATACCACACACAATTCTTATTTACATACATACTCAAAGCCTAAAGTTTGATATTTACATGTTTAACAATTTGGAGTCATATATATGGAATAATGGACAACGTACACAACACTGCGTATGTTATCCGCAACGTACGCAGCGCTGCGTATGTTATCCGCAAATAACCAGTGAATAATCCGTAATAACCCTATGAATAACATCAAAATGGAACCGCGGAGCTTATTGAAAGGTTATTGGGAAGTTATTGCAGCATTATTTGAGTTAATGCCCCAATAACCTCACAAAACACCAAAGTGAAACCGCGGAGGAGGCGTTATTGGGAGGTTATTGGGAGGTTTTTGAAATTAATGATGTAATAACATCATAATAATCCTGAAATATACAACTTCAGAGGTCATTCGTTGGTTATTTTGCGGAGAATGCACGCAACGCTGCGTACATTGCCTGTATGGAATAATTCTCCCATAAATATATATGCATGAAATTATGCATTTTAATTTCAAAAAAATTAGCAATGGTGATGTTTTTTATGTAATATTAATGATTTTAAGTGCTATGCATGTAAATATGAAATATTACATGCATACATAAGAATTTTATGTTATACATGTAAATATCAAGTTAAAAAATAAATAAATTTGAATGTAATTTATTAAAGTGGCATTTACATACATACCACACAATTCTTAGGTATTTACATATCTAACACCTAAAAATTCTCATTACAGGCCTAAAACTCAAATATATAATATCACCTAGAAAATACCTCTATTATTTACTTTCTAAAAGTGAAAAATACATTAATGTATAAATTTATGACACTAAAATATTATAAATGCAAATATAAAAGTATGCAAATACATAAGATTTATGCAATTTATATGTAAATTTTCTTTTATTTAATAATGATAAATATAGTATGTTATAAAGGTTATCTTTAATTTAAATTAAATAAGTTAAACTTTTTTAAAAAATAATTACCTAATATTAATAAATAAATATTTTAAAGCATATTCTTATTTCATTAGTTAAATATAATGCTAATAAATAATTAGTTAACTTAGAAAATAGCTAATTAAAAATTAATTTATGAATATTGAAAAAATAAGTAATGACAAACTTGGTATAGTAATTATAACTAATATATAGATTTTACTAAATGAATATTTCATTGTAATAGGATATTATTTTTCAATTATTTTCATCACAAACTATAGCCTTGTAAACGAACCAATGTACTCGATGAACAACTCGAACTCGGCTCGATTAAGACTAGACTAAGTTTGTTCAAATTAGTAAATAACATGCTTGAACAATTTTTAAAAGCTCGAAGCCTAAATTAACTAAACATGAACATAATCGAACTTATTCATTTATGTTCACGAATAAACTCGTTTGTAGTTCGACAAGTATCTACTAGATATTAAGCTTGATGATAGCTCTCTCATATATGACATATTATTTAAATAAAAGTTTAAGTAACTTGAATATTAACTCATTTGTTGATAGCTAATATCATATGAGATATATGTTGTGAAAAAAACGACGAAAATAAAGTGAAAATTGGAATGATAATTCGCAAACAGAAAAGTGGAAAAACACACAAATTTAAGTGGTTCGGCAAATTGCGTACGTCCACGAAGTTGCAGATGATTTTATTTCTTTGAGGATTACACCGTCAATCGTTTCGATGTTTATAAGAAAACTCTTTTTTTCTCTTCCCCTTTCTCTCCCTCTCTCTTCCTCTTCTTCTAATCGTAGACGCAGACGAAGAATTAACCAAAATAGGGGGAGCAACAGTTTGATTTCTTCCGGCAAGATCAACACCCAAGGAAACACCAAGGTAGCAGCTTAAACGCCACACAAATCATTCTAGTTTTAATTAAGTTTCTGTAGAGGTTAAAGTTGTTATTTTTAATTGTTTGGTAGGATTTAGGTTAAATCTGGCTTAAATGCTACACAATCGTTCTAGTGAATTTTCCCTAAGCGAGGGATTCAGGTAGGGCTTTAATTGAGCCGTTTTGAGTCGAGTATATCATCCTTTGAACTTGGCTTGGCATAATTCTAAATTGTTCGTGTTCGGCTTGATTTTGTGTCTAACTTTCATATATTGTGCAAGCTTGATTTGTTTAAATTATTCAATGTTTAAACTTGATTTGTACTTGATTTATTTATGATAAGTAAATGAGTATTTGTGTGAAAGCCTTAGCTCATTGGTTGCGTCCTTTGGTGTAAGTCCCTCGGGTCAAGGGTTCGAATCCCACTTATTACAGGGAGGATTTGAATAGCACACCGGACTGGAAGGGAGGGTCCGCTCCTCGGTCAATTCAACCTATAGGGGTTAATCAGCGGTCTCTGACTGTCGATCAATATTAAAAAAAAAGGTAAACGAGTATTTAAATGTGCTGATAAACGACTTAAAATTCAAACGGGAATCTAAATTTTCTTATAAAAAGTTTCATAGATAATTTTGTAATTTTAATCACAGTTACTAATTTGTCGATTGTGAAATCTAAATTCATTAAGCTTTACGAATTAGCTACATAATTCTCATTGATATAGGACTAAACTAATTAAAATTTCATAAGTGGGAAAACTAAATTGATAAAAAAAAATTACAAGGATGATCATTTGCTTAATCATATTAATAAGAACATAATAACAATAAGACTTTTCACATTAATGTTGTTGATAATTGCAATTTGATGTCATAAAAAATGAACTAATTACATTCAAGGTTATAAGAAATTTACGAGAAAAATCTTTGATAACACTCTTTTAACTGTAAATATCTCATTCTAAAATATCATTAACTTATTAATAAAATAAAAAATATAATTAATAATTAAACTCAAAATATTATTGATATAATAATATATTACTATTAAATTTATAATTAAATAAATTTTAACTAGTTAAATTTTATTTAAATAATAGATCATATATATAATATAAGTTATTATCGATCTTAATATTAATTGTTTAACAAGTTATTTGTTTAACGACCTTGTTCGTGAACAAGAACGAATAAGTTCGACTATGTACATGTTAGATTCATTTATGCTTCGAACTTTAAAAATTATTTAAGTTTGTTTATTTACTAATTTGAACGAAGATGATAGAGACTAATCGAGTCGAGTTCAAGTTGTCGTTCATTGAGTGCATTGGTTCATTTAGAGCCCTAAATTCAGGGCAAAATGGAGAAGAAACGATATTTATATATTGTTGGGCTTTGAGTAATTAATAAAATAATAGCTACGATCCTTCATTTGTCATAAACAGATCAAGTATAAATCAAATCCAAATATTTAAAAATTTTAACAAGTCAAAGTTGAACAATATATAAAAACTCGACACAAGCTCAAACATAGGGCTGTCAATTTGGCTCGTTGTTCGCGAGCAGCTCGTGTTCGGCTCGTTCGTTAAGCTTAACGAGCCGAACACGAACAAATTTTTAGGCTCGAAATATAAACGAGCCGAACACGAACAAACAATTGTTCGCTCGTGTTCGGCTCGAAAAGAAATAAATAAATAAATATACACACACATATAATACATATTCATAAAATTAAATATTATAAATTATAATTAATTAAAATTTTTTAAAATAAAAAAACTTATCAAATTAAAAAATTAAATCCTATAAATTATAATATATAACAAACTATTAAAAAATATTACTTATATAAATAGTATATATTTATATAATACAACTTATATAATTAATAGAATATAATATATAAGTATAAACATAAAAAACCCTAACTCCTCTCTCCGCCTCTCCTCTTCCGATTCCTCCCTCTCAAAATCGCGAAAGGTTGCTGTTGCGGCTTCCGACTCCTCCTTCCTCTCCTCTTCCGACTTATCCTCTCAAAATTGCGAAAGGGTTTCGGCTATGCTCCTCTTCCAGGTCATCTCCTTCTCCTCTCAAAGTCGCGAAAAGATTTCGGCCGCCGGCGAGAGCTTAGGTTTGCACTTCCTCTTCCTCTTCCTCTTTGAGTCATTTTCCTCTTCCTCTTCCACCGAGTCACCTCCTCCAATTTCGAGCCAAACTCGAGCCGAATTCGAGCCGGAAAATACTTTTCGAGCCGAACACGAACACACCGTTCACGAGCCATTTCGAACACGAGCCGATTTCGAGCTCGAGCCAGTGTCGAACGAGCCGAACACGAGCCGGCCCTGAGCTCGCTCAGTCTCGGCTCGTTTACAGCCCTACTCAAACCTACCAAAAAGTACCACAAAATTTATCCTTATTTAATTAATATTATTTATAATAATCAATTTACTAAATCCAAATTTACAACATTTACTAAATCCTAATATATTAAATCCCAAAATTTATCCAAAAAATACCCTAACTTTTTTAGCAGAATCTTCATCATAGCTTAAGTTGGGCTAATTTATCTCTCCTCTATATGACCCTACTAAGAAAGAGAATATTCGTTCAGGCGATAATATTAATCACACCATACTGTCGAATGCACAACTTTAACGCCGAAGTAATATTTTCTCTTATTAAAAATACATCTATCTCAAATAGTTGAGTAATCCAAACAATAATAATAATAATAATAACAGTGTCAGCCATGAAATTGATACTTCAACAAGACAATTTATTACTGAACGTCTGAATCACTGACTGCCACAGTGAAACAGGCTTTCTATTACTCTGCAATTTTTCCTTACCAAACACAGGACAATTTTGTTATCTATTAAAAAAAAAATTTCACAGGCGGATGAGCGGTGGGGGTGGGGATCGGACGCCGCACGTAGCTCTACGTGCGGCGTCCAATCCCCACCGCTCATCCGCCCCGCGACCATGTATGGGACCCAGCCCCCTTTAAAATTTTTTTAAAAAAAAAAAAAAAATTTTCACGGGCGGATGAGCAGTGGGGATCGGACGCCGCACGTAGCTCTACGTGCGGCGTCCTGTTGGAAAAAATATTACATCAGGACGCCGCACGTAGAGCTACGTGCGGCGTCCGATCCCCACCGCTCATCCGCCCCGCGACCGTGTATGGGACCCGGCCCCCTTTGAAATTTTTTTTTTAAAAAAAAAAATTTCACGGGCGGATGAGCGAGTAGATCTACGTGCGGCGTCTCGATGTAATATTTTTTCTCTATTGGAAAAATATTACATCGAGACGTCCAATCCCCACCGCTCATCCGCCCCGCGACCGTTTATGGGACCCAGCCCCCTTTGAAATTAAAAAAAAAAAAAAAAAAAAAAAATTTCACGGGCGGATGAGCGGTGGGGATCGGACGCTCTACGTTATCTATTGAATATCATCAAGAAAATATGAAGCATTTCCATATACATTCCACATTATTCTATATTTACAAAATTAACCATTCTGTGATTTTCTTGAACTATCAAACTCATATATTTATGCATGCCACAATGAAACCATTAAGAATTGGCTTTAGAAAATGAAAGATATGAGTGCGTTTTACAGTGAATTTTTTATATTTGAGAGAATTTGAAAAAGGGATGGAGGTTGATTTGTAAATTGCAAGTTTAGGGTGGTGCGTATGTAATTGCTTCTCTTTTACAGGGAAAAAATTTGTGTACGTAAAATGTACACAAGCATCAGCGTACTGGTCCAGATAGAGTTACATGAATGTTACATAGAAGTTACATGAGGGTGTAACTTCCCTGTAACCTACCTGTAATCTTCCTGTAACCTCCTTATTTTTATAAGTTATAAATAACTTACATGAAGATTATACGTACGTGACATACTCCTATCACTGCATACCCTCATTTTTTTTTTTATATCTTTGGAACTACATGTATCTTTAGATTCATGCACGGATTTCAAAGCTGCAGCATTATTTAAATTAGAGCCAATACGACGGACAGCAAACTGACAGTAAGGCCCACCACTGCGGCAGAGGGATGAGTACATGACGTCTTCGGTCTCATAATTTTAAAAATATACGTGAAATTACGAAGTTACCCCCACAATCCTTACTTAATTACAAATATTACTCCAACTTAGATATTTACATTTATAACAATTACTATATGCTTGACTTTGGTCTCATAATCATTTCAAAAAAAAAAAAAAAATTGAAATTATACCCAACAAATCTTATGTAAATTAACATGTGATTTCAGATAAGCTGCTGAAACGCAGTTTTCAATACGATCAGGCGGCGTTTTCCAGACACAGCCGCAACCGATAAGCTGCTTCAAACGAAGCTTTAAATGAATGAATTTCGAGCGATTAATGATCTATGAACTAAATTTTGTTAAATTCAAAGCCGTAACATCAATAGGGCTCTCGTAGCTAGGGGGCACAACGATCTCGATACGAACTAAAATTCGAATCAAAATTTGAGCAATTAAGGATGTTTGAGCTAAACAAAAGGGTAGTGAGAGAGATAGTAATCCCTTACACGTGAATTACCTTCTCTGGCAAGAAGGCCTTCTAGGTCACCCATGATCCTGGCCAACCAGATCTCGAGGTTCCTCTGCAACTCCTTGAAGCCGTTTCTCATGGACTCCATTGATCTCCTCATGGAAAGCTTGGCCGAAGGGGTGAGCTCATCTCCAAGATGAGCGGTGGCTGTCTCGGCCTGAAGGGTATTTAGCTTCTGCCTCAGCTCTTTTGCGCGAAGCTGAAGGGCGGATGCTTCTACGAGATGGACCGTCTGCTGCTGAGTTCGGAAATCAGGGCTCAGAGTTGACTCATAGGCATCAGTGAGTTGCTGGAACAATGAGAAAGAGAGGATTTTTATGTTAATCAGGATAAAAAAAGGGGATATTTACAAAAATAGCAACTGAAATATTGTTATTTAACAAAATGACTGCCCAATAATTTCATACATAGCTCACAATTCTTATGTATTTACATATCTAACAACCAAAATTTGATATATAAATTAAAATAAGAATTTATTCTTCCAATTTGGAACACATGAACAGAAAGATACCAATCATGTTGTAATAGAATGTGTGGAGGTGACTAAACAGTTTGATTAAAGTATAGCAGTAAAAAAGCTTGTTGTTCGCAAATAGTTCGTTCTGTAACTCGTGTTCGAACTGTTCGTTAAGCAAGCAAGCCAAATACAAACAAATTTTTTAAGCTTGAATTATAAATGAGTCAAACACGAACAATTTTTGCTTGATTGTGTCCGGCACTAACTAAAAATAAGAAGATTATATATATTATTTATGTAATAATATATTATATATATTTATATTTAAATTTAAAACAATATAGTGTGATCATCTGATTTTGCGCTTCTATTATATATGGAACCAACCAACATCTATTTTTCTAATTAATTGAAAGAAGCTAATTTCAAGCCGAGCAACAGTTGACCACTAATGAGAATATGTAAATCAAGCCAAACAGAAACACACTGCTCACAAACAATTTTGAACAAGTCAATTTAGAATAGAATAAATTTCAAGCAAGTCAAACACAAGCCCAGCCTAAGCTCGTTCAAGCTTGGCTAGTTTACAGCCCTAAATTAAAGGTCCAAAACTCTTTTGGTTGAAAAAGAGTAAACAACAAAACAGTAAAAGGAAGATTTACAAACATACCACTCAATTTCTATTCATTAACATAGTTAACACCTAAACTTCCATTTTTTCATACATACCACCTTACCTATGCATAAAAAGACGTATTTAAAATTTTAAAAATTAAAATAATGATACCGTTGATGTGATATGAAAGATCCGAGTCGTACAAGTTTAAAAATCAGAACTTTAGGTGTTATACATGTAAATACATAGAAATTGGGTGTTATGCGTGTAAATGCCCCAACATTGAAAACATAGGGCATTTACATACATATCACACAGTTCTTATGTATTTACATCTCACATCTAAACTTTTCATATTAACACGCATAACACTCAAATCTTTAATATCACATCAAAAATAGCACCATTATGGCTATGTAAATAAGAAAGTTATAGGTGTAAGATATGTAAAATCACAAGAATTGCATGCTCCTCGTGTAAATTTTCCTAAAAACAAATGATTAACCACTAAATGAGAAGACAAAAAGTTACCATTCGACTGCATAAATCATCAATCTTTCCAGCTAGAGATTGGTATCGCTTCCATAGTTTCCTCAAATATAATGAGACCTTCGTCGGTTCCACTTTATCTACCTTCTCCAACTCACCCAACTCTTGCTCGAGTATATTCAGCTTCGAAGACACTCCTGCAGCATCACTGTTTACCTTCCATGGATACTCTCTCCTGCTGATAGAAGCCATTTAAGTCATTGTACTGCTATCAATCAGTACATAGTGTTCATTAAATTCTAGGGAAATTTATATATATAGCACATAATTCTTATGAATTTACATATTTCACACCTAAACATTCATTTTTTCATATATATATATCACTCTGGTGCTTTAAAGGTATGCATTAAAAGATATATTTCACTTTTAAAAAAAAGGAGTAATAGTGCTATATTTTTTATGTGATATTAAGGATTTGTGATACGTGTAAATATGAAAGTTCAGGTGTCAAATACGTAAATACATATAAATTGTGTGCTATGTATGTAAATGTACCTTGCTACGTGATGTTTCCCATAGTACGTTGATTCAGGGGAATCAAACTTCATATCCTGCAGCGATAAAATGAACCCATACAATCAGGTAAATTGGAAGAAAGGAAAGTGAGATGAAGAAAAGAAAAAAATAGAAAAAAGATTCTAACTTGTGTTCATCATTGAAATCTGCTTCCTGTACATAACGTCGCAAGGTTACAAATAAAAGGAAAATTCTAAAAAATCGTCGACCAGGCGCATTTCAGCAGCTAAGATTGAAGTTCAACAATTAGATCTCAGATTGATTTTAGACTCCAAAAAGGGAAATAAAGTAAAATTAAAGGAGTTGTTGACACATATACCACATAATTCTTATATATTTAAATATCTAACACCTGAACTTTCATATTTACATGCATATTGTCACGACCCGTCATAGTAGTTTAGAATTAACTACGTCAGGAACTCGGTCACGCGGTATTAATACTTGATTTACTTTCCACAAATTTATTTACTTCCAATTTATAAAAGAATTACTAAGAGACCATAAAATACATTGAATGAAAATTTAAATGATCTAGAAACAACATAGTCTACAGACAATCTCTCATCCAATATATAACAAAATATCACTACCCAGAAGAAAATATTACGAAAATAATCACAATCTATAAGCAATAGTTCTCCTATAAACTAAATTTATTCTTCAAACAAAGCAATCTAAAGTTTTTCCTGGAAAAAAAAAAGAAATTAAATGTAGCAATAAATTTTCAAGACTTAATGAGCAATTTTTTATCTTATCATACATTAAATTAGTATGCAAATAGTATGTGTAAATGAACCAAAGAAATATAATTCATTACTTAATCAATTGTAAGCTTTCATTTTATTTAATCATTCTTGTTTCAATTTAAGTATTTATCCTTTTTAATGTCTCTAAAAAGTCATATCAGGATTACTGTCCTGATTCAAATAAACTTATTATAAACACTTAAAGAATAATTTAAATATATATAAAATTCATTTATTAAATTATAATACAGATACAAATTTACCTTACAGTAATTTGTTCAGAACAATCTCTCTCATCCCTTAGCTTGCACACTTCACTGTTTATCCCCCTCCAAGCTGAAATTCTATACCTCTAGTACTAATAGAATCAAACTTACTATTAACAAATAAATACACTCACATGTGAGAATAATTTTATTAAATAACTTAATAAAAATAATAAATGACCTATAATAAGGCTCGGTCGGTGCCTCCTCTCGATAGAGTCACACCCACGAGCTCCTTCTTCCTCCTCTTCCTTCGAGTGCGTATCTACTTCTCCTCCACTCAACAGAGCAACACATCTCTTCTTCTTCCTTTGAGTGTAGCTCGACTTCAACCCGCACAGCGGGTTGCCCTCTTCCCACTTCTATCACTCATGGTCGATCGAGCGTTGTAAGTTTCGCACGACAGGGAAAAGCCACACAATCCTTCATCCTCCTCCTTCGACTTCTTCTTCAATTGCTAGGATTTCTTTTGCCCTTCTTCTTCTCACAAATTTGGCCACAACTGCTTCTCCTCTTTTTCTGTTTCTTCTCCTTCTCTCCTGATGTCTCTCATTCGCACTTGTTCAATGGTTTGAGATAGGAAAAGTGGGGAAGAAGCATGCGATTTGTTTCCGGTGAGAGGGTGTCTCTCCTCTAAGTGACACCAATTTTAGTATTTATTATTATTATTTTAACCGATTATTACACGTACCACCAAAATTTTAACTTCACATCAAAAATATCATTTTAAATTCTTAAAAGTGAAATGCATCTTTCTATGTATAGGTTTATAACCTCAAAGTGTTATAAATGTAAATATCAAACTTTGGGAGTTAGATATGTAAATACGTAAGAATTGTGTTGTGTATGTAAATTTCCCAAATTAAAATCAAGCTGCCTGTTTAAACTAGTTTCTGATTCCTTCACAACAGTTTGAATAAGGATACAACAATTTTGAGTAAGGACAGACAATTTCATCAAGGACTATGACTGCAAGCATGGTGGGTCCTCATCATCCTCATTAATCTTATTCTAAATAAATCATATAGAAAGTCTTCCAAGAGGTGCAAATTCTATCACGTATCATTTTGCACAACTTTATTCATATTAAACCTAAAATTTCATCTTCTATTTTTTTTCATCAATGATTGATTTTATTTTTTTTTTACTTAAAAATCATTTCATATATCAGTTATGCAGCTTAAACAATCTACAAATCTTAGAAACCAAATAAAAAAATTAAAATTAAAATCAAAAGGAAATTCTGCCAACATATGGTAAGTTTCACCTTTGGAACAGACACAAACCAGAATGTTCTCAAGATATATCATTTTCTATGCTTATCAAACTATTGCATTGTAGCAATTGAAGGAGAATTATTGAGTAACCAATGCCCTACACAGGGTATCATAACGGGAGATAAAAGATCACTCTACTAGCTGTAACGAAGAACTGTAAAACTAGAAAAAAAAATCACCAAAACCTAGCCGAATATAATCCTATGCTCTTATATTGACACAAATAAATACAAATTTTCTCTTTTTTTCATTTTGCCCCCTTGGAGTAGGAGATTTAAATCTAACAAATTAGAGAAACAGAAACCACTAAAAGACAAGCCCCTATGAACTATGACTACCCCACTTAACATCTGGATCTTCTGAAATTATTATGTTAACTACCCATTTACAATTATCAATCCTAGTCATCCAATTCAATTTGGATGATTAGGCGATTGATAACCATACATAATTCATTTACTTTGATAATCGGAAAGATTCAATTCCACCTTATCAAGAATATAGTCACTAAGGCCTCGCTTGGTTAAACGTTTAGACTGCTTTCCGTTTCAGAAAAAAAGTGGTATATTTATTTATTAACTTGTTTGTTTGTTATGCTTTTTTAAAAACACTTAATTAAAAACTTTATTTCATACAATTTCGGGATTTTATCCTTATTTAACTTCAAAAAGTCGTTTTCTTTAAACAACTTTTTAATAGACTTTTACAAAAGAAAAAGTTCACTAAACAAAGCCTAAGTTTTAAAAAGATGAATAATAAAGGTCTTGTTCGTCAATTGAACTGCATATGATGAGAGACAACTAGAAGCTAAGTAGTGAACCTCACACAAATTAACGGAAGAAATCAGCAAAAATAAAGACAGCAAGCAAACAAAAGAGAGAAAAAGAGGCTAACTAAGTTTCAGCAATCAGTTCATCTTCCAAACCACCCAATAGACAGCATGGTTGTCATCCTGAAAGTTTGGTAGCTTCTGCATCTTAATCATCAATATGTATGGATGCCAATTTTTCTTCTGAACCCTCGTTTAACTGCTAATGCTATATCAAGTACGGAAACTTTGACCATTGTACAGCAAGGAAGCTTTGCCGCCCCGACGCTGTGGTAAACCCTTCCAGTTCCGCCGACTACCGACTCCCTCTAAACATCCGCCAAAACAAAAACAGAAATGGAGTCTGCACCAACAGTGTTGTTATTCTGTTTTATTCCTCGTAACCTTGGGAGCAGAAGGTTTAAAATTTGGAAGTTAAAACAAAAGAGGGACAAATGGTGAACGCCTTGAATGCGGAGAGAAGTTAAATAGTTGCTGTTCACAAATTACAGCTGCAATACATGAGATAGTGCATGTACGAAGCGAAAGTCGGGTAAAGTAGAATGCAGATTCCTCAAAAAAAGGTAAGATGTAGAAGAAATATCCAAAGTGTGAAAACATCAATATTAATATTTCATAAATTGGTCTGAAAGGATTTCACGCAAATCAATCATACAAAAACTCTTGGCTTAAGAGATTCCAAGTCCTAACCTGCCATTCCGCGTTTGGCAAGAAAACTGGTCTGAATCTGTTCTCCCGACAGTACATCATCGCAATATCATCCGGATCCCCGCTCTCCTCAACAGAACAAGACTCCGGCACAGGTTTCATCCCCTTAGCAACCCGAACCGTTCCCATTCGCTCGTAATCACAGCAATAATCACCCTCCTCTTCCTCCTCCACATCCAGCACTTCCTCAACATCATTTTTCCAAACCTCCTTTGCTTCCCCATCCACTCCCGCCGCTGACTCCTTCCTCGCCATCAAATCGATTATCTCATCCCTCTCGGCCACCTCACCCCTGAGTCTCTCAACAGAGCACCGAAGTTCCTCCTCGGTGCGCTCCATCTCACTTATCCGCGACCGAAGCGTGGCTATCTCATCAGCTGCGGCTTCGATACGGTTGAGGAAGCGTTTCTCATCCTCTTGCCAGGCATTTCGATGGCTAGCAAAAATTTCGACGACGCGAGCGTTGGCCTTTGAATCCTCCTTGCGTCGGGAGACCATCTGATGAAGTTGCTCCTCGGCATGGAAGAGCTTTAGGGAGAGGATGCGGTTGCGGTATTGCAGCGAGGCAACGTGGGAGATAGAGGAGCGCGGGATAAACCCTAGGAAAACAGCGAAGCTGATACCAAGATAAGAGGAAAGAAGAGCAGAAGTGTCATCAATGGAGGTTGGATAGGGTTTAGGGTTAGGATTTTCTTCTCCAACAGCCATCACGGAGTAGAAAAACACTGCACAGGAGATGCCGCGCAGTAATGAGAAGAGGAGAGGGGAAACGTATTTATACGGCCCGACTTTGGCTACCAATTTATTTTTATGTATTTTAAATTATTACATATTTAAGAAATAAACTTTATATTTATATTAATAATGTTTTAGTGGTTGCTTTTACACATAAAAATATATATTTCACTTAGGGCTGTCAAAGCGGCTCGTTGTTCGCGAGCAGCTCGTGTTTGGCTCATTCGTTAAGTTAACGTTCATTCATGTTTCGATCGTTTTAGTTCGAAATATTACTCATCCATTATATATATATATATATATATATATATATATATATATATATATATATATATATATATATGATGAGTAGTATTTTTAAAAAAATTAATTGACTACAAAGCTATAATAATTTATAATCAATTAAAAGTGTTAATCAGGAAAAATAGGATAAAAATTATGAAATTATATTCAAATAATGTTTTAATATAAACAATATTTTTTAAATCTGGCAACAATCTTTAACATCTTATGAGTACATGATTAGGGTTGTCAAAACAACTCTTTGTTTGTGAACGACTCGTGTTCGGCTCGTGTTCGGCTCGCTAAGCAAACGAGCCGAACACGAACACATTTTTTGAGCTCGAAATGTAAATGAGCCGAACACGAGCTGGGCTTCATTTACATCCCTAATTTCACTTTTTAAAAATAAATAATAGCTATATTTTTAGTATGATTATAATACCTTATATTTAGACACTATTTTTTTTTATGGGCACAAGATAAAGGTCAATAGATTTTTCGGATTTCAAATGCCGAAATATGAAGATTGTCATTCTCGAACTAAGCCCACCTGTCGAAGTGATCGAGCTAAGTCTACTTGTCGATGTGGTTCAGCTAGTTTAGGAAAAAAGAAATATCATTATATCATCGCAAATACGTCAATTCTTATTTATGACGCCGTCTGACTCCCGTATCATTTTCTTTCATCAATACTCTGCGAACAGATGTTGTCTTAAGAAAATATTACGTGAGAAACACGAGCTCTACCAACACATCCAACATCCTTTCTCATACTTTCCTCTTAAAAACAGAGTCTTATAAATATTCGTACAAACTCACGAATAATACAAAATTCTACATCTTTAAATGATTCAAATATGATATAAAGTATTGAGTGTTATGTTTAACGGTAGTTAGACACTGCTTGGCTGATAATGATCGAAATATGATGAGTGGATACGACATATGTTTAATGACAATCGAGTACAATAATTGAATAATAGTACTTTTTAGTAGCGACAATAAATTTTTCTCCAAAAATATCTTCAAATACATTTTTATATGACATGCAATAATTCGCTTGATCCTAATTATTTTATTTAGTATTAATGCGTCTTAATGATCTCAAAATTGAAAGATATTTAAGAACGAAGAAGCCCCATCTCAACCTTATATTGAATCTTATATTTTTCGGCCGGATTAGATAATTAAATAGGAGCTAGAAGTATCATTATACCAAATAGAGTAACTTGGGGCCAAAGGTTTGAAATGCAATTTTTCTTATATATATAGATTTTTTGTACAACGATCGAAAGTGGTTGCTGTTGCAAGTTATCATCGGGGACTTTGATACACCGTGTTTGGGTACTTCGCTAAACAATTTTTAGAACATTGTGTTTCTCCGTATGCAAGAGACTTCATCACTCAATAAAGTCATTCTGTGTTTCTTCGTACAGGAGACTTCATCACTCAATAAAGTAATTCATTACTCTGCAATGCACATGATTATTCTGCAGTGCACTTGGTCACTTTGCAATATGTATCGTTACACTGTAGATTCTACCAACAACAGCAGACTAGTTGGCGGCCGACAGTGATCAACAGTGGGAGATAAGCAGTAGTCAACAGTTACGAAGGTTCGGAGTTATTGTCGAATATTCAGTTTAGAATAACATTTAAAACGAGCTCCTTCTTCTCATTTCTCTTCTTTTTCTTAAGTGAAAAGATGCGGTCAATTTATAGGTCATGAAGGCGGTATATTTTTATCTATCGGTAAATAATCACTAGTACCACCCGATCGAATGACTTGCATTGATTCTCCTTAATCACGTAATTTCTTTTGATGTTCTGATGAGCTAAAAACCTCCTGACTCAAACGAGATGCTCGATTTTACTATGCGTGCTAGAAAATTCGCGGCGGTAAAATAGCGGATTTTTGTCTTAGCGTTGTACGAAAATTCAGCACATACACAGATGAAAAATAAGCGGTGACGACTTTAGAATTTTTTACGTGGAAAACCCGTAATGGGAAAAACCACGAGGTCTAGCCTAGTTGCGAGAATCCACTATTGATTGATGTTTACAGAAATCCCCTGTCCCACAAACAGGAGAGAGTAATTATATATCTCAGACTACAATGTAGATTGACGGTGTCTGGTTGGTGGTGATTGACGATGATTGGTGGATGTCCACGGTGATGGAGTTCGACGGTGATAGAGGTCGACGGTGACGGAGTCAACGAAAGTCGGCGGTAGTCGACGGAGGTCGGTGATGGTCAACGGCGGTTGGCGGTAGTGCTAAGTTGCAGTTTCTCAGTAAAGCCTCAAGCTCTTTCTATGCTCTCCGCCCCCTCCTCATGTGAGGGTTAGGGGTCTATTTATAGTATTTTGGGTGCAATTAATAAAATCAGTTTGATCGGATGGTTCAGAGGGCTTCCCTAGATCAGATGGTGTTTAATAGACATTTGATAGCCTCAACGATGTCGGAATTAAGTGATCTTGGGTTCGTTGGATTTTTCTTGTCGAGACGCTTGATTCAAGTATGGGCTTGCTAGGGTCGGCTTTTGTTTGACCTTCCAAATGTGTCCGTAAATATTCTAATAATGGTTTAATGACTTGATCTCAGCTTGATTTGACTCGGATTGGACTAATTTTTATATCATTAGGTCCATCTCATCGAGCCGGCCAGTTTGACTATAAGTTTGCTGAAATCATAGCTCTTGATGACTCTTTATCAAGATTTTAACGTTTCTTGCTCAAAAGATTGCACCGATATTCATGCCATATGATGAAAAATTATTAGTAGCGTATTAGGCATGTTGATTTTGGAGTTCATTTAACTCTCGAATAACCAACACAAGCCTTTAAAACTGATTTAATGGCTTGATCAGATATTTTTTTTATTTGAATTGGATTAATTTTTTATATTATTGGATCTGTTTCATCGAGTTGGTCAATTTTGATTATGTATTTACTAAAATCAGAGCTATGAATAAATTTTAGTATGAATTTAACATTTTATATTTCAAAAATGTTACAAGATCCATATTGTGATAAAATATGTTGTCGGCCCGTGAACCTTAAAAATTATGATAAAATAATTCTTAACACCGCTCTTTATAATAAAATAAAATTTTAAATTATATATATATATATATATATATATATATATATATATATATATATATATATATATCTAATGTGTTAGATTTAATTAGGGTTTAGATTTGATTAAACTTTAGTTGGTTAAGGTTTACTAATTTAATTAAGTCTTATGTGTTAGACTTAATTAGAGTTTAAGTTTGATTAAACATTAGTTGGTTAATGTTTAATAGTTTAATTAAATATAATGTGTTAGACTTAATTAGCATATAAGTTTGATTAAATTTTAATATATATATAGAATGATCGGATGCTATTATATGATCCTCCAACCACCCAGGGTGCGTTTTGGGCAGTTTATCCGCTGCGGCGACATTTTGAATATGCCGCCTCATCGTTTGGAAACTTCGTTTGAGCAACTTCTCCGAAAACGCAGTTGGTTTTTTATACTAAACGTGGAACGCAGGTCAAATTCTATGGTCTACATTTCCAGATAAACAATTTATTATACGAACCCCGAATGAAACCTGACTTGCTATATATATCAACCACTAACTTTGAAGCCGTACATGAAGAGAGCCGTGCCCAAGCATTGCTTCCCTCATCCACCACAAACAAAACGGCAGCAAAATTTTTCTAATTTTCAAATTTAAATAAATCTTTTAAAAAAAAATTTAACATAAATCTCCTTTCTTGTCCCCCAAGAAACGGGCCCACTCTCTCCGGTCCTCCGCGGCACATCTTACACCCAAATTCCTCCGCGACTGCCGCCCGCTTTCCCACCTCACACGTGGGTGATCACTATTCGTCCACGTCATCAAACGAAGGTGCGGGTCCCACACCCCTTTCGTTCTATATAAAAGCCATCTCCCGTTGCACCGGAACAACGTGCAATCAATTCAGCTTTCCGTTTCAAAGATCTGTTTTTTTTAATGGGTTCAGCGACGACGTTTTCGCCGGCGATGAGGATGATCGGAAATCGGATATTCTCCACGGCGGCGATATGCCGTCCGGCGGTCTCTGGGTTCACCGACCGCGCAATTCTATACAGTTCATGCAGACCGGCGTTCGGCACGCGGTTCATGGGGACCGCGGCCGTCTCCGCCGAACATTCCGGCGAGGCGGCGAATCCCTCCGGCGAGAAGAGGGAAGATAAGGTTGTGGTGAGCTATTGGGGCGTGGAGCATAAGAAAGTCATGAAGGAGGACGGGACGCAGTGGAAGTGGTCGTGTTTTAGGGTAATGAATTCTCTATGATTTTATTTTATTATTTTAATTTTTATTTTTTGCAGGTTTTTTTGGAAGAAAATTAATATTTTTGAAATTTAACTTATTTTTGGAATGTTAAAAGGGGAAAAAAATTGCGTACGTGTTACGTACGCAGCACTGCGTAGGGAAATAGGTACAAAGAGGTTACAAAAGGGGTATATCTAGATTACAATCCTCCTGTAACCTACTTATACATTCCTTGTAACTCCCCTGTAACCTACCAATAAGCCCACACTTCTATTATATCCAGGTTTCAGGGGAGTTACAAGGAAGGTATAAATAGGTTACAGGAGGATTGTAACATGGATATACCCTTCTTGTGACTTCTTTGTACCATTTTCCGTACGCAGCACTGCGTACATGTTACATATGCAAATTTTTTTCGTTAAAAAGGGTGTTTGGTATAATACTATTTATGGGATTTAGCGATGAATTTAACTTAAATTCTGCCAAACATAAAAAAAAAAAATCGAACAATTCATTATAAAACTATGTAAATATAGATTTATTAAATCTATCTAAGAAGTAGATTTACGGGCATTGCTTGTTGTCGATCATGTCGTTTGTCGTTTGTCGTTTGTCGATGATCGTTATCGATTGTCGCGTTTCATAAATCTAGATTTAACATAAATTATGTTTAGAGTTAAGATTTTTATCGTGATTTATTTATGTTATGTCTATATTTATATGATAAATCATAATAATATTTTCAAGTAGATTTTACGTACCAATCACCCAAGACACTAAGGTCCGTTTGGGCGGCGATGCGGTGGCGGTGCAGCACCAGTTTTGTCTGTTTGGATAAATTACATTTTTATAGCTTTTTAAAAAATCAACAGCTGAAATCTGTGTTTTCTCACCGATCCTGAATAGATGAGGTGGTAGTTTTTCAAAACACAACAGCAATCACCACATATAGTCAGGCTATGATCTAGTCAGGTCCAGCTGCAAAATACAGCTTCTCATCGCAAGCTTCTCATAATAACTTGTTCAAAAAATAAGCAAAATACAGTTTTGTCAATTACGTCTGAAAATACGATACTACCTAAATTTTACGAGAAACCTTAATGCAATATTTGGAATTTCACAAAAAATTGTAATTAAAAATTCAAAATTACCTTTTTTTTTGTTTTATTTATTTTAATTTGTTTGAAAGAGATTAAGATTTTTTTTAATTTATCTGACCTTTTTTTTTTGTCTTGTAAAAATAAAAAAATAATAATGGAGAGAAGCCATGGGATACGTACACGGCAGATTTATCTATTGATTTGACGAAGCATCACGTGCCTGTCACGTGGATGGACAAACTGGCTCTGTGGACCGTGAAGACACTCCGTTGGCCCACCGATATCTTCTTTCAGGTTTTACTTTTTTTAATCTCAACCTTTAAAATTTACTATTTACAAATTTACCTTAATTGATATATTTGTTAATTTTGTTATGATTTGGGACTCCAATGAAATTGCGTACCCATTTCCTTTTGGAAAAATTTTTACATAAATACCACTCAAATTTTATGTATTTACATATCTAACATATAAACTTAAATTTTTTACATCTATGATATTTTTTATCTATTGTTTGAAAAGATAGAATAGTGATATTTTTAAGGGATAAAGATTTAGATGGTATAAATGCAAAGAAACAGTGAAGTTTATATTTTAGAAATGTAAATACATAGAAATTTTTTGGTATGTATGTAAAAATGCAAAGTTTAGTTTAAGAATTTCTAAAATTATGATAATTACAGCGTTAGATATTTGATTTTTGCTTTTGGTATTATTGAGCTCTAAAATGTAAGAAATTATTGCATTAGAAGTCCTGATATAGATTTGTATCAGGACTCCAATCAGAGTCTGCCACATGTACTTGTAGACCCCTAATTTAATAAATGGATGGACTTGTCTGTACATGTGGCAGACCCTGACTGAAGTCTATCAGAACTTCTGATGTAATAATTTTTCTTAAAATATTAACTGCGGCTGAAGAAAACAGTTATCCTGTTTGACATGTATTTAATTACATGCCTGCATGGGGTGTAAAGGGGTCGCGAGTTTGAGCGAGTTAAATATATAAATATCAAATATATCATTATTTTAACTTCTAATTATTATTTTTATTTATTATTTAAATAATTCAAGCCAAAATGAGTCATATACGATCGAATAAAAGTTTGTTCGTATTTAACTCATTTATAAACTGAGCTAAAAAAATTTATACGTGTTAGGCTCATTTGCTTAACGAATAAATTAAACACGAGTTATTTGCTAACGCCTAAAAAATATGTTGAAATATAATTTAGATTTAGTTATTTATTAATTTTGGAGGCTCTTTTACATAAAATTTTAATTTTTATTTCATAAATATGTAAATTAAAATATAAATTTAATTAGATCTCATTTTGATGTATTGACAAGTGATATATTGAAACATGTATCTAATGCATGCATGTTGCATGGCTGCAGCGACGTTATGGATGCCGGGCAATGATGCTTGAGACTGTAGCAGCGGTGCCGGGGATGGTCGGCGGCCTGCTACTCCACCTCCACTCCCTCCGCCGCTTCGAGCACAGCGGCGGCTGGATCCGGGCTCTCCTCGAGGAGGCCGAGAACGAGAGGATGCACCTCATGACCTTCATGGCAGTCTCGCAGCCTCGCTGGTACGAGCGCGCCCTCGTCATCGCCGTCCAAGGCGTCTTCTTCAACGCATACTTCCTCGGCTATCTCATCTCCCCCAAGTTCGCCCACCGCGTCGTCGGCTATCTCGAAGAGGAAGCCATCCACTCCTACACCGAGTTCCTCAAAGAGATCGATGAGGGCAACATCGACAACGTCCCCGCCCCGGACATCGCCGTCGACTACTGGCGTCTCCACCGAGGCGCCACCCTCCGTGATGTGGTCATGGTCGTCCGCGCCGATGAGGCCCACCACCGCGATGTCAACCACTATGCATCGGTACGTATTTGAGATATTGTTAGGTTTGGACGTCCCGCGCTACGTTTGGATGATGGCTCGGTTGTGATCATGCCGTCTTGAATCGCACGGCTATCCATCCAGATCATCGTTCAAATGTGTAGTTGCATGCGCTCTGAATAAGTAAAACTCTTAGCTTTGGTGAAAATAAGTTTTGATTCTAGCTTCAAAGAAAATAATTTTAATTTAAGTAATTTTTATAATGTGATAAACGAAAGATATTATGTCTGGTGGGCGACGGATGTGCGGATGACTGCGTGAATCACATTACGTTATTGATCGCACAATGCAGTGTGATCCACGCCTTCGTCCTCACGTCCGGATAACCGGACATAATATTATCTCCTATCATTTCGTCGACCTGGTTGTGATTGAATCTTCGGGTTCATTTTTGAAGGATATTCATGTGCAAGGACGCAAGTTGAAGGAGCTGGCGGCGCCGGTGGGCTATCACTAATGATCATCTGAATAATAATTTCTTCACTTTTGGGAGGAGAACCCCCATGGAATTAATTAATATTTTGTTTTGTTGTTAAAGTTTTATATACGCGCACATGTTAATATGATTGCGATATGTTTAGTTATGCTGTGTTACAATTGAAGAACTTTGAATTCATTATACTCTTGCAATGTAGGTTTTGAGGTATGTCTCAATCCTAGTGTTGAATCGAGTTCACATTCTGGTTGCGTTTAGGGCAGCGGTGCGATGTCGCATCATATTTTGTATTGTTTGATAAAATTATATTGTTTGCCAATTTATTGAATTTTTTTTAAAAAAAAAATTGTACTCACCGTCGCAGCATTTTGAACAATAGTTTCTTCTGTAACTAATTTACAATTGATTTTTCAAATAGTTGCAGCTACCCCAAAACAGATCTTTCAACTATTAAAATTGAGTCTGTCGAGTTTATTATTTAAAGAAATTAGAAAACCTACATGAATGTGATGAAGTAAACTAAATAAACTACCAGTACAATAAAGAGAAGATTCTACTGAGCTTTAGTCTTTGTTTGAAGCGGCCTTCCTGTTCGAAGCAGCCTCTTTCAAAGTTCTATTGCGGAACAGGATGACAAAGCAGGAGCAGTTGGGAATGGCAAAATTTCCGCGTTGGATTACTTCGGCTTTGGGAGACGTCATGTCACCACAAGTTGTCTGATCCGACGACAGCGTTGAGCACATTAGAAGATAAATTTATATAATCTATCAATACTTTGGCTAATCATTATCATACAATCATGACATTAAACACCTATATATTGCTGACCTAATCTTCTAATTGCAATCATTAGATCACCTATTGACATCATTATACCATGCCAATTCATCGTGGGATAGTCTCCATGAAATTCCCAATTGGTTTGCTATCAATATGCTATAGTTTTAGGATATTTTGGCAATTTTGTTATTTAACTCCAATTGATTGAAAAATGTTATATGGTATTTGGAAAGGAACAATGTTAACTTGATTCAAGTGTAAAAAGTTGCTTTTAGGAAAATATTAGAACTAGTTTATCTACTTCTTGTTAACAAAAAAGATAACTTAAGACATATATCTATTTTAGAAGATTGAAATAAGTTTAAATTTGATATTGATTATAAAGGAGAAAAAAAGCTAAGGTGATCATCCTTATGGCTAACTTTTGAAATTATTTTATGATTTAAAGTTACTAGCTCAATTGTGAAGATACTAAGATTAGTAGATGATGACAAGTGACATGCGATGTGTTATATTTATGATATATTGGACAAGGTCAATAATACAATCAGTGGTGCACTTAGAGAAGATGAAAAAAGTATGATGAAATATTTTATTATTGCTGATGTACAGAGGTGCTAGCTCTGATAGCTATTACATTAAGTTGGATATTATCTTAATCCATAATTTTTTTTATAAGAATAAGTCTGAGTTACAATCAGATGCACAATATATGGAAGCCATGTTATCACCAGGTTATTTGATCTAAATGGAAGAATGATAATAAATTGACTTTCTATTTAAAATCATGTTAATGGTTTTTTGGTAATTGAGCACACCATTTGCAACAAAGATAAAGAAAGTTTCACGTATATGGTTTGGCTCAAAACCGTAAACCTTAAATCTTATACCCTAAAACCTAAATCAAATAAATCAAGCCAAACACAAACATGTTTTAGCAAACATTTCAACATGTTTATAACAAAAATTGCTTGGAAAAAGTTCAACATATTTATAACACCAACATCAACCAATGTTTCATATTTAGATGTAAAATATTATACATAAAAGATTAAAATAGCCTTCAGCTTTAGTCCTCAATAAAATCTTCATTTTACTTAAAGTCAACGTTGGGGAGAATAGATTCAACTATAGCAAAAAATTCTAACATAGAATTTTTTTTACACAATTAGTAATATGCATGATAAGACATTAATTTTATACAACATCATAATAAAATATATAGAGTAATGAAATGATTATATACTAAGAAATCATCACAAGTAATAAGATTATGTTATTTCTCATTATGCTTCATTTGTCCATCATAATTATGCATGTTTGTATGTAAAGATATGAAATGAAATATCCTCATAAAATTATCATACAGTTCTATCACATTAGTAATTTATTTCATACATTTTTAGAATGGGAAAGAAGATGAATTGAGTAGATTATTACACCAAAATACCACATGTTGAACTAGAACCATCATCTTTGTGCTCATCACCTACTCTTCCCTAAAGTGAGAGTAACAAACAAGAGGTATATAGAAAATTTTTCTCCCTCTCTGAAAGGATGGTCTATAAACCATCGAAAGTGCACGTTTGCCTTGTACGTCAAATTTATTTTATGCACAAAATTTAGAGTCACACCCTATTGCTCTCATACAATATAATTTAAGATAAATTCATCAACCCACCATCTTATAAAACATAACATTCTCCACCTAGTAATGTTCTCCACTCTGGATAACTTACACATTTTCTTTCCATATATATAATTACATAGGAATATGATAAATTTCATGTCAAAGGATTACAAATCATGATGCGAAATGATATCATGCATGATAAGTGCAAAAAATGTTACATTCGCTCTAAATGATATTTAATGTCAAAGGAAGCATGTAATTTTATGACGTTTTGTGATGCTTTAAATTATGTTTTTTTAGTGTAAATTGGTTAATCATGAATTTGTTGTCACACTATTGTTTTTTTTTTTTTTTTTGAGCCTATTATAGTGTACCAATATAAAAAGAAATTAACATTATAACATCATCAACACATCATTTTATGCTAATTCAAAATAAGAAACAATCATGGAGTAGAATATTATTTTGTCTACATTACATATGTACGATATTTTGAAGCAAAATAAAATACTAATATCTCAATAAAAAATAAGAAATCACCATAAATTATAATAAGAATTATGTCATGATTATAAAATAAATAAATAAAAATTTTGGAGCAATACAGAGAAAATAAACATTGTAAACTATAGTGTAGATTTCTTGTTTAATTGTACATTAAAATATATGATGAGCTAACTCTGAAATCAATGCTCTCTTTCCTTCCCCTTCTTCCAAACTATTTTCTTTCTCCTATAACTTTCCATAACTAGACAAAATGTTTTGAGTGAAGAATGTTTAAATTTGGAATGGTTAAGTAAAAGTTGAACTTATTTTAAGGTTATTTACTAACATTTAACCCTAAACCATAAACATTTAATTATTTTTAAACATAATTAAATGTTTAAGTTTTTAATGTCATTTAGAATCATGATAATATAATTACAAAATTTGATGTCTATTATGTTAAGGTAAACAGATGGAGTAGGACATTTTATGTGTTATTGCAAGATAAATTAAGACTAATTTTGAAAAAAAAAACTCATAACCCCTTTGTAAGATAAATTTATAAAATAACAACAAATCATATAATAATAATTAAATATCATGATATGGTTAATTTTGTTGGAGAATTGAACAGCCAAAAAATATTTTGCACATAAACTTAAAATAATTAACATAAATCATATTAATTTTTAATTTTTTTTTATTTATATAAATATTAAATCAAGTATCTCAATGAAAGAAGATTAAAGACTAAGACCACTAAATTTTAAGTTCATTAAGACACTTAAATTCTAAATGAATTGCTTATGATCAAACAAAAAAATACGTCATTTGAAAAAGTATTTTGAGATTTTGGAAAAAAATAATTAAAATATGACCTTAAATAAATCTAAAGAGATCTCCACACTCCACATGAAAGGAGAATGGAGATTTAAAATTGAAGAGAGCTTAAAGATCCAAAAAACTCTAAAGCTCTGCCCGATAATTGACGCCTTTGACCCTATTGTCACCCCCATTACCATCATTTGGTTAATGTCACTTGATAGTTGTATCTTGATTGCCATTACCTAATCTTTGTCTATTGATCGTCATTACCCAACCACCATCTTTTAATTATCTATTGACCATTACCACCTAATCATTACACTTCATCACTTTCGTAATCTCTACCACAGTCATAAGCGAGCAATTAAACACTCCCAACTTAGTAATTATATCTTCTCCAATTTTTAAAAGTGTGAATTTTCAATATTTCATGAGTATAGTGTATTATTTTAACTAGATAATGTCTAAAGGTTTCTCCCTTTTAGATTTTTTGCATGAAACTTGTGGTGTTATTTGTGCTCTTCTTAATAGAATCATCTTCATAAGATGTAGTAATAATAAGCTTAAACTTTTTCTCTCCTAAAGAGTCTATCCTATAAATAATACCATTATACATGATGAAATTCAGTTATTGTAGAATTAGCAATAAGCTAGGATCGATCAATTTAAGGACTCCTATGTAAGGTCTCCTCTTAGTCTTACTGAAGTTTTTTCTTCTATCATAACCTCACTAGAATCTCCTTAAAACTCTAAATTTAACTTATCATATTCGTAAGTAGACTAACTTAAAATCTCCCAACAATATTGATGAACTCGCCTCAACCACATCTTAGTAATACCTCTCATGAGGCCATAAGAGAAAAAAAAATTAATTATTCATTCAAAAGGAATTGTAATTTGTGGGATACAAATCAACTTACCCATAACCATAACGTTTATGTATATTTTCCCTAATTGATACTATTCTTGAATACTCTATCTTTTTTGATGCAACCCGTAGGAATCAATAGAAAAGGCAAATCCCCTATGAAACACCAGATCCGGCTCGGTTATTGATAGAGTGAATAGATCCGCCATTTCTGGGAATCTCTCTTCTGATTCAAAAAAATCGTGGCGTAACGCGTATCCCCCTTTGTTCCGGTCATGGAATAGATGAAAGAAATCAAAAAATGGATTTTTGTTCAAGAATGAAATCTTATTGGAACTGTTCATATCCGGTTCATCCTTCAGAACCAAATTCGGGATGTGATATGGTTTCGAAGGATGAATTGAGACGATATCTTGTAAATACATAATTATCTTGAATATATCAACCATTTCTTTCTTTTCTGCTCGCCTGGAAGGGACAAAAGAAACATCTTGTTAAGGTTCAAATTATGTGGTATAAAATTTTATAAATAGTTCATGTGAATCATTATAAAATCATCATATACATTCAAAAAGCCTCTAACACACTCTTTTGCTAGGTCTTTGAGGCCACACTCAAAGCTATATATAGTTCTATCCACTCTCCAATGAGATGAATCACAACTCTACTAATCTTGCTTGGCTTTCCATCAAATACTTCATTATAAATTAGATGATTATTTAATATTTTTCTCATATTTCTAAGATTTACTAGAATGATAACAAAACTCTTGAGCAATGCTTTCAAAGACTCTCTTTAAAGACTCATCAAATATCAAAATTAGATCCAAAGTAACCATATGATATGTTTTCTTAAAACAAGTTATTTTATATCTTTCTACTCTTCATTGATACAAGAGATAGATTATTCCTATTGTTGATAAGAACATATATTATTTATATTACATAAGAACACCACCAAAACTTACTTATCCTTGCTATCAACACCTCAAACACTTTAGTTAATACAAGTAGTTTGTTGGATCTCCACTTCTTAAATACCTTCACAAAGCTTAAATTAAGCCCATCTAAGAGAAATAACATAATTTTTTTTTGCACAATTATTTATTTTTTAAATATGGATAAGCCTATTAAACAAGCTAAGCAATTTTAGTAAATAGAAATAAAATTAAGAAATTCAAGTAAAATCAGAGAAAGGAATGGGAGAGGCCCATCATTTTTAACATTGTAACTATCAGCAACCCCTTCACCTGATAACATATACAGCCCTGGATTTCTCCTTATATCCCCTCAAATATTATTTATACACAAAACCAAAACTTTTCTTCAATTGCAACTTATAAGAAAAATTGCAGAACAAAAAAGAACTAAGACTGCATGATCATTTGGGGATCCAAGTCACTGCTGCCTATATTTCCAGTAAAGAAATCCTGATTCCCTTTCAAATTCAAATCCAATAAAGGAGACTCACCTCTGTGTGAGGAAAACCTCAGATTCTGAGTCTCATCTCCTTCCTGATAGAGCCGAAAGGCCGAATTTGTTGGAGAGCTGTTAAGGCTGAAACTGGCAGCCACTTTGTCCAGTTCTGCAGCACCTTTAACAACACAGAACTGGTTAACATTGTCCATTAAACCTGAGAGAGCTTGGTTGAAGTCTTTGAGCTGAGCTCTGGCTGCTTCCATGTTGTTATTGTGGTTGTTGTTGTTGTTGTTGAAGGAGAGGGTCTTCTGAGCCTTCTCTAATATTGCTTGCAAGTACTTCCCTTGAGCTTCAATTCTTGACTGGAGCTTCTTTTGAACCTGAACATTTATAATTAGTCGGGGTGATATGCGTTGAGGGTTATGAACGAGTTGGAAATGATGAAGGTGAAGAGAGGGTATGGCAGACCTCGAGTTGTTCATGGAGTTTCCTTTGCACCTCGATCTGGTATCTTAGTTCCTCAGTTAGCTGAATTTCTCTGAGAGAAAAGTAGAACTCATCAATGGATTAACCTCCTAAGACCCTAAGTAAGGAAATTTATACACATAAAATACAATTCTTATGTATTTACTTGTCTAAAACCCAAAGTTTGATGTTTACACTTTTAGCATCTTGGTGTCATAAAACTAAGCATGAAAAGGTGTTTTCCACTTTAAAAATGATAGTGATGGCGGTATTTTTGATGTGATGTTAATGATTTGAGTGTTATGCATGTAACTATAAATGTTTACATGTTGGATTTGTAAATAGAAAAGTAGTGAGTGGTATGTATGTAGACGGCCCTGATAATTTTAATTCAGATGGAATACAATCAAACAATTGTTGCTGCGGAGAAGTATAAATAGAGTTACAAATTATAGTTCGTGACTAGAATCTTACATAACAGAAAACAGAATGGCTACTAAAGGATAACAATGGAAAAGAACATGATGCTTTCTACGCGTGGGAATTCTGATAGAAAACTATAAAAAATGGTGAAAAAAAGCTTCAGGCAAAATCTCCGGTTATGACGAATTCTCCAAACATACCAAATGTACATCACTAACCTTAGTTTCGGAAAATCATTATAAAAAATAAAAGAGACCAAGGGACTAGATGAAAAATTGGTAGCAAAAGATGTACCAAAGATCTTTATTGGAAATTTCTTCCAATATGAATTCCTCTTGAACTAAAACTTTACTGACTAGAATCTATGGACCACTTAGAAAAGAAAATTCCTTTAGAAAATAGGGAAAATTACATACTTACGACACAATTCTTATGCAACCACATATCTAACACCTAAAGTTTGATATTAACATTTATAACATTTTGGTATTAGGAATCAATGCATGAAAAGTTGTATTTCGTTTTTAAGAAGTTAGTGATGGTGGTATTTTTTATGTAATATCAAAGATTTAATTGTTATGCATGTCAATATGAAAGTTTAGGTGTTAGATATGCAAATATATAAGAATTCTGTGGTATGTATGTAAATGAACCTACAAAAATATAGTACAGTTTCTATATACTGTTAGTGCTTAAAGAAAGTAGTCATTCTAGGCAGCAGAGATATTACAACTCAGTTCTAGAAAGCAGTGACACTCCAACTCGACCAAATCCAGTTGGGTTATGAGAAGCAAAGCATTTCATACGTAGATAAAAGTGTGAAGTCCCAATTTTCTTACAACAAACAAGGAATGTACTAAAACCATACATAATTTTCGCATAAATCCTGGGATTTGCAGAGAGTTGCTTCACATAAGATAAAGATAATAATTGCTCATTGTTATTGCCTGAAATGATTTGATTATCTAATTATTACAGGAAACTAGTCATTTGTCATTCTTGTTTGTAATTAACAGGGTATTGCAGATGTACTGCATCACGACATCCATCCATTTGCCAAAATCCTGATGGATAAATATTCATTTCTTAAATATATACTAAATAAAAACATTTTGCAATCTAGAACTGAAACAAGAGCATATTTTGCGCGAAATATATATAAAATGTTTATGTATTACCCAGACCATAACTACGTTAATAAGACCAGCAAGAAAATTTCAATAAAATCCAAGCTTAAAAGTTATCTAAGCATGATAAAAACACAGAAAAAACATACCCTCCAGTGTTCCCGATAGACATGATGCTACTTGCACAAGAGTTGAAGCTTGCTTTACTTGGTTTACCTGCTATTAGAAAAGAAGAAAATAAATTATTTTAAGGAAAGAAGCTTGTGGATAGTAATTACTATAAATTCATATCCAAAAAAGTGCCAAAATGGTTCCATGACTATTTGTAAGGGGTTCATTTTAATTCTAGAGCCTATAAAAATGTTAATTTAGTTCCAAAAGTCTTTTAATGGGGCCTAAAATAGTTTCTCCCTGTGAATTATTCAGCTCATATTAAAAAACTTTATAGATTATGGGACTAAATTAATCCCATGTAAATAATAAGAGGATTATTTCGACACTTTCCTCGATTCATATCTTGTAGACCAAATAAATCCAGGCAATAAATCCAGGCATACTCTGGATTATTTTAAGAACTGAAAGGCAAATCAACGCTGCAATAGTTACCATCTTTGATACCATCAAGACCTGCCTCTTTGCGGGCTTGCCTTCCAAGTCTATATTTCTGCACAATAAATACAAGAAGGCACCTCCCATGAGCAACAGAAATTGATGGAAACTGCAAAATTATAAGTGAAAAACTAGGATTAAAAAAGCACAACAAAAGGTCAACATGGTGAAGAAGACAAACCTGCAGATGGCTCTTGAGATGATAAAGTGTCAATCCCCTCATGCCCATGACTCTCAACACAGACTTCGGTGTCGCTTCTGCAGATTACAATGCAGATGGAAATATTGATGATTAGGTTGCTAGAAATCTATCTCTTCTCCAAAATATTATAAACCCAAACACGGTAAGTGAAATACATGTTCCACATACTTAAATTCAAGAAAGCGATTATGGCTAGGGGTCCTCTCTGGTCTCATTTAGTAGGTAAAAGCTAGAAATCATGTTTCTAAAAATGATGAAATTTGTTAAATTTACCATCTTATTATTTGTGTAATTAAGTACTATTGAGATTTATATCTAGTTTAGGGTACTAATGTAAATAGAAAATATAGAAGAAGTTTACGGATTTATTTGTAAAATATTGTGAAGTTCTATATAAGCCTGAGTCACTAATAATAGAACATGATTTTAGAGTAATTTTTTCTATTTGGAATCAGAGTTGAACTCTAGCCGTTTTTTTTTGCCTTCTGAAGAGGCCGTCGGGATCGACGTACAGAGACCCGAAACTCCCAATTTTTATGTTCCTTTCATTTCGTTCTCGCGAAGTAGCCGTGATTACAACCAATCGAGACCCCAACGACTGTATAGCGGCGACCAAGTCGTGATCAACGTACAATGACCCGAAACTCCCAATCTTTCCCTTCTGCTTTGTCCTTGAGAAGCAGCCGCAACTAGAACTAACTGGGACACTAATGGTGCGATAGTGGCATACAACAACTAGGCGTGAAGGATCGTGACTTCCAGAGAACCGTAACTCCCGTCCTTTTGTTTCCGATCCTTCATGATCGAATAGGCGGGGCTGACAGGAAGGTCATGAGGTGATCGTAATGCACAGGGAAAGCGATGAAGCGATCGCAAACGTGATCGCAATGTATACATGTAAAGAATCAAATTCGCGTGTGATCTAGACTTAGATCCTTGTACTTGAGGGTGTCAGAAGATAGAGATAATGCGGGAGGTAAAAGATTGGAGCTTCTGGGAAAGATAGATTCTGAAGTTCTGAATGATTTGGTTTCTCTGGTAGTGAATGGTGGATGAAGGTTACACCAACTCGATGTAAAGATTGTTTTTCTTCATAGTGAGTTACTGGAGGAAGTGTATATGAAGATACCACCAGAATTCGGTACAGGCTAGACAGTGGCAAGGTTTGCAGGCTCAAAAAGTCGTTTTATGACTTGAAGCAGTCTCCATGAGCCTGGTTTGACAAGTTTAGAAAGTCTATGGTGGGCATGAGATATCAACAAATCAATGTCGACCGTATGATGTTCTTCCGACAACATGAAGTTCACATTACTATGCTTATTACGTATGTTGATCACGTGATTGTCACTTGTGATGCGAGACAGAGATTGTTCAGCTAAAGGTAAGATTGAGCAAAGAATTTGAGGTGAAGGACTTTGGACATCTCGAATACTTACATGGGATTGAGGTGGCCTGTGAACCAGAGGGGGTGGTCTTGTCTCAGAGAAAGTATGTAATCGATTTACTCAAATAAAAAAAACATACTGGGATGGAAGCCTGCAATCTCTCTAATTGATTAGAAGGCTAAGATGAGTTCAGAGTAGGGGTGCAAATGTGTCGAACACAAGCAAGCCCAGGCTCAGTTCTTGTTCGACTCATTAAAAAATATCAAAGTTCATGTTCGACTCATTTATATTTCGAACACAAAAAATGTGTTCGTGTTTGGCTCTTTTGCTTAGCAAGCTGAACACTAGCTATTCGCAAATAAAGGGTCGTTTTGACAAACCTGACCACACAGTCGTAGGATATTAAGAGTTAAGACGAGGTTTAAGTCTTATTATTTATATTAAAACACCATTTAAATATAATTTAACATACTTTTATTCTATTTTTTTTAATTAACAATTTTAATGGACTATATATCTTTATAGCCATGTAGTCATTTAATTTTTTTAGAAATATTGCTCGTCAATATATATGTGTGTGTGCGTGTGTGTGCGGGCGCGCACCACCAGCCGTTACCTGTTGGTAGAGTCCCATTGATCCACGAATCCCCCGCTGGCCAATTTATCGGTAGTGAGGGCGGTCCTCAAATAGTTAGGCACATGAGGGTGACTGGAGGCTCATATAATAGGCCCCAACCATTCTTTCTAATATATATTTGCTTCGAGCTAAAATGAGACGAACATGAATAAAAAAATTTTTATTTGTGTTCGACTCGTTTACATATCGAACACAAAAAAATTATTCGTGTTCTACATGTTAACTTAGCGAACGAATCAAACACGAGCTTCTTAATTAGCTGAACACGAATTGTTCATAAACAACGAGACGCTTTGACATCCCTAGTGCAGAGGCAAGATAGCCATATTATCGCGAGAGGTGCCAAAGATTGATGGGTCATCGGATCAATTTGAGTCACACTAGTCTCGACATCTCATTTGTAGTGAGCACGGTGAGTCGCTACATGCATGATCCAAGGAAGACTAATATGGACATAGTATATAGGGTTCTGAGGTATCTGAAGAGTGCACCAGAGAAGGGGTTGAGCATGTAGGCATTAAGGGCTAATGAGACTTTGACTAAGTGAGTTGTGTTAATGACAGGAGGTTATCATCAAAATACTGCATTTTCGTAGGGGGTCACTTGGTCTCTTTGAAGAGCAAGAAACAGTCAGTAGTAGCGAGGTCAACAATAGAGGTAGGGTATAGCTCAAGGTAGACTAAGGAGCTAAAATGAAGTTGCGTTGCGACAAGAAGTTAATAATTAACATTGCCAACAACCTGGTGCAATATGATAGAACCAAACATGTGGAAATTGATAGGTTTTTCATCAATAAAATATTGAATAACAGAGTACTAGAGGTAAGTCATGTAGCCGCTAGAGAGAAGTGGCCGACTGCCTCACCAAAGGACTTGGCTCTTTAGATTTGGCTAGGTTATGTAACAAGATGGGCTTAGTGGATATCTCTTGCCTATCTAGAGGAGGGGATGTTGAAATTTGTATCTAGTTTAGAATCTTATTGTAAATAGAAAACATAAATGAAGTCTATAAAGATTTATTTGTAAAATGTTATAAGGCTCTTATATAAATCCAAGTCATTAATAATATAAGTGACTTTTACCTCCTCGGCATTCCTTTAAAATTGATGATTCATTTTCATTCCTAATACGAGTGAAAATGAAATCACTGTTTTCTAAAATATACTTATCATCTAAAAACAATCAAATGAATCCTTAGTTTCTCTGAGAAGCTAAAGGGCATGTCAGATTATTTTTATTTTTTATTTTTATTTTGTTTTGTTTATTTGATTTAAACAAAAACAATAAATAAAAGTGATATTAAATGGGCCCCAATATTCTTCTTTTTTTTTGCCTGGCGAGTTGTATTATTTCAGCCAAGATCTCTTCAAATCTTTTGTGATGGAATAGAACTTAATGTTATAGTGTTTCAGTCAAGATCTCTTCAAAGCTTTGTGGGGGTATAGAACCTTATGTGCTACTATATATTCAGGAAAAAAATGTTCAAATAAGTTTGGATATATATTGTTATTAACAGCTAAGTAGCACTCTTTTTATCTTCTTAGTTCAAAAATGTTTGGATATATATTTTATTAATGCTAATTATGGTTCTTTTTATCTCTTAGTTTCTTTGATTTCATTTCAATAAATAATAGTCTATACAATCTAATTTAGATATCCTAATAATATATAATAATTTGTAATAATACATATTCCAAATCTAACCATTCAGCTATAAGGAAAGAATATGTAAGATTAATATTCAGAACTCAGTACAATAATTTAAATAAGTAAACTCTTAATTTTGCCCGATTTCAGTTAATCTTGATTGATATCCCCCCTCAAATTGATGTTGACTGATCAAGAAACATCAATTTGCCAACAAGAAACTGTTGATGCTACCGAGAAACTGTCTTAGTAAATATATCAGTAGTTTGAAAATTGGAAGACATTTTAAATAGGATTGCCGACGAATAGGAAGGTATTGGTGTGAACAGAGAAGAATCGTGCCCTTGAATCCAAGCCATCGAACAGTTGCACAGATGAACAGATGAAGTTGTCCAGAAGAATGAACAACCCGGTCGAGCGAACCAGACGAGCAGTCGAAGACCAGAGAACCAGTAAAAGCAGGGAGACTTGCTGCCTAGGGAGAGGAATCTGAAGTTGAAACAATAAAGTCCTCGAGTCTTGACTGTCGAAGCCCATAGTGCCGAAGCCGTGAGTGCCGAAGCCGAGAGTGCCGAAGCCGGGTAGTGCCGAAGCCGGGAGTGCCGAAGCAGGGAGTTCCGAAACCGAGAGTCGCCGAGCCGGAGTTCCGAACCGAGAGTGCCTGGCCAGGAGTGCCGAAGCGAGTGCCGGCTCGAGAGTACCAAAGCTGGAAGCGCCAAAGCCGAGAGTTCTAGGATTTTCCAAAGCTGAAACAGTCGAACTTGGAAGGAATTTCGAATCCTTCAATCCTTGAGTGTGACGAAGAAGCCGAAGTCGAAGTGGACAAAGCTGAAGCGGAAGATGTAGGAAGTAGCCGGCGAGATGGAATGAGCTCGAGTTGAAGATGAAGGCGAATGATTCACAAAGGCAAGGAAATACTTCCTCTCTCCCCGCAAGAAGACCGGCGAGAAGGGAGTATTGACCGTCCTCCAATGTCTATTGGTGGTTAGGCAAAAAACTTGGCTCTGATAACATGTTAATGATTTTGAACAAATAGGTTGCTTGCCTTGTTCCTTTGATTTCATTCTAATAAATAATAATCTATACAATCTAATTTAGGTATTCTAATAATATATAATAATTTGTAATAATACATATTTCAAATCTAACCATTCAGCTATAAGGAAAGAATATGTAAAATTAATATACAGAATTCAGTACAACAATTTAAATAAGGAAACTCTTAATTTTGCCCGATTTCAGTTAATCTTGATTGATACTTTGAACAGTCTAGAGATTGCTGGTTGTGTTTTTCTTCTTTTTTTTTTTTAATTATTATTATTATTATTATTATTTGCAAATTATACTGTTTCTTGTCAAAATCTCTTGAAAGCCTTTGTGCTGTCGTATATAACCTTATCTAGATGTTGTACATTAAGGAAAAATGTTCATTTATATTTGATTGCATATTGTTATTAATTTATATTTTAAGCTAAACTAAGTTCAGCCATCTTTTCTTCATCAAGTATAAAAAAAATATGATGTGTAAGGATATTTTTGGCCATTGAAAGTACAAGAATAGCAATTAGATGCTTAAAAATGTTTGAAAGTTATTGTAAGTCTTATAATATCCAGTGCAATATTTCAATAATCATATATTGTTAAACAATAAACAAATCAGGAAATTTAAGAATGTATTAAGCTAGGAAATTGGAGATTCAAAAATAAATATTTTTTTCTAAAAACGGCTAATAAGTATTATTTGGAAAAGATAGGTTCATAAAACAAATATGAGACAACAAGATGTCCTTGGAGTAATTTTTTTATTTTAAAAAGTAAAACAACAGAGAATAAGCTGAAGTAAAAGAAAAAATAAACCAATATTATTAACATTCCAAGTAAAGGGTAGCCTGGTATTGGAACTAGATGAAATTGAAAGTTTAACAAGACTTAATCAATCTAGGCAATGAGATGATGGAAATTTTATGTGTTCGTCTTATTTAAATCGTTAATTGAATATAAAAGCAATGAACTCTGAGACCTCCAATTTGTAAAGAGAAATGCCACTAGGTTAAATAGTCAGTGGTAGAAATTTCTATATAAATGATGAAAGACACCACGAAATTTTGCCAAATTTGATGGATATTGTAGATAGCAAATTACCGTCTTGAATTTGAAGTTATCCATGAAAACATACCATTAAAGAAATGAATCAAGCCGAAAGAGCGAGAAGAAAAGATGAAAGCTAGGTTTCCATGAGTCACTTAAAGAATTGGAATATGAAAAATCCAATTAAAACCCTTTAAATAAAGAACGGCTAGACAAAATACACATCAGATAAATATTTGAAAGAAAAATTTTAGTAAGATTTCATATTCTTACAACATATCATATATTTTATGTTTATGCCCAACCAATAATCCCCGACGTTAGTGGCAGAACTAGAATTTAAGAAGAGGAGTGTCGTAACTAAAAATTAAAAGTAGGCTATTATTAAAATTTAAAGCTTTCATCTTCTTTCTTTTTTTTAACTATAAAAAATATATTTAATATTATAGTATTATTAAGTATTTAAATGTAGGGGCAAAATTTTTAAGTGTATTTGTATAGCCCAAAAAAAGGCCCTCGCCGAGCAGAAGAAAAGTCGTTGTCAGAGCCATCGCCAACACCTACGACAACCACCCTGCCCTAGTCGGTCAGCCTGCTGACCGACCAACCTCAATCAGCCACAGGAAGAAGTCACCGTCTATCAAGAGACGACCGTCACCAAGCCCGTTGGTCCACGGTCGGCTACCCCCCAACTTATACTGACCACTATGGTTGACCCCTTCCAACCGATTGGCCAACGTCGTCGGGCAAATGAGTGACCCTCAACTGGCCACTAGGGCCGGCCACATGAAGTGGTGGGCCACTGCCGGCTACAATGAAGGAGGACTGTCGACCACCTTGGTCGGCCACCCCCGGAAGCTCATCCACCTGGATCAACCACCAAAAGCTACGTGGGTTGACCACCAGACACCAATAGACCTCACAGGTAAGAAATTCCAGGAGGGTCGATCCAAGCAAGGGAAAGGCCGGAACACCCCTCTCAGCTTCTCTTAGAGCAAGGCAGTAACTGTAATATTTATTCTCCCATCACTTTCTCTATAAATAGAGGATCCCTTTGCATGTGTGGTACCATAGGCTATCTCTTACCACTAAACTAGGGAGATCTCTCACATTTTATTCCTACTAGTAAACTTCAAGTTATATGGAATAAAAAGGGCTAAAAAGACCGGACACCTCTCTTTGGCCCCCCACAGAGCATGCTATCTATCTCTCTTTCTCAATCCCTCGAAATTCGGCTCTATTCCATGGGCACAGTCCAAAGGATAGATTTGGGTTCAACATTATTAAGGAATATTAAAAACAACAACAACAAGAACAAGCCTTTATCCCACTAGGTGGGGTTAGCTATCCTTTTTCTCCATCGTGTCTTATTGAGTTTTATATTTTCATTTAATTCTAATAAATTAAGAATATTTTCTTTACAACATGCCAAGGTTTTTTTAGGACTACCTCTAACTTTCTTAACATAAGTCGGATTTAAAAAATCTACTATACTAACCGGATTATCAAATGATAGATGTTTAATATGACCAAACCATCTAAGATGACTCTCTCTAACCTTGTTTGCCACTAGAGCTGCACCAAAGCTTTCACGGATATACTCGTTTCACATTTTCTTTAAATGTAAAGCCACTCGTACCCTAAGAATTCTTATTTCAACAACGCTTAATTTAGTTTTATGCTTCTCTTTCATAGACCAACAATCTGCACTATAAAGCATTGCAGGTCTCACGACCATTTAATAAAATTTTCATTTAGTGAAAAGCGGTACTTTTTATCACACAATATGCTCGATGCAATAAAGAATATTAAAAAGTTTCGTAAAAATCTAAGGGTGATGAGCGTCTTCTGTTAGGATTTTTAATTTTATAATCTAATTTCATGACCCAAATTCATAAAACACATAATGACCAAGATATTTGAATTCATGATTTTCATATACCTATAAATAAGAGAAACATACCTGTGTTCATGATTGTAAAATTAGATTTTAAGAGATTGAGTTTCTCTCTCTAATCTCTAAAACTTTATGTATTTTATGATGGAGGGAAATCAACATATATAATGAAAAATATGAATTTGCTTTCATTGACCTTCAGATATATACACTGATCAACAGTGTTTTCTTTAAATTCAAAGAAAATGATGGTATCATTGAAGTTAAGGTACCATTATCAATAAGTTTGCTTAAGTTCGTACATTAATTTTTTAAGTTTACACATAATGTGTTCATTTCCTTTAACTGAAAATCATTCAGGTTGACTCATGTAGACCTCTTCATCTGAATTCTCATTCAAAAAGACAGTTTTCACATCCATTGGTGTAACTCAAAATCATAATGAGCTAATAGTGTCATGATAATTCTAAATGAATTTTTCATAGAAACCGAAGAAAATGTTTCTTTAGAGTTGATGTCATCTTTCTGAGTGAAACTCTTGACAACAATTCTAGCTTTATATCATTCAATCTTGTCATATGGGTCATTTAAACCCGACTCTTTTATAACCTTCAGACAATTCAACGACATCTCAGACTGTTGTGATTCATCAATTTCAACCCATCTTTCATTGCATCTAACAATTTAGAAGAATTTACACCTTCTATGACTTGTGAAAATGAAATTGGATCTACAATGACTCCCAAGTCGAATTCAGACTCATGTAGATAAACCCATAATCATCAGAAATAGCAGATCTTCTTTGTCGTTGAGACCTTCTAAGTACTACTTCATGTGGTTCATCTAACACAGGTTTATTAGTGATAATTTCATTATGGAATGTTTGATCATTTATCTGTTATTCGTGTAAGTTGTCAAACTGTTCAACAACTATAGGAATCACGACTTTAGAAGAAATTTCAAATAAAAGAACTTGAATCCTAATTTCTTGGATCTCTACTTTATGTGGTTTCAAACTCTCATTAACTTCACCATTTTCAATGAACTTAGCATTTCCAACTTCAATAATTCTTATACTGTGGTTAGGACAATAAAATCTATACCCTTTAGATTTTTCTGGATAACCAATGAAAAAACCACTAGTTGTTCTTTAAGTCCAGTTTCTATTCATGTGGATTATAAATCCTTATTTCCACTGGCAACCCTAAACATGCAAGTGCTTTAAACTAGGGTTCCTTCCTGTCTACAGTTCAAATGGAGTCTTTGAAACTGCTTTATTAGGAATTTTGTTTAACTATGCAGCGATCTTTAAAGCATGCATCCACAACAATGACGGTAAAGAAGAATTACTCATCATACTTATAACCATTTTCATCAGAGAACGTTTTTGTCTTTCTGCAACACCATTTTATTGTGGTGCTCTTGACATAGTATATTGAGCACATATGTCATTAGATTGAAGTAATTTAGCAAATGGACTTGGACATTGTCCAGATTCATTGAAGCTTTCATAATATTCATCACTTATATCATGACTGATAATTTTTACTTTTTTGTCTAATTGTCTCTCAAACTCAATTATAAACACCTTTAAGACATCTAGTGATTAAGATTTTTGATATAAAAAGTAGACATACCCATAACGCAAAAAGTCATTAATAAAGGTGAAAAAAATACTTTTATCCAACAAAAAATAGAACATCAAAAGATTCACAAACATCAGTGTATATAATTTCAAGGAGTTGTGTGCTTCTTGTGGTGGCTTTCTTAAGTGTGTGTTTTGTGTGTTTTCCCATAATACAATCCATACAGATGTCAAGATCAGTAAAATCCAAATCATAAGGATTTTATTATTTACCAATCATTCAATTCTTTCTTTAGATATATAATCCAAACATTTATGTCACAAATAAACTGAACTTTCATTCATAAAATCATGTTTAGTACCAACATTATGATGCAATGTCAACAAAGTCTCAGCAAATAGGTTATAAAGCTTAAGCTTATATAGAATATCACAAAGAATATCATCCATTCACAAATTTAAAAAAAATATCCAACAAAATTAAGTCTAGACAATGAAATCAAATTACGATAAACAGAAGGAAAATAAATTATTTGAAAGAGGTCTAAATGATATCCAATATCTAAAATCAATCAATAGATTTCAATGACTTCAATTGGAGCTTTAACTTGGCTTCCCATGAAGATAAATTTTTCATTTGAATTTATGGGTTAGTTGTAAGGAATCCCTACGTCGTATTAAAAACAAGAGTGACACAATCCTAATCAATCCACCAAGTATTATAATGAACTTATGCCAAATTTCATTCGAAATATACAAAAATACAACATTTACCTTTCTTCTCGAACCAAACTTTAGACTTCTCACACTCATTTTGATAATGTCGATGCTTTCTGCAAAAACAACACTTAATTTTTTTTATGTTCCGCTTTGTGAATCGGGGAAGTGACATTAATTTTTAGTAGTCCTTGTTGGCCCTTTTCATTCATATTTTCAAGTTTCTTTACAACTCTTCTTTGATAACCCGTGAGATTAATGGAGTGATTTCCTCATTTCTTAAACCTTTCTTTCTCTTGAATGACCATACATTGCAGGTCATTCACATTCCACTTATCTTTCATAGTGTTATAATTCATGTGAAATGGACTATACTCAGAAAGCAAATAATTAATGATAAATTGTACAAAGAAATTTTCATTCACTTCCATTCTTGGGTCTTAAGTGTTGATGTTATGTTCGTCATTTCGACGATATGCTCATGCATAATACGAGAACAATCAAATTTCATGTTGGTTAACATACTTAATAGTGTCTAAGCAAGAAACTTATCAACAGAGTCAGTCTGAGAACATCCCTCAGCAAATTACATGGATTCCTTAGCACTTTCAGTGCTAGAAAATGTACACTTTATTTTGTTTGTTACAGTTATTCGCATAAATATTAAGCTCAATCTTTTCTATTTTTCGCAAGCTTTAGAGAAAGATTTTTGCTTAACATTGCTAGAAGCAATAATAGTAGTGAGTTTCTCAGTCGTAAGTGTCAAATCAAGATCTACAACACCAAGGTGAAACTGGACTTGCTCACACCATTCACACGAATTAAGCTCATTGAACGTCAGAACATATGTAGCATGTGAATGAAGAGAAACAGGAGTAGATACTGCAAATAAATAGAACATGTTCATACATTTATGCTTCGAGTATTAAACTTAAACTGATATTCATATCTAATCAAATTAAATGAAAATATTAATAGTGTATTGAAAATCTATTTTTGGTGATATAACACAACACAATAATAATCATAATTGATGATTGAATTATTAGTTTAACATAAATGGTAATTGTTTATACTCAAATTAGACAAGTCTATTATCTTTGAATAAATTAACATATCAAATCAAGTATATAAATAGGTCACAATCATATTCAAGATTATAAAATAAATAATCAACATTTAGGCGATCCACAAATATTTTATAATCAACGAATTTCAATATACTCATAGTGAAATACAAAAAACTATTTCATACTAATTTGATCACTTTGATTACTAATAAATTAAATAGAATATAGACATCAAATAAAAAATAATTTCAACCACAATAATATATATTTCATATCATAAATTAATGATAACATAAATTATAAGTCAAGTCCTATTCAAAACCCAAATTTAATAATACCGAAATTAATCTCTCATTTCAACGATTAACTTTAGTGATCTAATTTTCAAGATCTAACTTACAGCGAATATTTAATGCAATTAACATAAACAAAATTAAATGAAAAATCACAAATTCAACTATCAAGTACTCTAATACCTTATGTTAGGATTTTTAAATTTATTATGATTTAAATTCATAAAATGCATAATGACCAAGATTTTTGAATTCATGATTTTTCATACCCATAAATAAAAGAAATATACCTGTGTTCATAATTGTAGAATTAGATCTAAAGAGATGGAGTTTCTCTCTATAATCCCTAAAATTTTCTGTACTTTCTAGTGGAGGAAAAATATAAGGTGTCTATCAAGGGGAATAGATGACCCTTCTCTGAATTATATGTTATTAATCACCATCCATCATAGTGGTTACTAACTAATAGAAGTGTCTGTTGAGTTACATAATTTATATTTATTATTGTTATTATAAAAATAAATGACCCGGTGATTATTGACCAATAGGAGTGTCTGTTAGGTTCTCTGAATTAATTAATTACATAATTTATATTTGTTATTAAAATATGACTCGCATTTGTGGTTTTGTGGGCAATCTGGGCCATGAGAAAAAATAAATATCTCCCTCAACCACCAAATGGGTCCACCACTGCTCTGGCGCATGGTTCAAGCTTATAGAATTCACTCATTAGTGTAACAACATAAATAATGTAGATATTGAACCCAATATAGCTAGCTATGTAGTGAGCAAGTTGTTCTGCATATTAATTCTAACTAGATGAACTATGGTATGGTTCTAAACAGAGGGCAAGTACCCTTGGTGATTTCTTCCAACAACAGCCTCTAGTCAGATGGCTAGTACTTTAGGCAAATTAATGAGTTCTTTTAAACAAATAAACACAATTGAAGAGCAACTTTATGTGTCCCTTAGATGAATTCAACAACTAAATACTTAGGGTTGGGTTAGAACAAAGTCTTGAGAGACTTCTCTAAAATACATTTTAGGTGACTCGAGGCTTTGAGCAACTATAAGCTTTATGAGCTACTAGGTGCAGGCAGTTAAAGCAAATTCTCAATCAGTTTTTAAAACCCAACACTTTTGGATTGAGTTAGAACTAAAAGACTCGAGACTCATCTAAAATGCAGTTTTAGGAGACATGAGGCTTTGAGCAATTTGAAGCCTTGTGAGCTACAGGTGTAGGCGGTTTAATCAAGGTCTCAATCAACGATTTCTTAAAACCAATGCAAGTTCTGAAAGTGAATTGATTAACCTACTCCAAGTGAATATATTGGTGTATATCATTTCCCCAATTCTCATCTTTCTAAGAAGCTGAGAAGAGCTGGAGAATAACAATAGTGACAAAACCAATTCAACTTGGGTAACTCTGGCTATATGCTTTGATTAATTTAGAGCATTTACACAACAAAATGCATAATGTTTTAGCATGAACTTAACATTATGCATTGATCCTTGTAAATTTAAGGTTTATTATTTTGTTTTAGAGCTTTAAAATTTAAGCTTTATTCATCATGCACTTCACCGGTTATTTTATTAAATCTCATCTTCATGCAAATATAAAAAAAAATTAAGCATGTTTTAGGCATTGTTGTTATCGATGAGCTTATATTAATTCACCTTTTTGATATCAATCATAGCTTTTCCTATTGCTAAGAATTATCTATCCATGATTACTAGAATTTTTTATCTTCATCCAAAAAAAAATATTATGTAGTCAACTGGAAAAGAAACCTATTGACTTTCATTAGATGTCTTCTGTAACTGCTCTAGGATAAGTTAATTGACAATCTAAGAATTGAAAATTTAAAGTTGTAAGTTAAACTGCTCATAATCTTAATTTCCTAAAAATTGATAAATGTACGAAATTTATATAAGACCGTCACATATTGTCTTTCTAAAAAAAATTCTCCTGTAGGACACTACATTCTTCAACTAAAGGCATTTTCTCAAAATCTCATAATTCTTTTCTCCTTTCAAATTTATTTCGTAAATTTCATATAACTAGGCATTTTTTCAAGAACTTCAATAGATGGGATGTTTATAATTATGCTCCTAGAGTTTCACAACTTAGTTCAAACTTTGGTAGAAAAAGAAAAAAACCACAATTACAAAGTTAAACATTCAAATCTATAACAAATATATAAAAAGTTGGACAAAGTAAACAAAGAATAATGAATCCCTTATGTTTGATTTGCTCTCCTTTTCCTGTTCTTTCTCCTTATTCTCTTTCCAGTGCTTTCTCTCATGCTAAGTCCACTATCCCCATCAATCTAAACAAAACTTAGTCCCTATTACACTCTCTACTGCCCCCTCTAACGATCAGCACAGGCCCTCTTCAATGAACTCCCCCAACCACAGAATCAACAACACAAGTTTATCCCAATTACCCTGGTCCGCCGCTCCACGAAGCAGATTAAGCTCTGTAATCAGCGCAGCACCCTCATCCGATACGATAATACACCATCAAAGTGATTACGAACTTAGACATAGAATGGGAATGGGAGTGAGTAAACGAATGCGAGAGATAGAGAGAAGGGTCGGTAGGACTTACTATCGGGCCCGCCGAGCTTGGCGACGGCATCGACAAAACGATCATGGAGGTCCGGCGTCCACCTAAGCCGCGGCTTCGGGTCTCTTGACAGCACCGCGGCCGCCGCTTCCGTCGACCCGTACTGGTAGCCCTTCTCCACCCGCACAAAACTCTCAATCATTTTCCTCGATCCTCCGCTTCCTATCAAGTTCTTCTCTCCCTCAACAACTTTCAGAACACGGAGAGAAACGAAACTGAAGCAATCACAGCTTCCTTACCTCCATGGCTGAAATCTCAAATGAACCACTGTGAGATTCCAAATCCCAAGTAAGAGACAGCAGTGCTGTGTGGGAATAAGATGTTGAGAGAGATAGAGAGAGAGAGAGAGGAGTGGAGATGGAGAGAAGAAATCGGCTTCCACGACGAATCGAATCTCAGAAAACGTACACAGCTAGACAATAAAAGGTTCCATCTCTGATAATTTTGTTTCAGTCCTTCAATCAAAATTTATATATATTAAATTTGAGGCTGTCGGTATATGTATGATATGTCCTGATGCAAAACTGTATCCAGAATTATTTCTAAGGCTTGATCATCTTATAAGGGCTCATTCTTGACTTTCCAAATATTGGTCTTAACCTTCCAAGCAGCTTGAAGGTTCGTGATCATCTATTTCGGATCTCAAGGAGAGCTAGAAAGTGACTTAAATTTCTAAGTGGTGGGTTCCATTTCTAATCTTCTATGATAGTCAAAGGGGAAATCTTATGGCTATATCTTAAGCACTAAGAGAGAAGAAAGACATCACAAAACATAAGGTCAACATCACAAAAAGCGACTTAATCTTTTTTCGAAAGAAGTATTACTTCTCGAATGATATGATGTTGAAATTGTCGAATTCAATTGATCGAGCGTATTCTCCTCCTTCTAGGTGTGTCGCTATTCTGATGCAATAATTTCTCTGCAGCCGACACTGATAATTGACTTAAGTGTTATTGTGGTAATATTGTGAGAATGAGTAGATGAGAATTGGTGATATTTGATGATATTATAATGATATTTTACCATAATACTATTAAATATGCATATATTTTATCCGTACATAACATTATTATCCGCAAATAATATTTTCTCATATATTAGAGAGAATATTACTCGTGGAGCGCGATATATCTAGACTACGCATATAATATTATTGCATATTGTTGTACAATATATGTATAATAATTTTCATGTTAAAATTTACATTTTATTTTCATAAATACATAAGAATTGAGGGGCATATTCGTAAATCTTCCAAATACTTTTCTAATATTCGGCTGCCATCTAAGAATTAATTTGATACTTTTATAAAAAAAAAAAGACTAAAATGACAGATATAAATAGCCAAGTAATCATTTAACACTTTATTCCACAAATAAGTAGTATGTAAGAATGAGAGAGAACATGAAGAAATTATTACACCAAGAATCCTAATACAGTTTTGCATCAACACTCAAATAAGAGCCTGCAACGTATACAAATAGACCCGAATTTAATACATGGTTGAGCATTTATGTACACGTGGCAGATCCTGATTGAAGTTCTGATGCATGCATCAGAACTCTCGGTGAAATAAATTTTCAAGAAAATAGTTTTTACATATCAATCAATCAAAGTTTTAAATTTATAAAATTTGATTTTTTTTCGTATTTTATTAAAAAATAATAGTATTATTTAAACTAAAAATAAATGAGAAACAAATTATGCCATGTATGTAAATTTTATTTTATTTTATATATATTAAAAAAATCAGTGACGTTGGAGCAGGTTAAGAAGAATGCTCTGGCGGAGCAGTGGAAGCAGGATCACGTGCGGGCGAGTCACGTATGGAATATTCGGAACTGATGGAAACCCTGGGTGGGGGCCCACAAGACGACGCATTTCGCGCGTGGCGGTTGCGAAGCAGATGACGCGAGAATATTCTCTAAAGCCAGTGGTCTTTTTTTATTATTTATTTTTCGGCCATTTACATTCATACCACCCAATTCATATGTATTTACCTATCAAACACCTAAAACATTAATATTTACAATTATGCCACTCAAATCTTTCACATCACTTAAAAAAATATCAGTATTTTAATTTTTTACAGTCGAAATATATCTTTTCATGCGTAGATAAAATGACATATATATAAAATTGTAGTTTAAGATGTCAAATATCTAAGTACATATAAATTATGTGGTATGTATGTAAACCTTCCCCATTCCACCAAATTCTTATATATTAAATTGTTTAATAACTAATATGTGTGTGTGTGTGTCGCTCGCCTTGGCCTGTTGGTGACGGGGTCACTGTAAATTCTCTGAGGTCAATGGTTCGATCTCACCTTGATGTGAGGGCTCTCGAATGTCAAGACACATGATGTGGCTCTCATCATGGAGCCATAAATGAGCATGAGAAACAAATATTTGGGTCTCTGCCAAATATCGATTTCTCACACACACACACACACACACACACACCAACCAATCTCTTTGGGCTTCACAAGCATCGCTAGATAGCTCGAGTTTGAACCTCATTAGCCAACACATTCGAGTACAATCTCCATACAGCGGACAACTCCATAAAGGGGATTCGAACCTCATACCAGAGGGGACTTACACCTCCGAAGCGGATGCTTTGCCAACCGACCTCGGTACATACATAAAACATAATTGGTGGAACATCTGTTCGTCAATGTAAGTCCCCTCAAGTCGGGGGTTCAAATCCCCTCTAAACAAGTTGTCCGCTATATGAAAGTGTGACGTTAATTAGTTGGCTCATGGGGTCCAATCCCAAACCTAACGGGATTGCGAACCCAAGGGGTTGATTCACATTTCCACCCGTCAACCAATCTTTATATACATCATATATATATATATATATATATATATATATATATATAGGTGTTCATCTTGTGGCATCCAAAGGCAAATTTAATAAAAAATCTGACATCTTGATGTCCAAAAAATAAAGAAATATATTTATGGTTTGATTTATTAAAAAAAATGATTAAAAAATTCACTTCAAATTAAGATACTCTATTTTTGCGTGCACAGTACTTATTCAAGTAGTGATTAAGATTAAAAAAAGGAGGTAGAGACATCACGAGCAAAGTTTGAAAATAGTAGAAATTTTATTTAAGAAAAAAATTAAAATATGTTCACATTCTTTGAATTTTATGGGTCAGCTTATTTCGTACGGTGCATTTTAAAAACCACCCAAGGGCGTTTGGGTAAACTGTGTTTTTGTAGCTTTTTTCAAAAACTGTATTTCCATACCACTGAAATCAACGTTTCCACACCGTTAGAGGCTAAATGCGGTGGTTGCTTTCTAACTACGATCTAACTTATAAAAAATAAAAAAATAAAAAAATGTAAGTCATTGTAGTTTTTAAAAAACACAGATTATTTTTAAGCAACTTATCAGCAACTTATTAATAAACTGTAGTTACCTCAAACAAACCCTAAGATTATCATATACATGTATTTAGATTAAAGTGTCATATGCTTTACGATGGAAGTTTTATGGATAAATTTTGTATTATCAAAATATGTTTGGGAGTTAGTTCTAAGACTCGAGGTCAAAATATGATTGGAACAAAATAAATCTTTAAGAATAAGTAAGATGATTCAGATAGGATTATCAAAAATAAGACTAAAGTAGGTGTACCCAAATAAAAGGTAAAGATTTGAGGATTGTGGACCTCATTACCTTTAATGAGATTAACAAAATCTGTTCCTAGCCCGCTGTTAGTATGTAGAATCCATCCCTAGTATAGGATCCCTCAATAAGTTCTTGTAGATGACTCCCTATTGGTCGTACGTAAAGCGTACGTAGCGCTGCGTAAGTCCAGCAAGTTACATGGAGGTTACATAGGGGTATTTCCGTGTTTTATCCCTTGTAACCTCCCTGTAACCTCTCTGTAACCTCCCTGTAACCTTCTTATTTTTGCAGGTTACAAGTAGGTTACATGAAAGTTATACATGTAGCATCCTCCTATTAGATGACACATGCAGCCTTGCGTACATTTTACGTATGCAAATTTTTTCCCTATTGGCTATGGCATATGGCCAAATTAAATCAAACTCCAATTTCTTAATACTACTCTTTTGATTCAAGTGAAGCTCAATTGGTCTTCAGCTCATCAAATAAAGTTCATTGAAACCAAAATCAAACCTGACATTGAAACTAAGGTATCCCTAGTTCATCTTTAAGATCCTTGAATCCTATAAACTCGAACCCAAACCAAAGTCTTGGGACTCATTCTAGCGTCCTTTTGAACTCACCCTCGAGTCAAAAAGACTTTATCAACCCAATTTGACTAGGTTAACTCATAATGATCCGCCACGACTCATCATCTAAATCACATCGTTTACTCGAAAATTCAATCCCCATTGAACTTAAGTTTAACAGAATGCATAACAAAAGCAGAAGAGCAACCAGAAATAATGCAATAGTCCTGAGATTCTGAGCCTGAAACAGCCAACACTGAAGAGCTTTTACTTTGAATATACCAATGAAGAAAAAAACTAAATTTGTAGCATAATAAACTTCACTATTATAGTGAAAAACTATTCATAATTCTACACCATAGTTTTACTAAGTATCAAAACAAAAATTTTGAGGTATCTTTAATCTTTTCTCAGAATGATTACCAACCAAATCCTGCCATTGTTCAATGAGGTAAAAATGGCCAGTATATAGGCAGACAAGTTCGCAGTAACACAAAACAACATAAAGGAAAGAAACAATGATATTACTTTCTATAAACTATAGACTAAAATTTTCCATATGGCTCCTTAGCCTGACATCGTTCTATGATTCCTAAAAGGTGTTTCAGGATAGAATTTATTAGCGAGAGATTGTGGAAAGTCAAGAGAAATAAAATGCGTAGTCGGCGGAGTTTGGAAGGGGCCTGAAGGAGTACGGCGGCTTCCCGGACTGAAAACAGCAGGGAGGATGACAACAACGATCTCGCGAAGGTATGGCTGCTAAGGGAGGGTGCACCGCTTAAATCTCTTCAAAATTTAGATTCACCGTTTGAAGAAAAGTAAGCTATACCTCTTCAAATAGGAGAAATCAGGAAAAGAAACTCTACAAATACCATAAACCAAAGCAAATATCTCCAAACCAAGTTATAAAGGCATCAATTACACCTAATTCTAATTCAAAAATAAATAAAAATAGGCACAAAAGACCCATAACAGCAAATTAGCAGGAAATTTACCCACGATAGCTTCGCACGGGACGGGAATCCCGCTCAGTCCATCCTAGGGCATCCTTCTGGACGCTTCCGTGCCATACCCCCTACCATTACCGCAGCTTCAAACCATCACAAATAAAGTCATATCAAAAGGGCTTAGAAATCCAAGTATGAAGCGTGCCATTATAAGAAAATTGAAGCTACAAGTTAATTAATAACAAGTCAACAATCATTTCAGAAGAAACTTTAGCTCGCAATACATTATAAGTCCCATTATGGCATCCAGACAGAAAAATAAGAACTATAAAATTCAAATTGGATTAGCAGTTTGTTGGGAATGAAAACTTAATAGGAATGAAGTTGGCTCAATTATAAACATCGAAAATAAAAGAAGAGAATGTGCTGATTCGGGAGCTTTAACACCATTAATCAAACCATTTTAAGAGAAATAAAATATCCAAAGCATCCTCAGCCATATTCAAGAGCGACTACTCACCAGCCACAATGACGGGGAGGCCCCTGAAAGAAAATCATCAATAATCAGTTTGGTACAGCTCTACGGCTAATATTTATAGGCAGCACAGAGGTAAATAAAGTAGCAGAGGATAAGCTATATAACGTTTCATGAATACTGTATTTGATGATTAAAGAAAATAAGTGGCATTTACATACATACTGCCCAATTCCTAACTATTTACATATCAAATACCTAAACTTTACTTTTAGGAACGCACAAATCTTTTATACCATATTAAAAATACACATTTTCATGCATAGGTAAGGTGGCATGTATGTAAAATTAAAGTTCAGGTGTTAGATATGTAAATACATAAGAATTGAGTGTAAATCTTCCAAAAATCAAATATTAACTTGCAAATGTGAAATTGCAGCAGGATTTAAGCAAATCAATCAACTGTTGGCCTATAATTGTCTAAATTCACCAAAACTGAAGAACACCCACGGAAGGAATATGCATGGGGTACAAAATCATGCTGTTATGAGGGGCATGCCGAAAGGTAATCTGTACATAAATAACACTTAAAAATTGCTTTGAACTTTAAAGGCCATAGCCGGTTGATGCTTCCTCTTCAGAACTAAAAACCAAACATTAAGGAGCATTTTCTACATATCACCCAATTCCTATATATTTACATGTCTAACACCTAAATTATATATTTTTTTACATTCATACCGCTCAGATCTTTCATATAATATCAAAAATGTCACTATTTTAACTTTTAAAAATTGAATACACATGTTCATGCATAGGTAAGGTGGCACATATGTAAAAAATTGAAGTTTAGGTGTTAAAAAAGTAAATGCATAGGAATTAAGTGAATCTTCCAAACATTGAATAGCCCTCTAATCTAATTTGTTTTTCAAGTTCTGATATGCATATTCAACATTATTCAACGTCAGTATGTAAAAAATAGTAAGACCTCATTAACCAGAACTTCAAAGAAGTCGCAGTCATGAAATGTAACCTTCAAGTAACATGGCAGCAGAAAGTTATGCTACGAAAGGGAATTCATTAATAGAAACTATAAAATGAAAGCCTATTAAAAACTTGAGGGAAATTTACACATGTACCACACAAAATGGATTACATCTCTAACACCTAAAGTTTGATATTTACATTTATAACACTTTGGTGTTATAAACATAAGCATAAAAGGGGCATTTGACTTTTAAAAGTTGGTAAAGTGATAGTTCTGATGTGATTTAAGGATTTGAGTGTTATGAATGTAAAAAGGAAAGTCTAGGTGTTAGATATGTAAATACATATGTATTGGGTGGTATGTATTTAATGCCCCTTAAAATTTTACAAAATGATTACTGGTTAGAATTTTAATTTAAAGAAAAAAAGAAATCTAATGGAATATTTTCTTCTCAAGGATGGCATGAATAGATTGATAGTCAAAAACGGTGTCGGTAGCATATGTAAGAGAGAGAGAGAGAGAGAGAGAGAGAGAGAGAGAGAATTTTGTAAAAAGTTTACCAGCCACCGATGGTTCGTGAGAAAAAGTCATTGTCTAGAGAAATGGCAAGAGCGACAGCGACGGTTCTTTCAGACAGAGTCAATGGACGCTTAACTTCCAATTCTTGTACCTAGAAAGTATTTAGAATCTAGTAAAAGAAATCGAAAAAAGTATAACATAATTTGCTTTGATTTCTATAGAGCTTTTTAAGGCACTTACAACTGCTGCAAGTCCAACCTTTGGACTTGAGTAAGCATTACCAAATCGAATCACATACTGACCAGCATCAGTGAAAAGCTGTGAAAAGAAAATTTACCAATTTCACGCTCTTTCATCAAATAATTTGTGAGCTTGACTAATTAAATCTGACTAAATGAATGGATGATGCTCGAACGTCACCGAAAACAAAACTCAAATATACATTTCAGTTTTCCATTAACATTCTGACATAGAAAATAAAAAATGGTTGGCATGAATTTAACAGTGATTGGGGGTGTAACTGAGCCAAGCAGACTCGCGGGCCAACTTGAGCTCGGCCATATCAGTAGCTCGTGAACTAAGCTCGACGAGCCAACAAGAGAAGCTCAAGCCAGCCCCAACTCGACTCCTTAGCCATGCACCTGCTTGTTTTAATTTTTAAAAGATTAAACCCCACCCCTTCAAAAAAAAAAGAAAAACCCTTCTGCTTCCAACATGCTAATGCAACAAATCCACAACTGAAGGTAGATATCACTTATTGGTAATCATTAGGAGGCAAGCACAGCCATCGTTTAACACACATAAAAGCAAATGGTAACTTTTATAGGAGCATCAGATGGGCTTGTTTGCTTTTCCCTACAACAGTTCATAAGTAAATTAAAAATTAAAATGGCATGCACTGTAAAAAGCACTCGAGAAAAATGTTAAAATAGTACCCTGACGCTTTGTAGCGGGCTATTTTAATCCAAGAGTCTATAGTAGAAACAATTTAGTCCCTAGACTCTTTTAATGGAGGTTAAAGTAATCCTCCGGGTGGACTATTATTAAAAGAATGTAGGGACTAATTTGATGCTTATATAGACTCTAGGATAAAAATGACATGTAAATAGTTGGGGATTATTTTGACATTTTACACAGAAGAATTATATTAAAAGTAGAAAGAATAATAAAATTCTAGTAGCCTGATTGATATTATCTAAGGGAAAAAGGTCAAAGAAAACCTCAAGCCCAAATCCCCTCCAGTCCCGATCAATCTGAGCAAGCACGTTATCATCTTCATCCTTTAGAGTGAAGGTCCAGTTCCAAAAACCAGGGTTTTCAACCACAGCAAACTGTTTATTCCTAAATCACAAAAAGGAATTGCTCTTTTAAATTTTGATAAAACTACTCAAAATAACAAGTAGAAAATAGATAACGCTTTAAACCATTACAGAAACTTCAAATAGCAGCAATGGGTACTCTAATATGTATCTTAAGCATTTGACAGCAATGCAAAAAAATACTTAAAGTAAAAGGCTGCCAACTAACATGAATTTGTGAGACAAATATTCTCAGGTAATTAATGCTTGATTATAAAGTTTATTATGTTAAGTTTCTAAACTGTGTCTCAAGGAAGATAAAGACGAAACCAGAGTGACTATCAGTAATTAAACTCTTTTCAACTTCCGCAAATAGCAGACAACCGAATCAGCCAGAAGTTAATAACAATGAATCCGAAGTTTTGTGTTCAAAGTAGTATTTACAGAAGTGAATTTATACATCTTCACATAAAGAAAACCCGAAATATGTAAAAAATAAAAACAGAAGATTTACATACCACTCAATTCCTACGAAAATCTAATCCCTCTTTTTTACATACATACCACCTTATCTATGCATGAAAATGTGCATTTCAATTCTTAAAAGTTAAAATGGTGGTATATTTTATGTGATTTAAAAGATTTAGGTGGTATCAATGTAGAAATTAAAGTTTAGGTGTTACATATATAAAGACATAGGAATTGGGTGGTACGTATGTAACTTCGGATTCATTGTAAATACTCTAAATTGTGTCTCAAGAAAAATAAAGACATAACCGGAGTGACTATCAGTAATTAAACTCATTTCAACTTCCGCAAATAGCAGACAACCGAATCAGCCAGAAGTCAATAACAATGAATCCGAAGTATTGTGTTCAAAGTAGTATTTACAGAATTTATACATTTTCAAATAAAGAAAAACCAAAATATGTAAAAAATAAAAACAGAAGATTTACATACGTACCACTCAATTGCTATGAAAATCTAACCCCTCTTTTTTACATACATACCACTTTATCCATGCATGAAAAGGTGCATTTAACTTTTTAAAAGTTAAAATGGTGGTATATTTTATGTGATATGAAAGATTTAGGTGGTATGAATGTAGAACGTAAAGTTTAGGTGTTACATATGTAAATACATAGGAATTGGGTGGTACGTATGTAACTTCGGATTCATTGTAAATAGTCTAAATTGTGTCTCAAGGAAAATAAAGGCGAAACCGGATTGACTATCAGTAATGACACTCTTTTCAACTTCCGCAAATAGCAGACAACAGAATCAGCCAGAAGTTAATAACAATGAATCCAAAGTTTTATGTTCAAAGTAGTATTTACAGAAGTGAATTTATACATTTTCACATAAAGAAAACCCGAAATATGTAAAAAATAAAAACAAAAGATTTACATACATACCACTCAATTTCTACGAAAAATCTAACCCCTCTTTTTTACATACACACCTCCCTATCATGGTGGTATATTTTATGCGATATGAAATATTTAGGTGGTATCAATGTAGAAATTAATGTTTAGGTGTTACATATGTAAATACACCCCCCCCCCCCCCCCCAACAAAAGATTTACATACATACCACTCAATTTCTACGAAAAATCTAACCCCTCTTTTTTACATACACACCTCCTTATCATGCCCCGATTGGCAAAGATACCATAGGTAAGTGGATGAACAACCCTTTTGTTCCTTCTACTCAGATAGTTCTTCCACAAAGGACAAGGGACTAAGAAAATAATATTTGTTCAAGTATATACATTGTTTGTTTTATGTGAACAAAAATAATCAGTGGTAAGGCATATTTTCTTGTTTAAGTAGAGAAGAAATGTCCCTTAATATAAGACCTTGGAAAAAAATAATATATATCAAAGTCATTATGCGATATGTTTGCATCATTATAATGCTAAAAACTAAATTGATGAAGTACCATATACTCAACAATTTTCCTTAATTATGAACAAGCTTGTTAGAGATTTTAAGGTATTCAATGGAAGAACATACTCTTTTTAATTTGAGAGGTTATTTACTTTAACTGTTCTATTAAGTAGTACCATATTCTTAAAGTCATAAACTCATTTATGAAACAAGCCTATGATTATTACTGGTGCCTCTTTCAATTAGTGGTGCTATCCAATGTTTGATGCTTTGGATCAGTTTGGTCATTGTCCAGGTCAGCTCAACCATCAATCACTGGTTCGGTGGTAGATGACTTTCCTAAGCATTAAATTTATTTCTATCTTAATCATTAAATATTTAGCAACTTTCCAATATTTTGGGATACCTTATTCATTTGAACCCTTGGATAATTTTGAATTGTGATTAGGATAGTTAAAATTGTCATCTCAAAAATGGAAACAAAATGCTTAAACATACAATGTGAGGCATGTAATGAAATTTCATTTTATTCATATTAAGTTTTCAAATTTATTCAATCTTGTGATTGTTGTTGACCTCACTTTTATCGAGGTTTAGTTTTCCTAGAATTTAGGGTTTTAGCCTTAGGAGCTTCCCCGACGTTCTTAGATTCCTAGCAGTGGGACCCACCTCGTTTTAGAACGTTCGGAGGCACCTCTTTACTCTTTTGGAGTCCCGCACGAGATTCCGTACCTCTAGCTTATAGCAGGTTCGAATTGACGTCAGGAATTTAAATGGAGTCCCCATAGGACCACTGGACATTAAGGCAACCTCATGCATGTTTTTGCACCACCACAAACAAATTCCTCTATTTACGGCCTCGACGCCTTCAAGTACTCTTCAACGGATCGAAGCTGAAGTCAGAATGCCAAGACGATCGACATCAAAGTCAAAATTTTGGGAAGGGTCAATTGACGCGCTTTTGGCCCGACCGACGACGAAGTTGCCCAAACGACCTCGGATCGCGAAACGGATTGCGCCGGTGTGTTTAGAACGTCGAATTTGCTTAGGAATGACATGTACTTTGCTATGGCCCCGAGCGCGAACGAATTGCGCGGATTTTGACGTGTTTAAATAATAAAATATGTTTTATTTTCCTACTTAAAACCTAAAATCCCTAAACTCACGCACCCTGCTGCCCGACTCACCCCGTCTCTCGCTCGACCGTCCGCCCGAGCCCTCTTCTCCTTCGGCTCGCCACTGCTCAGGCAAGCCTTAGGGCGCGGCATCGTCCCAGCCGAGCTCCCTCCAAGTCGAGCCGCTTCTTCCCCTCGAGCTCGACTCGGGCGAGGTTCTCGCCAAGCTGTGACGCCCGAGCCGATCGAAATCTCTGGCACTGCGATCATCTGACTCGAGGCCCCCCCTTCCTCGTACTCTCGTGTGCTTCTGTCTCCTGGTAAAAGGCTCTCCCCTATGTCGTCACCTTCCTCACGCGACCTTTGTCGGCTCTGTTGGTTCGAATGAGCCGAGCAGTTCCTCTTTCCCTCTCTCTTTGCCTATAAAATCACCCCATCTTGGGTGAAGAAGGGTTGGCCGAATTTCTTGAAGGAGAGGGGAGGTGCTGCCTTTCTCTTTTCTCTCATGTTCTCTAGTTCATTCATTGTGTGTGTGTGTGAGAGAGGTTGGAGGACTCTGTTTTCTTCCTCCTCTTGGATTTGCTCGAGCCCTTATTTGCTAGATTTCTTAGGCTTGGTTGGTTGTCGCTCTACTGAGGTATAACCCCCTTTCTCTATAGCTTGGCATGTTCATTACTTATGAAGCTCCCTCTTGGTGACAAAATGTGGTTAGCTAGCTTCTTTTAATTTTCTTGTTGCTTGCTTTAAAGCTTCTTAGCTTATGGAGAATGACATTAAGTAAATGTGGGGTTGAGACCCGAATAGCATGTCACTTTTCTTTATGTTTTACATGGAGGTTGGAGCCCCAAGCATTGAGTAGAAGCTTTAAATGGCTTACTTTATTTTTTCTAGCATTATTTTAGCTTCAACTTGTTTCATGTGAAAATGTTGAGGTCTTACCTCTTTGTAAAAAAAAAAAAAGAAGAGATAAGTGGAAGGGAGGAAATGAGGAAGGAATGTGTTGGGTGAGCTTTTCTCCATCTTGCAAGGTCTCTTTTATTTCATAAAGTTTGGCATGCTCTACCCTTTTAAACTTGATGCATTTCATATGGAGGCTTAAAAATGGCATGCTTTATTGTTTTAAACTTGATGTACTTCATGTGGAGATTTTGAATGGCATGCTTTATTGTTTTAAACTTGATGCATTTCATATGGAGGCTTTCAAATGACATGTTTATTGTTTTGAACATGATGTATTTCATGAGATGCACATTTGGTGAGGAAATTTCCTCCTTCCCTTTCCCTTGCCCTAATGCATGTTCTAAAGTATATGGTATGTGGTTTGGCTTCAGGCACGTGGCGGGTTGGTTTTGCCTTTAATAAAAAAGGGAAAAAAAAAAGGAAAAAAAAGAGAAAATGAGCGAAAGAAAGAAAGAAAGAGAAGTGAGGGAAAGAAGAAAAAAAAAAGATAAGGATGGGTGGGGAGGCTTTATGCTACATCACTCTTGAATGCTAAAGAAAAGAAATTCCTATGGCTACTTAGTTGTTCTCTACTTTCAGAATTTCAAGATGAAACGTGTTGAGTATATGTGGGGATACTTTAAGCTTCGTTGTTGGCTTGATTAAAATTATTGTTTCAAAGTTCTACATTACACTCTTACTTCCCATATTACGTCTCGTTGAAATGTAAAGTAGCTTGTAATTTTGTGGGTTCTATGGTGGTACCCTTCATGCTTGTTCTTTACTTTATATTACCTTTATTATACGCATGCATGAATGTTATGAACTTCATTATGAAGTGGTTGGGGACGCTTATTGGGAAGTCAATATTACCATCCCTCTCCTACCTATTTCATTGCTTTGCTATTATGTTTGTGGAAAGATTTGTGCTTGCTGAAAATATAGAAGTGGGGGTGTTGTTGTCTCATGTAATCTGGTCCCACTCTGTGAGGGCTCGGTTTGGCTCGGCATTGGGAAGCTGGAGGCTCGGGTTTTGCCTTGTGTTGGACTGGTTTAGTCTTAGGTGTAGCCTTGTTTCAAATCTTTTATCTACTCTGTTTTTTGTGTTTTTTGTTGCCTTGCAGCTGCCCCTTTGCACTCTTTACAGGGGCTCGGTTTTGGCGTCCTGCTGCTCTCGCAGCTGCCCCTTTGTATTCTTTACAGGGGCTCCGTTTTGGTATCCTTGCTGCCCTTGCAACTGCCCCTATGCACCACATACGAGGCTTGACTTTATTTTTGTGACGGCTTATTTCTTTTTGCCTTCTGACAGCTCGAGTCATGACTCAGTAATACTTCAGTCCAGTTTGTCCTAACTTTGTTTTAGTTTGATGTTTAGTTCAGTTTGGGTTTTACCTTTTAGCCTAGGTGGAGAGGAATGGGTCTTGGGACTACATGCTCTAGTTCAGAGCGTGGAGTAGCATAAGGAGTACACAGCCCTAGGTGATTGGGTCTGTCAGTCCCCTGCTACACTTTGGGGTCTCTTCGATGTCATCCGATATATGATACTGTAGGAAGTCTAGTCGAGCTGTGTCGCACCCAGTCATTAGAGTTATGTTTTGTTTTTTTTTTTTTTTGGGAATATTTTGAGATTCTATTCCCTTTCTTTTCTTCAGTTGGTCATTTCAGAGGGAGGGTTTCCTCTAAGTAGCCTAGCATGTTTCTCTTCCTGTGGACATTGGATTTCCATAGGACCTAGACTTTGTGGGGGTTGTCGGGCCACCTTCGTGGGTAGGTTTAGTAGAGTCCGTCAGGCTCAAGTCGTCAGAATGTCGGGATCGTCTGTTTTACCCGGTTTTGAGGATCGATCCGCCTTCTTTACGACGGGTTTTAGGCGGATCGTTCCCTCCTCTCTCCCACTCCTTGTTCCCCAATCATTTGCTTCTTCTTGCTTCTTGGCCGAGTCTTTCTGCACTTATGTACGAGGCATAAGTGTACACGTATACCTTCTGTATACGTGGGCACGTCAACAGCTATAAGTAGAGTGGTTAGGGGTTAGGACGTTGATGACAGTATTTATGTGTGCTTAAAAAAGAGGGACTATTAGAATAGTATCCCCTTGCCTTTGAGTATAAACCTCCGCTGGAGTCGAGGCTAGGGATCGACGATACTATTCGCCAATTCTTGGTGAGACTGTTGCTATCATTACTCTTAAGTTGTTAGTAGTTCTAATTTAATTAGGGTGGTTGGCCTGTGGACTGTACTACTTTATAAAAATAAATATTTTGAAGCAAAATTTCCTCTACAACAAAATTACCTTTCACCCATAAATTTTATATGCATGCAAACTAAAATGAATGAAAATTTAAAAAGGTCCACGGTGAATTACTCGAGTCGAGGTTAGGACTACCATCTGTAGGGTGTTAGTTTGGTAGCTCTTATCCAAGATTGGGACGCACACAGCCCAGCTCTGAGTCCTCCCCGCCATCATGCTTATGGTCTTCCCGGACTTGTAGTCTACTCCTCGTGGGTTTACACGAATTTTCTATGATTTCCCTACGGATTTGTTTTCTTTTTTTTTTTCTTTCTTTTCAGTTCTTTTCTTTTAGCTTTCTGTGCGGTGCCCCGCCCCCTTGCAATGCATTGCGGGTAATCAGCGTCTACGGTACACTTGTAGCACCGTTCTTTTTTTTACCGCATTACATGCTTTACTTTTTTTATATACACTTGTTAGTATAGCATGTTTTACTTTCTGCGAAGATATACTCTCACTAACAGCGTAACATGTTTATCGTGAAGACACTTATTTAAGCATAACTGCTTATGATGTTTGTTTCCTGTTATTTATCATAGCATGTTCGTGATACGTGTCTTCCACTATTTAATATATAGCATGCTTGTGATACTTGTCTCATCATTATTTACTACGACGTATCGCTCACTCGTTCTTCATTGCTTTCTTTTCATCGGCTACTATCGCTCATGTTTTACTATAGCACGTCACATTTGTTTACTGTAAAGCACACACATAAAAATGAAATAAAATAAATTGTTGATTCAATAATTTGCATGTTCACTTTAAACTTTAATCTAAACTGCAACACTACTACGACGTTGAGTACGGAGCACGGCTTCGAGAGCGGCACGGTCATCTTCAACAACAAAACTTGTGTTTACATCAGCGAAACCATCCCTTAGTTTAAATAACAAGCTATAGGACTTCGAGGTAGTTCGCCTAGTACGACATAAATCTTCACCTGTTCTTTTAGGCTTTTGCACAACTATGTTGTGCAATATAAGCCCTAATTCGCTTTAGAATTCCGAGGTCGTTGCCGGTACGACGTAAATCCTCCTACCTTCCAGGTTATTCGTATAATCAGGTGATTATGTAAATGTAATCCCTATAATTAATTGGCAGGATTGAAATTTAAACAACTTCATTTCCAAAATTTAAAGCCCAACAATAGGATAGTTTGGGAAGTCATCGAGATTCTCCTTGAGATCTGTGACATCTTCTACCTTTCTTTCTTTTGGATTCCTATAAAGATTGTTCCAACCTTGAGCCACTCACTTATTGGATTTCCTATCACCTCACTTCTTTGAAAACTCTACCCTTTGAATTCATGAAGATAGATACCCCTGAACTAAATCAAGAGATTCTCGGAGTGACTTTGGTTATTTGAGGGGTAATTGACTATAGAGGCTGCTATATATGGAAGCTTTATGAACTCGAGTAATAAAAATCCTATTTAATTATTTTTGTATTAAATAGGGGAACTTGTCGATCCACATAAAGGTTCGCAGACCACAACGGATGTCATGATTTCTGTAGTTTATTTGATCGAGCAAAATCGTCAAGTAGGGTGTCTATTCTTTGGGATAGATGCGTTATTTGCGATATGATGCTCGTTCATTCAAACTGCTAAATGAATGAGATTCGTTCATTCTCATTTTTCAAATTTAAAATTTTATTTACATAAATCCGTATATATATATTAAATTAAATCAAAATCCTTATTTTATAAAACTATATTTCATAATTTTCAAAAGTCTCAACTTCAAAATCCCACATACACTTTCAGCGGCCGACAATTGCATATTGATTTCTTTAAATGTGGGTGCTAGTTCAATCACTTTTTTTCTGTGAAGTATTCTCCTAGTACTAGCAAACAATATCAAGTGACAGTCAATGACATTTGTAAAAACATTTAAGCAGAAGCGTTAAAATATACTAGATGAGCATGGAGAAACGGAGATAGAACAAAAATGGCATCTACAATTACATGGGCATAAAATGAAACTATTGCTCAAAGAAAAATGTTTGTTTTTGTCTATTATGACATTATCAAAAGAAAATTCTGTGAAACTCAAAAAACGTCAATTTCAATTTTCAAATTCTCTTCATCCTCTTCTTTACAAATAAACTAGAGTATATTCATCATATTAATATTTTAGGAAGTATATTAAAAAAATCATACCACACTTTTCATTCAATAGTCATTTGCGTAGGTTACAAGAAACTATTCACAGTAAACATACTTTTAATAATGACAATCTCGACTTCATTGAAAATGTGAACAAGAGAACCATGAAATTCAAGTCGAAAGATAAGGTAATAGCTCGTTGAAATCCTAAGAGAATTTCTATATAAATTCTTAAGAAATTAATTGCTAGAAAATGGGATTATATAAAATCATTGAGCATATTAGGATGAGTGTTCATCAGTTAGAAATATAAAAAATTCTAGTATTTACGATAGATTTAATGCATCCCTCTCATCTTCATATCAAGAGCAATCAATCAACGGATAGAACTCTTCTTTATTTCCACCTTCAAAATTCAAATTTAAGATATCACTCGCACAACTCTCAAACATTTATACTAATCTTATAATGCTATTAGTGGAGATGAAATCATGTGCATTATTGATAATTTCTGTAGAGTACATGGAACTACTATGCCTGATCTACTTTACAAATATCAACACAATCTGGGGCCATTTCATGTCAAGCAAATCAATGCAAAACTGCTTTTATTCTTACAACTACAATAGTTACAGGATTTTCACGACTCATGCTTCAAGATTTCTAGCTCAGGATTGAGTTGCCAGTTTATCTTATGAAATTTATTTTATTCAAAATTTAGGAGGAGGGTGTGTGGGCGGTGCTGTTGTTTGTTGTTTGTGATTAAACGTATAAAGGGTTGAGACACGTACAAAAAAATTATCTTATTAAAACAATCTATTTTAATTTCTATCTTAATTCAATAAATTTTGGGTTGGAAGTGATTCCTTTTACCCTTCCCTTAATTTAAGTGGAAATTAAGGATTTCTAGGAAAAATTATTTCCTTGTACTAGCATAAGGAATGATTCTTGTGTGGGTGATATCTTATATCTATTAGTCTTATTCTCTATTTCCTATTAATCGGTCTAGAAGTAAGATTGAGTAGTGTGAAATTTTGTCGTTTTTAGGTGGCCCATGACCGCCGGCAATATGAGCCCCACAAGTTCAATTTGTGAAAGCTATTGAAGGGAGTTTCCTACAAATTTATTCTTTCTTATTATCTTGTATGTATTTCATTCATTGTTTGCTTTGTATTTAGTAAATTGTAATAGTCTTAATTATGTTTTTCCAAATCGTTCCCATATAATAAAGATAAATGTTGTAATTTGAATACGATGAAATAAGAGAAAATAGTTTCTCCGCTTTTCTTAATGGTATCAAAGCCAGATTCGGTTGGACATGTTTAGTTCGCTCGCAAGCATCGTTTGCATCATCTGCATCTCTGCATATTGTTGTTTGTGACGTCTGCGGCCAGCGAAGTTTGCTTCGTCTTCATCTACCTACATAGTCTACAAGGTCTATTTCCTGTGTCTATTTTGATGTCTTCTTCTTGTGTCGTCTGAGATGAAATTAGAGCATCGTTTGCTTCATTCAACTTTTCTGTTTTGTTTTTCCTTAACTATTTCGTTCCACTACTACAACTTCTTCCTATTCTATTAAGAAACAAAACAAACCCTAACTTTCTCCTACAGTCGTCATAGCCTCCCCAACAGCCATCCTGTAGTCGAAAACCTCCTTGCAATCGTCGAAATCCTTCCAGCCAGCCTGAGGGCCCTTCCTTTGCTCCTTATCATAGCCATTGGACTCTATTCCTGCAAAGAGAAGCAGCCAACTTCCTTATCCATCCCAAAACGTGTATAGGGTTTATGATCAAGTACAAAATGAAAGCACCCAATTCTACTCCAATGGTTAGTTCTGAATTAGAAATCATGAATTCTATTCTAATGATCCCCGAACTCTCTTTCTTTATCACAAACTATAAACTCAATGGTCTCAATCTATGTTTATGTATATTTATGAAAAAAGGAAAAGAGTAACTTCTCACAGGAGAGGCGGAGTTCTTGAGCTCACTGATCATAACCACTACTCATGAAAGATTCAGGATCATAATATATTGGTTGATCAATTCTATGATCACAGAAGTTTTGAGAAAACTTCTCACTTTACAGGACAACACAACATATTTGGGAAGCAGCTCGTGAGACTTATTCTAGTACGAAAAATACTGCAGAATTGTTTGAGATTGAAAAGAAGTTGCTTGAGCTCTGACAATAAGAGTTAAGTAATATTCAATACTTCAACATACTATCAATGTATTAGTTAGAATTAGATATATATCATACACATGTATGGAAGTGCCCGCAAAATGCTATGTTGTGCAAAATAATAATGAAGAATAAAAGGATGATCAAGATCTTATTGGGTCTAAATAAGAACCTAGATGAGGTCAGAGTGAGAATCATGGGAATGAAGTCTCTCCCTGCCACTAAGGAAGCCTTTGCTGAGATTATAAGAGAAGAAAGCAGGAAGAAACTCATGATGACAGGATGTGTGGGTTCATCTAGCGCTGAAAGCCTAGTTTTATAAACACACAACTCCTCCAATGATTCGAAGCCAAAAATAATCATCCTTAGTGTGAAAATTGTAAGAAACTTGATCACATAAAGGATAAGTGTTGGAAACTACATGAAAAACTTACAGATTGAAAACTTGGAAAACGAAGGAAGGATCGAGATAGCAAAGCTCATTCTGCAACCTCTTATGAAAGGTTGGTTGACCTTAGTACCTACACCAAGGAGTAGCAAGAGGTGTTGAAGAAGCTTCTTACAAGCACAACTGCTCAACCTACCAGCTTGATGATACACCAAGGTTATCCTCCTCCTATCTGGCTAACAACAGAAAATTTTGACCTTGGATAATATATTAAGATGTTTTTGATCACATGACTGAGGACATTCACGTTCTCACCATCTATTAAGAGACCACCACGTCCAAATTTATTAAACTTATCGACATATTTGACACTCATGATTGTTGGGAAAGGAGAAGTGAAATCTCTAAATATATTCAGCTTTCTTTTGTTTTATATGTTCCCCTACTAGATTGTAACCTATATTCAATTAGCTACTCATAACTTGAACTATGTTAGTTAATTTCATTCCAACTCTCATGAAATATAGGTGGTGGATTTAAGGAAGGTAATTGACAGTGTTGAATTACGACAAGGGTTATACCTGCTTAATGAGAGTCATTCTTTTAACACACAAGTGTCTTCTCCATCATATTCTTCTCATATTCATGGGTTTGTTGAGTCTGTTGAAAGTTGAGTTCGATTATGACATTGTCGTATGGGTCATTCCAATTTTCATTATGTTACAAAATTGTACCCCGTCTATTTATTGATAAAAAGCCATAATTTATCAAAGTGGAACCTGCAAATTGGCTAAGCATACTCATAATGTATATCCTCTGTCTCAGTACAAACTCTCACATCTTTTCTCTATCACCCACAAAAATATTCGTGGACCATCCAAATTGAAAACCATCAATCAATTTAGATGGCTTGTCTTCTTCATTAATGATAACACTAGAACCAATTAAGGAAAAACGAGAAACTACACAAATCTTTCAGTCATTTCATGATATGGTTTCCACTCAGTTCAAAACAAAATTCATATTCTCAAAACTGATAATGCAAATGAATACTTCAACTCAATCCTTGGACTCTACCTTGCAAAGAATATCAGCCATGTGAGTTTTTGTATTGAGAATCTACAATTACACAAATCTCTGAAATTCCAAAGGAGGTGGCACCCAGTGGAGAAAACATGAAAAGTTGCATAAATTGTCCTATCTAGGATTACATTGCCTATGGGAAGTTATCATCACCTTATAAAACTTCTGTATATAATTTTGCTAGTGTGCAGATACCCAAGTCTATTCACTCAGCACTTCAAAGTGCAAAATGAAAAAAAGACAGTTGAAGAAGAGATTGAAGGAATTGATCTAAATGGAATGTGGAAATTTACAAAACATCCTTCAAATAAAAAACCAGTTGGGTGCAAATAAATGTTCAATATCAAGTAAAAAGTAAATGGGAGTATTGAGAAGTTCAAAACAAGGTTAGTGGTCAAAGTATTACTTAGTCTCATGAGATAGACTATAAATAGGCCTCTGCAATAGTGGCCAAGCTAAATACCGTAAGAGTTCTTTCTTTGGCAGTGAATAAAGAGTGTGCACTGCATCAACTTGATATCATATCTTTTGAATGAAAACCTTAAGAAAGAAGTGTGCATGTAAAAAACACCAGGTCTAAAAAATTACTCAAACAAACATCTGATTTATAGACTAAGAACGTCACTTTATGGCCTCAAACAATATCCAAAGGTTTGGTTCAATACACTCGTCAAGAATATGAAATCTAATGAGTAAATCCAATGTTAAGTTGATCATACACTGTTAATAAAGCTTACACAGGTAAGTAAGAAAATTGTACTCATTGTCTATGTAGTGATATGATTCTAATAGGTGATAGTGAAAAAAAAAAGATTGATAAGATTAAGGAGATGCATGCCACTAAATTTGAACTAATGGATTTAGGAGCTATTAGATATTTTTTAGTCATAGAAGTGGCTAAGTACAAAAATGGAATTATGATATTCAAAAGAAAGTACATCTTATACCTACTAAAAGAGACGAGAATGTTGGGGTGTAAACCCATGGAGCTCCAATAAATTTCAACAAAAAGTTACATTCAGAGGGAGAAAATCAGTGAATAAATGTAGATAACAAAAATTGGTCAGAAAGCTTAATTACATGTTACACACTAGACCATATATCACTTATTATGTCAGTATTGTGACTCAACAGTCCAAATGAAAAATATTTAGAGATAATTTAAAAAATACTAAGGTTTCTTAAGAAGACCCTTGATGGAGGGTTATTGTTTAAGAAATCAAACAACATGGAAGTAGAAATGTACACTGATGCTAGTTAGGCAGGAGAATTCAAAGATAGAAAATCCAGATTTAGGCATTGTTCCTATGTATGGGAATATCTTGTCACGTGAAGGAGCATGAAGCAAACAGTAGTCTCTAGACATAGTGAAGAATCTAAGTATTGAGCACTTGTTTTGGAAATTTGTGAGAGAATGTAGATCCAAATGTTACTAAAATGAGTTGAAATGCTACACGATCAATCACATAAAGTGAATTCGTCATTAGTATTTGCAAATAACTTCATGCATCATGACAGGACCAAACACATCGAGATTGATAGATATTTTCTCTGAAAATGTTAATGGTGGTATTTTTCACTTTACATTCCAACTCATCAAGTCGTTGATATCTTCACCAAATCCCTATCTTTACGCAGCTTCACTGATTTGAATACCAAACTGGATCTTTACAGCATCTATGACCCAAGGGAGTCTGGAATTTTGTACCTGTTAGGTGGCCTAGACCGTTGGCCATATGAGCCCCATAGGTTTAATTTCTGGAAGCTATTGGAGGAAATTTTCTATTTTAGTTTTATTCTTTTTAATTCGTCTTATTATGTTGTATGTCTTTTTTTTTATTATTTTTGTGTTTGATAAAGTTATAATAGTCTTAATTATATTTGCCCTAGTTATTCCCATATAATAAAGGGAATGATTATGATATGAATACGATGGAATAAGAGACTATAATCTCCACCTTTCCTAAGTAGTAAAAATTTATACAATGATTTTTTCCATTTATAATGTGGATTTCCAATCTCATATATGATTTTAGCAGTTATGAATTTCTTGGTGTATTTCTCATAGGAAACTATTCAATTATCATTCGAATTCATTTTTTATCTATTTAAATAAGTATTCGCCTAAAATATAAGTAAAAGAACTAATTGAAGTTATATTATGAAATAATTTATTCCCATTAGAAGTTATGAGGATTAAATTTATCTGTTGGATTGGAGTTATTTCATTTCCTATGTTATGATTCATGTTATTTACTTTAACTCCAAGTAATTAATATGATTGATTAATTAGAAATAGAGGTGTAATATCTTTCATTTCATGTTATCCTTTTTTATTGTCTATCTTATCTAGGATTCATGTAAAGGTTTTTATACCACCGCTTAATATTAATCTAATTCCACATTATTTTGAATTTCAATATGGTATCAGAATGAAATTCCCTACCCTAGCTGTCGGTCCTCCTTCCAGAGTCTTTGGACTCCCTTCCTGCCATCCTTCCTGCTGTAAGGGAGGGACGCTCTTCTCTTGCCTCAGCTACCACAAAAAACGACGACTTCTGCTTCTTCTCTGGGAGCCAAGAACACCAAATCCCTTCCCAGATTGCCGCAAGCCTGTCTGGAGTCCATCGCCGCAGGAACCAGCTGCTGGAGTCAACCACTGCGGACGACAATACTGCTCTATTCCCAAATCACGCTTTCACATGAAAGCATCTCCCGGGAACTTCCTGCAGGCCCGTGAAAGCATCTCCCAGGAACTTCCTGCAGGCCCGTGAACTCCCAGCATATGCACCATGGCTTCCCTACAGCCTCCTTGTAAGAATACCTCGAGGAAAATTTCTACAGCCGTCCCACCCCTTCCAATAGCCGACAAAATCTCCTTCCAACAGTTTTCTTCCCAGCAGCTCTTTCTCCCGAGGAGATCTTCCCAAAAATTTGCTTCCCAGCAGCTCTTTCTGTCGTGGAGATCTTCCTAGCAGGTTTTCTCTCGACTGGGTTTACTCTTGTGGAGAACTAGTTTTATCCTATGGAGTACTATTGCAGGTTTCTGAAGTAGGGCTGGCAATTTGGCTCGTTTTTCGCGAATAGCTAGTGTTCGGCTCGTTAAGTAGCTCGTTTTCGGCTCGTTCGTTAAGCCTAACGAGTCGAACACGAACAAATTTTTAAGCTCGAAATGTAAACAAGCCGAACACGAACAACTGTTTGTTCGCTCGTGTTCGGCTCGAATTGGCTCGAAATAAAAAAATAATCATATGATTATTTATATAATAATTTATTATATATATTATTTATATATTAATATATTATTTATATTTATATTTAAGTTTAAATCATAATTGCTTGTGTGGTAGCGTGGTTATCTTCTTGTTTCCATTCATTTGGTCTAGGTTCGAATCCGGCGCTAGACATATATTTTTTCCAATTAATTTTAACGAGTCAATTTCGAGCCGAACACGAGCCGAACACGAACAAGAATATTTAATTCGAACCGAACACGAACACACCTTTCACGAGCCATTTCGAACACGAGCCGATTTCGAGTCGAGCTAATTTCGAACAAACCGAACACGAGCCAAACCTGAGCTCGCTCAAGCTCGGCTCGTTTACAGCCCTATTCTGAAGGCAGTCGACTACTTATCCTTTTGACAAGTGTTTCAGTCGTAGACCTCCCTCCAACCAGCTCAGTCTCTCTCCAGGACCACCGAAGCACCTCTTGCAGCCAAATCTATCCCCTGCAGGACCTCCCGCCGCCGGCTATTCCTCTTGCATCCTTTCCCGTCGCAGAACTACAACCAAAAAACTATTCAGCCATCAGATCCTTCTCTTACAGCCAAGAAAAAAATCCTCTCCTTCCTGCAGGCTTCCTTAGTGGAGATGCATCTACTGCAGTCTTTCTGATGCAATCGGATCTCCTTCCCATCAGTGCTGGATATTCCTGTAAGCAGCCGAAACTTCTACCAGCAGTCGCCCCCTTCTGCAGGCCCTCAGTCACTCATCGTGGATGAACCAACAACATGTCTTGATGCAAGAGCAACTACCATCGTCATGAAAATGGTGAGAAATAGTGTCAACACAGGAAGAATTGTTGTTTGTACCATCCACCAACCAAGCATTGACATATTGAATCCTTGGATGAGTTACTTTTGCTAAAAAGAGGGGCCAAGCAATTTTTTATGGACCATTGGCCAGAATTCTCAGAAGTTAATATAATATTTTGAAAAAAAATTCTGGAGTTCAAAAAGTCGATGATGGAGCCAACTGAGCGGCTTGCATGTTGGAAACAAGTTTTGTCGCCACAAAAGCAAAACTAAAAATTGATTTTGCAAAGATATACAAATCTTCTCCACGACACAAGCGAAATGTGGCATTGATTGTAAAGCTTAGCAAGTCATTGCCTGGCGCATCTGATCTTTACATCTCAATTGAATATGCCCAATCCAGTTATGGCCAATTCAAATTTGTGTATGGAAGTGGTCAACATATTGGAGTTCGAGATACAATCTAGCAAGACTAGGCATGGCCTTTATAACTGCTCTAGTGCTAGGCTCAATTTATTGGAATATTGGCCGTTATAGGGACAATTCAAAAGAGATTATGTCCATAATTGGAACAATGTTCTTTGTTGTAGAATTTATGAGATTTGTCAGTTGCTCTACAGTACAACCACATTCTACTGATTCCTACGGACATGTTTCTACAGCAAACTCTCCTTTGGAATCTTTCTTGCAGCAGGTTCTTTTCCGAAGCATTTTCTGCAACAGGTCCTCCACTAGAATTCTTCCTGCAACAAACCCTCCTTGGAAGCCTTTTCCTGCATCAAGCCCTCCTTCGAAGTATTTTCTTGTATGAGGCCCTCCTTTGGAGCTTTTCCTATAGCAAGTCCTCCACGGAATTCTTCCTGCAACAGGCTCTCCTTTGGGACATTTCCTTGCATCATATCCTCTTCCAGAACTTTTTCTTATATCAGGCTCTCCTCCGGAGCTTTTCCTGTAGCTGGTCCACTGGAATTCTTCCTACAAGCCCTCCTTCGGAGCCTTTTCATGCAGCAAGGCCTACCTCCAGGGCTTTTTCTTTCTTTTTCTACAAGTCATACCCTGCAACGTTTTATGTTTGTTGTCTTCCCTGCAAACTTCCCAGCAGCATTACTTGTAGAAGTCTTCCGCCTACCTACAGATACTGCAGAAACTGCAATCAAAGACAACCGTAGTCAACTAAGTATTCTTGGGATTGATTGCCAAGTATGGGATGAATACTTCAAATTCTACCTCAAAAAAAATTTTCCTCGCCCATTATTTGATGTTTTCAAATCAAAATTAAAAATGGTTTTCAACCATGTTTCAACTTGAGGGATAGTGTTAAAAGTTATATTAGCAAATAATTCATTTTTGTTAGAAGTTATGAGGATTAATTTTATTTCCTTGGATTGGAATAATTTACTTTCCTATTTTATGTTTTATATTGTTCCCTTTATCTCTAAATAATTAATATAAATTGATTAATTGGAGTTATAGGTGTTAGATCTTTCATTTCTTGTTATTTCATTTCTATTATTTTTTGTTATTTTAGGATCCATGTAAAGGTTATTTATACCCACATTTCATATTAATAATATAAATCCGCATTATTATGAATTTCAATATTAACTACGAATTTCACTGACATATACTTTTGTGCATGCAATCATATGTTGAATTATAGATAACCTGCAAATCGGTGTAGATACCCTGCAAATCGGTTGATCCAAAGATTAATTTGAAAATTCTTGTTCTAAGAAGTTAAGCAGTTTACCCAAGCAACAATCCTCAATACAATGGATGTGCAAATTAGGCCCCAACTCAAAACAAAATAGAGGCATTTACATACATACCACTTATGGAACGCCTAAATTTTGCTTTTTACACTTAAACCATCCCATTCTTTCATATCACATAAAAAAATACAACCATTTTATCTTTTAAAAAGTGAGAAACAACTTTTCATGCATAGGTAAGATGGTTTGCATGTACAAATTGAAGTTTATGTGTTAGATATTTAAATACATAGGAATTGGGCGGTATGTATGTAAATCTTCCTACAAAATATTTAGTAAAATAATGAAAAGAATGATAAAAAACAGAAAACATATACAAGCTTTAGTTCCAGTGACTAACCAGAATCTATTGCAAGTTCCAGTTCCGAACTAAATTTCAAATTTGGCTAGACTTGGAGAATAAAAGATGAATTACAATTATTACGGATACATGCACAAAAAAAATAATAATAATAATAAAAAAAACAGCAGCAGTGATGGGGACATAAGCAAAAAAGGAGGCGCAAGTGTAATTGTCCTTAAGACAGTTCATAAAAGTAAGGCCTCAGTTACAATGGTATTGCTCAGCTGAGTGTGCGCTTATTTTGAGGACTTCGAAAGTCCATTTTCATAGTGATGCTTGCTAAGAATACAAATGCTTATTGTTTGTAGTACAAATTGAAGCAGAAAATTATTAGTTGCTTTTTTAGTTGGTTTTTCCAATAATGGGAACAGAAAATACAGAAACAGCAAAATCAGTTTTATCTAGAAATGGTTTCTACAACTTTTTTTCCATTTTATTAATGTTCAGTGAATAAAAGACATTCTTCCTTGCTTAATTTAAACCACAAAAAGGAAAATCTTTTAAATTTCAAAGGAAACCAGCTCCAATTCTATTTTAGGGTATGCTCCATGGATCCACACCCAAGTAGATTCACATTTAATTAAATGCAAGCCAAGCTCCTTCGTTACCAAGCACATCTTGATGCTAGATTGTTCCAAGCAAAAACTGATATGTTTTATTCCATTTATTAAACTTCTTACTTTAATAATATGCCGCAGTTAAAAAAATTACAACTTTTCTCCTTTTTACTTCCCATATAGCTATTTGTTACTCTCCAGCCGAAGATACTAAGTTCTGATGCATGTTACATCCTCTACAATCTATTATCCCCAAAAAGTATATGTAATTTAACTTCCAAAAAAAATTACATCGAGTTCACATAATGCAGTAGTCCAAGCATCATACACTTTAATAAAAGAATCTACATTGTATGGCATCAATGCTTCATGAAGCCACTGCAATTTCTCAGTTTTGAAAATATTGCAGTGTCCAGTTTAAGTAATTCTTTAATCAATATGCTAAATGGTTCTAAAGTTAGCCCAAAACAAAAAAGTACAACATAATGAATGATATTTCAGGTACCGATATGATTTAAATTAAAAAATAGGGAAATTTGCATAAATACCACACAACTCTTGTGAATTTACATATGTAACACCTAGTCTGAATCTTACATTTTTACCACCAAGATGCTATAACCTATGCATAAAAAGGTGCATTTGATTTTCAAAAAGTTAGTAAAAGTATTTTTATGGTATGTTATTGCTTTTTTTATGCGATGTTAAAATTTTAAGTGTTTTAAATGTAAATATTAAAATTCAGGTGTTAAATATGTAAAAAATAAGAATTGTGCTGTATGTATATAAATGCCCCAAAAAATAAATATCCAATGAAACTCCGTCGTTTTCATATCAAAGATGAACAGTAAATTGACAAGAAGACAATGAAATGATACCCAAAGTATAAGTCGTATATTCGCCTCCAAAGGTGCCATCGCCTGCAAACTACACCAATTTCCTGCATACAAAATGATGTATAAATAATTGAGACCTTTACATCCATACCACCTAATTCCTATGTATTTACATATCTAACATCTAAACTTTAATTTTCACTTTTATAGCACCCAAATCTTCAAATCACATCAAAAATACCATCATTTTAACTTTTTTAAAAGAGAAATGCACCTTTTCATGCATGGGTAAAGTGGGCATGTATGTAAAAATTGAAGTTTAGATGTTAAATACGTAAATACATAGGAGTCGAGTAGCATGTATGTAGATATTCCCAAGTAATAAGGATAAAATCCAATAGAACCTGCCTGCAAACATATCCAATTTACAAAACTCACACAAACAGCGAGAAAAATAAATCCACAAATTTGAATACCTTTCCATTAACCTCTGCATAGATTGTGCTGGTTATCCACCAAAATGGCCTGCGAACCTACATCTAAAAATAATATAGCATAACGATGGAAAAACCTATATTGAAATTCATAAAGTAGCCTTTAAAAATTTTATAAGTTATCTATCATCAGGGAGTAGACTTTGTTACCCTAAATATTTCATTGCCCATAGCATCCGTTATGCGAGCAATAAATGGCCGTCTTGAACGAAGTAGCTGTAAGATTTTAATACACATAAAACTTACTTGAGAAGTAACCCAAACAGAAAGAAATTGGGGTATTCGGGCATTTGCATGCATACCACCCAGCTCCCATTTATCTACATATCTAACACCTAAACATTACTTTTTACATTTATACCACCCAAATCATTCAAATCACAACAAAATTACCACCATTTTAACTTTTAAAAAAATTAAAATGCACCTTTTTCATGCAAAGTTAACATGATATGTATGTAAAAATTTAAGTTTAGGTGTTAGATATGTAAATACACGGAAATTAAGTGGAATGTATGTAAATCCTCCAAATAAATTTAAGCACAGGATAGAAATCAAAAATACTAAGCTCCATACCATAATTAGAAACAATTTCAACACTACAAATATAGATTCAATTGAGAAAAAAAAAACACAGAAAAGCCATTAAAGAAACCACACCAGTATGATCAGTGAAACCTCATGTGTTAAACATCACCATGTGCACAGATCAATACACATCAATATCTAAAATGGATCCTCATGGTGCCACATTTTGAATAAAAAGGAAATTCCAATAAAAATTCCTTCCAGTCGCTCTGCATTTTCATCAAGGACCATGCCTAATAGAAATACAGAAAGGTCTTAAATGCAATTTGAAATGTCAGACAATTACCAAGGGACTTTTGTTTTGTTTTTTTTTTTTTTTAAGCTTGTTTAAAGTATTTTTTGAATCTTTTTATTTTCTATCTTTTAAAATAAATCAGCTTAATTTAAAACAACCATTGCAACCAAACATGTATTATTTCAAATCAAAACATAAATAAAACAAAAAAATGAAAAACATAAAACAAAAGTGATTCCAATTGGCCCCTAAGGAGCTTCTATAGAATAGAAACGACAATCACTTTGAAAACTAAGATGTACATAATTTCGCAGTAACAAACTACCTTAGTGCACATACTTTACTGAAATATTCTATATAATGCTTCAATAAAAGGTAATTTCTGATAAACTCCAACAAATAGATTTAAAATCGCAGATCCTGAGGAAAGTTAAGTATAATGCTACTGAATGTGAATAATTAAGTGAAAGGGAGCAGCCTACCTGCCTCATGAGTACATTGCTTTGTTCACGAATAAAACCTACAGGCTGAAATGAAAAACAGAAATTAATAATCCAAATACCCAAGAGTACGAAAAGGAAAATAAATCTTTAACTGAAAGATAATAAAAGGCCAAAAGAGAAAGTTTAATAGGAAGGAAGAACTCCACACCAACTGAGGATAGCAAGGATCCATCATTGCATACCTATTTTCCTGTGATTTAACAAAGAAATATCCAACAATGAGCATATTAACCAAAAATAAAATCGTATCAGTTTTAGAACATTAAATAAGTCGAAGAATAAGGAAAGAAGACATAAATCTCAAGTACTACACTTATCATAGTTTATGTATCCATTATTGGAACCATTTATCTTGCATCATGAAGTGACTAAACCATTGAAATTTCAAAGCTGAATAGATTCAATGGACCGAGTCTTTAAACCAAACAAAGCTAAACAACAGCATAAAGCAAAAGAACTATTAAAATTATACTTGTTTTGTGCCACACAGAAAGGTGTATAGGTTGATTCTTATGTCAAATTTTTTGAGAAATGACTCAGAAATGGATCATTCATATCATAGTTTTCAACTCCGATCTTAAGTAAGTCTTAGATAATTGATGCTCCAGAGCAGATTTGTAACATGCTTTATATATCTGAATGTTCCTATTGTCAGGAGAAATTACATTATGCATTGTTAGCCTTGTCCCACCTACAAGTGATCTGCTTTATGGCTGACATAAAACCAGATCTTAAACACATTATGCCAATATTGATAATAGCAATACTATACAATCTTCCTACTTATATGATATCTCATTAATAAATTGCTTAAAAAATAAATAAATAAATCTTACTTTAACAAAACGAATACCATTTCAGAAAATGTAACTTAAGCTAGATATCATCATCATCATCACTACTCTTAGGCCTAATATAACTTCTCAAATACAATCAGTAGACTCAGGGCATGCTTGGGATCACCTTTTTTTTTTTTAATGTGTTGTTTAGTTTAGTTTTTCTAAATAGGACGCAATGGAGAAAAAGGATTCATGTAGCCGACCGCTCGTAGTGGGATTAAGGCTTCGTTGTTGTCGTTGTTGTTGTTTAATTTAGTTTTTGCATGTTTTCGTTTTTTATTTAAAAAAAAATTTAGCCTGTTTTTAAAACACTCAAAACAACTAAATTGATTCGAGTGTTTTTAAAAACAACTAAACATATTATATCATCTCAAACATGTTTTATTTTAAATCAAAATGTAAACAAAATAAAAGAAAAATAAAAAATCAAAATTGATACAAAATGACCCTATCACGCCAAGAGATGTAACTGTCCATAGTTCTAATTTCCAATTTTTGACATAAGAAGGCAATGAGATTAGTTTAAAGCTTTCATCTTGTTCCCCTACACTATGTCGAAACATAAGCATCTCTCTCATGACTTCATCACCCATTATGAAAGCATTCCTATCAAAACATTTACGTACACTTTAGGTATAACAATCTCCGGTACTGTAATATAATAGTCTAATAATATGCTGTCAATTAGCATGTCATTGGCAAAAAAACTCTAATGTTATCGCTCAAAATAAATTAATTTTTTGTTCTTTTTGTAAATAGAAGTCAAGTTATTTGCTAATAATAAGCCTTTATCTAATGTAATTTAAAATTTTGCATAGATAGCATTCAAGTAAATAATTCATGTTGAATTTGTGACTACAACAGCTTGATATTATTGATAGAAGGAGGGGTGTGTTTATACCCAATTACAATAGATACAATAGAAGAAAGAAATAAAAATAGAATAAAATAAGTACGAAGGAAATAAAACAAAATAAAATAAATAGGAAAGAAATAATGAGGGAATAAAAGCTAATAAGAAGTAATAATTGCTAGAAATTGCCGTTATAAATCTAATACTCCCCCTCAAGTTAAAGCATAGATGTTAGTCGTATTCAAGTTGGATTTGAAGTCATTGAACAAAGGACGAGAAGAAATATCGGTGAAAATGTCCGCTAGCTGACCACTGGAGGGCACAAAAGGAATACAAATTTTCCCGAATTCAATCTTTTCTTTAATGAAATATTTGTCAATCTCCACGTGTTTGGTGCGATCATGCTTGACTGGACTGTGAAAAATGTTAATTGAGACCTTATTATCACAGAATAGCTGCAGCGAGACGGAGGTTGGCATACGGAGTTCGCGGAGTATGATGTGTAACCAGAGAGCTTCACATATTCCTAAGGACATGGGCCGAAATTCAACTTCAACACTGCTCCGGGCAACCACAGACTATTTTTTGTTCTTCCACGTGACATGACTGCCCCATACAAATGATAAATACCCTAAGGTGGAATCATGAACCGGTTCGACCCAATCAGCATTTGTATAAACAACAATAGACCGAGAGATGTGATGAGACAAAAACAAACCTAAGCCCAGTGTACCTTTCAAATAATGGAGAATCCATATGGTGCTCGTAGGGGTCATAAATGAATTAACTTATTATACCAATTGTGTGGCATGTGTTAGGGCGAGTATGGGAGAGGTAGATGAGTTTTCCTACAAGATGTTGGATATAAGTGTTGTTGACAGGCAAGGTATTGGGAATGTCAGATAATTTTTCATTAAGATTCATAGGAACAAGTTTGCACACAAGAAGATTATTCTCTGTCAAGAGGTCAATCACATATTTGTGCTGAGACGGGCAAATGCCCGACATAACTGAGTCACTTTCATACCTAAGAAGTACCGGAAAGATCCAAAGTCCTTCATTCCAAATGACATAATAAGAATATCATTCAGGAACTCCAATAATGAGAGATCGTTACATGTAATAACAAAATCGTCAACATAGAAAATAAGAATAGCTACCCGGCCATTGGAGGAATGTAGAAAGAAGAGAGTGTGATCCGATTGAGCCTGAGTAAAACCATGGCCAACGACTACCTTGTGAACTTAAAAAAGCAGGCCCTTTAGGACTACTTTAGCTCATCAAATGACTTTGTAGCTTGCATAATTGCCCTCTAAAAATAATAAAGTCAAAGTCAAGAGGGAGTTTCATGTACACTCTTCTATAATCCTCCATTTAATAATGCATTATTGACATCTAGCTAGAATAAAGGCCAATCCAGATTCACCGCAAGTGACAACAGGACCCGAATACTATTTAAATTAGCCACTGGAGCAAATGTCTCCTCATAATCAACTACGTAGCTATGTGAACACTTTAGCGACCAATCGTGCCTTATTGCGTTCAAAGAATCATCAGAGTTGAATTTGGTGCTGAAAATTCATTGACACCCTACAGCTTTTTACCCCGAGGAAGATCTACGACGTCCCACGTATGGTTTTGTTGAAGGGCATTCATCTCCTCCATTACTGTCATTTTCCAAGCTGAATTGACAAGAGCAACTTCAATAATAGCAAGGATCTGATGTTATGTTAGATAGTAGCAAATATTTTATAGGTCGGCGATAGACTGTGAAAACAGACATATTTTGCCATAGAATAAAGGGAGCATGGAATTTGATAATTAAAATTTAAACCAAATAGAGCTATCCAATGGTACTTAATTAAGACTCGCGCGTGTTAACCAGGAGAACCTATTACTTCAAAAAAAAAAGGCAAATAAGCAATATGCATTATTTGAATATATTAGCACTACGCCAGAAATAATTTGATGGCAACCAGAAAGGCGGATAAAAGTAGTTCATACATATCCCTGTAAAAATATATGGTTATGTAATGCACACAAATTTTAATACATGGAAATCCATCTATATACTAAAGCACAATTTAAAAGCAATACCTGTTCAAAAGAAAACATAATATTTGCCCATTCTATATCCCTTGTGATAAGTAAATTTGATCTTGCAAGAAGAGGTGCCAGTTTGACCTAAGGCACAAACGACACAACAAATTAGTTAAATTATAACAAGATAATCAAACTATTTTCTTATTTCAATGTATTTCAGAGTGAAAAAGGAATGCTTTTTTAACTCAAATTATGATATGATTGAATGAGAAAAATAGAAAAAGCAGGCTTATCATCTCACTCCCCACTCCCTCCTATAAACAAAACAAAACGCCAATGTATTACACATTATTGACTAATTTATGATCTATCTCTTTAAAGCGTAAAAAGGAGTAATCTTGAAGAAAATGTAAATTCATTAAACCAAAGCCAATGCTAATCTTTATCACCGCTAATTTATAATCTGACAAAATGCAAGACATGAATCTCTAGTCAAGAATTCCTCCATTATTTAACAGCCATTATCATACTACAACGTATCAATGATCAATCACTGCTATTTTGGTCCTTCTAATGCCGCCTTCTTTATGTGCATCTTCTCAACATTGCTGTAAATAAATATACTATTGCTTATCTAACACTTCTAGGACAAAAAAAAAACATCAGGACGAATATTCATTGATCCACTCCTCAAGCTTCCTAACCTTTCAAGTTAAAAATCCCTTCTGATTGAAAATCTGAAGCTTTGAGTACTGACAAAAATAGACTTCATGAATCAATGTGACAGTAATCCATCAGCACACGCATTCAGAAAAGCATGAAGTAAAATAAATGTACAGGTCGTGTAAGTAAGAGATATAATAAAACAAAAAAATTCATGTTTGCCTCTTCAGGGGTTTGTGGATATAAAAATCCCTCCTCATATTGAGTAATTGGTGGTTGCACGGATGCTTCATTTGTTTGCCATACTTGTTCAGCTGGAACTGTTCTGGTGAAAAAAGATTGCAGGAAAGGAAATTTGATATCAGTATCCAGCAAAGCCTCCTTGAACTCCACACTTTGTGCATATCTCCTTTTCCTTTTTCTCATTATATCTTTCCTTCTCTTTTCTTCAGCCCAGCGCTTTGCCAACCACTCTCTGCTCACGGAATGCACCTGTCGAATAGAGTTTCCAAACCTATGGCTTATAGTTGAGAGTTTCTTGAGCTGATTACGATGGATGTTAGAGTCATGCTGCCACTTCAACATTCTCAAACCAGAATTTGAGCGGGGAAGCAGGCCTGTACCATCAATTCCTAAGACTGGATGCTCAGCAAATGCAGCATACCCAAATCTAAGCATCTCATCATTATCTCCTCCATTCATCGTTATTTGAATGCAACGCCAATTATTTAAGCATCTGTCTGTACCTCGCTGCCAGAAGGAACCAACTCCAGCAATCACATTGGAAAATAAGCTAGGATTCTTTAGCCACCTCATTCAGTCTCCAGATGCATTAATCTGCAAAGAGAAGAAGCAACAGTTACTAAACATAGATTGTAAACAAATATGAACAATTAAGACCTGTAATACGAAAGCCCGATATATATACTCAAGCCATGGAATTCAACATCTTAAAGAACATAAAATAAAAATCTTCCGAAAACAGAGTAATAACTTTGAAATGGTAAAAGTACTACATGCCCTAAACCATCATTAGCAGAAAATCTCACAAAATAAACACACCGCTCAAGAGATCGTGCTAAAAAAAGTGACTCGAAATCAAGAAGAGGGCAAAAACAACAAATCTTCAACTAATAATACACCACAGACGCGCTGCTCTGTTCAATCGTTAAAGCCTCCTTTCAAAATCTATCTAATAACCGAATCAAATGCGTTAAACGCAAAGAAGAAGCGCATAAATCGATCGAATGCATGGCAGCAAAGAAACCTGTAATTAGAATTTGGTCGAAGAAGCTGTCGCGGGGAGAGATGGAGGTGATGAAACGCACGGCACAGACGGACCAGCGTGGAGAGACCAGAAGACTTGCGCTAGGGGCGTTAAAGTGACTAAAGCCAAACTCATGAGCCTCCTAGAGCTCGGCTTTAGAAATGGCTAGCCTCATGAGCTAATAAGACAAGCTCAAAGTAGTCCGGAGTTGACTCACTAGTTCTTGAGTTGGTTCATTTAAAAAATTTTGATATTGGAATTAATCAAATCGGAATAAAGAAAGTAAATATTATTAAGCAAAATAACGAAGGTTGCAACCAAAACTCAAAAAGAAATGAAAAACACACAAATATTAAGATTCAGTTAGGGCCTGGAGGTGACATATGGGGGCGAGGGGTGTCAGGCTTGGTAGTTTGGTGGTAGAGTGGGGTAGTGTTGGAGGTGGAGGGGTACACAGTAAGATGTTGGTGGCTAGTCGAGGGAATTAGTGAGAAGGAGGGAAGCTTGGGTCGCTGACGTCTGGGATCAAGGTGTGTGGGAGAGAGCAAGTGGACTGGTGGCTGGGAATAAGTTAGAAGGCAATAGGAAGGATGTCAGGCGGTTGATTCTGGAAATGGACAGAAGGGAGACAAATTGATAGCTGAAGCAGGAAAGAGAGGGAGGGGCGTTGGCACCTGGAGGTAGGAAGGTGGCTGTCAGCTGGAAGATAGGGATCGGGGATCGGAGGGAGGGGAGTAAAGATCGTCGCCACATTATAGCAAGTTACAATCAGAGCACCACCTATCATGGGATACAACCCTAGTAAGAGAAAAGCACCCAGAAACATAAATCTGAAATCATAAAAACCAATATTGTACCATAAACTCAACAACACACATACTTATAATGGTAGATATGCGAGAAGGAAAATAAGGGGTGAAACTTGGGTGGTATGTCAAAATGAAAGGAGACGGTCGGTCAAACCTCCTGCTAAAGACTTTTGTTGAACCTGAACCCTTGGGCAGTTCAGCCCTATAAGGCCCTGTGTTAGTCTCCAGGATTTGGAAAGCTTCAACTTCATCCGTTGAAACTTTACATCTTTATAATACATCATCAAGTCTGCAAATTATTTTAAAAGTTCAGCTTTCAAAGTATTCCGGTAGTTGAAACATTGTAATCCACTAGTAGGCCAACTTTGTAGGCGTTATCGTTCAACTTTCAAAGTATTCTAAAAGTTCCACCTGCTCTGGTTTAAAGTTTTTTTATTGCTCTAACTTGGAATCTCTTTTTCTTCAACTAGATCCACACTAGATCTCCTTCTTTAAAGATCACCTTATTTCTTGTCTTATTTGCCTGTGTTTGATATTCGTGATTCTGCTTGGTGATCTATTTTTCAACCTCTTTGTGGTGTTTTTAATCTTGTGCACCTTTATTCCTCAATGTCCTCACTAATCTCTAACATTGCTAGGAGTGGTACTAATTTAAGTGGAGTGAGCAAGTTGTGCATGTATGCCATCTCAAATGGGATGCGACTCACAATTTGACTCGTGGTTCTATTGTAAATAAACTCAGCCTCATATAGAATTGTCGGCGTTTTTTTTTTTAGGTTTGTGGTGTTTTATTTTGAAAAGAGAGTCGCCTACAGAAATTGTCGGCGAATTTTAATTTAATTTAAATAAATAGTTTGAAAAGTAGTATTTGATTTTGAAAATAATTTTAAGTTTGAAAATTTTAAGATATGAAATCAAACCGACCTCACATCCCGAATAGTTTATATAAACGAGCGCCGCACCACAAACCGTGTATCTATCCCGAAGAATAGACACACTCTGCTTGATAACGGGGCTCGATTAAATAAACTAGAAAGGTTTGTGACATCCGTTTGGTCCGCGAACCAATTTTATAAGCCGACAAATTCCACGCTTAATATGAAACTATTAAACGGGGTTTATATTACCCGGGTTCTTAAAGTTCCCTATAAAGGCAAGCCCCTATAGTTAATTACATCTTAAGTGACGGGAATCACCTAAGAAAACTCTCGATAATAATCAATAATTCGCTCTCAAGAATTTCAAAGTTTAAGTTTTCGAAAGGATTGAATTTTGGAATTTCGATAGGGAATGGATCAAATTTGGAACATTTTTATTTTGGGAATTCAAAGGAAGCAAAGTAGGAGAAATTACGGATTCGAAGCGAACTTCGGTAATTTCCCGACTATCCTATTGTTTGGCTTAGACTTAGGAAAGTCCTAATGTTCATTTAATGTTTTAATCTTGCCAATTTTAATTAGTTAGGGCTTATATTTATATGATAGAATCATACAAATTGCTCAGAAGATATGAGGGTTTATGTCGTATCGGACGACTACCTCGGAATCCTAAGACCGGTTAGGGCTTAATTTGCAATGCAAATGCACTAACGAAGAGTTGAGGATTTATGTTGCGCTAGTGCAAACTACCTCGAAGTCCTATGGCTTTGTTATTTAATTCTAAGAAAGTTTCTGTGAAGTAGGTTCAAGTTTTGTCGACGACGATGGCCGTGCTTGCCCACCATGCTCCGAGCTCCTTGTTGTTGCAGAGGTTTAGTTTTAGAAATCATAAATCAAGAGATGAGAGAAGTGTCTTGGTTTAGAGAAGTCTTAATTTCCACGTGTTTTTTGTGTTTTAATTAAAACGGATCTTAAAGTTGATTAAACGAACCGATTAAGATCCCACGGTTCCGTCATCCCGACATCGTTATTTTCATCGAATTCACTTAGTCCGGATGAATTTGCTAAACTCAACTAAATGAGTTCCGCACTTTCATTTAGACCGTGGGAAATCCCGTTAGCAACACGTGGGTTACATCATCCGAGGTATTCCCGATCATTCGATGAGACGTTTTAATTTAGTTGTAGTTGTAGTTTTGTTGTTCGTTTGTGATTAAATTTTGAGTTGTCTTATATTTTGGAATGTTGTGGAGGTGAATTTTATCTTGTAATGTCTTTTAATTTAGTTATGGGTTTCGGTTTTGGTTTACGTCCTAAAGGTGTCGGTTTTCATGCAATCTGTTGTTTATCATGCAAGAAAAATAAAGTGCATTTGCAATAAAATAAACTGCAATAAAATAAAAGCGTACCTGGAGGGTCTTCCCGTCATCCCAAGTCGCACTTAAAACACGGTTAGAATATTTAAGCAAGTTCCTAGGTAAAGGCTAAGGGAAAGGTTTTGGTTTTCTACCAAGTTCCTAATCCTATAGCTAGTCATTTCCTATGACGTCTAGGTTCTCTGTGTTTTTAGTTTGAAGACGATTTTCTTCATCAAAGAACAATTAAGTTCAATTGTTCTTGTAAATATCCTATCATATTGAGTAAGTGCTTAAGAAAAATCTTAAACATCTTTTCGATATTTCTAGGATTGTTTTAAGTCCAAATGAATTTAATTGTGTAAATGAATCAATCGTCCGAGGGTTTTCAAGTTTTGTTAACTTGCTCGGTGAACTAGGACATTTGAATGTCACTATAAGTGAAGTAACATTTCATTTTAATGTTCTACTTAGGAGTTATGATAACTAAGGCTCCTAAGGGCAAATGATATTTAATGATTTGTGATCCAAATTTAAGTTCAAATTAATGATTTAAGTTTGGAATAGTGTTGAAGTTATTTTAGATTTATTTCTTCATGTCTTAAGTGAGGTTATTTAATTCAATTTAATTTAATTTAATTTAATTTATTTTAATTTAATTTATTTAATTTAATTTGATTTGATTTAATTTAATTCGAGTTTAATTTATTTGATTTAATTTCTTAATTTAATTTAATTTAATTTTAATTTAATTTAATTTAATTTTAATTTAATTTAATTTAATTTAATTTAATTTAATTTAATTTAATTTAATTTTAATTTAATTTAATTTTTAATTTAATTTAAGTTGTTTATTTAATTTTATTTAACTTAATTCAATTTTATTTATTTATTTAATTTAATGTATTTAATTCATTTAATTTGATTTAATTTGTTTATTTAATTTAACTTAATTTAATTTTATTTAATTCAACTTTTAATCTTAATTTAATTTAATTTAGTTGAAAATTTTTGAAAAAAAAAAAAAAAAAAAAAGTTTAATGATTTAATTTAATTTAATGATTAAGTCTTTTAATATTTTAAATTTGAGTTATCATTTTAATTAAGAGTTGAGTATTAATGAGATGATTAATTTAGGGATTTTTAAATTAAAGAATAAATTTCTTCCTAATAATATCCCTATTTTAATAATTCCAAATTTATTATTCTTCCAAATTCAATTAATTATTTAATTAAAGTTTAATCATTTTAAATTGCTTAATGGGTTTCTACCCTTTAATTATTAAATTTCAATCATCCAAATCAGATTAGGATCAAATATTTTACTTGTTAATTTTTTTATTAAACCTAAAGTCTTAATTAAGGATTAAAATTTTAATTACCATTTTGCCCTTTAAGCCTAATAATTTCATAACTCACTAAATTGAACTCAAATGAACTTGAAATTTTTATGTGACTTCACTCATATGTCAATAAAGACATGAGAGGAGAAAATGTGATTTTCCTGTATTTAATTTATTTATATAATTATTTTTTGTAGAAAAGAGAAATTTCCAAGGAAAATTCAATAACATGACCAAGGGAAAGTTTCTGTCCTTAAGAAAATTAGGGGACATTCCTAATGACCAGAGGACCACTTGGACCAAATTTTGTAATTTTTTTGAATTATATTTTATTTATTAGAATTATTTTAAATTCTGGAGTATTAATTAATTTAAAAATAAAATAAATGTTGAAAAATAAATTTTATAATTTTTAAAATTCTCTCTGATATCAAGGATTCCAGAGAACCAAACTTTACAATTTTCTGATTTTTCTTTGATTTATTATAATTATTTTGGTGAAAATGCTAGAAAATACATTTTTTAATTTTAAAATTACCCTTGAGCTTTAAAAATTAATATCTCACTAAATAGACCTAGGAAAAATATGGGACTTGTTCCTAAGTGATTAAAATTCAAAATATGACATTTTGGTGAATTTTATTATTTTTGTGATTTTTATCATTTTTTAATTATTAAAAATATTAAAATAATATTAAAAATCAACTTTTTTAGAAAATTGAAATTTTAATTTTCTTAAACTCCCCTGATATCAGAGAGACTCCAAAACCAATTTGGTGAATTTTTGAAAGATATTTTGAAAGTTATGAATTTTTAAAGTTTAAAATGGCTAAGTGGCTTAATTAACCCAATTAGTGGGGCTAACCAAGTCCAATTGACCTCAAATTTTTATGGTGGGTTCCTCTGATCCTAAAGGTCAGTGGAGAATTGATTTCAAGTCAATTTGATCTATGGTTAACTCTAATTAATTAGAGACCTATTTTGGGTGTTTAAGCCGATTAGGGTTAAGTCTAAGTGAATTAACTCAAATCCTATTTTTCCTAAGGTTCTCTGGTCATAAGGAACATCACCAAATTTTCCTAGAATTTATTTCACAACATGCTAATTTTTGAAATTAAAATACTTAAAACAACAACATGCATTTGAAAAATCAATAACTTTTCACAGAGATGGCCTACGACCTTGGAAAATTCGGGGAATGTTCCTAAGTTCGGAGGCTTCAAGCCCTATGGTCTCATGCCATGGTGAATTGTATACATGCATGGAGAATTAAAACAATGCAGGAAGTAAATAATTAATTAAAAATAAAATATCTGGACAAAATTAATTAATTTGTTTTCCACATTATTCTCCTCCGTTCACTCGAGCGAAGGGTATTTTTATTTTATTTTTGTGATTTTTCTACACGGAGATATGAATTTTCCAAGTTTAGGGAATTAAATAAATAGGAAAATACCCTATTTATCTACTTATCCACGCGGCGCCGCGTCGACCTCGGCGGCTCCGAAACGCCGCGTGGCGCGCTCCCATTCGACGCCGCCATCCGAGTCGGCAACCCGGGCCCCGCGGTTCTCGTACCGTCTCTCGGTCCAACGCCATCCGAGCCGTCCGTCCGCGCGTGTATTAAATGGACGGCATCCGTTCATCGTCCATGACCGGGTGCGATCCCGTGACCGTCCACACTCTAACCCTAAGAACTCACTCGATTCTCGATGGATTTTCGTGTTCTTATGCTCTATGGATTCGTCTTGAAGAGACGAACACATCCATACGGTAAACATGCATTGAAATTAAGGCATTTGAAATGGAGAATCTCCGAAGCTCGGGATGAAGAACTAGCTCATACCTTTGCTCGGAGAAGTGAAGCTTCGATCCGAGAGTTGTTGCACCTTCGATCGGATCCGGCAAGCTCCGGATGAAGTCTCCTGGTGCAGTGAATTGTGCAGGTTGAACTTCGACCACAGTCGATCACAAAGCTTGGAGTCCGGAGCAACCGGGTGGCTCGGAGATGGGGCTTTTGCTGGTGGACACCTTCCTCGGTCCGGTGAAGGTGTAGGACTAATCAATTTGGGGATTGGTTCACTTGTGGGAAGTGTCCTGGTTTTGGGTTTGGATTTCAACTCGCGAAATTAAGCTCGCAGAGAGGAAATGGCAGGGGGATCTCACCTGGGGATCAAGTGCTCTGTGTAGGAGGAGGGGTCCGGAACAATTTTGGCGAGTTTTGGCAAGGTTTGTGCAACTCTCCTCTCATGGCCGAGAGGGGGTGGTGTTTAAATAGGCATGGTCGGAGGCTCTCTCGGGGGTGGCGAGGGTTGGGATCGATCGCTTTGGTCATGGGAAGAACGACCATGGTGGCCATTGGGCATGGGGCGGCTCGGCAAGGTGGAATTCCAAAGTTGGCTCACTCCCGAGGTCTCGGGCATGGCGTTTTCCGACGGTCGGGTGGCCGGCCGGCCGAGCATGGGTCACCCTCGAGGTCGGGTGGGCCGGGGTTGGGTGTTTGTGCAAGCGATCGGCAATGGCCAAGTGTAAAGGCTTTGATCCAAAGTAGAATGGGGCATGGCTAGTTTTGGGTCTAAATGGGTCAACTCACCCATTTGGGCTTGGTGCACCCTTCGAGGTGGCCTTGGGTCTTGTGGGGGATCAAATGGATCGAGCTTGGTTTGGCATGGAGAAGTCTCCATCCAAATATATTTGGATTAAATTTAGGTTTAGGTGAATCATGATTAAGGCTAATGAGCTTTAGGGATTAAGGAAAGGGGCCCTCCTTCCTACCCAATATGGCATGGTGGAGTGTCCAAGGCTCTCATGGCTCACATGTGGCTCATGCATGGCTTCATGGCTCACTTTTGGCTTGGGGAAAGCTTGGTCGATTTCATGAAAATGGATTTTAGGAATTTTTGGTAATTTGATGGAAATTTGTATGGAACTTGATTTGGAATGATTTGATGATGGATTTAGGACTTAGGTAATGGCTTTGATTAAGTGGATGGCAAATGGAAATGTCATGTGGGCTTTAGGGTAGATTTTGGGCTCATTGAAATGATTTTAGATGGGCTTTTAAATGGTTTAGGAAAGTGGGCTTTTGAATTTTAAAATGGATTTTGGGATGAAATTTTGGTAAAGGCTTGGGCCAAATAAATGTTGGGTTTAGTTTAGAGATGTGTCATGAGTGGTTTGAAACAAATTTGAAGTGATTTGGGTTTGAATTGGTTTGAATTTGGGTTTAATTGGTAAGTGGGCTAAAGTGGACCAAAATGGGCTACCATGGGCCAAAGTTGGGCTAGAATTGAAGTTGATGTGAAATTAATGTTGGGAAATGTTTATGGGAGTGTTTCAAAGAGGTTTTGGCTTTGGTTGGGTTTTGATTTTGGGGTTTGGGCTCATTTGGGCTAGGTTTGGGTTTAGGTCAAAATGGGCCTTTTTGATTTTGGGTTGAATTTGAGTGGGGTTTGGGTCTAAATTTTGGGCAAATCATGCTAGTGTTTTGTTTATGGGGATGTAAAGGAAGGTTTAGAAAAGATTTGGGGTTAATTGGAGTTGAATTGGGTGAGTTTGGGTTAGGTTTGGGTCATGGGTCCAAATTGGGCTTTAAGGCCAAAAGTGAAATTGGACCCAAATTTCAATCAAATTAAGCTTGGCTTTGGTCTAGATTGGTGTTTGGGATGTTGAATTGCAGTTTAGAATCGAATTGGATCAGAATTTGGGTCAATTGGGTAGGTTAGGTTTGACATTGGGTTTACTTTGGGTTAAAATGGGTTAAATTGGGGGTTTTGATAAAAGTGGGGTAAATTGACAAAATTGGCCCATGGTGTAGTTGAACAAAATGAAATTGGGAATATTTGGGATTTTCTGGAATTTTATGGGAATTTTCTGAATTTTTGGATTTTTGGGTCGAAAGGGGTATTTTGGGTATTTGGAAGGTATTGGGAGGGTATTCTTGGAATTTTTGGTATTTTTGGCTAGGAATGGTCAATTTGAGTAATGTGGAAATGTTTAGGAATGGTTTTGAGGAATTTTGGGTAATTTGGAAATTTTTGAGAAATTTGGGTAGTTTCGAGGGCATTTGGTAGGGTTGGTGGGTGTAGGGTCCCGGGGTCAAAAATTGAAAATTTGGAAAATTGAAGATTGGGTGGATGTAAGTGAAATGAAATCATTTTTGTTGAGCTATGAAGCCATATCAAGCCCATATGAGCCATGAAGGGACTCATTTGAGGCATTCACCATGTTGTTCCTAACCCTCTTACGCGAGGGCTTAGGGGTCGAGGACCATCCATGTGAATCACCTACATGAGTCGGAGGTCAAGTCAGGTATAGGTGTGTTTTTGGGAGGTGTATGAAAGTGTAGTGCATAGGTGTAGTGTATGTGTAAGTCAACCCTTCACTGCACTGAGCCACCTGTGGCGATCTTAAGGCCAAGGAGTCCTATAGGAACTCATCCTTTAAACTTCCACATTCGATCTCAACCCTCTAGGTGATTAGGGGTTTACAATCAAGTTTGTGGAGTTTGCGGGGAGTTAAGAAGTGGTTTGAATTTCTAAGTGGTGGGTCCCAATTCTAATCCCCTAAGATAGTCAAAGGAAAAGCCTAAGGCTAGATCCTAAGTACTAAAGAGAAGAAGGGAAGACCTCATCAAAAATGAGGTCAACAAGAATAAGGTCCCACTTCTTGATATTTTCTTCAATAAAGCATCTTATCAGATTTTCAAGTCTCCCTAATTAGAGTTTCGACTTCCATCTAGTCGTTCGTCTGGGGGTGAGCTGCAAAATTGAATTTGAGCTTAGAGCTTAAGTTTCCCTATAGAGTCCTCCAAAAGTGACTTAGAAACCTGATATCCCTATTTGAATTAATGGTCTCGTGTAGTCTCACAATTTCCCTGTAATATAATTTGACGATATGCAACGCATCTAGTGTCGATGCCATGGTATGAAATGCGTCATCTTTGAAAATTGATCTACCATAACCATGATTGAATCCTTATGTCACTGTGTCCTCAGAAGTTTGCCTTTGGTACTGGTAATGGGGTGCATAACCCTATATTGGCCTATGGTTTTAGCTATACGAAAAATCCTGCATTTATGTTGTGTCGCTCCACATCTATTTTAGTCGAGGCCATAAGAATTGTTTTCTCACAAGTGTGAGTCTTGTTTCAAACAAAAAGCCTGACAAGTCCTCCACGATGGCTTTCTTGAACAATGAACTCCCTCAACGAACATCTAGGAATGCACAACTTGCTCTGGTAGAACAAGTATTCATCAACTCTATAAAGTTACCCAATGGGCTCTTATTAACACTACTTCCATAATTTTCTATAATCCTCATCTGCCTTGTAAAGATACTTTACTACCTCAAAGCCCATGACATGAGCCTACATCGTAGCGATCAGCAAGTGACAGTGGCTCGGTGCATTTGCTACACGGTCTTGACTCCTTGCCTTGTGCTTAAGCATAATTTGGAACGATGCCAATAAATCCACCAAAGTTGTGTGTCAGACCCTTCATCTTTCTCTGGTTGTTTAGGAATTTCATGTCCTCCTGATTTGTGAACAACATATACTCGCTCGCCAGTAGATAATTGCTATGGTGCTCGAGAGATCATACAATAACATAAATCTCCTTATGATATGTCGAGTATTTCCTCTTGGAACCGTCCAACTTCTCACTAAAAAAAATGATGGTGTGACCTCTCTGGCTCATGATTGCTCCTATCTCCAAGCCAGATGTATCACACTCTACCTCAAATAGTTGGTTCAAATTCAGTAATGCCAAGCCTGGTGTCTTGGCCACATTCTCCTTGAGTGACTCAAAATTATTCTAAGTTGCCTCTGTTCACTATAATTTGTCTCATTTTAAAAGATTGCTAGGGGTTGATGATGGTTCTAAAGCTCAAGTTGAATTGCCTAATGAAAAATAGTCCCGGAAACTACCTCAAGTAGGTGAACGATTGCATTGCGATCAACCTCACAATGCTTTTATTTTTTTGTCGAATCCATCTTGTGCATACACTACGCACGATATAACCTTAAAGGTATGTTCGGTCAACCATGAAGTGGCACTTCTTAGGATGAGAATATAGCTTCTCTATGCTCAATACCTCAAACACCGCCCAAGAGTATTTTGAGTGTTCCTCCACAAATCAATCGCACACAAGAATTTCGTCAAAACCAAGCCTCCACAAATTTTTTGATGTCAGCCCAGAATACATGATTCATCAACATCATTGAAGTATCTGACATATTTGACAGATCAAAGGACATAACGACCCACTCATATAAATCATCTCGTGTCTTGAATGCAGTTTTCTACTCATCTCTTAGCCTAGTTTGGATTTGGTGATACCCATTGTGTAAGTCAATCTTGAAAAAAATAGTGACTCCATATAAGTGGCTCAAGAGATCATCCAGGAGAAATATGTGAAGCCAGTAATTGATGGTGATCTTATTGATGTCTCTATTATCAGTGCACATCTGCCATGAATCATCCTTCTTAGGTACTATTAGAGAGGGGACAACACATGGACTAATACTCACTCTAACCAATCCTCTCACAACAATAACATGAACTTGTCATTACAACTCCTCATACTCCACAGTTCTCAAGCTGTAGGAGGGTCAATTTGACAATATTTATTCTTGTATAAAATTTATGATGTATTGAATGTCCCTCAGTGGCAGTAATCCCTCTGAAAGACTTCAGTCACCACATTCTGGAAGTCTTATAATAGTGCATGCAGTGATGTTGGTATCTCACTCTTTTCCCTAATTCCCTCTTGTAGAACTAATGTCAGTGCCGCTGGAGCATCACAAAGTGATTGCATTAAGGTGGCCATTAAGACCAGTACTACCTTGATTTCGCCTATACCTCTTGCATCATTAACAAGAAACAACACGATGCATTTTTCATCCCTTTTAAGAGAGTAAGTATTCTTAAATTCATTATGTTGAATTGTACAATCGAAATGTCAATATCTCCCCAACAAAATATGACATACTTATATTGGAACCACATCAAACCACACTCTCCTGCTATTGATCCTTATTTAAAAATTTGACCAAGCAATGTTGATCCACACAAATATCATTCCCTTCAACCATTCTTTAATCAGGCAAGGGAGTAGGACTGGGGATATTTCTATGTGACCAATCCCAATTTCCTCATCATTAGTGTGGACACCACATTTTCACAACTCCACTGTCAATAATTAAACTGTAAACCTCACTCTTTACCATACATTTGGTGCGAAAGATAATGTGTTTCAACCATGATTGATCTCACTCCGGCTCTGACCACATAACTCTCCGTATGACTAACAATTCTCCCTTGTCAACTTGTAGCAGAAATTCTTCATGTGAACTATCCTCTAACTCCTCATCTTCCACCTCCTTAATGATGCCCTAATCTTTGAACGTGACAACTTGATTCGTGGGATAGTCTAAGGCTATAAGTCTGTAGTTGAGGCCATGAAACAGCTCCTAATAGTTGCTATACTAGAATAATTTTTCTTTTATGGCTTATTTCCACTCTAATCTATTATGTTACTCTCCGGTCCTATCATGTCAACTACTTCCGATGTAACTTTTTCAATTGCAATAGCGTATGTCACTGTCTGACTAGAGGTTGCAGCACGAATAAGATTGTTGTATGTTTTGTTTTTCTTATATTTATACTCTCAATGCTAAATTTTAAACATCCTTCAGTGAACAGTATGACTATAACTATATACATTGCTAATAGCGTGCTTCTGGCCCCCTAGTTACCGTGCTATATTGTGCTCCTCTGGCTTGAACAGATCACACTTCATTTATAATTGGTTGAATTGTGGTGTGAACTCCTCTACCGAAATGTCTCTCTATTGCAGGTGGTGGAATCTTAAAAACATGTCCTGACTGTAATGTGGTAGAAGGTAGTTCTTCTTTATTGCTTTCTTTATCTTTTTTCACTTGATATTTATCATCGTCTTCTCTTTTTCTGTCTCTGTAATTTTTCACACAACAAAGCCTTTATCAGCTTAATGGCTGCTAATTTCACTTGCCTTTCCTCTGACACCTCCTTATATTTGAAGATTCATTGAACATATTGCAATCATTCAATAAACTCATCTGGATACATACTTTTATCAAATTCTGACATATCCATTTTAATGTTAAAATTCATGTGCCCTCCATGTGTAGGCTCCTCTTTCGCTTCCTCTGATATTGAATTGTGAAGCTACGTGATAGGTATTCCTCATCACTGGTGTCTTCCCTATGGAACAAATTCAGATCTTCGTCCTCATCTCCCCATCGACTTCCTAGATCATGGTCAAGGATAATATCGCCTTGAATTCATCATCAATATTTACGAGCCTCTATTGAAGCTTACATATCTTTGTATCTCGTCTAGGGTAGGTTTGGAGACGTATATCCATGGTAGCATAACTAGGGTTTGGTTTTGGATGAGGTGGTTGACGATATAAAATAATAATAATAAAAATATTGGTGGAGGGATAAGGTAGATGCTATGAAACCCTATGATATGGCTAAAGTTAGGCTAGTTCTGGTATCAAATGATATCATAATTAACCAATAAAGAAAGTAAATATTATTAAACATTGCAATGAATGTTACAATCAAAACTCAAACAGAAATGAAAAGGCACAACAAATATCAAGATCTGGCTAGAGCCTGGAGGTGACATTCAGGAGCAGGGGGTGTTGGGCTTGGTAGCTGGTGGTGGAGTGGGATAGGGTCGGAGGTGGAGAGGGACGCAAGAAGAGGTTTTTAGCTGGTGAAGGAAATCAAAGTGAAAGAGGAAATCTTGGGTGGCTAAAGAAGAGGATTTGGAGGAGAGAAGTTGTAAGGTGGTTAGTGTCTGGTATCAAGGGGCATGAAAGAGAGCAAGTGGACTGGCGACTAGGAATAAGGCAGAAGGGGATGAGGTTAGATGGTCTATTCTAGAAAGGTGCATATGTGCGAGAGGCTGTCGGTTAGAGCTGGAAAGAGAGGGAGGGGCATTGGCCACAGAAGGTAGAAAGGTGGGTGCTAGCTGGAAGACACAGATCTGAGAGACATGGAGTTAAAGTTCGTAACCACCTCTGAGCATAATTAAATAATTGCACCGTCTGTCCTCAAATATAACCCTAGCAAGAGAAAAGCACTTAGAGGCAGAAATCTGAAATCATAAAATCCAATATTTAACCCCAAAACTCAACAACACACATATTTATAATGTTAGATAAGTGAGAAGGAAAAGAAGAGAGGAAACTTTGGTTGTAAGTCATGCTTAAAGGAAAGGAGTCTGCCGGTCCAACCTCCTGCTAAACTGAGATTCATGTTGGACCTAACCCTTGGCCAGTTCAACCCAACAAGCCCCCACGTCAAAATCATTAATATAAAATATATTAAAAATATATTAAATTTTAAAATTTTATCTTTAAAGTATTAAAAAATATTTTAAAATAATATTTCATATTTTATACTAAGTGATTTGTTATTATTTCTCTCTTAGCTGCTCAATCAAATTATGATTTTGTAATAATACTATGTTAAATTAATATTATTTTTTATCTTATATAATAAATAAGCGATTCAAGCTCAATTCGACTTGTTTACGCCCTTAGTTTGTGCTAGCTCGGGAGTTAGGACCCCAAAAGGCATATAATAATTGATGTTGCAATCAAGATCAGTCGGATTCGATTATCTCACTAGTTGCTCCACAAGTGTTTTATAGTCAAAAAGTTGAGTAATCCAAAGGGAAAGGGCAACTAACATGTGATTAGAGGAAAAATCTTTAAAATTTAAAAAACAAAACAATATAATATATTTAAATTAATTAGGTTTTACATACATTCTAATTTAAGTACATCATATTTAGAATTATAAGATTTATTTTTGTGTGCATGGTTGAAATAAAGAAATTAAGAATTAAAAAAAAAACTTATCTAAGTAGTGTAGATGAAGTTTGTAGGGTTAGACAGTGAATAGTAGAACTGAAGGGTAAATCAAGATGAAAGCTTGGTAATTGAAGAGGAAATCACGATAGAAGCTCATAAATGGGAGGGTTTCTTAATGGCGGCCGAGACAGAGGAGTGTTGGGACAATGTTATCATTGGAGTGGAGAGGCGTCAAGGCAGTATCTTCATAGGAGAGAACATGAACATGGTGTTTAAAGTTCTGTGAAGAAGCTTGTAGGAGGTTGTTAACCTCATTTTTGGTTGGGTCTTGATACACCTAAAAAATGTTTGATTTTTCATATACTTTTTATGCTTAATTTTAATGATATTGCATTTTAAAGGAAGATATTTTCTATTTTTTATTGTTTTAGGTACAAGAAATGACTTTTGGAGAAAATGAAACAAAAATGGTGCAATTTGGAGCAAAAACGAGCAAAAAAAGTAACTTTAGCCTGACACATTTTGATAAGTCTTTCTTTGTTTAATATCTTTTACACTTCTTGCATGTTTTTGAATGAGGTTACACTTTAAAGAAATATTATTTTTAAGCTTATTTTGTAGGGCTATCTGTTAGGAACGCAGCGCAACTGAAAGGGGCGAATTAGAGCTGAAACGGAGCCAAACGGAGCGAAATGGTGGAGCTGCGCAGTACAAGCGTTGGACAGCGCCTATCCAGCGCCAGAAGACAGAGAATGATGAAAATAAGTGGAAAATAGCGTCGCATAGCACTCGATAAGGTATCGGACCGCGCCCAAACAATTTGGATGCGATTTTGGACGTTAGGGGCCGAGATTCATCGTATTTTGATGCTTTTTGAAAGGATTCTTGTGGAAACTCTTCAAACCTCATCCCTACACTTTAAAAGAACGATTTTAGGTCATACAAGATGAGAGGAATGTTAGGAAAAATGCAAAAAATGTTGAGAGAACTTATAATAGAAGTAGAAATATAGATTCCTACCTTTTTGGAAAGATTAGTGAGAGGATTTTGAGAGAATTTTTAAGAGTTTGTTCTAGCATTGCATGGATCAGTATGAGACTTTATCGGAGAGATTTTCATCTTTCTTTCAAGGGAGAAAAGCTAAATATTGTGTTCTTCATTATCTTATGATTTTGTAAACACTTATTTTATGGATTTGCTTTGAAATAAAGTTTTCCGTTGTGTTTTCTTCGTGCTCTGTGATATCTTTATCTTACTCTTTCTTCTTCTTAGGAAATAGTGATATGAGAAGATTATGTCGCTATTTTCTTTTTACTTTTCTTTTGCAATGAATATGATTCTTGTTTAGGATTTTGAGATACATGTTAAAAAATATTTTAATTATAAATGTGATAGTTTTTACTTGCACTTCATTTACATTATTTGTATTATTAAAATTCGTTGTAATTGCAATGACCCGAGAGGGTGGTGTAATTCTCAATAAAGTAGAACCACATTCAAATTCCATAGATGGTGAAGTTCATGGGGGTTGAGGGCAAATAAATAGAAAAATATACTTTGATGGACGTATGATTAAATATTTTAGGGCGACAGATCAAAATCCCCAATTCGATCATAGTGTTTGGAAACTAAAGCGAGAGTTAGTCTTCATGCGAAGGGAAGTGGAAGCTCTAGAGTGAGAGCCAATATCCTCCCAGCCTAACCACAGATTTAGGGACTAAACCTAAGATTAGCCAATGTTCTTTATGCACTAGGAAGAGGGTAAAGAATAGAATTGTTCCTATTTGGCACATACAATATTTAATGCATCTCGTTCCTTTAGATTATCCAATTCATTACTTGAGAATAGTAGTTTTTATTATCTCAAAGTTCTCCGAACCAATTTGTCCATAAAGAGTTATCTTTAGTATTAATATTTTTTTAGGAGTAGTTATTAGTTATTTTAAAATTAAGATTTAATTTTAAGAGTAGTTATTAAAAAAATCACTTATATTGAACTTCCAAACTAAAGTTTAATAGTAGTAGACTAGAATTTGACTAAGGACCTCTCACCTCACTTTCCTGTGAGATCGATAAATGGGACTCCACTAGAGCCTTGTAGTACTTGAGCGATACGTATAATTGCATTTGAAATTGTGATTTTACAAAATCATTATAAATATATAAATCTGGGTTCATAAATTCTTGCATATAAAAAAGTTGCATCAGGTCTGCTTCCCTTTATAGAGCATAGGATCTAGCCATAGAACTTCCCTATTTATTCTTATAGAAGATTAGTATTAGGACTCACACCACTTAGAAATTATAACCACTTCTTGATTCCTTGCAATCTTATATGTGTGGTTTCAAATTCTCAACATTTCATTGAGTCGATTGGAACCAACATATTGAAACTCAAGTAGAGTTCCCATAAGGACTGAAAAATGTCTTAAGAAGACATTTTTGACTTGGGGATTTTCTTTTTTTGACACAACACACACAAGTACCACAATTCGTGCTACATACAAATTCACACACATTCCATATACACTTTCACACTTACACTTTACCATTAAATTAGAATCAAAATGAAATTTCAACGATCATAAATTAAATTTTGAAAACTAAATTTGATTCCACCAGGACCATTAGGCTAGACTTTGGCTATCACTTAGGTGATGGTCGGTTGACATTTTGCTCATCGGATGGCTCTGATCAAACCAAATAATCTCGTTGTCCTGCCGCACATGCAACTGGCTTAAATTGGTTTGACATCAATGGATTTGTCTAGATGATCTCAGATGACAAAACGGACCAAACGAGCGTGTCCGGAAGTTTGATTTTACTTAAGAAAGATACCTACATTGATATGGTTCAAAACGGGGGAAGTTTGCACGCAATTTAATGCACCTAATTTAAATAATAAAAAAAGAAAAAAATAAGAAAAAAAGCTTTAAAGAAAAACTTACGACATTCCCTCACCCAAGCCCTCTCTTATGAGACGCCCTAACTGGTGAAAGCTTCTCTCACACGCAATATGGAGGTGACCTTCCCATTTCCTTATGTTAATTATAATATACGTATCATTTTAAGTAATATATTATTTTCTTTTAAGACCTAGAGTATCGATCCCACATAGTAGCAAAGTAAGAATTCTCTTATGTTAATTCTAATCAACTACTATCAGACCTTAGTTTGAAATATCGATTAAAATAATTTTTTTAACAACTACTTCTAAATGAAAATCTTAAATATAAAGATAACTTATCTGAATAAATTAGTTCGGAGAATATTAAATGTTAAAAACCACCCATCTCGTGTAATGACCTAGAAAATGTGTAGGAATGAATGTTTAGAGTTTAATTTAGCCAATGACTAGTATGAGTATACTTATTCTTTACCCCCACTCAGTGCCGATAAAGAACATTGGCTAATCTAAAGTTTGTCTTTAGCATGTGTAGTAGTGCTGAGTAGATTTTGGTCTCTCACTTCCAAATTACACAATATGCCCTCTCTATAAAACCTACTATGGACCATTACGATCCAAACTCTAAACCAATTTGATAAAAGAATATAGTTTGTCACTCTATAAATATCAATTCTACACCCATCAAAACTTATTTTCTTGTTTATTTGCACTTCCCCTCGGACGATCGCAATGGCTTTTTCCAAAGTGAAGTGTGATACTCACTAGTTGGTGAATCATAGCCTTCTGGGTCATTATGCTTCGCAAAGGATTTTAACATTACAAATGAACAGTTTGCAAAGTAAATTAAGAGTCGATGAAAATACCATCACATTAATAAAATAAGAGAATATCTAAGCAAATCTAAATTTATAAACATGCATATATTTCATTGCAAAATAAAAGTAAAATGAAGATAATGACATAAGTAGTAAAAAAGATTGATAAAATTAGGTAATAAATTATGTGCCTACAAGGAACATACGTCTATATACCATTTTCAGAGTGTATAGGTACGCTTACTATTCTATTAGTATCATGTAATTATCTATCACTTAAAAGCATCTAATAGAATTAGATCATTAAATTATATTTCTTTAGAAGTTGCATTATCGCCTAAACTAGTTTACTGGCCAACCGGTCAATGTGAGTGCACTTAAGGTGCAAGATCACTGCTTTCCCGAGTCTTAGTTTCACTTGCAACAAATTTAAATATAACTTATTGCTACTTAAGTTATGTCAATGAAGCAAATGAGTTATTACTCATCACATGAAAATACAAATAATTCTATCATAAAAAAAATTTTCCTACATATGTCACTGCTTCATATTAAAAGAGAAGAGTAAAAAAAACTATTTAAGAAGTATGGATAAAACACAACAAGAAACCTCATTTAAATCAAAGAAAATCCACTAAAAAATGTTTACAACAATTACAAGAAAAATAAAGAATACGATACTTAGTCTTTCCCTCTAAAAGAAAGATGAAAAATCTCTCCAACAAAGTATCCCGCCGATTCATGCGCCGTTCATACTTCCCTACTCATATCTCGTAAAATCCCTCACCAATCTCTCTAAAAAATGAAGAAATCTACATATCCATAAAATCGCGCCAAATCCTCCTAAAACACTTCTTAATTACTTCTCTTGACTCCCCAATTTACTTGTCATGGGAGGCACCAAACCCCTCTTTTTAAAGAGAAGTTAAACACCTCCTTTTAAAAAAACACACTCCTTCACTCCAAGAGACACATATCTTCATTCAAATGTGTCTAGATTCATTTAATATCATCTTAGGCGAGCATAACCACCCAGAAGCTTCCAGAACATCCCAGAATGACTTGAAATTGCTCAAAAACCGTTAAAAAATTGTCTCTGATGCTATAACGTTAGAATAAGTGCTATAGCGCATGTTTCTAGTCGTGAATAGTGTTATGGCGCTAGTTTGGGCGCGACGGCGCCATCCTGCGGGAAGCAAGCCTGTTTTGCTCCGTTTCGTCCTGTTTCGCTCATTGTGTTATATCTAAGAGATAGACATGAAAATAATCATTTTTTAAAGTGTAATTTCATTTAAAAACATAAGATAAATATGAATGAGATTAAATATAGAAAAACATATCAAAATGAGTTGGATCAGAATTTCCTTTCTTGCTCGATTTAGCTCCAAATTGTACCTTTTTGCTTCATTTTCTCCAAAACTCAAATTATTGTACCTGAAACAAAAAACATGTAAAATATCTTCATTTAAAGTGTAATATCTTTAAAAATTATTATAAAATGAACATTAAATGTTCATTAAAACAAGTAATTTTAAGGTGAATCAGTAAGTCTCCTTTTTTTCCGGGCTTTTCTTCTTGGCAGAGGTCGAAAAGCTATAATGAGCATAAAAAATCTCGAGGAAGGTAACTCCCTCTCCACTCTCTCTCGCTTTTTCCTGTTTGATTTGAATGAATTTTAACTCGAAGAATTTGGATAAAACTAATTATAACGATGCTTGTTTTGCATGCTCTGTTATTCTCCTTTTCCTTCTTTCTCTTTTCTTTTTAATCATATTCTCTCTAATAGTGCTAGTGAGTTCTTGACATTCACATTACTCATCTTTTCTTCTTTTACCAAACCACTATACATGTTATTGTTAATCCTTTCTTATTTGCATTTATTGATAGTGATATCCTTTTATTTAATTTCGATTATTCCGTTCACTATACAAATATCAAACTTTATCTAAACAATGACTCTTATTTATTCGACAAGGTTTATGGCTCAAACTGTATATCCTTTGTTATTGCTCTTGAGAGTCATTTTTTTAGTAGCAATGTCATCCCCAAATGTCTTTGTGTGTTTCAGAATCTCAATTCCTATAACTTCATTTTTTAATGAGATTACTTACTTTAATCCTCGTTAAGGCAAGACAGGAAACTAAATTGATTGAATTTAAAGTTGTTAGTTTCACCTTTTAGCAGGATCAAGAAAATTTACATGCATACCATCCATTTTTTTTCCCTTGCATACTCCTTTGCACATCAATTAATCCTTCTGTATTTACATAATGAGCACCTAAGATTATTTTACTTTATTTTTCATGAGAACTTTCTTCTATTTCTTTTATTATGGGGCATTTCTATACATAGATACCACCTAAGTCATATATATTTACATATCAAACGCCTGAACTTTGCGTTTTACGTTTACGTAACCCAAATCTTTCGTATCACGTAAGATGTAACTCCATTTTCTTTTTTCTTTTTTTGAAAATGTAAAATATATTCTTTATGCATATTGAAAGTGGTGAGTGCATGTTAAAGAAGTATTTTTTTAAAATGAGATGAAGTTTTAGGATTTGTTTGTGGCAGCTGCGACTTATTGAATAATATGTTGATAAGCTGATTAAAAATAATCTACTGATAAACTAGGTGATATAGCTATTACAAATTTTAATTTTTTTGAAAAAGCTAGACCGTAGCCAGAAAATTGTAAATAGGTGCGGTGTGAAAACACTATTTTTCAACATTTTGAAAATGCATAAGTTGTCAAAATACAGTTTACCCAAACAGATCTAGTGCGTTTTTAAAACGCCACTGCACCAAATAAGCTGTCCCAAATGGACCCTTAGTACTTGAATTTTAGCTTAATCCTGTCTCAATTGTTTTCTGCTCGAGTCAAGGGTATTTTGAATCTTCATTAATCTACATGAAAAGAAAAGTTTACGTCTTGTTTATATTTGGTCATACAAAATTGGCAAAATAAATCTCTTTGCACTATTGTACACTATTTAATTCTTGTTTGCTTTTTTAAGTGCCTCATTTCTATGTTCTTAGCAACTACATTGTTATAATGTTTCTCACACTTAAACTTTAACAACAAATTCTATGGCTCCACAGTTTAATTGAAGTGGAAGTTGCAAGTTTTTCTTTGAATATTGCAATGAGAATGTGCAACAGTTTAAGTATCTTCTTCTTGTTTAAGTGGGTGAGGATGGCTGTTACATATACACCACACAATTCATATGTATCTACATATTTGACACCTTAACATCATTTTTTCTAGAAATGCAATATTGTGAATAAAGAAATGAGGTGTTTCATTCTTTTAGCTAAAATGATGGCACTATTGATGTGTTATAAATGATATGAATGTAAAAAGTAAAGTTTAGATGTTAGATATGTAAATAAAGAGGAAGTTTAGCTGCCTTCTCATTTAGCTGCTTGCTTGTGTATTTAAATATTCCCAGCTAAATAATTGATGGGTGGGAAATTAAGAATATGGCAATTTAATTTCACTGTATAATTTAGCGTGCTTAGTGCACAAAACTCCTGACATTGTGAGATCTAGTGTTAAGATATTACATATTATAAAACTTGGGAAGCTTAAAAAATAAAATAGAATAAAATAACAGAAAGATGAAGGTTTGCATACATATCAGTAAACTTCTATGTTTTTATATGTCTGAAGCTGAGCTCATTCATAACTTAGAAATACTTATATATAGTTTCATTTTTCATATATTTTTACCGTTCAACTCCATATAAATATGCATGTTTATATTTTAAAAAGGGGGTTATTGTTCATATGTAATGATTATTTAAAAGAGGTTTATTTGAAATAAGCCTCAGGGGTAGCATGTATGTGCTACTACTTTCTCCTTCTTGTAATTGGTCGCATATGCTTTGAAGTATGACAACACTACTCTTCTTTCACATACTGCATTTCTGGCATGTAGAAAGAGACCCTAGAGTAGAGGACGTAGGACATTTGTTTAGGTTGAAACCCTATAACACACCACCAACATAGTAACATGACAAAATGTTAAACATTCTTAAAGACCCCATATCAAACTCACTAATCAAATAATAATGAAAATGATAATAATAATCATCGCCTCAAATGCACCTCATAAAATCACAATAATAAAACAAAGAACCTAAGATAAGTCGTTTGAGGCATGATTTCTCTCTCCCCTCTCTTTTCACAGAATGAGAGGATGTTGCGATCGAGCGATGGTCAAACTTCAGATGACGATCAAGACCAAAACAATAAAGCGAATGATGATCATTATCTAAACTTTTCATAGTCTTAAATAACATAAACTCTTGGGACTTCAAGATTGTCCGTCTAGCACGAAGTAAATCCTCATGCTATCATTTAAGCTTTTCAAATGATTGTATGACGTGAGATATAAACTCTAACTCATTTTAGAATTTCGAGGATTTCTATTCTGTATGACGTAAATCTTCCTATCCTCCTATGCTGTTTGCGTTGATAGTGTGTCACATGATGTAAGTTATATATTTAAAATAAAATGCCAAGAGTAAACACTAAACAACATCATTTCCAAAATGTAAAGCTAAATAGTATGATAGTTTGGAAATTTATTGAGTTTCTTCTCAAAATCTATGACATTCCTTACATTTTGTTCATTTGGTTTCCAAAACAAATATTCTACATTTGACACTTTCCACTTGATGATTCTATGACTAAAAATGAAAACCAAACTTTGAATTCTTTAAGACGAACCCTTGATTTTAATCGAGAGTTTTCTTAAGTGATTTCACTCGCTTAAGATGTAATTAATTATAGGGGCTTACGCCTACAAGATAATTAATAATCCAGATAATCTAAACCTAATCTTCTTATTAGGTAGGGGAAATAATATGTTAGAAATTTCATATACCAAATACATATCATAAATTTCTTGGTTTAAATAATCGAGACTATTATCGAGTGATATCTTCATCTTTCGAGATGAGATATTGCTTGTAATAACACACTTGTTATTTAAACTATTAAATCTATGATATCTGCTTTGTCTCATTTTTTCAAAACTCAAAATATTCTTTTTAAAATAAAAATTACATATGTATTAAATTTTTACAACTTTATATAATACTTGAAGAACATTTTTATATTTCTATGTTGATACCTGCAATGCTAGTTATACTTTTGTATATTCAATTTCATTCTGACATGTTTATTTTAGATTTACTTTTTTCTGCATATTGTTCTGTCTTGATTAATAATTGTAGATATTTTTGATAGAAATGTGTGGTAGATAGAAATTATGAACTATTTTTTCTTCCTGCTTATATTCTTCGTACTAAATGTTATATATGTAAAATTCAAGTTTGGGTGTAGAAATAAAAATAAAGTTTTAAAGTGAATATATTTCCTTTTAGCTTAATATTATTGTAAGCATGTTTCAGGCTATATTTACTTTCTCCTACAGTCATTCTATCCTGATTATGCATGTATATGAATTTGATAGGATGTTGTTGTAATAAGTAGATTTAAGTTTTATTTTTTCTTCCTGCTACATTTTATGAAATTAATTGCAAAATATTTTTAAATTCAAATTTAGGGGGAAAACAATTAAAAAAAAAAACTAAATTTATTTGTCCCCAGTAACCCATATGTAATTTAATATCACTTTTAAAATGACTTGAGGTGTGTTGTGTTATCTTTAGGCTACTATAAGTTTAATTTTATGAGTGTTAAAAAAATAACTTAGTTGAAATCCTATGTAAATAAACTGTTCTAAAGTTAAAATATTTTGTATGAAAGATTGAAAAAATGATTTTGCTATTTATGATTGAGAAGAACTAAGATTCTTAGATTTATACTTATTCAGAATTGAGCCTTTATTGAAACATTTTTCAAACTAATACTTACATTTTAAAAAAGTGAGGGGAAGTTTTGAGTTTTAGACTTTAGAAATGGGATAATGAAATTCAAAATTATTAAAGGGTTATCCATATATAATAATCCTCACATAAAAAAAGAGAAAAAAAATGGATTGAAAATGATCCCGAAAAAAGAAAAGAAAAAGAAAAAAAAAAGTGGAAAAAAATATATGTGAGGAGAAGCTTGAGGAGAAGCCTAATTAAAAATTGGTTTCACTTGAATCATTTTAAATGAAAAAACTTAAAAACAATTCTAAGCTTATTCTTATTTCAAAACGTATTAGTCAAATGGGTATAGATAATGTGCTTAAATTATGTTTTTATACTTTCTATGAATCTTTAATTTGACAAGTTTCAATAACTTTTGAAGTGAATAGAAAATCAGGATTCTTAAGTTGAATATGAGATATTATTACACTATAGTCACATGTTGATTTGCTAGAATTTATCCTAAGTTACACTATAATATTTTTGAGATGAAATTATAAGAAACACTACTGAAACCCATAACCACAAGTCAACATATTTGGTTTCTAAAAGTTATAGTGTTACTTGAGGATAAATAATAGTTAAGTTTGAGGGAGTTGTCACGCCTAAAAAATGCTTGATTATTCATATATATTTTATGCTTAATTTTAATGATATTACACTTTAAAGAAAAATATTTTGCATGTTTTGTTGCATATATGATGATTTTAGGCAAATAGAGCAAATAGAAGCGAAAATGAACGATATTAGAGCAAAAAAATGCAAAAACCTGAAATTTAAAGTTCTAGCATCGACGACGCATTTTTTAAGTGAGTTTAGAATTAAATCGCACTATAGGGCATCGATGGCACCCAATGTTGGTGGAAGTCAAATTCAATGTATTTGGATGACTTTTTGAGAGATTCTTGAGACAACTCTTGATAAATTCATTCCTATACTATTTTAACTTGGTTTGGGCGCCAAAATTAGTGTGTTTTTATGTAAGTGAAGAAAAGTGTGTGTGGGTGGAAAAATGTGAAGAATGTTTGTAGATCTTAGAATAGAAGTAGAGATGTATATTTCTACCCTTTTGGAGAGATTGGTGAGGGGATTTTGAGAGAATCTAACAGCGAATATTCTAGCATTGCATGGATCAACGGGAGATTTTGTGAGATAGATTTTCATCGTTTATTCAAGAGAAAAAAAACTAAGTATTGTATTCTTCATTATCTTTTATTTGTAAACAATTATCTAGTGGATTTGCTTTAATGTAATTAAGTTATCAGTTGTGTTTTCTTCGTATTTTATAACGTATTTTTATTACTCTTTCTTCTTGTTTGGAAATAGTGGCACGAGAAGATTATGTCAATGTTTTAATTATATTTTCTTTTGCAATGAGTATGATTCATGTTTAAGATATTGGGATGCATGCTAAAAGAAGTTTTAATTATAAATGTGATGATTTTTACTTGCACTTCATTTACATTACAATAAGAGCTCGTTGTAGTGTTAAAATTCATTGTAATTGCATTAAGACTCGAGAGGGCAGTATAATTCTTAACAAAGTGGAACCACATTCAATATCCATGAATGAGTGATGTAGTTCATAGGGGTTGAGTGCAAATAAATAGGGAATTATGGTTTATTAGGTGTAAAATTGGAGATTTTAGGGTGACAAACTAAAATCCCTAATTCGGTCATAGTATTTGGAAACTAAAGCGAGAGTTAGCCTTCAGACGAAGGGAAGTAGGAGCTCTAGAGTGAGAGCCAGTATCCTCCCAGCTTAACCACAGATTTAGGGACTAAAACTAGGATTAGCCGATATTCTTTATAGTACTTGGAAGAGGGTAAAAAATATGATTGCTCATATTTGTCACATACAATATTTAATGTATCACATTTCTAAACATTATCCAATTCACTACATAAGAATAATAGTTTTTAACATCTCAAAACACCTAGCCGACCCTAGGTTCACGCCTATTTGATTGATCCTTTATTGCCTGGAGGGAGTCGTAGGGCAGGAATCCCCTGTGTTGGCCATTCATATTCAAAGTCGAATGATCCCTTGTGTTGTGAGTCTTAGGCCTTAACTTCGTCAGGTCGGAATCCCAATTTACCACATTTTGGCGCTCCTAATCTTCCTTGGAGGGATTAGTTGACTTTGCTATTAGAGGACGAAAAAAACTTTGTAGCTAGTCCGTCCTATAAGATTGTGGGTGTTCGTAGAGTGGGAGAAGCTTTGTAGCTAGTATGTCCTACGAACGGTGACGAATTTTCTCAGGAGAAATCAGAGGGGGGAGCCCTCCACATAGACATGCCTAAGCTGGAGGCGGCGATGCCGCAGATGCAGGGGTGTCAACCTTAGGCACCTACGTGATATCGTTAGGATGAATTTGACATGCCGTCGAGTGTCGGGGTTTACATTGCATATGCATGTTTGTTATTGTATTTTTAACATATTTTGTACAATTACAAGTGGGATCTGTTATAAAAACCGTTCTTAATACAAATAATACTATGATTAATTGCATTGATTTCATTCCATATCTGTATTACAAATTGAATTTTGATATGAGGTAATTAATTGATTGATTCGCTAGAATGCGTCCAGCAGAGACGATCGATTTTGGTCGATCGTGGCATTCGTTCGAACAACAATCTCTTCTGCCGCAACAAAAATAGGTCTGACGTTTAGTTGCGATTCTGCCTGCACTTTCATCGATCAGTTGGTTGATGAATGGGTCGATTTATTTTTGTCGGGTGAACCGTGGCTCACGTATCGCTTTGACTCATGCCTTATGTGGCTTATATCTCGTCTACCTGGTTGACTCATGTCCTATATTTTTGTAGCCGCTACTGGAAAATATTACGTGCAACGTCCGGACGAAGAGCTATGTACGGAGTCCACTAAAACACGCACACCTGGAATGATGGGACCCATACTAGACAAAATTTTGAGGAAAAAATGCGCTCGGCTTGGTGTTAAAACTCCTTTTAATGCACGACCCCCGTTCGATGCGACATTATTATGTGATATTTATGTTCTACATATTTTAATTTTAGACATTTACATACATATCATCCAATTTTTGTATTTACATTATAGCACATGTACTTTATTTTTTACATTTATGATAGAAAAAATTTTGATATCACATAAAAAAAACCATAATTTTAATTTTTAAAAAATTGAAAATAATTTTTTTTCATCCATGAGGTCGATGGCGTGTATGAAAAAAATTGATGTTTAGGGGTTAGATATGTAAATACATAATAATTAAGTTGTATTTGTGTGTTTTCGATGACAATAACAACACAATAAGACCAAAAAACACTACAAGAACACCGCAAATTTATTCAAATAATACCGCCGTCGAATACACACCAATAACGCTGCAATAACACCGCAATAACACTTTAATAATACTCAAATAACACCGCTAGAATATTCGAATAATACCACAAATTTACTCGAATAACACCGTCGCCGAAAACACACCAATAACTTCGCAATAACACCATAATAATACTCGAATAATAACGCTATAATATTCAAATTACACTTGAATATTATGCGGTATTTTTTGAATTACACTCGAATAACACCACTAGAATATTTTAATAAAACCGCATAATATTTGAGTGTAATTCGAATATTCTAGCAGTGTTATTCCAGTATTATTGCGGTGTTATTGTGATGTTATTGTAGCATTATTAGCGTGTTTTGACGGTGGTGCTATTTGAATAAACTTACGGTGTTATTAATAAGTTATTGTTATATTATTTGAGATAACGAATAACATTATTTACATGTTTTCGAATGCAGTGTTATTCGAGTAAATTACATGCCCTTTCTTTCAAGCCATTGAAGATCCTCCCTTCTCACTTCAGAAAAGTTGAAGCAGGAACTGTAGCCTTCCCTGTGGCCGCTAGCCACTCAGTTTACCCCCTCTGCGCTGCATTGACGGCTACACAACAGGAGACTAGGCTTCCAACTTCTACCGTTTCCTTTTCCACAAAGCAACCCGCCGGCCGAGAAGTTACACAAACGGAGCAGGTGGGGAAGTCGGATCGCTTCGAAACGATGTTGTTCTTCTCCTCCCTCTCTCTGTTCTTCGAAGATAAACCGAATCGATCGCGGGGCTTGGATTTCTCGCTTGATTGATTCCGCAATTACTGCGCTGAAGCAACCCTAACTCGTACTTTTCCTTCTTTCCCTCGGCTATGACCAATTATCTTCGCGGAATGTTTTGATTCGTCGTGTATTTGTCAGCAATCTCGGCAATGGCGTACTTAGCCCTCGTTCTGGGTTTCCTTCTCGGATCCTTGCTTGTTTTGGCTGCAGAGGGTTTGGCGTTGTACATAGCCATCGTTCGGCTACGCCGGAAGACGGTAGGGGCGCCTGAGCTGCAGCGGGAACCCGGTGATCTCGACTCCGAGCAATGGGTCGCCTCTGCGCGTAATAAGCAGGTGAGGGACGGTACATTGAGTTGGATTTTGGCTGTGTAATCTTTAGGATTCCTTGTGATCGGCATTCGTCGTTCTGAACTTGTTTGGTATTCTGGTGGCTGTTTATGTGACTACGTGCTGGAATTGAAACAACAAATTTGTCTGGGCTAACTTGCTGTTATGTATTGTTTTATCTATTTATTTAATTTTTTTTTCGAGCAATTTATATGTGGGGATTATTGCGAAATATGAAACTAGTGGATTTATTTTTTGAGAATTTTAGAATGATAAGTTGAGAAGTCATATGTCTTTGAATAGCATTGATGGCTCTTTCGGGAGGTTGTGTTATTGTATGGTTCATATTTCAGAAGTAGCATACTAAAGTTTGTGTATCCAATGGTAGAATTTTATTACTCTACATTTGAGCTTATTTGTTGAACTTAATTGATATGATCCAAATTAATATGTTTTTTGTTCTAAGCTATTGTATTTTATTGTGCCTTTTTATTAAATTCAGTTTTATCCATGTTAGTGCATCACTATGCTTTGTATAATGCTTCTCACTCTTACGAACCCAAAACATTTTCAATATCCTTTTTATGTGGCAGCCCAGATCTAAGAGGAGCATCCTAGATATAAGATGAGCAAAATATATGAAAACGATGGGCAACCATTATAGTTTTTCTTGATGATTTATAGCTTACAAATTGCAGTGAGAATGCGTTGGTTTTATTTGGTGTATAGACCATTATTATTATTTTTTCTTGTTTTGCTTCTTTCATATTGTTCATTTTTTTTTACCAAATAGCTAATGCTAGATTGAAAATAAAATTAAATTTTATCGAAATGATAATCTTAGATGCTAGTTAAAACTCTAAATGTTTGTTGTTTAATTTATTGTATTTGAATGAAATTTTCAAGGGTCATTATCATAAGAGTGTATATTTGTGTATAAGAATTTGCATATTCATGCATAACCTCCATGGATGATTCACTAGAACATGTGTGCATGTGCATGTTTATGGACGCACATTTGTACCCTTTTTATGTGTGTCAACGTTTATATCACGCTTTTCTGATTTAATGACATTTGTGCTTTTTATCCCCTTTTTCTCGATGAGACAGTCTTAGTTGCTTTTCTCGGTATGCTGATCTTTTTTTTATTTTATATTTTCTTGAGCTTATTCTTGTTCTTCATTATCAGGGAATAGTTTGGTTTTTGGAGCCAGAAGATGTTCCAAAGTTTGGTTTAAATGAAACTCAAATTGGAGGACCTAAGGAGCTGAAAGGGAAGAAAGGTACTGTGCAGGTTCAACCTATAAAGAAGCATGCTAGAATCAAAGACCACATGTTAATCTTATCTGATCCAGATGGTTCTCAAGCTACCATTAAGCTTTTTGATTGTACAATATTAGCTGTATCATCCTCAAATCTATCTTCCAAAAAGTGGTAAGATACAAAAATTGAAGCTTTTTAATCAAATTCATTACTATCATAATGGATTATTAGTTAGGAGAACTTTATAAGCCACCCATCATTGCCATCCACAATAAATAGCGAAGAAGGAAAATGTTTTAAGTTTTCTTGTTCAAGTAATTATTTTTTCAAATTATATAATTCCTCTTATTTTTCCTTGCACTCCTCCTCATTGTGCTATACTCTGACACAAACTTTACTGTAAATTATCACTTTGACTGGTTCAAAGTATATTGATCTTACATAGGATCGTGGAAACTAAGTGGTATGTTAGAATAGAACCCAAGATAAATCTTATTGATGCAAAGAGGGGTATAAATACCTAGAACATGATCTATTAGAAAGGAAAGAAATAAAAACAAGATAGAGTAGAAAAGGAAAGGAATAATAGAGAATCCAAGGTAATAACTCAGAACGGGAATTAATAATGGTTAAAAATACCATTAATAAATATTCTAATACCCCATAAACTTGAAGCATATTTGTCAGTCATGTTAAACTTAGATTTGAAATCGTCGAACAGTGGCCAAGGAAAATTCTTTGTGAGAAATATGTTCAACAGACCACTAGATGACAAAACGGAACACAAATCTTACCGGACTCGAGTTTTTCCTTAATGAAGCGTCAATCAATCTCAACATGCTTGGTGCGATCACGTCGAACCGAGTTGTGAGCAACGCTAATGGCTGTATTGTTATCACATAATAATTGTATGGGAGCTGAGGCTGTCATACGTAGTTTGTGGAGCATGATGTGCAATCAAAGAGCTTCTCAAATTCTCAGGGACACAGACCGAAATTTGACTTTCGACACTGCTTTGAGCAACTGCAGAATACTTGCTTTTCAACGTGACCAAGTTTTCCACACAAATGAGCACTACCTCAAGATTAATCGTTGATCTTGGACGGACCTGACCCAATCCGCCTCTGTGCAAACCGTAATAGAACAAGAGATATGACTTGAAAAAGCCAAACTTGAGCTCGACGTGCCTTTTAAATGGTGTAGGATTCGATGAACAACTTAGATATGATGTTCATAGGGATCATGCATGAATTGACCATCCAACTGCGTGACAAATGTCAGAGATTGTATGAGCAAGGTAGATGGGTTTCCCAACAAGTTGCTGGTAGTGAGACTTGTTTACATGAACGACATTGGGATTATCAAGAAGTTTTTCATTGAGATCCATCGGGACAACCACTGATTTACACATGAGAATGTTGTTCTCTGTCAAAAAGTCAATCACATATTTCCGTTGAGATAAACAAATTTCCTGAGATGACCGAGCAAATTCAATATCTAAGAAGTACTGGAGGGATCCAAAGTCCATCTTAAATGCAACAAGAATGCCTTTCAGAGATTCCAATGCTGGTAGATCATTACCTGTGAGAACAATATCATCAACATAGATGATAAGGATAGCTATCTGGTCTCTGGAGGAATGCCAAAAGAAGAGAGTGTGGTTCAATTGAGCCTGAGTGAATCCATGGTCTACCACCACCTTTGTGAATTTTTCGAATCATGCCCATGGTTATTGCTTCAATTCATAGAGAGATTTTCGCAGCCTACGTACTTTGCCCTAAGAGGTGGTGGAGCCAAAGCTGGAGGAAGAGTCATGTATACTTAATTTGTAAGATTGTCATTCAGGAACATATTTTTGACATAAAGCTGGAATAAGGGTCAATCCAGATTCACTGCAATAACATGAACCAAATGTTGCTTAATTTAGCAACCAAAGTAAATGTCTTATAGTCAACTCCATAGGTCTGTGAGTACCCTTTTTCAAGCAACCGTGCTTTGTTGCGTTCAAATGATCCATCAGATTTAAACTTGATGCTAAAAATCCATCGGCATCCCACTGCTTTCTTGCGTCGAGAAATATCAATAATGTCACAAGTATGGTTCCGTTGAAGGGCATTCATCTCATCCGTGACAACAACTTTATAGGCTGAGTCTACTGAGGCTGTCACACCCCAACTGACCACCTCGATGGGGTCAATCGTAGTACTACAGAGGCTGACAATTTGGTCATACCAACTATCATAAGCACTCGTTTTGACTTTCACAAGCACTCGTTATGGCTTGTATAATCAGAACCCAGTAGGTGATGAATTAGTCTAACTAGATCTCTGCAACATACATGATGCAATACATTTCATATACATACTCGAAAATATGAAAATCATACCATCATAAACATAAAAACTATACAGAGCTAAAAAATCCAATATAATAAAAATACGTATGCAAACTGTATGTATACACTCCAAAAACTATCGGTCAAAAGTCATACAAAGACACGCTTGACTACTCGTTCGATGCTCCTTGCTTCTACCTAGAAGACAACAATGAAGAATGAGCAACAACGAACTCAAACAAATAGTCAGGGCTAACATAAAATTTTATACATGAAAAAGAAACAACGTGCATGCTCGTAGGAAACTTTACGTATTTACTCATTCAAGTAATAACTAGTTAGGATGGTAGAGAGAACATGAAAATAAAACAGACATTATAAAATCAAAACTACAATGTAACATATAGATTATAAACATGAAATAATTAGTATAATCAAATGTATGTTCATGAGCATGTTCATAGGTTGTTTATAGTACGTAATCATAACAATATCGTTTCATAGTAATGACACTAGTTTATGTGTCGTCGCCCTGCCCCAAAGACTATATAAACTTTCGATAAAGTTTGAGCTTCCCCAACATTGCAGTTATCGATAGCCCCATGATACTCATGTTTCTCTAACGTTCTGTCACCGTTTAATTCCAACGGTTTCCAAAGTTTCGTCTTTTTATAGATATTAGGAGTTAGGAATACTGCATCCATACATAATGTATTTGCAAGTACTCTTGTAATAGTCTATCGTTAGCATTGCTCGTGTCATTTAAATCATCACTATTACATCAATCATCTATCAGATGTTACATTATCATTGACATGTGCATGAAGCATAACAAATGAATACGTACATAAAATTCATATCATATGCATAAACATATGTAGCACAGTCTGATCATGACATTACATGTATCGTAAGAAAATTAAACGTGCATTTATACTTTTAATTGCAAGTATACATTTATAATATGCAAAAAGTTTTAAATGTATCCGTGTCAAAATAAAAATCATATGAAAACTTATAGAAGATTATTATTCTTAAATTATCACAAGATTATTTCACATGACTTGACGGATCAGCCCTACGACGAGTGCCCTCACACTCTTCTCGAGCTCACCACTTCGTATAGACAACACGATGCTCATAGACAACATATGATTTCATAAAATTTGGCTCATAACATGTATTAACCTAAAAATATACTTTACTTGCCAAAACATACCTCAAAAGGGCTCTTTGGCATAAATTCGTTTTTCCGAAATGATAGATTTCACTTTTTCTCTTTCCCATCACCTCAAACCTTCTCCTTATTAATTGCATGCTAAAATATTGTTTGAAGATCGCAAAATCAATTACGACATTTCTAGCGCAAAATTGACGTCTTCAACGGATATCGAAAATGAAAGCATGAAAAACTAGGCAAATGTCAAAATGGAGGGGCGTGGAAGGAAATGAAAGTCTCAAATGATGTGAGAGAGGGATTCACACTTATAGAAATTGCCATAGAACCCTGGATTGTGCTTTGCGGCACTCGGTCTTGCGCCCAGTTTGCGCGACTGCTGCATACCGCGACCTTGCTACAGTGCAGATCACGTAAGAGCTCTCGAATTAAGCTATTGCGTGAGTGAACCGATCGAGATAACAGGAATTCATGAGTGGGAGAAGGAAATCAGATCTTTGGAGGCCCTAATCGACCGAAATACCGACTAAGGGTCTGTTTGGGACAACTCCAGCTTTTTAAAAATCAGCTGTGTCAAAAAGCTACGGTGACAATTACGTGAAACTTTTTTTCTTTTGAAAAAGTCAGATCACAACTAGAAAGCTGCCACATCACCTAGTTAGGGAAATACTCTAAAGAAGGGTCAGCTGCAGGAAGAATTCCAGTGGAAGATCCGCTCTATAGTATTTTTCGGCAGCATAGAAGAAACTAAAGGAAAAGGTCATGTTGGCCAGCTGATGGAATTTCATTTAATGATACATCCAGTCTCGCCTTTGTAATATATTTTCTTAAGTCGTCAAGGCGAAAGATGAACTCTGTAACAAGCTTCCTTGTAGTATACAAGTGCTCTGTGAAGATCTCAAGCATCCATAAAAAGCCCAACAAGATAGGACCAAGCGATAACAAAAGTAGGTTGTATATGCAATGCCTCTAGATAACAATTATATGACTCTTGAATCAGCTCTTGTGATTTTATGAGATTCCCAAGATTGTAATGACCATCAACAAGACTGGTATTCAAAGAAAGAGCTTGGAGGCAACACTAAGCTAACTCATGAAGCCTCCCATAATCCAACATTGATTTTGGCGAGGATCTCGGGGTCAAAGTGGTGAGTGATTGCTTGCACGATCGTTGTAGCCCTATGGGCATGAGCGCCGCCCTTGAAGATACTAGAGCCAATGAATACCCCATCGCAGCCAAGCTGCATCATGAAAGCGGCGTCAGCGGAAGTTACAACGCCACTAGCTGCAAAGTGGACAATCGAAATGCAGCCTAGATACTTTGTCAGTATCTCAAGATCATAAGGAGCGGCAATCCACTTCGCAAAAGAGAAGACCTCATCGTCATTCATATTGTGAAGGGTGTCAATGTCACCCATAAGAGAATGAACATGGCGAAAGACCTCTACTATGTTCCCCTTGCCCGCCTCTCCTTTGGTACACGGGCAAGAACACCGCTCTTGAAGATACCGAAGCCAATGAATACCCCATCACAACCAAGCTGCATCACTAGAGCGGTGTCGACGGGAGTAGCAACGCCATCGGCTGTGAAGTGGAAAACTAGAAGGCAGCTTAGCTGCTTCGTCTGCATCACAAGATCATAAGGAGTAGCGATCTTCTTTACAAAAGAGAAGGCCTCATCGTCATCCATGTTGTGAAGGGCGTGAATGTTGCCCATGATAGAACGAATGTGGCGAACAACCTCTGCTTTGTTTCCCGTGCTTGCCTCCCCCTTGGCACGAATATGGCGGCACCCTCACGGATGCAACAAAGGTCCTTACCTAGATTGTGGCAGCCACATACGAATGGAATGCAAAAGTTGTGCTTGTTGATATCGTGGTGTTCATTCACAGGGGTGAGGACCTTGTTCTCATCGACAAGGTCGACACCATTGGCTTCAAGGCTTTAGGCTTCAACAAAGTGGTCGCTGCGGGCTTTCGCCATGACCATAATGGTCACCGCCTGCTTGGTTTCTTTGATTAGGGCTGGATCGCTCATCTTGGCGACGCCACTCTGAGCACGTATTTCAACAGGGATGTGCTCAAGGGACATAATCGAACACTCGCAGACCTCTGCAACGCGCTCTTGCTCAGCGTTCACCACATCCATGATAATACTGCTATACAACATCTGTGTGAGATCGACCTTCACCGAGAACGCGATCAACTTCTTTCTGGGGCTTTGTGATGGCCGCACTGTTCTCGTACGCCGTCACTGCACAGTTGTCCGCCGTCGCGCTCCAATTGTGAAATCTTGGCTTAGGTTTGGACAAGAGCAGATTGAGAAGGGAGACTAGGGAGGTGAAAGTGTCCCTCCTTTCCTGCAAGGAGAATGGAAGGAAGGGAGTCCGACGACCTGAAGGGAGGATTGGTGGCTAGGGTAAGGAATTTGGCTTTGATACCATGTTGGAATTCAAAATAATGCGGAATATTTTTATTGATATAAAATGACGTATAAATAACTTTTACATGAATTGTAGAATATGAATGAAAATATATAAGAAATAACAAGAAATGAAAGATATAACACATAATATCTCCAATTAATCAATTCATATTAATTATTTGGAGATAAAGGAAACAACATAAAATATGAAAGCCTAAAATAGAAAAGGAAATAAATCTAATCCATGAAAATAAATCTAAAATAGGAAAGGAAATAAAATTATATTAGGAAATAAATTTAATTCTCATAAATTCTAACATGAATAAATTATTTCCTAATATAACTTATAACAGATTTCATTTCATGCTTGTTATGCATTTTGAAAATTTTATGTATGTTTAAATTATTGTAAAAGTTCTGGTAGATTTCATTATTATTGGAAAAGTTTTGGTAGATTTCAGACATCTTCAAATAGCCTAAGAAGTCATATCATATCATGTCATCTTATTAACCCAATTCCAAGTATTTTTGGGCAGGTTGACTAGGGAAGTACTAGTTGAAAATATAATATTGCTCCATAATTCTGCAACAGGGCCAAAAGGTACCCCATTAGGCTGGAAAGCAAGACTTCAACAATCTATGATGGAAGCAAAACATGTTACTTGTATTTTGATACTTCTTGGGAGAAAGAATCTTGGTGCAAAGCTCTTCGTATTGCCTCCTCACGTGACAAAAAATTGATAAATTGGTACGCCCAAATAAGCAAGGAATTCAACCACTATCTGGCATTATTTAGTGCTGAATTCCCTTCATTTCTAAAACCTTCTACATTGCATGGAGAAATTGTAGAGAAAACTATCAGGGTTGAAGGGCCATCATCGTATTCAAAGGTTCGCTTTTTTCTTAAAAAGCTAACTAAGAAATCTTCAAAGAGTGGCATTGAAAGTAGATCAAGCCTAGTTTCATCGTCAACGCGTGATGTCAGAAAGTCCGCTGAGAAGATAGTCACACTGAACGATGTGAAATCAGCTGAAGGATCTATGAAAAGCTCTTTAGAAGACAAATATTCTAGCAGTTCCTTTCAAGATCTTGTACAAATAGGAAATAAGGGTCCCATCATGTCTGATGCAGCTTTTGATGATAAGCTTTTTGGCGATGATGGTACTCTGTGTTGGAATTTGCTATTGTCACGACTGTTTTTTGATGTAAAAGGAAGTGCTGAACTCAACAGTTTAGTGAAATCCCACATCCAGGTAAGATATTTTATTTTTGGGAAATTTGCATACTTAGCACACAAACTCTTATGTGTTTACATATCTTTTACATATCTCACAGCTTAACTTTCTTATTCACATACATAGCACTTGATGCTTGAACCTATGCATGAGAAGGTGTATTTCAATTTTAAAAAGTGATAATAATACTATTTTTGATGTGATGTGATATTATAGATTTGAGTGCTATGTGTCTAAGGATCCGTTTGGGGCAGCTTATTTGGTGCGGTGACGTTTTGAAAACGCACCTGGCCTGTTTGGGTAAACCGCGTTTGATAGCTTATGCGTTTTCAAAACGCAGAAAACAGCTTTTTCACACCGCACATATCTAGGTGCGGTGGCAGCTTTCTGGCCACGGTCTGTCTTTTCCAAAAAAATAAAATTTTGTAATAGCTACCGCACCTAGCTTATCAGTAGATTATTTTTAATCAGCTTATCAGCAGATTATTCAATAAGCTATAGCTGCCCCAAATTGATGCTAAATATGGAAATTTAGGTGTGAGATATGTAAATACATTAAAATTTTGTGCTACAAGACCCCTTTATTTTTACTCATTTGTGTTCTAAAACTTAGGATTCAAGCCATATAACGTTGTTCTTCTTGCAGAAAACATTGTCTAATATGCGAACTCCTAGCTACATTGGTGGAATTACATGTGCAAGCCTAGATCTTGGAAATCTTCCACCTTATATTCACAAAATTAGGGTTCTTCCCATGGATTTGACAGAGGTTTGGGCGGTGGAGTTTGACATTGAATATTTGGGTGGTTTACTCTTGGACATTGAAACAAGAATTGAAGTTTGTGCACCAGAGCTGCAGGAAGAGTTCATCAATGATAGCTCCGAACCAAATTACAACGAAGAGACGTCCAGTCTTCTTGAGGGAATTGAATACTACAGCCATCAATTAAATCCTTCAGCCTGCTTAGAAGATCAGTTGGATGAAAGAGATGAAAGGGGTGAAGCAGGTATGTGAAGATATATTTTACATGAACAGAATTAGTTTGAACAATTTTAATTCATTTTAGTTTTCTAGTTTATATGCTCCAAAATATATGAACAGTTTGACGTGTACTAACACCGCTGCTTTATATTGTTTATGCTTAATATAAAAATGGAAGTCATTATCCACAATTTTTCTTCTCAAAACTTATTCTAGTTTTTGGCAATCATCACCTCATCGCTATTATTTTTATTACTCAATTTTCTTGTATTTGGCTCTTTTAATGGATATTGAGCAGGCGTTGTGAAGAGAATTTTCCAATAGCAGAAGTTAGCCAAACCTATTTGGTTTTTCTTTTTTTTTTTTGCTTTTGCTTCACATTCAAAAATAAAATTCTCATACTTGATAAGTGATTATACTCTAAAAAGAAATTCTCGTGGATTATTACTGTAGCTAAGCCGTAATATTTTGTGTATTACATACATTTACATACATCAGTATATGATTAAGCTGGTTTAGGTGTCATGTCCACCGCCAGTTCAGCATTTTATGCCACGAACTTTAGAAAAAAAACAGGAAGTTTTATCTTGCATACCTTATCAGTTTTTTGAGTTGCAGCATCCTGTATGTTTTGTAAGCTTATTGAGAAGGCTCCCTCAGCATCAAATATCTTATTCTGCTAGCAGCTCGGTTTGTATTTCCTCTCATTTTTATCGAAAGTACAAACTAAGCCAATCCCTTCAACTATCCATATTCATGTAGCTGCAGAAGACATCCTAGGCTAGCCCATTTGGTTCTTCGTAGCCATACTCATTTATTTTGAACTAATGTTCACCTTACTCTGCCACCATCTCTTCCTTGGTAGTGATTAGCTCAAGTTCTGCATAGCATCACTATTTATTATATTTTTAAGACTATAAAGACATGTTTATCTTTATGGTATCGGGTGCTTCACGCGTGGCTTGCAGTTTTTAAATCAATAGTATGCTTGCTGCAGTTGCCCAATTGACAATTCACCTATTTCATTAAGCCTTTCGTTTATTATGGATTAGTTAATTTTATGGAACAAAAACACTTCCTGAAGGTATCATTTTATCTATTTATTTGTCAAATTTCTTCAACAGTCCACTCAACACATAGAAGTACATTCATAGACTAGCAAGAACTTTATGGATGAAAGAAAATTAAGTAGTTTTTTCTGCACGATTAAGATGAAATAAGGCAAATATTTTCTCTCTATATATTGTAGTTGCAACAACAACCTAAAGAATACTTCGCAGTTTGATTCTACTATTTGAACAATTGGTCGTTAAGTTTAGGATTGGAAGTACAATGACGAAGAACATATATATGTTGTAAGATCTAACCAAAGTGGATTTCAGAGTGTTTTTCAAACAAGTATAATTATTGTAAGTGTTTAAAAGACTTAGTAACAACATATTTAGTTGTATTTTAAAATGACTTCCATTGTCGCCAAAAATGATTCAAAGCATGATAATTTTCTTTTGTCATCATCTTCTCATACGAGCATTCCCATGTCCATGATATGTAAGATGTTGTACGTCCATATTTAGAGTCATCTTTTCAGAAGTGTTTTGATAGTCAAATGAGTTAATACAACATCTATCAAAGTGTCTGGCATAGTTTAGATTCTGCAACATACCCTGCATGTTTCAAATTCAAGAATGGATGCCATGAAGCAGCGTTTACTTCATTGATACATAGATTATAGTTGTGATAATCATAAAGTATGAATATATTGACGACTATGAAGTAGCAGGACAAAGCTATTTGATAAATGTTGTTGTAGAAAAAAAAAAGTTTTCTATGAAAGCTTGGATACTTCTTTCATTTTATGGATATTTATATACAAAATTACATTAAAAAAAGAAATAAGTACTTGTAATGACAAACATAAAAAACTGGCCCTATTTATCCCACATTTTGCTTTGTTTAGGAATTGCTGATTGATGTGAAGGAAGCAATCCGTGGGTTTTTTTTATATTCAAATTCATGGTAGATGTATTTTCTTATATGAAATGAATGCTTGTAATCTGATTTTCTTATCTAGCACTCCCTTGATATGTTTTTTACCGCAAAGTATGAACTTTAGGTCTTTAGGTTCTGAGGTAGATTCATAGGATGTTTGAATTTTTCATTTTCTTTTGAAAAGGTATTCCCGTTTTGGCACCAATTCAAATAGTTTCTCCCATTCAACTAATTTGAGGTTTGATGTTCCTGGAGTTCTCCTATTGTTTGATTTTCATCATTCTTGATGGTCATCTCCTTGGAAGGGAATTTAAAGAAGTTAAATATAATAAAGCGACGTAAATAAGAAAGGGATGTGAGAAACAGGAGGGATAACTTTTGTTGGGAGTAGGAAACCCTTATCACACTCAAATACCATGTAGAAAAGGAATTGTTGCGAAACTTTGGATTGTTTATTCTTTTGATGGGTATTTATGCACAAAGTTACATTGAAATAAAAAGAAAATAAATAATTATAATAAGACAAAAAAGCTACGATTTGTTATCCGGTTGTTTCAGTCACGTAGGGATTATCAATTGATAACAATGGTTGAGAGCAGGAAACTCATATCTCGCTCAAATGGCATTTAGAAAATAAATTGCTGCGAAACTTTGGATTGTTTATTCTTTTCATAGCTATTTATGCACAAAATTACATTGAAATAAAAAGAAAATAAATAATTATAATAACAAAAACAAAAAGCCGAAAATAGCAGCAGGCCAAACCAACTTAAGTACACGACATAGATCAAAGTAGGCAGATCGACTCAGAGCATATTAGGTGTTCGTTGATGCCCTAATGCACTTGATGCAGATCATTACAGACGGGCGCTGGATGATTACAAAAGGACAAATCAAGTTGAATGCACATGATATCAGAGTAAGCCCAAACTACAATAAAAATGAAAATATTATTATTTAATTCAACAAGGGTACAATAAGACACATGAAAATAGGAAATAAGCAACAAACAAACACAAGGAACACCCTAGTTGGAGGACAAGGGTGTTGGCTGACGGCTAGACAACAGGTGGGAGGGCTGGTTCGATCTCGTGTAGTAACTGGTTGTCTTGGAGGGGTTCTGGTAGCACCCATAAATCAAATGCATGGGATTGTGCGTGCTAGTTGCTATGTTGGAGACTATTGGGAAACTTGTTGGCAGCTAAGGGTAGGGAGTAGAGTTAGTTCTGTGGAGAGAGCAAGGAAGGGTTGAGATGGGCAGTAGGGAGGGAACGACATGTTGGAGGGTTTTGGTGATTGAATGAGGAGGAATAAAAGGGTGGTTGGGTTTCACGGTGGCTGGACAAGGAATACAGGAGGAAGGATCCAGGTAAGGGCCACAGGATAGTTTGGGGGATAGGAGAGAACATGGAAAGCTGGCCTTGTGTTGCGGTAGAGAAGGAAGTGGGGATGAGGCGATGTAGTGGAGTTAAGAGAATGGGAAAAGAGTGGAGGGAAGGGAGGAGGCCCAGCGGAGGATCTATTGGGAGGCAAAAGCTGTGGCTGTTTTGGAGGAATAGGAGATGGTCTGGAGGTGGGTAAAAGATTGCAGGGAGATTGTTGGACAGCGGCCTCGGATGCGCTGCAGCAGGTCCAACGGTAGTGGCAGTGAAGGGGAGGTGGAGGTGGAAGTCGGGGAAGATAAGCACCACCGGGGGAGAGGGATATAGCTGGCGCACCGCCCTTACTTTTGGATACAACTCTCGAAGAAGAAAATAGGATGCGGACGGCTGTCCTCAAAAATTTAAAATGAGCATAAAACTGAAAATCTAGACAACAAACACACATATAAATAGGTGATAGATACGTGAGAAATAAAAAAAGGGGGGAATATCCAGCCTATTGAAAAGAGGAAAGAGGGGGTCAGTTGAACCCCCATCTCTCAACTGAACCAATTTGGGCCAAACCGGTTCAGCTTTTAGAGGAAACCCCCCGTGTCATTCTCTCGGGATTGGGGGAGCTTCGACCTCATTCATCGAAATTTCTGGATTCTCATGGTATAACGGTAAGTCCTCTGGTAGGTCGATCATGTTGGTTTAGTCATTCTACAACATATTCTGGTAGAATAGGTAGCCATCCTCTTTTAGCACATCCCGAGCAGTGTCTGCATATTGAGGTGGGTTCTCGCAATGCAACTCTTGAGCCCTTACATTTGAAACCTTTTCCTTCCACTTCTCATGTTTGGACATCTGATGAGGGCTATCATCTGGAACATGAAATAACATTTGAATAACTCCACATGATATTCTTTACATGGCACAAAATGACCTAACTTCTGGCATACTCGACCTCCATCCGTATGGGTAATTCGAGAAGGGGTCTAAACATGTGAAAAATATGCAATCTTCTTATCTGTGGTGGTCTTGTATTTGTGGTTGGTTCCTCAAACTCATGCTCCTTTTGGGCTGCCAAGGTCAGTCTTGCTGCTGTTCCTCTCAATGCCTGTGAAACGGTAATTGAGGTACCACAGTTTCATACTCTGTTTGAACGCTCGTTACATTAAGGCCACTACTCTCCAGAACGGCTACTCTTACCTCATATGAAATCTCTATCTCGAGGTCAACTGGAATTGGTGGCGTCTCTTTTTCGCTAATTGTAAGTGGAGAATCATTTAAGAATTCTTCATCTTCTCTCATATCAGCTGTGTCATTGCCCAATTTTTCAATAACACCCTTCTCAGTGAAATAGATCACTCCCCTGGTTGTGTGTTCTGCTTCTACATGTATGGATCCGTGACACTTGCAGCATTTTTTTGCTGTAATAGACTTGCGAATTGGTTTTGCTGGATAGTAGCGAGTGGGGTCCTTTGGTGATGTGGTCTTTCTTTTTTTGAAGCTAGAGTCTGCAACTTCTGGCGGTATTAGGTAGGACTAGCGCTGTGTTTGCCCCTTCATCTTCATGACTTCTCGTTCTCCCCTTCGACACTCCCGATTATGGTCGAGTGTAACTTTCCATTCGATTTCATCTTCAATGTTCGCAATCCACTGCTGAAGTCGGCGGATCTCTCATCAATTTTATTCTCGGGTAGGCTCGGTCATATGTTTCATTAGCGGCATGACTAAGGTTTATGGTTGCGAGTTGAAAGAGGATGTAAGAGATGCGTTGACAATGTAAAAAATATAATTTGGTGTTGCCAGTTTTAAAATCAGCGAGGAAAAAATTAGGTTTAGATCAAATTCTTGCTCTAGGTTTGGGAATTGGGAAATGAAAATTTTGTGGGACTAGCTTGGAAAGGGGAGAACGCTAGGAAACCCTAGGATGAGAGTAGGGTTGGACTATCTCTGATATCAAATAATACTGGAGTAAACCTAAACCACAATAAAAATAAAAATATTATTGTTGAATTCAACAGATTACAATAAGACTCATCAAAACAGGAAATATGTGACAAACAAACACAAACAATACCCTAGTTGAAGGACGAAGGTGGTGACCGATGGTTGGAGAGCAGGTTGGAGGTCTAGTTGATGCTTGCGACAGTAACTGACTATCTAGGAGTGTTTCTGGTAGCACCCAAAAATCAGGTGTAGGGGATTGTGGGTGCTGGTTGCTAGGTTGGAGACTTTTGGGAAACTTGTTGGCAACTACGGGTAGGGAAGACCAGTTTTGTGGAGAGAGCAAGGAAGCGTTGAGATGGGCAATAGGGAGGGAACAACCAGTTGGAGGGGTTTGGTGTTCCAGCGGGGAGGAATAAAGGGGGTGTCTAGGTTTCACGGTGGTTGGACGGGGAATACAGGAGGGAGGAAGCGGGTAAGGGTCACAAAATGGTATGGGGGATAGGCGGTAACAGGGAAGCTAGGCCTTGTTGTGACAGTGAAGGAAGTGGGGACGATGCTTTGTAGTGGAGTTACGTGAATGGGAAAAGAGTGGCGAGAATTGTGGAGGCCCAACAGAGGATCTGTTGAGAGGCAAAAGTTGCAGTTGTTTTGGAGGAGTGGTAGATGGGGTGGAGGTGGGTACACCACTGCAAGGAGATTGTTGGACAATGGCTTTGGGTGCACTGCAGCAGGTCCGATGAGAGTGGCCGCGAAGGGGAGGTGGAGGTGGAGGTGGAAGTCGGGGAAGGTACTCATTACCGGGGGAGAGGGATACAGCCGGAGCACCACCCTAATCGTCGGATACAGCTGTCAAAGGGGAAATTAGGATACCGACGACTGTTGTCACAAATCTGAATTCAGAAATAACAGAAACTAAGAACCTAGACAGTAAACAAACATATAAATAGGAGATAGATAGACGGGAAATGAAAACAAAAGGGGAGAGGGTTTTCCGCCTAATGAGAAGAGAAAGGAGGGGGTTGGTTCAGTCCCCCTCTCTCAACTTAACCGGTTTGGGCCAAACGGGTTTTAGAGGAAAACCCCCATGTCAGCACATTTGCACATGAAGTAGGAGCAGAAGTTGCTGACGAAGCATGCACAGATGTGGTTTGATGCATTGTTGTGGACTAAACCGACTTTGATGAAAATTCACATACAATTGAAGAGGAAGCTTCTTTCACTATGGAAAGTGTGCATAAAAAGCGCAGACAATCGAAGAGGAAGCTTTATCTGCAGTGGAGACGTAGTAGCTTTATGACGATGAGGCAACGCAGGTTGATGAAGATGATCGACGCTGACGAAGATGATTGATGTGGTCATGGCCGCTCCTGCATGCGAGGGAAGATGCCGAACAGAGGAAGCTTGCATGTCTCTAATACCATATTAGGAAAACTTCATTTCTTCTTATTCCCTGATTGAAATCATATGTTAAATACTTACAGATACTCTTCTATCTACATATTAGGAATGTACCTAAAGAGAAAAGATCTGAAATTAAATCTCCTCTAATTAGGTTACCTAATATACATGCTTCCTATTAAGTATCTTCCATACAATCTCAAAACCATGTAAGCCCGATATTATGAAATGTAGGATAAGCAAGACTATTGTTTATTAGGAGGAATTAGTCTTACAACATGATTATGAAAATCAAGATGCCTAAGTATGGCTGACATGTAAATATTTAAAGTTAATGCAAAATAATTTTTATAAATTCAAATTCATAAATTTTATTGTTCCTATTTAAACTAAATGAGTTTATTTAATTCATGTTTTAGTGTTGAGTGCCAATCAAACTGTATAAATGTATGCAGTCCTTGATGATGCATGCATGAAAGATCTCTTTAAGGCTAAGTTGAGTATGAAAAACAAAATTCTCCCTAAGAGGGCGGTGATCATCACCAGTCAGATCCCCTTTTTGTGTAATAGGTTACCGCCTGAAGACAAGAAGCATAAATTTTATTCGTGCAGATGCCTAAAAATGATCTTTTCGTGTCTATTCCTCATCGATTCAATTTTTGCTTATATGCAATGAAATTTCTAGCATGCTAAAGCAATCAATTTATTTTATTTAATTTTTTGTTATGAATTTGATTTGAAAAAAAAAAGATTTGAGTTTTGCAAGTCGGGTAAAAAAGTTGAGTCTTTATGAGTCTACCACAAATGATCCAGGTTAAAAAATACCTGCCAACAAATTTAAAATAAGCATGCAGTTTCTAACCTGATGCTATTAAAAGTAAGCAATGAAAAAAAACCACGCAAACCAAACCAAAATAACAAAATTAGAAAGGGCAAGTGCAGCAGTGTACTGTCATAATGTTTAAGAAAGAAAGAAAAGTGAGGCAACCAAGCATTTGTCTTTTATACAAGCTGACTTCAAATTAAGTATACTCGTAGGTTAGCTATGCTTTGCAAGGGTCTTTAGTTCATGCTTTACAAGCTGACTTAAACTAAATATACTCGTAGGTTAGCTATGCTTTACAAGGGTCTTTGGTTCGTGCTATGGTACATGCGTAGTTCATCCTGCTTTGTTGTTTGTCCTTTAGCTTTTGATTTGAGTTGAGGATCGTCCTAGCTTTGACTTGAGTGTTGATGTTCATCTTCACTCTATCGTCAAGTTGAGATTCATTCTTACTCCCTTGTTAAGTTGGTCCCAGCCAACCAACAACAACAGACATACTCGCCTAACTCTATGATAGACTCAATCACAAAAATTAAAGCCTAAGTTGATTATGACATTTGCAGGAAAGTATTTAACATCACTGAACAAGTTTGAAGCAGAAAAAAATTACAAAAATTAACTTTGACCTAGCACTGCGCTGCAGTATTAGACCCCTTGTCCAATATACCGTGCTTAGAGGCATTATTATTTAAAACCAGCAAAAAAGACATCAATTTTATATTTATTTATAATTTAGCGGCTGTTCCACTAAGCACTACATCCTGCAGAAAATAAGTGTCAGAAACAACTAACTAGTCACCCCAACATCCAATCCAACACACAAGCCGCCTTAATATTTAGACTAGCAGATAATCACAAGCACAACAAACTAACCATAACAATCACAATCAAAGTCAACCTCACCTAAATCTATGGTCGGTGACTGAACAAAATCAATTTTGGGGTTTTTATGGTGAGTTAAAATTAGTCTTTATGCTCAAATTGTGATAATTTTGATATTTCAATTTTAAATTACTTAAGGATGGTTTCATGTAAGTTTTTAGCATTTTTTGAGTATTATTATTCTGGGATTTTTATTTAAATTTATTATAATTTTACTTAAATAGTGTATATGCTTATGAGACATATATATATATATATATATGTATTTAACTAAATTTAATGTTTGATGAAATACACAAACCTGCTTAGAAAAATAATCAGGGATCTTATAAAATCATTTATGCAATTTTTTTTTTTTTGTGATTTTAAGGAAATTTTTATTATTAAAATTTGATGTATTTTGAATCATCTAAATAAATTGTGTATTTTGACTTATTAAACTTTTTCAAAACTTTATGAAATTTATTCTGGAAGTTGCTGATCTCAGGTATGGTTTGTGAAAGTTTTCTGATTTTTTTAATTTAAATTTTTTTTTAACACTGCCATTGCCATTCCAAGTCCGGATGTGAAAAGTGGAGAGTTGCCTTAGGTAGTCGACAGCCAGCATAAAAATTGTCGAAAAAATCATGACGTGAATCCTTTTGATCATTGTGTAAGTGTTAGGAAGTCTCCTGTAAGCGACGCACTGCATGAGCTGAATACAGTACAAAGTGTGCATGGGCCGCTATACCGGCATCTAAGTGTAGTGTCAAATAAGCAAGGGTTCTCACATTACAAACAGATGCAGGTAAATAATTTAGTTCTTGAAACTTTATTAGGTTAGAATCTTGAAATATAGGTACTTTCAATGGTAAATTAATGAAATTAGTTGATATTATGATTCATAGAAAGATAAATATCTTATGTATTCAAGAAACTAAATGGGTTGGAGAAAAGGCTAAGGAGATTGATAACTTAGGCTTTAAACTTTAGTATTCAGGTAAGAGTCGCATTAGAAATGGTGTAGGCGTAATTATATATAAGAGTTTGAAAGACAATGTTGTAAATATTAATAGAGTTCGAGATAGAATTATAGCCCTTAAGATTATTATTGATACTAAAATTTTTAATATTATGTGTGCTTATACTTAAGTAGGTATAAATATATGTTCTAAAGATAAATTATGGAATAACTTATAAGAATTAATACAAATGACGCCTCTTGAAGAAATAATTTTTATTGGAGAAGATTTAAATGAACATGTCAGTAGAGTGGTAGGAGATTTCAGAAATATTCATGACGGCTATGAATTTGGAGTGATTAATGAAAAATGCACAATCATATTAGATTTTGATTTATTGTGTAATTTTCTTATTACTAATAATTTATTCAAGAAAAGAGATGAGCATCTTATTATTTATATGAATTTGGAGCCTTTAAAAGACAAGCATAATACTAAGTTAATAATCGATGAGATGAGAATGATTAGGTGGATGAGTGTCTTTACTCTTAGAGACAAAATGAGAAATGAATATATCTGTGATAGGGTTGGTGAAGCTCCAGTGGCAGACACAATTAGAAAGAGTCGTCTTAGATGGTTTGATCACATTTAACGTCGACCATCTGATGATTCGATTAGGAGAATAAATGTTTTAGATTCGACTTATGTTAAGAAAGGCAGAGGTGGACCTAGGAAGACTTGGGCTTATTGTATAATAAATGATCTTAATTTATTAGAATTGAATGAAAATATAACACTAAATATGGAGCAAAAGGATTCATGTAGCCGACCCCACAGAGGGATTAAGGCTTTGTTGTTATTATTGTTGTATTTAAATTATTAATATACTTTTTTAATTAAGAAATTATAATAAATCCTAATGACATCTAAATCGATGGAAATTTATATGGATTCTTAGAATAGCATTCTAAACAAAAACCATAAAATTTTCAAATCAACTTGAGTTCAATTGAATTCATTATGAGTTATTATTATTTTTTGATTATTTAGTTATTTTAATTTTATTTTTAATAAGAAATTTTCAACTTTTGGTTTATTATTTTGTTTCTTTTGAGATGGTTTAATGTTGAATATTTGATGTGATTTGAAGTTCAAATGAATGTGTTTTGATATTTTTTTAGGTGAGAAGGGTATACTATTTACAATTTTTAGAATTATACAATTACCAATTTTTCTAATTAAATGGCCAAGTTATGTCATATCCCATTCTTGTTAGTCTAGATGATCATTTATAAAAGATTTAGGGTCTGTTTTGGGCAGCTCCAGCTTATTCAATAATAATTTACTGGTAAGTTGATTAAAAATAATCTGCTGATAAGCTAAGTGCGGTGTTTATTACAAATTTTTATTGTTTTGGAAAATTTGGACCGCAGCCAGAAAGCTGCCGGTGCGGTGTGAAAACACTGTTTTTCAGCATTTTAAAAATGCATAAGTTACCAAAATGCACCTGGTGCGTTTTCAAAACGCCACCTGGTGCGTTTTCAAAACGCCACCTGGTGCGTTTTCAAAACGCTACCGCACCAAATAAGCTGGGCCCTTAATGTAATCTTAAATTTGAATGGAATAAATATGGTGATCATCAAAATCAAACGAATTTGTAATTTTGGAAATTACAAATCTACCCTTTACATTGCTAAATGTTCATATAAAATTCAACCACATTCATTCCTCTATTTTTGTTACTAAATCGTAAAACTTGATTGAATTTGGAGTTTAGGTGAATGAATTTGGTGTCTTTCAATGGAGAAAGTTATATTTCTAGAATCTGAAATTACAAATGTACTTATCACTTTATTAAGTGTCAATTTGGGTTTTTCAACTTCACTTCTTCAACTTCACTGATCACCATGTTTTTTCTAAATGATCCTAGTTTCATTTTGACTAATTTGATATAATTTTATTCATTTTCATTATTATTATCTATTAGAAATTTTTATTGATTTTTTAATAAATTAACACTTCTTTAATGTCTTTTTTTGTTCTTGAGAAAATTACAAAAAGGCTAAACGAATGTTCATTTTGACATTTATTTAATTTTATATGATTTATTTAAGGCTGAAATCATTTATTTAATTAAGCAAAATATACGGATGATTATTCTCTTATTTTTATTCCATTGGAGTTTTTATTAATTTATTATGAATTTCCAAATTTTATTAGTTTTTTTGAAATAATTTAAATAATTTAGGTGGAAAATCCACGTGTGAATGTCATGGAGCACGTATGGATTAGCATGCATGGATTTGTCGACTTAAACAGGTGGCATGCTCTTATAGATCACTCATTCATTAGTAATGATTGAATCTATCCGTAGATTGTCTAACGCAATCCGAGTCATCCATCTGTCTACTGCGAGAATGAACAACATCGGTTCATCCCATAGAGATTGATTCGAAGCCGTAGATCAAAGTTATGCATGATCTGAATGATCAAGGCCACAAAACAGAAATTCACTTCGGCAAAAAGCATCATTCAAACACGATTAACACATCCAATGGTTAAAATCAAAATTCTTAATGTTCTTCATAAAAGACCAACTACCACGATCCTTAAAGGTTAAGTTTAAGAATTACCTTGTATTTAGGGGCAATCCAAGTGGTTGAAGCGATTGTAGTAGTCGTTTGATCCTCACAAATAGGGCAAATTTTTCTATCTGAACTTCGGACGTAGATAAACGTCTGGAGTCCAATGATATGATGACACGTGGCAGTGTGGGTCCCACGATTTAAAGTATTTAAAAAAAATAATAAAAGAAACGGAAATGCGTTTTAGCCCGATCCGACCCGATGCGTTCTCCTGTTTGACTATCCCACCTTTTCGACTATCCCGCCTTTTATAATGTCGAGAAATACTGTTTGAAATACTTTTTAGGAATTTTTCGACGCATTTTGTTTTCTGCTAGGGTTTCGCATTTGCTTCGTTGGAGAGTTTCGAAGTCGTAAGACAATGGACATGAATGATCCGGAGAATAAGCAGTTGGAAGAACCAACACGAACGAAATCAAAGAAACGGAGAATACTGTCGTGGAACAGCCGAAGAAGTCAAAGGAGAGGAAAGAGGAGGCGAAGGGGTTGAAGGAGGGCATTGAAGGGGAAAAGTTGTCCCGATAATTTTGATCGTTTTTTCCCTGTTTTTTAGGGTTATTTTTTGTTTATGTTTGATTTTGCGAGTTATATTGGGGTTAACTTAAAAATAACCCAAGAATAACCTAAAAGTAACCCAGAAATAACTTCAAAATAATCCAGAATTATTCAAAATATAACTCAGGAATAATAAAAAAATAACTCAGAAATAACCTAAAAAATAACCCAGGAATAACCTAAAAATAAATCAGGAATAATCCAAGAATACCCCAACAATAACCTAGAACTACAGGGATATCAAGTAAATCATAAATTACGTAATAATAACGCAACAATAACCTATAACCCAAGAATAACTAAAAAATAACCCAGGTTTAACCTAAAAATAACTCAGGAATAACTTAAAAATAACTCAGGAATAACCTAAAAATAACCTAGGAATAACCAACTCTCTGTTCCGAGTTATTGTTGGGGTATTCTTGGGTTATTCTTGAGTTATTTTTTGGGTTTTCCTGGTTTATTTTTAGGTTTTTCTTAGGTTATTTTAAGGTTATTCCTGGGTTATTTTTGGGTTATTGTTGGATTATTCTTGGGTTATTGCTGAAATATTTTAAGGTTATTTTTGGGTTATTTTAAAGTTATTCTTGGGTTATTTTTTTGTTATTGCTGGGTTATTTTGTGTTATTTTTTTATTTATTGCTGGGTTATTTTTGAGTTATTATTGTGTCATTTTTAGGTTATTACCAGATTATATTTGTGTTATTCCCGGGTTATATTTGGGTTATTCTTGTACTATTTTTAGGTTATTCCTAGATTATTACTGGGTATTGCTGAGCTATTTTTGAGTTATTGTTGGTTATTTTTGGGTTATTGCTGTGTTATTTTTAGGTTATTCTTGGGTTATTTTTGGTTATTCTCGGGTTATTTTTTGGTTATTCCCGGGTTATATTTAGATTATTTGAGGTTATTCCTGTGTTATTTTGAGGTTATTCCTGTGTTATTTTGATGTTATTCCTGGATTATTTTGAGGTTATTCCTGGAGTATTTTTAGGTCACATGGGCTATTTTTAGGTTATCCTTGGGTTATTTTGAGGTTATTCCTGTGTTATTTTGAGGTTATTGCTGGGTTATTTCTGAGTTATTTTGTGATTATTGCTGTGTTATTTTGAGGTTATTGTTAGAATATTCTTTGTTTATTGATAAGTCATTGTGATCCTTAATAAAAATTTTCTTATTTATGTTGTTTGAACAAACAGTCTATGAATTACAGATACCGTCCATCAGCAGTTAGAGAAGTCTTGGACAAGGCTCGACCAACTGTCTCTGAGGAGACATGGTCAAAACTCAGAAAATTGAATCTAAATCAGTTTTTTGAGCTCACCCCTTTCCTCAAGATCACATCCTAACTATTCACATATTAAATTGTTGGGATATGGATCAATGCCGTCCATCAGCAGTTAGAGAAGTCTTGGATAAGGTTCGACCAACTGTCTCTGGGGAGACATTGTCAAAACTCATAAAATTGAATCTGAATCAGTTTTTTGTGCTCTCCTTATCCTCAAGATTACATCATAACTATGCATAAATTAAATTATTGGGATATGGATAGATTGACATTCAAATTGGGCGGGAATGAGCTCAGTTTTGATGCAAACCAAGTTGCTTTGTTGGTTGACATGCCCAAGAGAGGACCTAGAACAACTTGGGTCAAAAAACCACTCAGTGATATGAATACCAGGTTGGCAAAGAGTGAAATACTGAAGGAGTCACTCGGGGAGTCATCCACTATACTTAAACTTATTATTAAATTTTTGTTGTTTAATTTATTCTTTTCTACTAGCAATTTTAGGGTGCCCACAGAGCTTCATGCATTTGCTGAGAAGTTAGATTATTTTTCTTCATTGAATTGGGCCGCAACGGTATGTGAACATCTTATTGAGATACTTCAATGGATTTTTTTTTCTTTTAACGGTTAGTCTATTATCTAACCCTAGTAAAGAATTATTTTCTTGTTATTTGGGTAATATGAAATCTTGATTATTTTTATTTGCACAACCGTGGTTTTATGAGCGTACAGCAGTGGTAGCCCCGCTGTTCCTGAAGCCAGACCTCACATGTTGAGGTGGCCAGTAAATGTGGGCTGGAGCCTTGCAAGGATCCATCTAGTTATTCAGCACAGATTTATATATTACAGTAAGCATAACAAACATATTAAGACATGTATTACAGAACATCCACATATTTTACACAATAGCAATTCTTATCAAATATTCTCAATTTTCATTCTTTTGTTGCTAAGAAATTCATATTTCCATTTCCACTAACAAAATATGAATCAATAAATTCATACATAAGATGTAAGTCTCAGTTGGCTTAGATCTCACTAATGGAATGCATCAGTAATGAAGTGTGTTGGTTCCGACGTGACTTTCTCCTGTTTTAAATACAAAAGAACGTTAAGACCATATTTTAAAATTAAAACAAAATAATAGTATGGATTCCTGTTTCATAACTGACTTAGAGAATGTGAAACTGCAATCAAATTTGCCGCACAATGGATTCGCGGTTCTGGCTCTTGGACGCTTCTTGATCCTTTCCTGCATACAGTGGTTCAAGTCAGAAGAAAGTAATGTTACATAGATTAGTAAATCTAAGAAATGTAGAAATATATACTCTTAACTCTCATGCCTTTTTCTCAGTATTCTATCACCTGACATTAGATATACCTTTTGTTCTCATTTTTGCGAGATCAATCGCATTGCAGTCTTTATTATGCGATTTCTTTTTTTTTTGTTTTTTTATTTTGTTTATGATCCTTCCCAGCTAGTATGTCCTCAACATCTATAGATAGTGTTTTGAATGATTCCAGCATAAATGTCTCGGCTCGTTCATTTCCTTCTGCTTTATTAATTAGTTGGTACACAAACTTTTGAGCGTGTGACCGAAATAGGATTTCATTTGAAGTTCCGCCGGACATTTGAGAGTACTTGATATGTTTGTATCCAAAACTATTGTAGATGTCTTTTCGGGCATTAACATACCAACACAATAATAAATATTTGTCGGGAATCTTTGTTAAATTTACCTCATTAAGAACACGTAGAGAGTGAGCGCAAAACAAACCCATCGTTTCAAATTTCTTGTAGCTGCAGGTGATCTCGCAATTAATCCTGTCATATTTAACAATTTAGGGTCTATTCGTGTTCAAATTATCCAAATTTCTTACATAGAATTCAGATCCACTGTCAGCTGAGAAATCAATAATTACTCCACATAACCCTTGCAGTAACTCTTCCTCAAACATGGAGTAAAGCTTCCGGGTGTAATATGAAGCAGCTTGCTTTAACACTGGACTTGTTTTAACTGCTGGTGTAATAACAATCTGAGAGCTTTTGAAGTCTTCATCATTCCGTTCCTTCTCCATGATTTCATAATATTTTCAAGGCCCATAAAACAATCAGTAAGGGAAGTAGTGGGCTTAAATACGACATGATTTATGTTATTTGTGAACTCACTTCTTTGCATAGACAAAATTTCCATTACAAATATTTCTTTATTGAATTATGTTGACCACTTATGCATTATACGGTATAATTTGTTTAGTCACTCTTTACTATGTAGGTTTTCTCGCTCAATCATTATCTCTCAGATATCTTCGAACTCCTCTTCAGAATCACACTTGCTCATGCATTTATAAAATAAATTGTTAACACTCTTGAACGACACACCACAATGCACTTTCGAAAAAAATTTCTTATAGATATGTCACTGACATAATCTATATCTTGTGAGTGGAAAACATTCTTCAATGGATTTTGTCATTGCTTGATCTTGATCTTAAAAATTGTATATTGATGCTTTTCATCCATTATTCGAATGAATGCTTTGAATAACCATTTGAAAGACTCAATCGTCTCGTCGGATAAAAAACCAACTCCGAAGATGATGTTTTGTCAATATTGGTTAATCTCTACAAAAGAAGGACAACATAAATTATACTTATTCAAACAATAGCTAGTATCGAAAATTACAACATTCCCAAAACAATCATAATCAAGCCCACAAGACCCATCACTCCAGAAAAAGCTTATAAGTCTACCCTCCTCATCAGTTTGGAAGTCTCATGCAAACATGCTATCTTTAGTTTGTCGTTTCATGAATACTTGCAACAAAGAATCGACATCACCTTGTTCAATTTTATTTCTTCTTTCCCTTTGAATAAAGTTGTAAGCATCTTGCCTCGTACAATCCAAGTTTTCTACTCCCCCAACCTCTGAAGAAAGAATGTTAAATGTGTTCGCTACTCTGATTCCTGATTCGTCATTGATCTCAGTAAATCTGCATTTAACTCGCTAATCTTTCAACTGGAAAGTAGAAGGTGCTGTCACCAGATTCTGCCAAGGGGTGATTATGACTTTCCATAAAATTCTTTATTGTCCAATTGTCGTCAACATCGATAGCATAGTGAACCATCGCTTGACAACCAGTTATTGTCTCTGTTTCTCTGTACTTCACTGTATTAGTGAGTTGTTACTTTTTTTTCTAACTTGTTTTTCCACAAATATAATCGTTCGACTTAATTTGCTTGGAGTTAGCCCTATAACTATTGTGGTCTTTGCGGACAGTGAATCCAACGTAATGTCCATAAGCGCAATAGTGTTCATAAGCCTCTCGCTCATAGTGGACAATGGTATTAAGAAAACTATGAACAATTTGATCATTACAATCATTTTCTTGCCTAGATAACTACAAATTTGCATTATCTAACAGAGATGGTCAGATATGCAGATAAGAACACACCATAAATACTACAATATCAAAAGAATGATCACAAATGTACAACACATTAACACCCAACCAATTAACACTACAATAATCTCGGGATAACACCAACATTGAACAAAAATAATATATGGTAGCTCATTCTTGTTTTTTTTTATGTTGTTCTGGGGTTATTCTTAGGTTATTCTTGAGTTAGTAGGTATTTCTTCAACAATAATCCCAAAATAACTTCAAAATAACTGCAAATCATATGAAAATAACTGACTAATACATGCACGTTATACATTCAAAATAATTTGAAATAATATTTAATATTTCATTCAAAAACGTTGTTACTTTATTCTCGGATTATTGATAGTAACCCTAAAATAACTCCAAAATAACAAATAAAAACAATAAAAAATCATACATCCAAAATAATTTGAAATAAAATTTAATATTCAATTTAAGAATATTTTGTTTCTTGACTCGTGTTTTTCTTAGATTATTGTTGGGTTATTCTCGGGTTATTGATATTAACCCTAAAATAACCCCATATTATCAAATATAAATTCCTAAAAAATCATACATCCAAATTAATTTGAAATAAAATTTAATATCCCATCCAAGAACATGTTTTTATAATCGGGTTATTCTTAGGTTATTGTTGGGTTATTCTCGGGTTATTGATAATAACCCTAAAATAACCCAAAATACCAAAAAAAAATAAAAACCTAAAAAATCATACATCAATTATGCATTCAAAATAATTTGAAATAAAATTTAATATTCCATTCAAGAATATTTTGTTTTTTGACTCTGGTTATTCTTATGTTATTGTTAGGTTATTCTCAGATTATTGATAGTAACCCTAAAACAATAAAAAAAAAAAACCTCAAAAATCATACATCCATTAAAAATCCAAAATAATTTGAAATAAAATTTAATATTCCATTCAAAAACATATTTTATTTACTCGGGTTACTCTTAGATTATTATGAGGTTATTCTCAGCTTATTGATTATTTCGTCAGAATAACCCGCAAATAACCTCAAAATAATTCCAAAATAACCAGCAAAAATATTGCATCAGTAGAAAGAAAACCGTCGTGAAAGAATCTAAATAAAAAATGACGCACACCACAGAAAACAATAACATTTTGGGCAAAGTTAATCTCGCATCCGTCCCGAACGCGTTGACATTGGTTTCGTAATCCATGCTCACTATGCCGTCGTTAAGAGAGAAATCCATCTCCTTTAATGTAGCAAAGTAAACGGTAGCACATGCGAGCAACGACAAAATCCTGAGAGAGCAAAAAGAAAATGCATTTTTAAATATAATCTAAAAGGCGGGATAGTAAAAGGCCGGATAGAAGCTTCTGACAACGACGAAGCCTAAAAGGTTATTAAAAGGCGGGATCGAGATATGCATCGGGCCGTGTCGCATAATTTTTTTTTATTAATGAATGCGGGACCCAGTTTCCCTGATATAATTAAACTCCAGACCTATATCTACGTCTGTCCTCCAACTTATTCAGCAAGCTCCCAAGCTTCTGTGCAAATTTTTAATGAAGGTGAAATGATGTTGGTGTGGCATTTGGTTACAGAGGAGAAATCAGTCGGGAAAAGCAAGAGGATTTGGTTTAAAACTTGACTGAAGCCCTTGGAGTTTGGAAGCTTCATTAGGGAATGGACTGATGAATTGAATGGTGTTTTGGATCAGCTAAGGCTAAATCCAGCAAGGTTGCAGGAAGGGAATGGAGGAAGATATGGGGTTTGTGGAATGGCCTGAGGGGGATGAAGAATGCAGTGGAAAGAAATAGGAAGCAGTGGACGACAGGGGGATTTGAGATTTGAATTTTCAGGCAACCAAAATTGGAGGCAAACATGGGTTATTTATAGGCTCCTTAAGTCGGTTTAAGGGGCTCCTGGCAACAAGGATTAGGTGTTGAGGTGGCGGTGAGCTGGCAAGAGCAGGGAAGCTGTCCTACTTAGTTATGGGTTGGCCAATGGGAATGTGACGTATGGCTAGGCAGTTACAGCAGATTTGGTCTTGCTGTTATTGACTGTTTGGGCTATTCGGGTTGAGCTTTGCAATGAGCTGATGAGCTTCTCGTAGGAGAACAAACTTGCGTTCATTCGAATTAGTTTAAGGTTGTTTCAATGATTGTATGTTAAGCAGATTTGGATACCTTTTAAGATTGGATTTAGTGTTGATTTGCTGTAAGTTTGAGATAGGATTCTTGAAATTGGCTTGGACTGAATTTGTGTAAGAATTAGACAAGCACTGGCGTGGATTCATCAAGATTTCAATGAGGTTTGGGAATAGTTATGGGCTTGAATTGTTGGCTAGTTTTTGTTTTGAATTAGTATGACTTAGGTGGGATTTTAAATTTGATTGTTATGGAAACTGAAGGTTGTTTTATTAAAGGGTTTGCATTGAGTTTGAATGCAGTTTAGGTACATTTGGGTTAGATTTTAATATTTAGATTTAATGGTTGGGGCATTAAGTGATTGAATTGATTTATAATTTTAAATTGACTTTGAAATGGATTTAACAATGTTTGAAATTGAGTTTGAAGTTTGATTTGGATTTAAATTTAATTCTGTAATTTGACATGTGAAAAGTTGGATTTGAATTTAGATATTTGAATGAGGTTTGAATTAGATTATATTTAATTGAAATGGCGTTTAGGCTTGAAATGATTCTATTTATGTTTGGCTTTGAACTTATTTTAAGTTTTAATTTGGTTTGTTTTATGTTTATTTTAATTTATTTTATTCATTTATTTATGAATTTTGATATTGATTTCAAATTTTATTAATCATCAAATTTTTATCTGCATTTGGTGGATTTGATTTTGACTTAGTTGAATTTGATTTTGATTTTAGTCCTATTTAACTTTCTTTTAGAATCAACTTAAATCACGGTTCAAATTGAACATCAAATCATCATACTCACTTTAAACCGAAATAAAGAGCTAAAACAAGGGTCCAAAATGATTAAACAGGCCCCATAGAGTCCCTCCTAGGTTGACCAAGTCAAAGAAGTAGCTCTAACCAACCTGATCCATGAGGTGAGCCAAAGGGACAAAATCAAGTCTCAAGGCTCAATGTTTCACCTAAAAGCATGTTCAAAACCTAATGCATTCTCAACCCCTAGTTTTAATAAATTTGGTATAATTAACTAAACATCAAATCATGTGTTAAGGATTAAGACCACATATAGTTCAAAGAAAAAGAATTTAAATTCTAATTTTGGGTTTTGACCATCCACTAGTTATTTTGGGTAGCCTCTAGAAAAATCCTAAAGCTAGATCCTGCTCTCTAAGGAAGAGTTGGGAATGATTGATTGACTTCACCTAAAGTGAGGTCCACTATTTTGCTTAAACTCTTCTAATTAAGGAGCCGTGTAGTGTGGATACGTATTGGATACAAAGAAGACCCCTACTCGCGTTGGACATGACATAGAAGTGTCCGATTTAAATTATATTAGAAAAAAGGATACACATAGTATGCGTGTCTTAAATTGATGAATTGAAAATTATTGAAAAATATTTTATGACTAATAAAAATTATATATTTTATATAAAATTTAAGAAAAATTTAAACGCATATAAAATTTTATATATTACGTATGTAACACCTAAATTTTAAGTTTTACATATATGGTGCCTTACTTGTATATGAGAATATGCATTTCATTTTTTAAAATTGAAAATAGTGGTATATTAGATGTGATATGAAATATTGGGTGTCAAAAGAAAAATCAAAATTTAGGTGTTAGATATGTAAACACATAAGAATTTGGTGCTAAAGAAGTCCGATCATTTTATTACTTTTAATGAATAATTGATTAAGTGGGCCTAAATCTTGATGTAATATCAATTAATATATTTTGATTATTTTTAAATACACTTTAATTTGTTTTAAGGATAGAAAATAAAATATATAAAAATTATATCAACTAAAATATGAAACAAACGTGATGTTAAACGAACTCTTAATTTTTAAAAGTTAGTATTATTAACTTTTTTACTCTTTTGTATTATTCTTACTATTTTGTTTATTTAATTTTTATATTTATTTTAATAATTTTTCTTATAATGGCATGCCCAATGGTGTTTGTGTCATATATTTTCAATAATAGACGTATCCTATATTTTTGTCGCGTTGTGTTGTATCCATGCTCCCATGTCTATATCTTTGCGACGTAGAAGGTCGACATTGCCAACAAATGAGAATATGCAGAATAAAGTGTATGACACATGCTTTGTTGTTTGCCAATTTGGAGGTATCCATGTTTATGGTTCTATACATGGGAAGGTTAATCTATAGATGGAAATTTGGCTTTTTTTTTTCTTTTATCTTCGTCTATTAGATTGCTTGAATCACCTTGTGCAGTAGTTGAAACAATATTTAGTATGATGAAAAATAGTTTACGACACAAGTACATTTTTAACAATTTAGAAGGCCTTAACTAGCAACATTGTATGCTAAGTCTATGCATGTGGCTTTTCTTCTTTTATTCTTTCATCTCTTTCTCTTTTTTTAGATTACTTGAAGCAACCAAAGATCCCAACTCCTGCTGCAGTTAGCAAATCAAAGTGGAAAACTATTCTACATTCTATTGCTGAACAAGTTTCACAGGTATGTAATAAAATGGTTAGTTATCCTAGCGTACTTTCTTATTCCTTGGTTTTTCTTTTTTTTTTTTCTTTTTCCTCGGAAAAATAGTTATGATTTGTTGTAGTATGTAAAGCATTTTAATTGATTATAAAAAAAACGGTAGATGGTAGCTGAGCTACGTAGTACTGATTGCTTCAATGACATCTTTGCAACTGAACTGGCATGTCCAACTTAAGACATTATTATATAGGATTTTTAAATGTTTAACAACCTTTTTTTTTTTAAAATTTATTTGAAGGAGGTATAAGCTATTTAGAAGCAAAAAAAGATGCAATAAGTCTCAAGTCAGTCTTAGGTTTCCCATGCAATTATGTGATTGTTACATAAAAGTACACAATTTAAATTTTCAAAAAGATGACCAATCAAATAATAATTTTTTTGGAGCGCAGCATTTTTAGATTGCTCCTTTGATTGATTAGTTATAATAGACATGTTTTTTTAGTTTCACACGATGCATAGAATAAATAATCATTGGAAATTGAGACTCATGTAGGATCTCATGCTCAACTTTGCTTTCAAATTTTATTGACATGTGTTTAAGCATAGGTTCTGGACCATGGCCATGGTCTAATATAGCTGTGGAGCAGATTCAGATTCAAATCATCAGACGTAGGTTCATTTTGTGTCTACAAATCATCTTCTATATTTAATTTATCATCTTGAAAATACTCATGAATTGTAGTTATTTCAATAAGATTAAATTCACTCATAAATAATTCTTTCATTGATGTGTATGACAATAGTCAAAGGAGATGTTATTTATTTTGTTTTGTGAATTTATTTAAAGTTATGTATAATTCTTTTGTAATTTTTTTAATCATGAATTTTAGCTTACTGCATCCCTAATCTCTAACATAAAAACCTTGATGAAATATATTATGGTAACATAATAGTCTAGAAACAAAGAATATTTTCTTCACAATTAGTAAACATTCAGCAAAACACAACTGATTATGCTATTGTTTTCAATTTTCACTAAATGGTAATTTTTGCTTTTAATACTTATGTTTTTATTTTCTATATGAATTTAATAGTAACATTTCGCTGAAACGACTGAGGATGTCCCAATAATCTTTTTGATAGCAATTCAACTTTTTAGAAATCAAACATATCATAATGTTTAAGAAAATCCTTCGTATTATTGATACAATTTGAAAAATCTCTAAGATTATACCTTCCATCGAATGTTAGCATGTAATTGTGTACCTCATTAGAGCTGCATTGCATTTATCTAAAATAATAAATTACCTGATTCCATTTAAACTTCATCATTTATTATATTTTTTTGGTTTACACAATTATTATGTCATACTTCAATTTTTTGTTTACTGACACAATAATCCAATTGTTATGGCATACTTCTAGATTTGTGATGATGCGTCCATAAGCTTTGTTGTCAATTTGATGCAGGACCTTTTAGGATATAGGATTCCTAATGCAATTATATGGGATGTATGAAAACACACAATTTAGATTAAAAATTTATTATTCTAAAGACGACAAATTAAATTGGAATTCACTAAATTTTAATAAAATTAGGCAAATATGGAAAATCCATGCCAAAATAATAATTCAATAATCGGTTAAATCAAATAAATTCAGTGAAAATTTTAAGCCATTTAAAACTAAAACTTAATTAAGATTAATATCAAGAAAATAAATCCAATCGGTTAGCGAATTAAATTAAAAAAAAAAAAAACTTGGAAAGAATTCACCATATAGAGAAAAAAATTTAGCCTCAAGGATGTACAAGGAGTTTTCTTTTCTTTAGAATATAATGATCTCTTTTGCATTGCGCTCAATGGAATCAACATCCAACAGTTTGAACAAAATTTTCAATCTTTTATCAAGATAAAAGTCATTTTTACATGCTTTTGCTTTTGATATTTTTAAACTTCAATTTATTCTATTTGTTGTCTCTTGATGCAAAAGTTGGAAAAAACCATACGAGCTCAGCCACAGACAATTGCAACTATTGTTCACTATGACTCCATAGTTAGCCATGTGACAAGTATAAGAGTGAAAAAGTGGACCATTAGGGCCTAATCAGTGAAATATATAGCATGAAATAGAGGATATCATGGGAAATAGTAGCCCCTAATTTAGTCAAGCATGAGAAGATCGGAATTTGCTCAAGGAACCTTATTACTAGTGTCGAATTAACATTACAAAACCTAGTAATTAGGATAGAACCAATGTTCCTCATGCAAACTGAACTGATTAAATCCTCTTGCAAGCCAATTACTCAAAAATCTGAACCACTATCTACCCCAACTAGGGGATAAAAAATATTAAGAGAATACATAAGGTTCTTTTAAGTATCATCATGAACATGTTTAAGCAAACGGAAACTAAAAGTAAAATTACAAATAAAAACTAAAACTCAGTAGGGCATTACTGAGATCAATCATTTGCTCTGCGTTTTCAGGAAGTGTAAAATTATTGATCATCTTAAATGAGCAATACGATCTTATAATATGATTTTGCTACGCCAGCCTATTCTAAGGGGAATTTAATATTTTATTAGCCTAAAGGCAATCGAGTCTTTTATTATTTACTTTTGTTTAGTATAAAGAGATCCTAAAAGGTTTAGGGTTAGGTATGCATGACATTACTATTGTGGTTCTTATATTTTTAGGGTTTGGGAGAGATTTTCTTCACCTTGAATCATAGGAAATGGTAGAGATTGCCTACCTCTTGAATTGTAGCTGCTCATCTTTGTATTCGTGTTGAATGTTCAATGTTCTTGCATAAAATATATGTTTGCCTTAATTTATGTGGACAATCGTTCCAATTCGTATAATATTTCTAGATGTGAGAGGGCTCCTTGGAGGAAGTGTAATTTCAAAAAATATCCTTTAATCCTGGCTTTGTCAGTTCCTTGAGAATCTATTGGATTTGAACTAATTTATCTGATGCTTTAGGAGTTGATGGAATACAGTGTCATCTATTCAGTTCATATTTCTTTTCCCTAGACTTATTTATCTTCCAACTTATACTCTTTCTATTTGTGACTTATTGATTGTGATTATTTAGTTTTACTCAAACCTTCGCAATTTGGACTATATCATCGCATAAAATCTGTGCTACCCGTTCTGTTCTGATGATCTTAAATCTCCTACGATGAGGAATCCATCACCAATTTCATGTGAATTTGATTCTTTATTCTTTAGTTTATATCATAGTAGTAAATCAGTATTTGTGTTAACTTGCTCCCAGATGTTTTTTCGATGAAAATGCATGTTTTTTTCTTGCATTTAAATGCAAAATAAAATTTTCCTTTCTAATATTCCTTTTACATTTCATTGCATTAAATAACAGTGTTTTTATATTGCATTTTTATATGAAAATTACAGACCTAGAATGACCTGGTATTACTATGAGTCTAGATCATGCCTATTTAATTAACCTATTTAGAATATAACTGCTGCTCTCTATTGATCATATAAGCAAGAAGTTTATATATTGCTGTGCTGATGATGTTGAATAGAGAATGTGAGCTTGTTCTCTCTGAAGTGGGCCTCTACTGAACTGGCGGCTGGTCTAACTGGGACAGCTGGACTGGTTCAGTGAGGGTGGCAAGGGGACCGGCTGGCCCAATTATTTGGGTTAAGGTTGCCGCCCAAGTCCTCTTTACTTATTTACTATTATAAATATGTCCTTTGCCTTATTTTGGGTTAGTTTTTGCTAAATTTTCTATCAGGACAGCCGTATGCGTTCAAGTTTTCCCCTTTGAAGGTTGTATCTAAAGGTTAGAATGTACTCCGTCTGTAACTCTTGAAGTCGTGTTTATCTACCCTTACCCGCTTCTCCAACCTTATCCCAGCTGCCGGATTTGTTGTTGTCTCTTCCGGAATTGCTTTGTCAGTAGTTTTTTGTTGTCCAGCCACCGTTCAACCCTTTCCCTCCCTCTTCCTGCTTGTTGCTGAGAACCCCAACCACCCTGCATGCTGTCTCACATCCTTCCAGGCTACCTCGTTACTGCCGCCAAACCCCTCCAGCACTCTACCCTGTTGCTGCCACCCCAGCACAGCCCTTTAGTTGTTGTCACAACCCCTCACCAGTCCACCTGCTGCTGCTTCAACCTCCCAACCCGTAACTCACTTGTTGTCCTGCTGGTATTCACCACTTTCGCTCTCATCCTAGGATGTCTTTTATGTTTTTGTTGATTATTTTTCTATTGTCAAGACTTTTGTTGGTATTACTATTGAATTTTAGCGATTATATTTGCATTTCGGTTGTGGTTTGGGTTAATTCCGGTATCACTCTCCATACAATATCATATACAATATGTATTACTTTTGCTGTTTAGAGGAGCAACATATCATGGACCAACTTATCTCAAGTCTCCTTTGTGGTTTTAGCGCCCTTACTTGGTAATAAATCAGCCTAGCCCTCACAATGCTTGAACATGTAAGCACAAGAACACTCTAGGGAAGAGAGCAAGGAAAAGTATTGGAGAAAGAAACAGTTCGCTGAGAAAGTGTGATTACAACACTTGAATGCTTGGGAACCTTGGTTGGTTCCAAATGAGTGGACGGGGATCCTATTTGTAGTCTCCTCCAAGTCTAAGTGAATTTTTTAGATTACATTAGAATAATCTAATTTTGTGATAGTTTTACGTGATTATCTTATATACATACATAGCCCTAGATCTTTCTAGGTTATTCTTAAGTTCTCCTCAGAGCCTTTTTTTCTAATATTCTTTAGAATGCGGCAGAGTTGTCTAGAGTTACTTTGATTGCTCTTATTATTCTTGTTTTCTCTAGAATCTTTCATCTCATGGTTGTTTTCTCAATTTCTTTGAACACGGAAAATTGTGACACTTTCCACCACTCTCGCAATGCCTTCATTGCGCCATCCTCCTAATACTGTTAGATCTCGTCTTTGCATTGTCATAGTGTGTCTCATGCTTTCTGCTAGCTTCGCTATCAGACAATCCTTTCCACTTGATGAGATATACTCTTTGTAGTTTGGCATCCCTCGTCGTCTGATTACCCTGTTTGCCATTATTGCTTCAACTTCTTTATCAAAAGAGGTGATTGTTGCTGTAGGCTCTCGCTTAGAAATCCCTCTTAAAGGTTATTCCATGTTTTCATGATATGGCTTCAACATGTTTACATGAAAGACTGGATGCATCTTTAATTTTGGTGGAAGATTGAGTTTGTAGGTAGGAGACATTTTAGACTTGTCTCATCACCTCGAAAGGCTCTTCGTATCTTCGAATCAACTCTTTTAGTACCTTTCAAAATGTTTTGAATTGTTGTGTTAGAAGTTTTACATGGAGATCTCCTTCTTTAAACTCGATATACCTTTTCTTTTTGTCTGTCCATTTCTTCATTCATTCTCTTGGCGTCCTTATGTAATGTTGCTCGAGCTAGCTTCCTTTGCTCATTCCAAGACTTAGCAAACTTGAAGATTGCTGAACTTTTTTCTTCATTGTTGGTTGTAAGGGAGAGGAGAGTCGTGAGTTGTTGTCCCATTATTATCTTGAAAAGACTCTTGTTGGTGGCTTAGCTTGTTTGCAAATTGAAAGAGAATTGCGTCACATCAAGCAATTTGGCTCAATTTTATTGATTATACTCACATAATGATGCAAATATAGCTCCAAGAGGGCATTCATCATGTCATTCTGACCGTCACTTTGAGGATGAAAGCTTGTAGAAAAGTTTAGATTTGACTCAACATCTTGAGTAGTTCAGTCCAAAATCTCCGGTGAAGAGAGGATCCCTATCACTAATAATGTTTTGTGGTATTCCTCGTGGCTTTATCACATTGCAATGAAAGAGCCTTTCAACTTCATTGGCAATACAGTCGGCGGGAGCAGCAATAAATGTTGCATACTTGCTAAATTTATCTATGACGTCCATGATGCTTCCAAATCCATCCGACTTTGGCAAGTTGGAGATGAAGTCCATAAAGAAGCTCTCCCATGGTCTCTGAGGAATGGGTAGTAGTTCCAACAACCCCTCTGGTTGTTGAAAGACAACTTTGTCTTGTTGGACAAGTACACACATATTCTTCTACCCCATCTTTCATCCCTGACCAATAGTAGTTAGTTTTTAGAAGTGCTAGGGTTTGCTTCATACATGGATGTCCTGCCCATAAAGAGGCATTGCCATTCTTTATTAGATTTTTGCTCAGGTTGCCCCACCTTGACACATAAATTTGTTGGCCCTTAATGTGGATGACATCTTCATTTATCCAAAATTTTCTCGTTTTCCCTTCCTTCACTAGAGCAATAATACTTTGGGCTTGTGGATTAGAGTTCAACCCTTCCTTGATTTTGTTTATGCGAGAGCTGGAGACTTGTAAAATGCTTGTGTAAGTTCTGCTGTTCGGCTTAGTGCGTCTGCTATAATATTGGCCTTCCCTGGTTATACTCCAAGATGTAATCGAACTCCGCCAAGAAATCCTGCCATAATGCTTGCTTGGGACTTAGCTTCTTCTGGGTCTAAAAGTAGCTGGTGGCGATATTGTCTGTTATGACCTTGACTTTAGAGCCAAGTAGGTAGTATCTCCATATTCTAAGACGATTCGGTTCATTGAGTTTCCGACTTTCGTATGCAATTGGATGTCCTTCTTGCATCAGTACCCCCCTATAGCGAAGTTGGATGCATCGGTGTGCACTTCATACTCCTTGGTATGATCAGGAAGTCTAAGTACAGGCTCTTCGCTGATTGCCCTTCTTGAGATCTTCAAATGCTTCTTGACACCTACTATTCCGTTTCTATGACTTATTCTTTAGTAGGTCCGTCAGCAGAGCATCTTTTACATAATAGTTCTTTACGAATCATCGGTAGTAGTTTACAAGCCCTAGGAAGGATCTTAGTTCATGTACCTTAGTAGGATGCTCCCAATCTTGGATGACCTTTATCTTGTTTTCTTTCATCATAAACTTCCCGTCGTTTATCTTATCCCTAAAAATATCACTTCTTGTTTGGCAAATGAGCATTTTCTTTCTTGATGTATAGTTTATTTTCTCTTAGTACTTTGAATACTTCTCGGAGATGTCTTGGTGATCTTGGAGTGTGTTGCTATACACCGCTATGTCATCCATCTAGACAAACTAACTGATCCAAGTATGATTGAAATAGTTTGTTCATCAAGGTGTAGAATGTAGCAGGAGCATTAGTTAGTCCAAAATGCATAACCAAAAATTCAAACTACTCATACCTAGTCACACAAGTGGTCTTCGATTCAACCCCTTTCGCTATCCACACTTGATAGTGTAGCCTAACCGGAGATCCAATTTTGAGAAGTAGCTTGTAGTCCCCATTTGATCAAAAAGGTCGTCAATAAGAGAAATTGGGTATTTGTTCTTCACAATAATTTTGTTTAAAGCCCAGTAGTCTATGCACATGCGCGGAGAACTATCTATTTTTTTGTAATAGAACTGGGCCACCATAGTGGGCCTTAAATGGTGGAATGAATCCTGCCTCCAACAACTCCTTCAATTGTTTGCGGAGCTCTGTCAGTTTTGCAGGTGCCATGTGCTGAGCTCTCATTGCCAGTGGCTTAGTCCCTGGTTCCAAGTCGATCTGATGTTCTATCTCCTTTTTTGATGGTAGCTCTTTTGCTAATTAGGGTGAAACATCTTTGAATTTCTTAAGTACTGCCACCACATCCTTTGGCATGTCTTCTTGGGGCTTTAATTCTTCATCAGAGTCATGAAGAATAGCTAAATAGCTCTCCTCCTCTCGTCGAATGCCCTTTATTGAATTGAATGACCGATAACATTTTGGCTTCTTGCTTGGCTGTCCTTATTGTCGATACTAGGCAAGTTTGTTTGCCCTCCATGATTCACTTGCTATTGACAAATGGTATTGGAAATGTTCTCATTTGATCCAAGAATTTTAGCGAAGGATTACTTTGAAATCATCCATAGGGATGATGGAGAAATTCAATGTACCTGACTAATCTCCGACACAGGTCTTCACTACTTGGGCCACTCCGTGGATTGACCTAGTCGCTGAGTTGACTGCTCTGATGGAGCCTCTTCCTCTAGTTATTTGCAAACCCATCATTTTCGCTTCTTCATTAGAGATGAAGTTGCGAGAAGCTCCCATATCTATTATTGTTTTAGTAGAGGTCACACCTATAATCATCTTCAAGAAGAGAAGTCCTTTTGTCGGGGTTTTCAGATAGGAATGCACCGCGTTGAGCAGTTACACCGTTCCCACTTCTGCTGCCATATCACTTCATTCTTACCTCTTGATGGCATGTAAGGAGAGAGTTCAAAGCCTTCTTCTGAGGGCAATCCCTTGCCCAACGAAGTCCTCCACAAAGGAAGCAGTTGTTGTGTGGTTTAGTTTTGCTTTTGTTTTTAGACATCCTCTTGTCTTTTGCCTTGGATGGGGTCGATTCGCGACGGTTCTTTTCGTTGTGCTGATCATTGTCTCACCCACTTGTGACATAGTTACTTTTCTCCTCCTTTGGCTTTGTAGACTCATTTGTATAGTCAACCGAGATCTCCGCGACAGGGTTGGAAGTAGCGAGATCTTGCACTCCACACCTCCTAAGTTCAGTCTTCGTCCACTGTTGGAGTCGATCCATAAAGTTGAACAAGATGTTCTTGTCAGATATTTTGAGTTTTTCAAGGATCAGGCTAGTAAACTCGTTAATATATTCCTGAATCGATCCCGTTGCTTTAGCCTTCGCAACATAGCTCTAGCCTCATTCTATGTGTTCTCAGGGTAAGAAGTGCCTCTTTAGCTCCCTTTTGAAGTCATCAAGGGTGGATATGATGCACATACCTTTCTCGATGTCTCCACGCCTTCTTCTCCACCACAACATAGCGATGTGTGAGAGATAAAGAGTTACAAATTGTATTCTTGCTTCTTCTTCCGTAATGCCCATCATTTCAAAGTATTGGTCGAGTGCTCATAGGAAGTTGTCTACCTCTATTGCGTTGCGAGCTCCCCCAAAACTCTTAGGTTTTGGTACTTCGATGTGTTTGGCTTTGAAAGTATGATTGTTGGTGGATGTTGCTAATGTTTTCTTGCATTTCGAAATGTCTCCACGCATCTCCTTCGAGTTGTCACATAGGTTGTTTATTTGTTCTTGATGAGATCGTTGTACATTGAAGAACTCCTCCATTAGATCTTCTCGCATCTTCACCAAATGGTCTTTCATTGATTTATCCAGTTGAAGCATCATACCTCTGATTGTGGAATGGATGGTGATGTCCTCCTTCGCAAGACCATCCACCATTTGGCCTAGATCTTCTATCCGAGCTTTCATGTCGTTCATTGCCTCCTCTTACGAGCAAGGCATGAATCAAAGCCATATATAAGCTCCTTCGACCTCCAATGTGATTTGATTGCAGCAGGATCTTGTTGCTTTTCGCGGCCTTGTCCTTGTTGAGATTGCTCCATATTTGTGGCTTTGAACTCCATGACATGCTCTTTAAGACTCTTTGCCATATCTTCGAATTGTGGCTCTGATACCAACTGTCACGGACTCTTATCTCAAGTCACTCGTGCAGCTTCAACACTCTTTCTTGGAACAAAATAGGTCTAACGCTCACTACGTTTGTATTTGTAAGCACAAAACACTCTAGGAAGAAGAGTAGGGAGAAGTTTGGAGAAAGAAACACTTCACTAAGAAAGATTGATTACAACACTTGAATGCATGAGAACCTTGGATGATTCAAAAGGAGGGGGAGGGACTCCTATTTATATTTCCCTTCAAGTCTAAGCGAATTTTCTATTTAACATTAGACTAGTTTATTTTTTAGATAGTTCTGCACCATTCTCTTATACACAACCCTAGATCTTTTTAGGCTATTCTTGAGTTCTCCTTTGTGCCTTTTCTTCTAATATTCTCTAGAATGCGGTGGAATCTTCTAGAATTATTTGGATTTCTCTTCTCGTTCTGACTTTCTCTAGAATCTTTCATCCTGCCGTTGTCTTGCCAATTTCAAGCTGCCACTTTATGAGCCCCTTTTTTTTCTGTGGGACGATGGGAGGGGTAATTACCAACCATCTGCTAATTAGATCTTGTAATTACTATCTACTAATGTTTTTGCCCCTTGATTGCCTTTTTATTTTTATTTTTTTTTACTTTTATTTGTTTTGTTCATGTTTTTATTTGGAACAAAATATGTTTGAGTATTTGATTAAATGTATGTTTGTTTTTAAATCCACTTAAAACACATAAAAATTGTTTTATTTGTTTTCATAAAACATGTTAGTTTCTTTGTAGAAACAAAGGATAAAAATATGTAGAAAAAAAACAAATTAAATAATATTTTTAAAGATAAAAGGAAAAAAAAAAAAACCAAAACAAAAAAATAAAAGTGATGCCAAACAGGGTCTAAGAAATTATAGCGTTGAAACAGAAAACTGCTATCTTATCTTTTGTCCTGTATCTTGTGTAACACCCTGTCATTTGATTATGCTTCAGCTAATGTTGATTCAAGTTTTTATTGCTTGCAAAATTCCATGCGATCTTCTGACTCTGCAATCTTCTACATTGTAAGGTGCCCCTTTCCTTGTCCATAAAAATTGCATCTCTCCGAGGATCGCTGCGCATTCACATAAGACCGCCACCTTCTGATCGGTTATGGTTTGGATTCACATCCATGCCTGATATAGATTGGCAATTGGAATCTTCCGTTGGAGACAGAAAAATTATGAGTACTCACATCGCTTTGCTGATGGGGAATCGATTTAAGGTAACAAATATTTATTCATATATTCTATCCTCCTGTTCATTCAAAGAATGCCTGATTGTTTAGAAATGTTTCTTTATTACATTTTTTTGGGGGGCATTTACATGCATACCACCCAATTGTATTTTACATATCTAACATCTAAACTTTATACATTTATCTCACTCAAATCTTTCATATCACATCAAAAATATCATCGTTTTGACTTCAAAAATGTAAAATACACCTCATCATGATGTGTAAATATATATATATGCATGTAATTCTTTTTTTCTTTTTTTCTTTTGGTTTTGGGGGGGAGGGCGCATTTACATTCAAACCACTTAATTTTTATGCATTTGCATATCTGACGCCTAAACTTTACTTTATGCATTCATGACAGCCAAAGCTTTCATTACACAAAATATATCACCATTTGAACTTTTATAAAGTGAAATCATGCATAGATAAATGGTATGCTTGTAAAAAAATTAAATTTTAGGTGTTAGATATGTAAATATATTGATATTGAGTGGTATGTATGTAACCTTTTTCTTCTTTTGGGGGCATTTACATGCATACCACCCAATTCTATGTATTTGCATAGCCAACACCTAAACTTTACTACATACATTCTTGCCACCCAAATCTTTCATTTCACATAAAAATACTACCATTTTAACTCAAACGGTTAAATACAGCTTTTGTTACATAGATAAAATGGTATGCACTTTAAAATTAAAGTTCAGGTGTTCAATATGTAGATATATAAAAATTAAGTGGTATGTTTGTAAATCTTTTTTTTTTTTTTTCCTTTTTTGTAATTGGTAGGCTGCAGTTCGTGACAATCTGGTCCTCCCAAATTGTGAAAGCATCTGCATTCCATGGATGTTGGCAGAAAAAGATGACTGGCTTCCTCAAAATGCTGCTCCCCTCATCCGAATCAGCCAGGAAGCCTTGAATACGAACAAGCCAGGTCCAGATTTGGCCGCCCACCCTTCCGGAGATCTAAAAACAAAGCCTACAACTGATTCTCCCAGCGGACCTAAACCTGATGATAAAACTGAAAAAGTGAAGGATGTAGTTTTTGTATCGAAATCACCCATCGATCATGTCCCGAAGTCTTTTTCATCCCAAACTGAAAACGGTGCATCGAGATCAGTTTCGTCGAGTGGCACCCCTCATGGCGATACACGATCGGACGCTGGCACGAGCACGGAATTGTCGGTACCGTTATTGCAAACCTATGGAACTCTGGATAGTAGCAACCACAGCAGGGGAGATTCATCATCAGCCTTTTCTGAAGAGGATGCTAAACCCAAACGGGTAGGCCGGCGAGCGAGGATGATGGATCTAGGAAAGAAAATGGGAGAGAAGATCGAAGAAAAGAGAAGAAATATCGAGGAAAAGAGTAGGCATATAGTCGAAAAAATGCGGGAAAATTCAAAGTCTTGAATATCATGTATATTTGCTATTGGCAAGGTGAGGCAATTTGTTTGCCACTGTTCTTAGCAATGTGGAAGAATTTCCTTCTTTGTAGAGACTGTGTAAGTATGAACTGATATGATATCTTTCATAACATCGATTATTTATATTATAGCTTATTTTTGTAGATGATAGTGATGATGAGATTTGTGCAAGTTGATAGTCTGCAAAAATTGCTATTATCCATTTATTTGATTACAAAAATAAATAAATAAATAATGTCAATATATTTTGATATAATGTCATAAATTTATCCTAAACAGCGCTACTCTCAAAGCAAATTACAATTTCAATCTGAATACTACCATAGAATCTTTTGTTGAGAGCAAATTAAGGCCCCGTTTGGGGTGCTGTTTTGGTGGCTTTTCAGTTCAAAACTCGGAATGATGTGTCTGTCGTTCGGCTTTTGCCCCGCTTTTTGTTGTTGGTCGTCCATAGAATGAAGAAAAGGGGAACGTGGGAGAGCCGACGTGTTCCGCATCTCTGCCTCCGTTTTGATTGCAAAATCCCTTCGCTGCTCTTATGGATTTGTCGTTGCACATCTCCATATTTCAGATATCACCCTCACTTTGCCTTCTAGTTCCCCTCCTGCCTCTTTCTCTGTCGTTGCAGTTTTAGGTAACATCTCGATCGTCTTCTTTAGTTGTTGAGGCGTTTCCTCTCCATATGTACACATGTTGCTTTCTTCACTTTTCTTGTGGCTTGATTGCGGTATTTTGTTACTTTGTTACCTTTTTAGCTATGTGTTTCTCGTTTTACCGTTTGGTTGTTTTAGATGTTTTCGTGTTTTAGTATCTTTGCCGATTTGGTGGGTATATGATATTTATGTGCTATGCTGGTTATTTTGAAAAGATTATATGGAGGTAATTTAAGCATTGGTTATTTTGAGCAAAAATTCATGAGAATTTGATTTTTTGATGTTGCAAGTATCTCAGTTCTCATGTTCGATTTGTAATTTAGGAGCAGTGTTTGTTTTGTAGAAAATTTGTCCATTAGAATTTAGTTTTCTGCTGTTGTGAATGTATCAGTACTCCAAATTTAAAAGGATTGTTTGGAGAAAGTTTAAGATCCGTGCTTGTTATTGTGAGAGTATATTCATGAAATTTTGTTTTTTATGCTATTTCAAATGTTTCAATTATCATGTTAAAATAGTGATTGCATTTCTTTTTCCTCGTCTTGAAAATTGGAAAGGATTATATGGATGAAATTTAGGAGCAATGCTGGTTATTTTGGAAAAACATCAATGATAATTTGGTTTTCTAAAACTTTAAACTGTCGATTTTCATGTCAGATAAGTGATTGCATTTCCTTCTATTCTTTATCAAACTTGGAACTGATTGTAGTGAGGGAATCAGGAGTAGTGCTTGTTCTTTTGAAAATATATTCATGGTTTTTTGACATTGCAAATGTCTCAATTTTTATGTTAGAACATTGATTGCATTTCTCTTTCCTTTTCTTCAAACTTTGAAAGGATTAACTGGAGAGAATTTAGGAGCAGTGCTAGTTAATTTGAAAATATATACATGAGAATTAGGTTTTATGTTATTTCAAATATCTTAGAGTTTAGAAGCAGTGCAAAATATCTATGTTTTCTTATTAAATCAAGGAGAAAGTTTGTTGAACATATACAAATATCAACTTGTTTAGATGTTGGATACTAGAAATGTCTGTTGGGATGCTGACTTCGAACATGTGGGTTTCGATAAATTTTATATTTGGAATGTCTAGTAGAACAATGATGGAAAATAAAATCAAAATGTTCAACTTATCATCAATTATAGTAGATACTACCCGGTTTTGCAGTTTATATGCTAAATTGGTGATAAAGGATGAATTCTTCTTTGATTTAGGGATCTCGCTAAGCTAAGAGGATGTGTTTGGGCTCATGTTACTAATCAAACATCTAGTAATAAATATTTTTTCTAGTTGAAGAAAATAAAAGAGATGCAATTACTGTTCTAATATTAAAACTGAGACATATGCAATGACAGAAAATCAAATTCTCATGGATATAATTTTAAAATAACTAACACTGCTCCTCAATTCTTTCCTTACAATCATTTCAAAGTTTGAACAAGAGGAAAGGAAAATGTCATAAATGAACTAACGTGAAAATTGAGACGTTTTGAAATATCAGAAAAACAACAATTTAGGGATTGGTTAATATATTTTTGTAATTTACCATTCAAATGTTGCTTTGTTTGTAACCATTTATACCGTGTTGGCGTATTATTGCTTGGTTTGTGAATTTGTTGGGTTTCTTGCATGTGAACTTTGGATTTAATCGATTTTCAGATTTTGCGAGTGTGAAGCATTTTATTTTTAAAAGTGCTTCGTAGAGCAGTGATGGAAAAGTAATAACAAATGCCTCAACCGATCACCAAATGCCACTATTTGCAACAGGTACTCCCTGTTTTTAGATCACACATGTCACTGGTATTATGTGGTCTTAATGTATGAATGATACATTTGATGATTTAGGATTGAGCGTTCTTTGGTAACTTGATTTTCGTTGAGCTCTACTTCGAATTTTCACCAAATTTTGTATGTGTGTGTGTGTGTGTGTGTGTGTGTGTGTGTGTGTATTAAAAAGAATCGGTATTTGCGTCTGGTGGGTCCCAAATACCGATTCTCTTTTGTGTTCGGGCACTTATGATGGGGTGTTTGCGCCATTTGCTAATATTCGAGAACTTAGTGCCACGGGGGATCAGACACTTGACCCGAGGACTTACGACCCCGCAACATCGTGAAGCCACGCGCGCAACACATACGTATATGTACACATATGTATGTATATATATATATATGTATACATGCATGCGCGCATGCATACATACATGCACACGCACACACACACATATATATACAAAAGGAATGTGGGCTATCTACTATTTGGGACAGGGACACAATGATTTATTTTTTTGTGATATGCTTTTGAGAGAGTGAGATTGGGAATAGGTTGACCGCACACTTCAATAAGGAGGGTTGGCAAAACATCACCAAAAACTTCCATGACAAAACATGTATATTGTATGACAAAACACAGTTGAAAAATAAATGCGACCAACTGAAAAAAGAATAAAAATTGTGAAAATAGCTAAAGAGAGGAGCTACTTAATTAGGGTGGGACCCTATCAAGTAAACAGTTAATGTGTAGAGGGGTGGTGGCGGGATAAAATTTCGGTAAATTGATAATGTTTTATTGAATTACCATTTCATGGAAATGTAGTTTCTTTGAAATGAATTTTCATTGATCGTTGGTATTGCCCAATGCCAAAAAATTTAGGCTTGCTAGCATTAACCCGGAGCTCGAGGAGAAGCTTGACATTATGTTCCTTGCTTTTGTTGCCACATGCATCAATGTCTGGGCTACAACAGAGGACTCCGCCCAGAATTTTGGATGAGCCCATATGTGCTCATTCAAATGGCATCCTAGAGGAAAATCCAGAGGAACGAGACCAAGGTGAATCTTATCAGTCAAAACGCCTTGACCCTCCAACCAAAAGGGAAAGAAGAAAATGAAGACTGAGACAACACACTTACTAAGCAGATATTATAGCTAGTAACTAGTTACACTAGTAAGACATCTAGCACTAGCACAACTCTACATAGATACCTTACTATGACTGATTTTTTGAAGTTGTTAGACTCTGTTCTAGAGATTTTTGACGACGTGTCTCTATACTTATTTGCTGTAAAACTTCTACAGGATCGAAATAAGCCGGAAGCTTTCTTCACTTTCGTGCTAGAACGGAGGATTCCGCACCTTCGTTGTTTTTTAGAGATGGAGACTACCTAATTGTATTTATTTATGTTTTCGCCACTATTTAAGATTTTTTCTTTGTAATTAGGGTGGAGTCAGTCCATCTATGACTCTTTTTAGTAGTTACATGGACTTCTGTAATAATCTATGCTTAATATTAAAATCTAACACACATCTTTTAAACAGATGGACCCGCCAAGTAAAGAGGAAGTTATAAAAAAATTTGAGAGAGCAAAGATGTTAACCACAACAGCCTGTCTCTTCAATAAGTAATACCATCGAAATTTGTTTAAGATCCCTCGTGTGTCACTATCATTTATGGGTGACAAATGGGTTGGCAAACTACTTGAAGTGCATTTAAGCATAACTCATAGCATGTTCCAAATGTCGAAACATATTTTCTATGATTTGCTTGATGAATTGCAATAGAAATATGGTTTGCATGGATCTTCTTGCTTCACATCCCGAGAAGTTCTAGCTATAAGGCTTTTTATTTTATCACACAATGAGTCAACCCATGTTGTTTCTGAGCTTATTCAACACTCGACAGAGACAATAAGCAGGTACTTCGAGATTGTGATTAACTCGTTGGTGAAAATGTATAATAACATTGTTAAACCCCAAGACCCAGCTTTTTCATATACCGTGATAAATCTGCAGTGATCCGATATATATGTCATTCTTCAATGTATTCATATCTCAATCTATCTGACATTAATACAATTAAAGAAAATTAGAAATTATGGTCTAACAAGCTTCTTTAAAGAAGAATTACATTGGAGCAATTGACAACACACGTCGACACATGCATTGGCAACGAGGAGAAAATAACATACATCAAAAGGTGTGGGGCTGTTACACAGGACATCTTAGCAGTGTGATTTCAACATGTGTTTTATATTAGTGATGGCTGGTTGGGAAGGGAGTGCTCACGATAGCAGAATTTTTAAACCTGCCAACAAGAATACAAATTTTCGATGCCTCCTCAATGTTAGTATATTTTAGATATCACAAGAATCTTTTTATTTTAGGAAGAGCACTAATAATGCCTTTATTCAGGAATACATTACCTAGTTGACCATTATAACAGGATTTCTTGAAAACATTTCCCGGCTCGAAGTATCACCTTTCTGATTTTGAGTGCGGCAACCACGTGATTATAAAGAGGAATGAACTCTTCAAAGACCGTCGTCGTTATAGAGCGTCATCGAGAGAGCATTCGGTGTATGGAAGAAGAAGTGTGTCATACTCCGAGATATGCCGACGTTCTCTTTCAAAAAATAGGTGAAGCTTGTTGTTGCAATAATATCACTGCATAATTTTATACGGAGGCATCCATCCCGAGACGATATCAATTTCAGGGTCTTAGATGAATATCCTACCTGCATGCCTGAGGTAGCTAACTAAACATCGGGTCGGACATTCAGAGTCTGATGAGAACTAGCAGGTCTGAGTACAACACTTCGAAGGCAAACGACGTGCATGAGATGATACAATTAAGGGAAAAAATCATTGATGTTTTGGTGAATGCAACAACTATATTTATGTAGCATCACCTAGTTATTTCTTATTGATGATTCATATTTCAGCTCTAAGTTGGTTATGTGTATGTATATTTTCTATATCTTTGTACGAATCTGTATTGTACTTTTCTTGATGCGTTCTAATTACCTTTAGTTTTATATTGTAAAACTGTTTATTTTTTTAATGTTTCTTTTACATTTTATTATTAATTATTTTTGTTTACAAATTGTAAAATACAAATAATTTTATGGAATCAAAGTTATTGAATTTCCCCATCATTTGAAACATAGTTGTTGTTTTTCCTTCAAAATAATATTAAAGTTATTCTTATTGGTGCAAGCGCCGCAACAATTTAATATTCACATAAAATGAAGGGGCATTTACTCGCATAATAACTTGTATCTACATTTCTAACATTTAAACTTCTATGGAATGATGTGTTTGAAGCAGTTTGTGCATTTTAAGATAAATAACTTATCCTAAAATAAGACTCGTGAGTCAACCGTGACGTGAGGTTCGACCCGCGGACTCTAACCCGCGGCCTCTGTTTTAGGTTGCCGATCCGAATGATAGCGTTTCCGCACACTCATAATAAGCTGCACAAACGGCCCAACACTAGGGGAAGACTGGGAGAGAGCGTTAAAAACACTGAGCCGCCGCCGCCGCCGCCGCCGCCGCCGCCGCCGCCGCCGCCTTCTCCCGCACTACTGTCGACGACGAAGGAATCGACCTCTAATCAATGCAATGTTCTATCTCTCCTCGCTCAAACTCTCTCTCCCTCCAGTCACTCCTTCCCGGTGCGTTCGATGCAGCCTTCCACTGCATCAGTGGTCAGCCTTCTCCTCCGCTGCACGGACCAGCGAATCATCAAAGCCGGGCGCTCCGTCCACGCTTTGTCCATAAAAATCGGTTCTTTGGAAGACAGGTTCGTCGGAAATAGCGTCGTCAACATGTACGCCAAATGCGGGCATCTCTCCACGGCCGCGATCGCCTTCGAAGACATGGGAGCTGGGTGCTGGGACGTCGTCTCTTGGAACTGCCTTATCAACAGCTACTCCCAGCTGGGACTGACCGGCTCTGCTGCTGTTTTTGATCTCTTCCGGCGTATGGTCGCCCATGGGGGATTACGTCCCAACGCTTTCACCTTTGCGGGAGTATTCACCGCTGCTTCGCACTCTCTAGAAATGGCTGGATGGGGCATGGAGGCTCACTGCATTGCAATCAAGACTGCTAATTCGGCTGATGTGTTTGTTGGGAGCTCTCTGCTTAACATGTACTGTAAACTAGGACTCCTGTCGGATGCCCGGATGGTGTTTGACAGAATGCCTCACAGGAATTCTGTCTCTTGGGCAGCTATGATTTCTGGATATGCTTCCAATAGGGATGGTTTTGAGGCTTTTGAGCTTTTCAGGGTGATGGTAGTGGAGGATGAATGTAGTGTGAACGAGTTTGTCGTTACGAGTGTTCTGAGCGCTTTGGTTTCACCAGAATTTCTACAAATGGGAAGACAGGTCCATGATCTAACAATTAAGAATGGATTGGTTTCTTTTATACCTGTTGACAATTCTCTCATTACTCTGTACACAAAGTGCCATTGCTTGGATGAGGCATTGGTGATTTTTATGTCTTCGGATAATAAGAGCCCGATCACTTGGTCTGCAATGATTACCGGATACGCACAAAATGGGGATTCTTTGAAGGCCTTGCAGCTGTTTTGCTCTATGCACTCTAATGATGTAAGCCCGACAGAGTTCACTTTCGTTGGCATCCTCAATGCTTGCGGCGATCAATCATTGTTACCAGAGGGAATTGAAGCTCATTGTTACATTCTAAAATTGGGGTTTGAATCTCAAGTTTATGTTAAAAGTGCTTTGGTTGATATGTACGCGAAATGCTTCCGCATCGAAGATGCGAGAAGGGCCTTCGATATATTACGAGAGGTCGATGTTGTTCTTTGGACTACAATGATATCGGCTTATGTGCAGAATGGTGAGCATGAAGAAGCTCTCACAATGTACAGTAGAATGGAAACTGATGGCATTTTGCCTAACAATCTAACCATGGCGAGTGCACTACGTGCTTGTTCGAGCCTTGCGGCTTTTGAGCACGGCAAGCAGATCCATGCACGTACTATTAAACATGGGTTTGGTATTGGTATACCCATTGGTAGCGCTCTCTCTACAATGTATGCGAAGTGTGGGAACCTCGAAGAATGCAGCCGTGTATTTAGAAGGATGCCTCAGAAGGACGTTGTTGCCTGGAACTCAATCATATCAGGTTATTCTCAAAATGGCTGTGGAACTGATGCCCTAAGCCTCTTTGAAGAGATGAGGTTGGAAGGCACAGAACCAGACCATGTGACCTTCATTAATGTCCTTTTTGCTTGTAGCCACATTGGCCTGGTTGAGAAAGGTTGGAGTTATTTTAGACTAATGCAAGATGAATATGGTTTGGCACCTAAAATTGAGCATTTTGCTTGCATGGTAGACATGCTTACTCGTGCAGGTAAGTTCGAGGAAGCCCAAGAGTTCATTGAATCGGTTCCTATGGATCATGGGATGTGTTTGTGGCGCATCGTGTTGGGGTCATGTAGAAATAAGAAGAATTTCCATTTTGGAGCGTATGCGGGGGAGAGGTTGATGGAGTTGGGCTCCACAGATTCTTCCGCTTACATTTTGTTGTCAAATATATACGCTTCGTGGAATCGTTGGGATGACGTGGAGAGAGTTAGAAGATTGATGAAGCTTCGAGGGGTGAATAAGGAACCTGGATGTAGTTGGATTGAAATGAAGAACAGGGTTCATGTTTTCGTTGTCGGGGAGCTTCTTCATCCAGAGATTGAGGATATATATGTTGAGTTGAGGTGGCTAACTAAACACATGAGGGAAGAAGGATATGTCCCTGATACTGGAGTGGCACCTTATGGTCATTTAATGGGAGATGTGGGATATTTTAGTGAAGAGGAATTGCCAATGAGTGCATCTCTTTGTTGATATTCTCATTAAATGATGGTTCTTTAAATCATTATTGATAGGGGCATTGTCTAATATGCGAACTCCTGGCTACATTGTTGGAATTACATGGGCTAACCTAGATTTCGAAAATCTTCTACCATATATTCAAAAAATTAGGTTTCTTCCCATGGATTTGAGAGAGGCTTGGAGGGTGGAGTTTGACATTCAATATTTGGGTGGTTTGCGCTTGGAAATTGAAACAAGAGTCGAAGTTTGTGCACCAGAGCTATAGTAAGGATTCGTCGATGCTTGCTCCAATCCAAATTATATTGAAGAGACGCACAGTCTTCTTGAGGGAATTGAATACTACATCAATCAATTAAATCCTCATGTCTGTTTAGATGATCAGTTAGATGACAAAGATGAAGGGGTTGGAGCATCTATGTGAAGATATGTGTACATTAACATAATTATTTCCATCTTAGCTTTCATGGAAGGCTCTGTGAAAGCTAAGGATGCAGAGTCCAAGGAAGTGATTGTCGACGCTGCATTATAATCGTTGTTCGATAGCAAGCTATGCAGTCCCGGAGATGCGGTGGTTCCTTTGCATCGCATCGGCAGTGCTTCTATCATCAAAATCTTGGCTGTGAAGGGATCAAACAAGTTGACCTGAATCTGCTCAAACTTCTACAGTTGACCTGTGCTATGCAGGAAGCTCCATGTTTATTGAAATAGTTTTGTTTTGTTTTTTTCAGTTGATTTGATATTTATTTAAACTTTCTGAACATGATTATAACTTCATCACTGATGATTACATGATTTTGTTGTACTCAAGGCAGCCATTTTGCTATATCTGATTTAGTCTAAGTTAGTTTGTTCTTATTTGAATGTTTGTGTTTGTCAAGCTCAATGCATGAGACAGAAAGCAATAGAATAATTATGGAGTGCATACATTGCAATGGAGAAAGAAGATCCATATAGCCGACCCCACTTAGTGGGATTAAGGCTTTGCTGTTGTTGTTGTTGTTGTTGTTGTTGTTATAAAAAATTGGGACCTCTACATAAGTTATGAAGAACAGAGATTGGTCTTCCTCTAATGTTGTGGGCTCTCAAATCTCTCATCTTGAGAAAATAATAATATGAAATACTTGAAGGCAGGATTCCAATGATAAAGGTAGGATGCATTTTAAATTTCTTGGACAGTGAAAGCCTAATGGCTTTCTATTATTGAAGATGATATATTATTTGTTTGTTGACTGAATTTCTTATCAAACAGGATGATTTAGAAGGATTTTCTCTTTTTTTTTTTTTGTGAACTGGATTTAGGCTTGTATAGATGATATTTATTACTCAATTTATACTTTTTTACTCTTTGGTATGTTTTTTTGTTCTGATTTGAGACTTAGTAATGGCTAATCTTTTTACTCTTGTATTTTTGGCTAGTAATGGATGTCTTTTTGTTTTGTTTGGCAATAGAAGCTCAATTAGGGTAGGACCCTATTAAGAAAACAATTGATGCGTCGGAGAAGTGGCGGTGCGATAAAATTTTGTTAAGTTGATAATGTTTATTGAAATACCACTTCATTGAAATTATGTTTCTTTGAAACGAATTATTACCGATTGTTGGTATTGCCCAATGCCAAAAAATTTAGGCTTGCTGGTATTAACTCGGAGCTCAAGAAGAAGATTGACATTATGGTCCTTGATGTTGTGGCCACACGCATCAATGTCTGGGCTACAATAGAGGACCCTAAACAGAATTTGGATGAGCCTCAAATAAGATCCTAGCAGAACATCCGGAGGAAAAACAGACCAAGGTGAGTCGAATAAATCAAAACGCCCTTAACCCTCCACCGATAAGGGAAAGAAGAAAATGAAGACTGAGGCGACACATTTTTTTGAGTAGATATTACAGCTTGTAACTAATTATACCAATATGACATCTAGCACCAGCACAACTCTGCATAGATACCTTTCTACGATTGATGTTGTGAAGCTGCTAGACTCTATTTCAGATATTTTTGACGACATGCTCCTATATGTAAAACTTCTGGATTACCAAAATAAGCAAGAAGCTTTCTTTACCTTAGTTCCAGAAGAAAAGATTCATACTAACATTATTTTTTAGAGATGCAGACTACCTTTCTTTATGTTGTCACGACTATTTGGGATTTTTTGTTTGTAATAAGACTAGAGGCACTCCTTATATGACTCTTTTTAATAGTTACAAGCACTTATGTAATAATCTATGCTTAATATTAAAATATAACACACATCTTTTAAACAGATGGACCTATCAAATGAAGAGGAAATTAACAAAATAGTTGAGAGAGCAACGATGCTAACCACAATAGCTTGTCTTATCAAAAAAGTATCACCATAGAAACTTGTATAAAACCTCTTGTGTGTCAATATCATCTGTTGGTGACAAATGGGTTATCGAACTACTTGAAGTGCATCCAAGCATAATTCATAGCATGTTCCGAATGTCAAAACATATTTTCTGTGATTTGCTTAATGAATTGCAATAGAAATATGGTTTGAATCAATCTTCTCGCTTCATAGCCCGAGAAGTTCTAACCATCACGCTTTTTATTCTATCAGATATTGAGTCTATCTGTGCTACTTTTGAGCATTTTCAACACTCCACGGAGATAATAAGCACTTCTGCAAAAGTTGTAATTTGTGACTACAACTGTTGTTGGCAATGATCAAGAATTGTTAGTAATCATCGACCCTGCATTTCTTTTTAAGAGTTACGCTTCAGCAGCCAATTTTTTCCTTCTCTCTTTCCCACCCTTGAAGTAAAGAAAGTAGGCCTTTTTATAATTTTTAGAGGGGCAATTTAATAAATTGAGTTGTAATATCAAAATACTCAATCAAATCGGATGATCCACATTGATTTCTTTGATTACATATTATTTTTTCAACATAACGGCCTCATAATTACATTTTAGTAGGCTCGTTAGATTATTTTCAGTGAGCCACCCAATTTGATTTTATGCATGCCAAATTTTATGTTCAATTGACGTTCTAAACTAATGCGCCAAAACTTTTGACTGCAGTTCGAATGTTTGATCCAATCTTATATAGAATTGGATTGAATCACTTTCAATGACATTAGACTTGTATTGTTGAGATGTCTAGTCTAAGCTTAAGCTTGTTGAAATTAGAACTTTTGATGATCTTGAATTTGGATTAGGAAGATCTTTTACCTAAAATGCATCAAGATTCGGTTTGATCCTATAAATATGTAGGGATAATTACATATATATAGCGCACGAAATATTGCTATTTGCAAAATCTAACATCCATGTGAAATTTTTTGAATTACCAAATCGATTTATTTACGCCTGCCACGATTAAATTATAGAGAATTTGATAAAAATGAAAAATATTAATCGGCGTTGTAACATGAATTTTAATATTTGTGTGACAATTTGAAAAATAATTGAAAGAGAGTGTCGAATTTATGATTATCAATTTTTCTATATATATATATATATATATATATATATATATATATATATATTCATATCAACGAATCCTAATTTAAAATGTTAGACTTATTTTATTTCAAAATAAAAGATATAAAAAAGTATCATAAACGCCCAACATTCGAGGAATATTTCCGATCTGAAAAGCCGTATGACACATAACAAAATTCTCGTTTCTTGAAAGTCAACACTCAGGCACAACCAACATCCTTCAAACCCAATATAAAAACTTACATTATTATTTCCATGCGCCTTTCAACCTAAACCTTCTGATGACTACGATTCAATTTTTTATCGTTCACCAACTCATCGAAGTCTGTCTGTATGGGCGAGAGAATAAAAAAAATACATCCAGACTCATATGTATTTATAGTCAAATAATGAGGCGCTACATGTCAAATGAACCTCACCGTTTTTAAAATTAACTAATACTAGTATTACAGTGGGGCTCACTTAAGACGTGGCGCTCCACCATTAAATTCCGATACAAATTAGTCCCAAATGCGGATGTAATATTCTCTGTGGGCGGGGCCGCGGGAGGCCCACAATATCCTAAAGAATTGCACGAATCTTATTGCTGCCTTAATTTAGCCTTTAATCAACCTCCATATATTATTTCCCTGAAATAGTGCAGTTCGTTCCCTCCGCCGTCAATTCAGTGGCGGAGAAGCAGTTTTCTAAATTTTCCGGTGGACGAAGAAGAAGGCGCGGAGACGAAAAAGGCTCCCCTTTTCTCCTTCTCTCCTTTCTTCCCCTTCTTATAAAGCGACAAAGGCTTGGCCTTTCCATCCGTTTTCGATTCCATTCCAATCCCCCATTCCTTCTTCCCTCATTTCAAGTTCTAAAGATCTCTGCGTGTTGTTGTCTTCGCCGCGGAGAATTGGTTTGTTGAGATGGCGAATGTGGACATTGAAGGGATATTGAGACAGCTTCCGAGCGATGGCAGGGTGGCGAAGACGAAGATCGTCTGTACGCTGGGACCGGCTTCGAGGTCCGTGGCTATGTTGGAGAAGTTGTTGAGGGCGGGCATGAATGTGGCGAGATTCAATTTCTCCCATGGTTCCCATGAATATCATCAGGAGACTCTCGAGAATCTCAAGATCGCCATTCACAATACTCAGATCCTCTGCGCCGTCATGCTAGACACCAAGGTTTGCTTTTAACCCCGTTATCGTGGATCACTGCTTTATCAAAAAAAAAAAAAGTTGCTTTTTTTATTATTATGATTATCTACAGGGACCTGAGATTCGCACCGGTTTCTTGAAAGACGGAAAGCCCATACAACTGCAGGAGGGACGAGAGATAACTGTAACCACCGATTACAGCATCAAGGGAGACGAAGACATGATTTCGATGAGTTATAAGAAGCTCGCTCTGGATTTAAAGCCTGGAAATACTGTCCTCTGCTCAGACGGGACGATATCTTTGACGGTCTTATCCTGTGATCCCGAAGCGGGAACAGTGCGGTGTCGTTCCGAGAACACCGCCATGCTCGGCGAGAGGAAGAACGTTAATCTGCCGGGAGTAATTGTCGATCTTCCCACCCTGACTGACAAAGACAAGGAAGACATTTTGGGGTGGGGAGTCCCCAATGATATAGACGTAATTGCTCTGTCTTTTGTTCGTAAGGGCTCTGATCTCGTTGCAGTGCGAGAGCTTCTCGGACCCTATGCTAAGCGCATCAAATTGATGTCTAAGGTCGAGAATGTGGAGGGTGTAATAAACTTCGACGAAATCCTGAACGAGACGGATGCGTTCATGGTGGCAAGAGGTGATCTTGGGATGGAGATTCCAATCGAGAAGATCTTCCTCGCTCAGAAGCTAATGATCTACAAGTGCAACCTGGCGGGCAAGCCTGTCGTCACCGCCACCCAAATGCTCGAATCCATGATCAAGTCTCCGCGCCCGACTCGCGCAGAGGCGACGGATGTCGCGAATGCCGTCCTTGACGGCACCGACTGCGTCATGCTCAGCGGCGAAAGCGCGGCGGGAGCATACCCTGAATTGGCGGTGCAGATAATGTCCAAGATCTGCATCGAAGCGGAGTCTTCTCTCGACTACAGAGCCATCTTTAAGGATCTGTTAAAATCCGCCTATCTCCCCATGTGCCCGGTCGAAAGCCTCGCCTCCGCCGCCGTCCGCACAGCCGGCAAGGCGAAGGCTGCGTTGATTGTCGTTTTAGCTCGGGGTGGATCGACGGCGAAGCTGGTGGCGAAGTACCGACCGTCGGTGCCAATCTTGTCGGTAGTGGTTCCTGTGCCTGCCACGGATACATCCGACTGGAGTGGCAGCGAGGAGGCTCCGGCGAGGCATAGTCTGATTCACAGGGGCTTGATTCCGTTGCTCGCGGAAGGCACTGAGAATGCGGAGTCCCCGGAAGCAATCGTGGATGCTGCTTTAAAAACGGCGGTCGATAGGAAGTTGTGCAGTCCCGGCGATGCGGTGGTTGCTTTGCATCGGGTCGGCGTTGCCTCTGTCATCAAAATCTTGGTTGTGAAGGGAGCAAAGAAGTGAAAAGGCATTACATCAGTCCTGAAGCACAAACTCCAATCAAATTGCGCCACATATTCATATATATTAGACATAACTATAGAATTTTTTTATATTTAGTGAGTTATGACGCAATTTCATTGGAGTTCTGATGCATTTCTGTATCAAGATTCCTGATGTAATATTTTTTCCAGAGAAGTTGACTAACATCTGCTCAAACTTTCACATTACAGTTTTTTTAATCTTTTTTTGTTTGTCCAACCTAGCCTGTGTCGTGCAGGTAGCTCGATGTTTATTCAAAATAGTTTTGTTGTGTTTATTCGTGTTTTGTTCATTCTTAACTTTGACGATGATTTTATTATTTGAAGTAGCAATTATAAACGAGACTTTGAGTTATTTTTGAACTCTTATTATGTATTTGTCCCTACTAGACAACTATCATTGAGCATTCATATTTTTGGCACAAAAATTGTTCTTTAAGATACTCTGTTTATACTTGCATTTCTTCTTATATGTGATTAAATTTGTACATATCATTGGATCCTATAATGTTAATATAAATTATATTTGAGTTTTGAATCTTTTATGCTTATAATCAATTCAGGTATTCCAATGAAAGAAATTTTGATGTACCTAAGTTCATTCATTACTTAGATCAATAAGGTTCTTAAATATTGAAAAAATAGTATGATCGAATGAATCGATACGAGTCATTCGACGAAGCATTTTAAATTTTAGCTAGGTTTATTTAGACATCACTCTAAAAATTCATAAATAAATTCTCTTTTTCCACGTAAAAGAGTCTGAACTTTGAGTTTGGAGAGAACTTTAAGATTTAATAAACAATCATCTGACAGCTATCAGTCAATTACTATTATCGTATTATTATCAACCGACTACTATCATACAACAATCATTATTTACTTGATGTCGTCTTTGATCGTCATTGTCTGATTACTATCACTCAATCATCATTTCTTGAATGTTGTCGTGTTTTTCATCGTTTCACTATTGCCACGTAATCATTATGACCCAAATTCCATATTAATCTATACTTTGTAATGATGTCTTCTCCATATGAAGGGGATGATAGACTTTTATAATGTTAACCAATATAGTGAATTATTTAAATTTGGCAAAGTCTAGTGATTTTTTTACTTTGTAGATTTTTCATATTAATTTTTTATGCCTTCCTTGCTCTTGTCATCATCCATCTATTTATGTGCATTTTCTTCATGTGAAGTTAACATTTAAACTTTTTACTCAACCATTACACATTGTTAGCACACAATGCATATAGTTCAATATTAATATGACATATAATTCAAATGCAATCATTAATATGTTTATACATTTTTATCATTTTATATTTTATTTTTGAAGTATTTAAACTCATATAACACTATTTTAAATATTTAATTTTTTTTAGTTTAGTACATAATCAATATTTTTTTCTGAAAGATCATACACTCAAATTTAATTTAAACAATTGAACCATTAAACAACCATCCAATAAAGTCAATCATTTCTCTTTTCAATATCATCACTTTTATTACTAAATAGTTCAAATAACTTTTTAATTGAACCACCCATAGTTACAATGATTTTGGTAATGATAATATAATAAAATATTAATTAAAAAAAACTTTAGTCTGTATAATAAATTATTAATATTATGTACTGATAATTGTTATGTAATGTGGAGCTAAAGCATTTTAAGCAGCAATTAAAGTTGGCGCCTAGGCGACAAGTGCCTTATAAGGGCTCCAAAACAGAAAGGTCGGTGTTTATGCGCCAGCCATTTGGGGCCTAAGCTCCCAACATGGTGGGAGCACTGTTCATTTTCCCGAGAGTCCGGTGCATAGGCGCCAATCTAATGGTGCCCATACACCCATAATGGGCGTTGATACTGAGCGCTTGGCGCAAAGACACCAAGTTTAGGCGCCTAAGCATCGGATGCGGTTAATACACAATAATTGGATTTTTTAAGCAAGTTTGAGCAGGTTTCTTGATGATTGCTGTTTCTTTCTTCTAAATTCCTTGACGTGCATTCCGGTGAAGGTGAGGAATGCCAAAGAAGTGGATTTTGGTGACTTGATGTGATTATTGCGTCGGATCTAAGAGGGAAGATTGTTGGTGCAAGTAAGTTCCTTTGTGTGAGTGTGGAGAAGAAACTTATGTGAATTTTTTGTAAAGCTTTCTGAATTACACAATGAAATTTGTGAGGTGTGGCTCTGTGATTTTTTTTTTCCGTTTTCAGGTTTTTCCTTGTAAAATTATTGTGTGTATTTCTGGTTGCTTTAATTGTAATTTCTTAAATTTATTGTTCCTGTTTCTCTAATCATGTGATCCTACTCCACTGAGAAATTAGAAGGTGGAAATTCTGCAATAGTTTCCTTAAAAAACTAGTATTAGAGCGGGGTTGATTCAAGTGGGAGCAATGACCGAAGAAGCAAGGTTTAAAGTGGATTAGTTTAATGGGACGAGCTTCACTTTCTAGAAGATGTAGATGGAGGATTTCTTGTATCAAAAAAAATTTATTTGCCACTACAAGGAATCACAAGGAAGCCAGAGTCTATAACTATGGAGGAATGGGAAGTGTTGGATCGAATGACATTATGTTTGATCAGGTTGACACTTTCTTCATCCGTTGCGTTCAACATCGTGAATCGGAAAACTATGGTGGATCTCATGGCAGCACTGGCCAATATGTATGAAAAATCTTCTACTTCCAGTAAGTTTTTTTTGATGAAGAAATCATTTAACATGAAGATGGTGGAAGGCAGTTCAGTGACAGATCATCTCAATATCTTCAACAGTGTGAGCAAGTTGTGTTTTGTAAGGATCAAGTTTGAGGTCAGAACACTAGTGATATTATCTTCATTGCTGAAAACCTGGGATGATTCGGTAAAAACGGTGAGTAATTCTTCAGGGACTTCGAAGTTGAACTTCGATGATATCGCGGGTCTGATGTTAATTTAAAAAGTTTGCAAAAAATCGGTGAATGGTGAATCTTCATGTTTTGCATTGAATGTTAATAATAGATAAAGGAATCTCAACAGGAATATAGGCAGAGGCAGATCAAAATCCAAGTGAAGCAGTGAAGAATTTGGAACTGTGGTAAGAATGGGCATTTCAAGAAGGACTGTAAAGCTTGAAGGGAAGTTGGTGTTGGAGGACAATAAAGTAGTCACTCTACTAATGTCTCCACTAATGGAATCCAGGGTGACTCCCTGGTGTTCTCCCTAGCCAGTATTGAATTTTGGATGGAGGATTCAGATGCCTCTTTACATTTTGACCCAATAAAGAGTTATTTAAAACTACACTCAGATTGATTTATGAAAGGTTTATTTTGGAGAGCACAAGGCCTGTAATATAGTATGAAAGGGTGATGTTGATATCAAGTTGTCGAATGGAACGGTCTGAAAGCTTACTAAAGTCACACATGTTTCTAGTTTGAAGAGAAATCTAATCTATATGAGCCAGCTGACAAACTCAATACTTGTGACTACTTTCACAAGTGATTCACGAAAGGTGACCATGGGCCATTAATGATGGCTTGGATAACATTGAAGACACCGTTATCTGATCAATGAAATGACTGATTTCATTGATGTAGCTGGAACCAGAGTGGATGCAGTTCTGTGGCAGCGTAGGCTTGACCATGTGAGCGAGAATGGTATGAAGTGTCTACTTTCAAAGAATAAGCTTCGAGATTTGAAATCAATTGAACTGAATTTCTCTAAATATTGTATTTATGGCAAGTAGAAGAAAGTTTCTTTCTCCAAGGGCTGGTTAGTGGTGAAATCAAAGAAACTGGAGTTAGTGAATTCTGATTTATGAGGTCCTACTCTAGTTTAGTTCATTAGAGGTTCTCACTATTTTTGTCACATTCATTGATGATCACACGAGAAAGGTATGAGATTATTTCTTAAAGAAAAAAATAATGTATTTGAAGTTTTTAAGAAGTGGAATGCTTTGGTAGAAAATAAGACCGACTTGAAGTTGAAATGTCTCATATCAGATAATGTGGGCGAGTACCATGATCGAAATTTCAAGAACTTTTGTGCTATAGAGGGGCTCAAACTTGAGTTCATTGTCCCAAGGACACCACAACAAAATGGTGTGGCTGAGCTCATGAACAAAACAATCATAGTGTGTGCTAGGAGCATGAAGCTGCATGTAGGCTTGCCAAAATATTTTTGGGCTTAAGCTGTATATAAAAGAGTTTATCTGATAAACCATAGTTCATTAGTACCTTTAGAGGAAGGCTTATCTGAAGAAGACTGGAGTGACAAAAAGGTATGTCTATATTACTTAAGAGTATTCGGGTGTTATGCATATGTGCATATTGATGCAGGGTGTAGAAGCAAGCTTTACTCAAAATCTATCAAAAGCACATTCATTGGATATGACTCAGATGAGTTTGGGCACAAATTTTGGGATTATCAGAATCAGAAATTCATCAGGAGCAGGCACATCGTATTCAAAGAAATGGAGGTGTACCAAGACAGGGTCAGAACTCAGGATATTTCGTCAGCTACTTCTGAAGAATCTAGATATGTGGATATATAAGATACTGATGATCAGGAAAATGGAAAAAGGACAAGTGATCAACAAGAAGGAGCACTGGAAGTTTCTCAGTCACTGCTATAGAAGTCAAGAGATCTAGCAGAGTGAAACAACCCATATAAAGTTATTCTCTTTTCTTTATGTTATTTGTTAATAACTGATAGTGGTGAAGCGGAGTTCTTTTAGGAGGACACTCAAGTTAAAGATTCAAGGGACAAGGAGCTTACCATGGACAAATAAATGCAACCTTTGGATTCAAATTAGACTTCAGATATGACGGTACTATAAAATGACAAAAGAGCACTGCACAATAAGTGGGTCTACAAGCTAAATGAGGAGTCAGATGGTAGCAAGTGCTACAAAGGCAAGACTTCTTGTAAAAAGGTTTCCAGTAGAGGGAAGGAGTGGAATACACAAAGATCTTCTCCCGGTGGTGAAGATGACAACTGTCAGGGTTATGTTGATTTTGGTAGCAGAAGAAGATCTACATTTGGAGCAGATAGTTGGAAAAACAACATTCTTACATAGAGTTCTGGAGGAGGAACTGTATATGGTGCAACCACATGGTTAAGAGGTTCAGGCAAAGAAGGTTGGGCTGCAGATTGAAGAGAAGCATGTATGGTTTGAAGCAGTCCTCAAGACAGAGTGTAAGAGGTTTTTTAGGTTTATGTCAGACAATGGGTACATGAAGTGCTAGGAAGGCCACGGTTGCTTCATCAAAAACTTTAGTAACTGTTATATTTTACTTCTTTTGTATGTGGATAACATGCTGATTGTAGGGGCTGATATGGAGAAAATTAAGGACTTCAAGAAACATCTATCAAATGAATTTGAGATCAAGGATTTAGGTCAAACCACAAAGATCCTCGTGATGAGAATCAAAAGTGACAGGAGTGCAGGAACACTGAAGTTGTCTCAGGTAGTGTATGTTGAAAAGTTCCTACAGATGATCAACATGAGCGAGGCAAAACCAGTTAACACTCCCTTATGTTGTTACTTCAAACTATCTAAGAAGCTATCTTCTAACTTTGAAGTAAATCAAGCACATATAGAGATGACTCCATATGCTTTAGCATTTGAAAGTTTGATGTATGCGATGATTTTTACCGGGCTAAATATTGCATATGCAATAAGAGTAGTCACCAGGTACATGAGAAATTTGGGTTGTCATCATTCAGAAGTGATAAATTAGATTCTCAAATACTTGAGAAAAAATGTCAATTGGATACTTTGTTATGGAAATGCAGGGATCAGTCCACAAAGATTCGTAAATTTAGATCCGACAAGAGAAGCGGACAATAGGAGAAGTATAATGGGGTATATCTTTATATTAGGGAACATGACAGTGAGTTGGGTTTCATGTTGCAGGTTGCACTTTCAACTACAAAGGCTGAATATGTTGCTATTACTAATGCTAACAAGGAAATGATTTGACAACAAAATTTTGTGACTGAATTGGGCAGGGAGTAGGGGATTGGAAAGCTATATAATGACAGTATGAGTGCGATTCATCTTACTAAGAATGTTGTTTTTCATGTCATGATGAAACACATCTAGCTCAAGTATCATTTCATTCAATCTCTTTTAGAAGATTGACATTTATTTCTGTAAAAGATACATACAGCTCAAATCCTATGGATATGTTGATAGAGGTGGTGGTTGTTAGGAATTGAAGCTGTGCTTGTCTTCAGTTGGGTTTCATGAAGGTTGGTACCGGAGATGAGCCACTCCACAGTTTTTTACCACAGTATGAAACTATAAAGGCTATTCAGTTGGTGATGTAGGTACAGAGGACTGGTGCTTGGTGCTTTGTCTCAAAGTGGGAGATTATTATGCAGTGTGAAGCCTAATCATTTCAAGCAACATTTAAGGCTGACGTCTAGCCTTCAGCCATGACTGCTCTAGCGCCCTATAAGGGCACATAAACAAAAAGGTTGGCGCCTATGCACTGGCCATTTGGTGCCTATGCCCTTACATGGTGTAGGCACTGCCCGTTTTTCTGAGAGACCGGTGCCCCTAGGCTCCTTAGGCGCCCATTATGGGGCACTCATATAGATCGCTTGGCGCTTAGAAGACAAGTTTAGGTGTCTAAGCGTATGGTGCGGTCAATACACAAAAAATTAGTTTTTTTAGCCAATTTTGAGCAGGTTCTTGATGCTTGCTATTTCTTTCTTCTCAATTCTTTGATGAGTATTCCGGTGAAGGTGAGAAGTGTCAAGGAAGTGGATTTCAGTGATTCAGTGTGCTTTTTTTGCATCGGATTTAAGAAGGAAATTTGTTGGTGCAAATCATGTAAGTTTCTTCGTGTGAGTGTGGAGAAGAAACTTGTGTGAGTCCTTTTTGAAAAAGTCTCGATTACATAGTGAAATTTGTGGTGGTGTGGTTCCGTGGGTTTTTCCACGAAAAATTATTTGTGCTTTTCTGGTTGCTTTGATTATGTTTTCTTAAATGTTTTGTTTTAATTTCTCGAATCCTATGATCCTATTCCGTGCAAATTAGAAGATTACTTTTTCGTGGTAGTTTCCTCTTCAATAACATGCATACATTTCATAGTGAATATAAATGTATATAAATTTAAAATTTTAAAATTAATTAAATAAAATAAAGAGAGACTTGTCTTCATAATCTACTAACTAATATCACTTTATATTCTTATTTGGCTAAATTCTTACAAATTATTGCCAATGAAAAAACAGATAGAACCATTCCCTTTTTGCAAAGTTGGCAAAATTTTAATGAATTAATTAATTAATTATTAAATATTAACAATAAAATAATTCTATGAACAAAGATACATCAAATTAGTGTTTTTAGAGAAAATGACCAAACTACTAGTAAGATATTAACACTAAATTTATAGGAGGAAAATATAACAATGTAAAAGTTATAAGGTTTTATTTTAATTAATTAACTAGTCCATTAAAAGTAAGTGGTTATGTTAGTTATTTTCTGAAAAGAATTGTGTAGAATTATAAACTGAGAAGGAGCAGACTCCTAAAAACAAGGATATTCTAATGAAAAAAAACATATGAAAGTGAGTAAATGCATTTGCATATTTTGGAGCCATTGTGATTTTGCCTCTAAATGAAAAATAATCTCATGTATCTACAAACAATCTATAAGAACCATAAGTTTAAGAATCTATATGAACTAGTTTGAATGATGTTTGCTCTTTTTAGGCTCCTTTTGTTGTTCTTGCTTCAAAATTCTTGACTTGCTTGAGAACCCTTTGCTTTTCCATTGCTCTAGATGCTCACTATCCCTCACCTTTCTACAAGTTAGAATCCTTAATAACCTGATTTCTCCGACCTCCTACTTTACCCTATTCCAAGATTTCAAGTGAAACGTGATTTTATTTAAATGGCTGATCCCATTGAACATCCATTGAATATTTGCCAGTTTAGTCTCATGTAGACCTCCATGATGGAAAGAAGGCAATGCTATCTCAATTATACTACAACTTAATCCTCTTAGGAAGCTCATTGAAGATATTCAATCATTGGTCATCACTCATTATAAGCAATATAATTCTCCTAAGAGACCATAAGAATAAACTCGTTACTTCTCAATAACTAATATTTGAACAAAAAAAATTAAATGAGGTTCAAAATAGATTCACAGTAACTATAAGCTCAATAGAGTAGTTTTAAAATACAAGAGTTTATTTTTTATTATAGTATTTTAATAAAGAAATATTTTAAGATATATATGCCCAAGTAAAAGTTGAATAGTAGATCAAATAATAGGTAGGGACAAAAAAAAAAAAGATTTTACATATCAGTCCCTAAAATTTGAAATATAATATTTTGACCACCTAAACTTAAAATTTACACTTCAACTACCAAAAACTTCATTTTCTTTTGAAATATGAGTTGTCAAACGATTATATTTAAAGTTTTGGGTTAGTCGAAATGTAAAACTTTTAAGTTTGAAGGATCAATTCTTTATATATAAAATTTTGGAGAAAATATTATATCAGGACTCCGCATGTACAGCTACGTGCGGAGTCCAATGAAATCACGCCACGTGGTGTGTGACAAAAAAAAAAAAATCGCTTGGTAACACAGGGATTATTCCCCCGTGATATTCCGCGTTATTCAAGTATTATTTTGTTCTTCACGTATTATTTATGTGTTATTGTGTTATTGTGTTATTATAACATCGGGAATATTCTCATAACAGAATAACATTTGAATAACACATAATAATACATGAATAACACACAATAACAACTGAATAACACAGAATAACATGGGAGGGAATATTCTCTGTTACCGTATAATTTTTTTTGTGCCACGTGCCACGTAGCGTGATTTTATTAGACTCTGCACGCAGCTTTACATGCAGATGCTGTTTTCTCAAAATTTGGAGGGGTTCATAGGTAAAATGAAATTTCCTTAATAAATTAACTCTATTCGAATTTTCTGATTAACTGGTTTTCTCTCACGCCTAGCCGTAAGGCTAAAACCCTGATTTCTCCTTTTCACCGGACAAAAACCCTAATTCCCTTTTTGTTTCAATTTTTTTGCATTTGGTCAAGCATTAGCTGGTGGCTGGAGGGATTAGAGAGTTAGAAATCAATTTCCAGTTGGGTTTCGCCATCTCAATTTCACTCTCTGCGGTTTATTATGCTCAGAGGCTCCTATATAGATTCGAGATGAGTTGCTGATCAATTGGAAGCACATGCAGATCACTGCAAGAAGATTTACCTCTTTATCATCGTGTCTTCGGTCCAGAAAGAGTAAGAAAATGATCTTCATTTGTCTTTTTATTTCTCCTTCATTGTCCACCTTTGCAGCAGTTGCTTAATTATAAGGCTTGAGCTGGGAAAACCTACGTAGTTTTAGAAATTGGTGTTCTTATATAATTATGGATATCGCTACATTGACTGATTTGAAGAATTGGTGGAATGGGATAAGGTGATGAGATGAACCAGTTGCTGACATTAATTTCCTATATTTAAAGATCCTCTAATTAGATGTGATGCTGTTAGGGATTGCAAACCTTAAAACTGGACTATTTCCAAACGAATTATTTGAATTTTTGTTTCTCTATATTTGGTGAGTTTTATTGGCATGAGGAAAGTTTTCAATTTTTCTTTGGAGGCATAATTGAAATCGCTGAAGCCACCTTCGAAAAATATATTTATTGTTGAAGTAAAAAAAATCAAATTAAAATATCAATGATACGGAATGGTCTCAACGTTTCAGAATGACTTCAAAGTAGGAGCTAAAGTTCAGTAGAAATGCCGAAGTTGAGATGACTTGGTTCTTTTTACTCAGCCTCAGCGAGATCAAGCTTAGCTTTCTTTTTCCGTGAGATTTTTTTCTTTTATCGTCTCTACTCTTTTAGAATACTTGGCAGCATGATTTCCTCAGATACCTTTATTTTGTCTTGTGATATAACTCTCAAATGTGGGAGGAAGAAGACGATCAGAGGTGTTTGTAATCCTTTTAACGAGAAATAGGAGGGCTAGTTATAGGAGGTTAGTCGTGTTGATGTGGTCAAAGCAACAAATGGTAAAACCATTACAAATTTTGTTATTGATAAAATTTTAAATAACGTAGTTCACCTTTTTATTGTATAATAAATAGGCATTACTCCAGTAACTTGTTCTTTACAATGGAAATGAACAAAAATTCTGGCACGGATAAGCAAAGTAGCTTCCCAAGAGGAAAGCTATGTAAAGCTTCGTTTTAGAGTAAGATTATGTTTTATTATCATTTTTTTTCTTTTCTAAATAATTGAGAGAATCAAAGATATAAATATACATCCAACTATTGCAAGGATGATCTTACTAATTGGTTTTTGTAGTAAATTCGGCAGCAAGTTCAAGGAAAAACTTGCCAAAACGGTCCAAAGTGACTTCCTAGCCAGAATCGAGGTGAAATAGTATGCTGGATTTGAGGTGAACTAGCTAACCTGATTGGGCGTATACTCACCACATTCATTGTGTACTTGTAAAAAGATCCCTATGAGACATAGTTATGCAAGCTCAAGCGCTACTTGAAGATTTCTGTAAGAAATGAACAACTTCCTCCTCATTGTCGACTACAGATCCAGGCTCTTTCTCAGGCTACATGCCTCATATATTCTACAAAAAATAACCAATAAGCTTTGTTTTGTACTTTTTAATAATCATATATCCCATTATATAGTTTTTTATGTAATGCTCAAGCTCTAATTCCAACCTATAAATAAGGGGTGATTAGAAGATCCCAGGATTATACTATTTTTTGCAAGTTTTTAGCCTTTCTTTAGTGGAAATTTTTGCAGCTTTCTCTATTATATTTTTCTCTTCTCATTTTTTGGTGTGAGCTCTAGCGTACTTCAGGAACAGACAAATTAGGATTCAAGATGAACCTGTATCACTATGCTTTTAATTGAGGTTGTGGCTTCCAATGTAATATGACCCATGCTGTAAATTCTTGTGTTGGTTAGGAGCAAAGTACCTTGATGGAGTCAAAGTGTAAATGAAAGAGAGATTCAATTGATTATTAGTTTCTCAATGTGTTGTAATTTTATAACCGAACCTCTTTTAAGCTTGCTTCATATGATGTTAAATTTAACTTTGCTGTGTATTCGTGCTTTTGCTTTTGGAAGTCAAACCAACCTCTGTACAAATTATGTTTGTCTTGAAAGTTTGCATGTCGAAAGTCCATCCGATAGAATTTGCCTAATTTATCATAGTCATGAGCACAAATTACATGTAAAGTTTGACCAACTACGCAAGTGTATTTTCACTGGAAAAAGAAAGCTCAGAGTAGGAAGATTTTAGGAACAACTAGAGGACTAAAAAATTATTTTTCTTACTCCAAAGAGGTTGGAAAGTACAAAATTTATAGGAATTGTACTCAATCTTAATGGAAAGCAATTTACACATGGCCTGTCCTATAAAATAAATGGTAAAACAACAAATAGAGAAGTTCCTAAATACACAAATCCTAGAATTAAAACAAAATCTTAGTCCTCTTCATTTGGAAATCACGATCACTTTGATTTGGGCTTGCAGCAGAACATCCTTAATGTAAGCAAGCACTTTATACCCGTTGAAGATTTGACATTTTCTAGGAATCATTCCAGAAATGCTGTTATGCTGAATGTTGCGTTGATAGAGCTTGGGAATGGCTGCAGTATTTGTGGCGAGTTGGATACAATATCGCTGATTTTCAAAAAATTTTATAGGAATTCTAGGATTGCATATTATATTTTCACACTTCCCCTCAAGTTGGAAAGACAACCTTCATTTCTAAATTGAAATTAAGATTGTTAAAAATGTATTTACTTGAGGGGTTTTTTGGAATATAAGAAGTTTGAGAATTTGTGTAAGGGCGTGGATCACTTTGATAATCTTGTGGTCGATTTTTTTTTTTTTTTTCAATGAAGTGCCTGTCTATCTTGATATATTTTGTGCAATCATAATAGATCATAATAGATAGGATCTTTGGTGCTTCTAATAGTAGCTTAGTTATCACATTTCATCATCATTGGTCCCTTAATTTGAATTTCTAGATCTTTTAGAAAACTTTTAGGCCATGTTCCTCTATAAATTTTATGAGTTATGGCTCTGAATTCAGCTTCGGTTTTACTTTTAGCAATTACTATCTACATCTTACTTGTATTTCCCCAAAAGAATGAACAATAGTTAGATATTGATTTAATCAGTTATAGATCATGCCTAGTTAGCCTCCATGAAGCTTTAAAAATTTCTGTTTGTTCCTTTCTTGAAAAATAGGGCTTTTCCTTGTGATTTTTATAATATATTGAAATCTTGTAAACAACATCATGACGCTCTTTCACAGAGCGTTCATATATTGACTAAATATTCTGAAGCAGATGTCAAGTTTAGTGTGAGAAAGGTAGATAGTTTTCTAATCAAACATTTGATAATGTTCTTTGTCTACTAATTTTATTGATAAGATCTATTAAATTATTAGTGTGGTTACTTCATATAATTTATTTATTTTTAGAGGTTCAATGTATATTTTTGTTAAGAAATATCTTTTCTTGATTTTGCAATTTCTATGATGGGAAAATATTTTAAGTAATCAAGGTCTTTAATTTCAGATTCTTTTGTTAGGGTTCCTTTTAGTTTTGCTAATCTATTTATCATTGTTATTAGTTAGCATCATAACATCAACATAAATAATGAGGATTGCGGTTTTTCCTGTTGATGATTCTTTCAAAAATTGTTTCCTTGAAAATACTCCGCCTTTTGTTGTATTTTAGTATCTCTTATTATTAGTATTTTGTATTTTTAGTTTCTTCTATTATCGGTATATCATAATTTTGTTTCTTTCTTATCATGGGGAGTTATGACTGCTTTTATTGTTTTCCTAAAATGGGAGTCATCCTCTGTTTAACTTTTAATCATTTTCTATGAAATTGAAGAGGAATAATAGATTTTCCTTCTCCAAAACTTATATGGTATTTAGAGATTTTAAACGATTACCATAAGTGAACTGGGCGAAGATCGAACCTGCATCGATTGGTTGAGTGCAAAACTGTCTTTCCCATGTGATGCTGCTTTTCCTTTGAAGCTGCTTGCGCCTTCCCATGCGACGTCGCTTCTCCTTTGAAGCCGCTAGAGCCTTTCTTACATCTTCCTGCATCTTTGAAGATATTGACTTCACTTTCATTGGAAGCATCATTCTAAGGATCATCCGATTTTTCCATAGCGACAGATAGGGGTGTAAACGAACCGAACATGAGCTAACAGAGCCCATGTTCGTGTTTGGTTCGTTTGAAATTAAATCTGTTTGAAATAGGCTCGTGTTCGAAATTGTTCGTGAAATAGGTCTTCATGTTCGGTTCGTTTTGTTTGAATATGTTTTGAATTATTCGAATTGTTCGTATTGTTTGAATTGTTCAAATTGTTCAAATTGCTCGTGCTCGGTATGAAATGAGCTAAAAATTTTTTAAAATAATAAATTTAATTTTTTATTAAAAATTATCAAATAAAAAAATTACATCATTTCTATTAAAAAAAAAAAATCTTCAACTATATTACTATAAATTATAGTAATAGATTTAATACAGAGTTTAAGTTCCAATTTCGACAAGTCATTATTATAAAGCAAATAAGTAATAAATTAAAAATTTACAATTACACTACACATTTATACAAAATACATTCATAATTTTATCTATATCTTCCAAATCTCAATCTTCATTTCTTCAAATTCCCTTTTTTTCATAGCTTTAATATACCTGCAAATTTAAAAAAAAAAACTTGTTTGAACACCCAAATCATTCATATCACATAAAAAATACCACCATTTTCACTTTTAAAAAGTGATGCAACTTTTTCATGCATAGGTAACGAGGCACGTATGTAAAATTGAAAGATGCAGGCTCTGGATCTAAAGAGAAATAATAAAGTTCATATGACATAATAAGACAAAAGGTATTGGCTGAGAAATCCATCAACCAAACTTTGGATTTTCAGTATTTGTGACTGCAAACCTTTCCTCTCCGCTGATCCTAAACAGAACGAAAAGCTAGACTCCCAGTAGAGCATACAGTCAAGAACTACGATCAAATCATTTAATCCTTATAGATATCATGTTCTCTCAATAGTAGTTCAAAAGTTCAAGACTTGCTGCAATTTGTAGAAGGAAAAGAAATTTTTGTGATACAGTATGTTATATAGGCAATTAGTCATTGCTTGAAGAAAAAAAAAAAAGAAGAAGATAACACCATTTGCTTGTTTTTTTTTAGATCTCAATGGAGTTTGGAGATTATTGTAGGCCGCTCGCATGCTTTACCAAAACAAAGAGAAACATATTAATCATTACAACTAATAATGATATTATAAATGCAGATAAAAATGAAAAAAGATAACTTTTTATTGATTAAAATGTTAATAATAATAAGCAGAAATAACCTATCGTATAAGTGTCATTTAATATTAATGGCTTTGCATGCTCTATACTTATTCTATGCATGCATGAATCATCATGAGTAATACCATCTTAAGACCTCACGTTAACCAAAGAGCACTCATTTACTAAACCAGAGAAGCAGATAATATGCTAAACCAAAGACCAAAGAAGCAGCTCATTTACTAGACCAAAGAAGCAGATAATAAACTAACCAAAGCAGCAGATTATATTTCAAGGTTTAAATTCTAATAGGCATTTGAAAATCATATGATAGTTCCTTAGAAGTTCTTAACTCCATAGTCTGGGATTTATGTTTTTGCATTGACATGCTATTGAAGGCAATGCAGATATGAAAGTTTTGGTGTTAGATTTTTGAAATTATAAATACATAAGAATTGAGTTTAATATGAAAGTTTTGGTATTAGAATATATCTGAGTATCTCAATAAGCAGTGCAATTGATCATACCTCAAGTTGTTGATTTAGCTAAATAACATAAGAATCGACTATCGACTAATATACATGTAAATCTTACTTGTTAACTTTGAGGGAAATTAGAGCCGAGGAAAATAAAGTTTTTAGCAACAAATAATGAAAGAGGCACAAAAGGAGAAACAACAGTAACAAGAGAAAGAAAAAGAAAATGAAAAAAGCTCCTGACGAAAATATATTAAAATTCATTCCAAATACTATAAATATTTAGCATCAAGCTGAACTTTAATGAAAATGCTGGAAAACATCATTGCTCAACAAAAAATACCCCACCAATGAGGAAATGATCAAGAGATACTTGAATAAATCAGCAAATCTGACAGAACAATAAAATTCAATAACTACGAATGAAATTATAAATACATAAGAATTGAGTTGAATATGAAAGTTTTGGTGTTAGAATATATCAGAGTATCTCAATAAGCAGTGCAATTGATGATACCTCAAGTTGTTGATTTAACTAAAAACATAAGAATCGACTATCGACTAATATGCATGTAAGTCTGACTTGTTAACTCTGAGGGAAAATAGAGCTGAGGAAAATAAAGTTTTTAGCATAACCAAAACACGAGAATAATTAAAGAGGCACAAAAGGAGAAACAACAGTAACAAGAAAAAGAAAAAGAAAATGAAAATGAGCTCCTGACAAAAATACATTAAAATTCATTCCAAATACTATAAATATTTAACATCAAGAATTTATAAGTATGGTTGAATTTTAATGAAAATACCGGAAAACATCACCAATAAGGAATGATCAAGAGATGCCTGAATAAATCAGCAAATCTTACAAAACAATTAAATTCAATAACTACGGAAATAAATGATGAAAATTGAAAGAGAAAGCTAGTCTAATCTCCAATGGCTATAACCAAATTATTGAATTTATAGAGAAAAACCCAAATAGCAGCAATACAAAATAAAAATAATCCGAGCCAACAACCAATAACCAACAACCAACAACCAACAACCAACTACCAATGACAATTTCTATTAAGAATCCAAGCCAACAACCAACAACTAACTACTAATGACAATTTTTGAACCAACAACCAACAACCAACAACCAACCTTCAGTAGACAACAACCAATAAGAAAAAAATGATGCCTCTAATCATCATAAAAAAGGCACAACTACGTAAGGGTTTCTCATAAATAATCACCCAACTTTTCAAGTACTCACAAGGAATTGAAAGCACAAACAAAATTTTCATACAAACATTCTATTATATGATTAAAAATCAATCACATATGAATTTTTATAATATTTAGGCTTAGATTTAAGATTAAATGTTAATTTCAGCTACAATCTAAAGGTTTGCATAATTTGATTATGTCATATTTTTTAAAAATTTTCAACAATAATCTAAGAGGTTGCTTAATGAAATTGTTATACCAACTTAAGAATTTTTTGCATTCATCTAATGTGGTCAAAATGATTGCTTAACTTTATTATGTCATACAAACTTTTAATGTATTAAATTCATATAAATTGTTGCATCATTTAATTAAGCCATATCAACTTTAGCATAGATGATCAACCTAGATATCATCACAACCTCTTTAATAATCATAATCTTCTACATGATTGCACATGGTTGTGCCATACCAGTTATAAAAGAGCTACAAAGCTGCACTGCATAAACAAATATGCTAAAATATAACAAAATACAATATAATATAGAATAATAGCGAGTTAGTAACATAAATAGCATAACTACATAAACCAACAAAATAATGTCCAAAGTTGAAACTTGAAATAATTACATAAATTCATAGTTATCAAAAATCTTGTGTAAAGTTTGTTTCAGAGGTTTGACAGTTGAATGTTAAGTTTTTCTTGTTCAAGTATCTTTTGCTGAAAATAATTAATGAGAGAATTTCTGATATTTAATAGTAAGAAGAAGGAAAAGAAACTAAAAAATTATATTTAATTAAATGATTACCAAAGATGTCTTTGCATTTTTTTGAGTGGATTGAATCCAACTTGATGCACAAACCAATACATTAACAATTTTAGTTGATAAACTGCTTCTATAATCATCTAACACTCTGTTGCCAGCACTAAAAGCAGATTCTGAGGCAACCATAGTTATACGTATTAATAAAATATCTCGAGCCATAATTGAAATTCGGGGATACTTTAGTGTATTCATGTTCCACCATTCAAGCACATCAAAATTTTCACTCGAGCACACAAATAATCCATGCTCAAGGTTGTAAATCGGGCTTAGATAGTTCCACATATCCGAAAGCGACAACAAAATCTTGAAATCAAAACGTAAAATAAAAATTATACGGAGAAATCATAGGATCTACTGCAGATGAATTTCCCTCACGTGAAACATTACCTGTAGGATTGGGAGATGTGGAATCAACAATATAATCTGTATATATTTCTCACAATGCATCTTGAACCGATTTAAGATTTTGATCAACCTCATCATGTGAAAATATTTTCGAGAATGTGTAGCTAATATATTTGAGTTTCAATATAGGGTCTAAAATTGCTGCAACAGACATCAGAAAATTACATTTTCATAATATTTATTGAATTTAATTTGCGTACTTAAAACTATATTTCTAATATAAAAATCTTCTGATATTTACTCCTTTATCAGAAGCTTCTTAACATGCATAACTGTAGGTAAAAATATATTTGAAGTGAGATAGAGAGTATTGTAGATTATCTTCGCAAATTTTCTGATTTTTTCATATAACCAATCTGAATTAACTAACAACCATTTGTAGTTACTATCTCTAATTGCATAGTGATGAAAAATATTGCGATGAATAAATTCTAATTCCAACATGTTGAAAGTTGAGTTCCATCTAGTAGAAACATCAATAGATAAAGATCTTGTGGTTGGAACTCCTAAGTGTTTTATCAATTCTATAAATTTACGCAATCTCGAAGGCGATTTTTTCAAATACTTCACTAACTCTGATATATTGAATGATTTTATGAATCTTCTTTAGCCCATCTTGGATCATTATATTAAGAATATGTGCGCTATATATCACATGAAAAAAAAAAATCATGGAGAGCAGCTTTCTTCGTGATTGAAAATTTGCTTTTAAGGAAATAACTGCCACATCATTGCTACTTACATTACCTAAAGTAATTGTAGAGATTGTCTTGGAGCTTCCGCTCCAACAAACATTTACAGATTGCATCACAAATTTAAGTGTCAGTATGTGGAGGTTCTAACTCAATAAATTGATAACCAGCTTCTTCAACTTTAACGTTTCATCGATATAATGGGCATACTATAATTTGATTAGAGGTTCAACAATATGCAATTAATAAGACCCTATGAATATCTTTAAGGCAACATTTAAGTTTTTCTTTCTCTTACTCATAGAATTTCATGCAATCATTTTTATGGTATTCCTTGAAACGCTCTCAAAGTCAGGATTCAATGTTTTCAACAATATGTTCAACCAAACATGTTCAACCATCATGAATGGATACTCATGTACAATTATCATCTTGATAAATATCTCTCTTATGAGTTGCTAATCATAATATTTTGAATCATAGAAAATATGAATATCTAATTTAATATCAGCTTCAAAAAGGCAAGAAGTTCAGCTTCTTCTATTTTTTATCTGGTAAGTCAACTAGTTGTTGACTCTTTGCTTTTATCTTATCACATTCTATAACATGTCTAAGGAGTTACGAAGTTGTGCTTGATTTTGGTTTGTAGATTTTTACCCCACAACAAATGTATTAGACAAATGATACTTCAACACTCTTGAAGTTGGATTTAACATCAACAAAATACTCCTAAACAGTTTTTTTTTCTCTTTCTTCCTTTCTTTGCTTGTATTTAAGTAACAGTCACTTCAACAAATTGGGAAATATTATGAGAACTATCATTTTCATCTTGTATGACAACTTATAATTGTTCATTAGTTGATGCAGATTGAGGTTGTTCAAATGTTGATATTGTAAATAACTAAACACAAAAATATAATATCAATGAGATGTCATTCTTGTATTCGCCTAATCTAGAATACAAACTTATGCAAATGCTAAATATAATAGAGTATTTTGACGAGACAAATCCACTAACATGACCATCTATATATACATATATTAAAAATTATCATAGAATACGAAGCAAAACAAAAGCAAACAAATTGCCAAATATTTGTTGTTAGCATAATAAAACAACATTTGGTAATAAATCATGATATCTTTAATCTGAAATTACCTAGTTTATATGTTAATATTCTTATTTTATAAAAATTTTTGATTCTTCTCGATCAATCGCACTTACTGTTATTGTTATATTTATAACACTGCATACCCATGATTTATAGTTCTATTGAATTTTGTTCATGTTGTTAGAGTGTTACACATACTTAATATTGTCTAAATTATCATAGATATTGATTTGTGTGTAACTACATTGACTGCTATACAAATGAGAATGAAATGATCATTCTTATATGAAGTTGTTATGGTATGCATGTGTATGTTTGACTATGATGTTCACCCATTTATGTTGTCAGCAGAGGAACGCTAAGATACTCCTGCATATAATTGCAAAATAATATTGATATTGATGTACCTTAACTGATATAATTTCTATACGTGCTTTTATGATTGTTGTACATACATGAAATGATATAAGTATGATATTAATATTGTAAAACACATTGAATATCGTTAAATATCATGTGATCATATTCATAGAATATTAAATATTTTATATTAATTTATTAAAAGCTTAGCTGATATGCATATTATTTTTTTTTCCTTATATCACTGTAGTTAAGCGTGTGAATATTCATTTGCTTTAGTCAGCTCTATTTTAAAATAACTTTTTTGGTGTAATTAATTGATTGAAAAGCCGAGCAATAAAGAGAATATTTTTAGAAGATGCAGGAAACATGTAATGAGGTAAATTTTATTGTAGTGTTGTAATTTAATTTATTTAGTAACTCTTTCATTTGTTAAATGTTAGTTATAGAAAATGAATATAAAAAATTAATTATCACCGTTAGATTGTCCGTATCCGCCGTGGTTAATTCCAAGCTTCAAGCCGGGTCGTAACAAGAATAACTTAACACTAAGGAGGGATGACTTTCAGAGGAGCAGCTCTTATGCCATATGGAAAAAAAAAGTATGAAGTAGAGAGATTTACGTGAACAAGTGAGGGGAATGAGTCTTCTTTTTCTTACTTCAAAGAGCTAATAAAAACAAATATTCACATCACTTGTCTTATGGAAGAAATGGGAAAGAACAAAAACGAAAAAATAGGGAAGATTCTAAATCTGCAAAGCCTAGAGTATTTTTCCTCCTCATATGGAAACTCATTATCACTTTGATTTGGGCATATGGCGACATCACCCTTAATGGAAGCCAGCGTTTTATAACCATTTGAGAATTGAAAACTACCAAGAATCATTTTAGGAGTTATTTTGTGCTGGACGTTGCATTGAAATAGCCTTGGAAGGCTACAAGTTTGTGGAGAGCTGGCTATTGTCACCGTTGATTCCAATAAAATGTTCTCCGGCATTCTAGGATTGTATATTGGATTTCTACAATCTGTAACTATGAAGTCCTTAACTGTCTAGGTAAACATGTAACTTGATTTGGTTCATTATTTTCTCACTTTTTTATATTGTTCCTTATTTATATTACTTGCTAGTATTTATTTGTGGAAATGACAAATAACAAATGAAATTGGAACTTCAGTAAATTTTTTATTTGCCTATTTGATCAAAATAGTTTCTCTAAGGCCAATTTGAACTTTGGCTAGGCACCTAGGTGAGAATAACCTTGGCTCCTCTTGCATCTCTTATGATGGTGTTATTGCTAGGTTGTTGCATGCTCAAGTGTTCTACCATTAGACGCTAGTTAGTTTGGTGAGTGCATTATCATGATTTTGGAGTTGAATGCTAATACTTTAATCGCATAAGCTACATTTTTTATGATTATTTAATATGGTGTGATGAGAATAGTGTATTAAGTGGTTACGGAAATACGAATTCACATTGGGCAATAAGTTAGAGCTAGTGCTGGTCTAAAAATTTTACACAGTAAGTTAGAGCATGGGTGGTGATGAAGATGAAAGATATAACAGGAATGAGTGGGGATATACCTGGATCATACACGCTACGAGTAATTTAATTCTCAGTTATTTAAAATTTAAAATTGCTTTGTTTATTGTTATACAACGACGTCTATTTAGAAAGCTTTTTTAATCTTGAAATGCAATAAAATCTTATAATTTTTTATTTTCTCTTGCATGGATTAATGTGGGGGTTGCAATGTTATACTCCTAAAAAGTATTTCTCATAATTTGAATGGCCATATTAAACATTGCTATTTTGCTAGCACCTCACTTGACTTGGGTGGTTTTTATATTGGCACCTAATGTTAGGGAGTGTGCTTAAAGATGGGTTAGAGACACTTTTAGTCTAATCTATGTTCAATTAAAAAACTAAGGCATATAGGTGAATGCTGGCCAAGTACTTGGTGTTTCACATTTTTTCTTTTCGTTTATTTGAAATTGGATTAATATCTCTATTTTCATGTGTCTAAACAATCTTCCCATCCCGAAGTTTTCTCTATATCAAACTACATTTTAACTCAAAAAAATATTTTATATTTTAAATATCATCAAGCGTCATGCACCAAGGGATCATTCGATTAAGCGGTGCTTGTGTGGTCACTGGCTATCAGACATTGCTTGACCGTAATATAATTAGTTAAGACTCATGGGAGCTCCGTACCGTATGAATCACTCTATCCCAACCGGACCATTAGCTCTGTGAACATGTTAGAGAGTCTAACTCAAAAGGAGATCAAAGTTTGGTATACAGTTTTTCTAGTTTAGTTTCAAACTAAAAGTTTAAGTCTATAGTTGAAATATTTTTATACAAACTTATTTTTCAATTATGTTCAGTGGGACTATATTCATTGCTTGCCTTAAACACCTTCCGTTGACATTGTGCAATCATACCACCTTGAGGGTGCTTGGTGCTTTTAGTAAACATTGGCTGAGTATCCATCTTTCCGTTTAGGAGAAAATGTATTTCTAATCAAAAGGCAATACCATCATTGTATACCTTTTTCTATAAGGAGTATGTTTGTTTTTCCTAAACACTAGATATCATGATTTCTTTCAGGTAAACTCTGCAAACTTATTTGTATGATTATCAAAAAACGTTCTTGCAGAGTTCTTTGAGGTATCAAATGTGGCACTTCAATCAAGTAACCAATGGTGTTGGAGTTCTTCTGCTGCAGTTTCTTCCGACTCTTTTTCCCCGCAACATAATCGAAAGAAAAAAACCAAGCTGGAAAGGAGTGCAATGGTATTGGCTTTTGTCGAGAAGTAAGGTTCAGTTAATTTTGGCGTAAACCATGCTCTCATGCTTTTGATCTTCATATTTTAGTTTTTACAAAGGTTTTTTACTTGTGCCTTTAATCTTCATGTGTTGTTTAAAAACATGCGTTATTTACTTGATCCCTGGTAGTCAAAATTTTATTGGGCATTTACATGCACAGCACACAATTCTTATGTATTCACATATCTCACGCCTAAACTTTCATATTTACACACATAGAACTCAAATCTTTAATAGCTCATAAAAAGTAGCACTTTTACCATTTTTGAAATGTGAAATTGTATAATTTTGGGAAGAATTTTATTTCTTGCTAGCTTCAATGTATTACACCTTACTCCATATAAAATAATGAAGATCCTATTTAGGATCATTTTTTATTTTTTATTTTTTATTTTTGAAAACAAAAAAAACAGAAAACAAAAGCAAAAATAGTGTTTGTTTATACGTTTTTTATTTTTTAAAATTTTGTTTTTAAAACATATAAGGATTGTTTTCAAAACATAAAAAACACAGAAATTGTGTTTTTGTTATTTTAAAAACATTTTTTTCGGAGCATTACTTTTGCGAGGGTCCGCCGCTTGCCTCCTACAGCTGACTGACATGCCGCTGTAGCACGCTGGTTGTTGGTCGCCGCTGGCGCCCTGCCCACTGCAGCCGGAAGTTGCCCGCTATTCGCTGTTAGTGGCCGCTGGCCCGCTGCAGATGGTCATCGAATGTCGATCCCACCGATTGCCGCTTATCGCCTCCTGCGGCAGCTGCCCGCCGCCGCTCACCCGCCCACAGGTAATGTTTCATGCTGAGTACAACAAGGAAGACGTCATATACGCTATGGGCGACACAACTTAATATTGGAGCGCCCATGTACCCAACCGTTTTATAAATAGTATAGTTTTATCCTTAAAAAAATTTAAAATACAGAACCAAACATGTTTTATATTTCTTCTTTTTTAAAAATATATAAATCATAATAGTACCAAACATTTTCTAAAAACAGAAAACATAAAAACAAAGCAAAAAAAAAAAAAACAAAACAGACTAAAAATAAAAACAAAAATAGAAAATAGAAAGTGATCCCAAACAAACCCGAAATGAATCAAAATTGGAAACCCTCCAACGACAACAACAACAACAACAAAGCCTTAATCCCACTACGTGGGGTCGTCTACATGAATCATTTTTCTCTATTGTGTCCTATTTAGAGTCATATTCTCATTTAGTTCTAATATATTATGATCATTTTTTATACAATTAGCCCAAGTCTTCCTAGGTCTACGTCTGCCTTTCTTAACATAAGTCGACTCTAAAACATCTACTCTCCTAATCGGATCGTCAGATGGTCGACTTTGAATGTGACCAAACCATCTAAGACGACTCTCTCTAATTTTGTCCACCAAATGAGCTACACCAACCCTATCACGAATATAATCATTCTGCATTTTGTCTCTACTTGTAAAGCCACTCATCCACCTAATCATTCTCATCTAAGCAACACTTGACTTAGTATTATGCTTCTCTTTTAAAGGCCAACATTCAGCGCCATAGAGCATTGCATGTCTCACCACCATCTTATAAAATTTTCCTCTCATTCTAAGTGATACTTTTCTATCACATAGAAGGCTCGAAGCATTCCTCCACTTCAGCCAACCAACTTGAATTCTACTATTAACATCCCTACTTATATCACCATCGCTTTGAATAACAGACCCGAGATATTTAAATCGTTCACACCTTTTAATAATTTGATCACTCAAACTTACACTTCTTTCACTAGAGCTACTACTACTAAAATTACATTCCATGTATTCAGTTATTGTTCTACTCAAATGAAGGCCTTTAGACTCCAGTGTAGACCTCAATAATTTAAGTTTTTTCTGAGCTTTTTCTCTCGTCTTATCCACGAGAAGGATATCATCAGCAAAAAGCATACACCAAGGTACATCCTCCTGGAAATGACCAGTAAAAAAGAAAATGGAAATATCTAATAACGAAAAATACAATAAGTGAAATACAATATGAGGATTCTTTCCTAATGTGATTTGACATTTTCCAATACTTTTTGCCAAGCTAGGTTGTATGTATTGTACAAATCAAGTTTGACGTCAATTCATCATGATTGACCCTTGGTAGTGCTTTAGTAAGAATATCAACAGTTTGGAGTGGTGTAGTAACATTGGTGAGCGAACAATTTAATTATTAACATTTTCTAAGTTGAAGTGTCGGTCAATCTCGATATGTTTTGTTTTGTCATGATGCACGAGATTTTGGCTATACTAATAGTTGCTTGGTCATCACTAAACATCTTAATCGTGTATTTCATTTCAACCTTAAGTTGCCTTGATAGTCTTTCAATCCACGCTGCCTCACATATTTCTAATGCAAGAGCATGGTATTCAGAGTAGGCACTTCTCCGAGAGTCAACTTGCTTTTTTCTTCATGTGACGAGATTACCCCAGACATATGAAAAATATCTAATGGTTAATTTACTATCAGTTACCTCCCCTGTCTAGCGAGCATCTGTGTATATTTCAACGTCACGATTTCTAGAGCTTTTAAAGAATAAATGATATCCAAGAGTCATAGTCAAGCATCTCATAATTCTGTTCACTACTTCCAAATGATCCTTATTTGGGTTAGTTCATATGCTGGCTTACTAGACTGACTGAGTACGCAATATCAAGTTTGCCAGTTTGCCCACAAGTCTTTGATATGCTGACACACCTACTTGTTTGAATCATTCAATAAGTAGTTTGCCCACAAGTCTTTGATAACTCCTTTGTCAACTAGATCGCTTTCTTCATTTCTATTCAACCATATATTGGAATCCGTAGGTGTATCAACTGGTTTACACCTAAGTATGCCAATTTCATTTAACAAGTCTAAGATGCCACTTACTTTGGGATATGAAAATTTCCTCCTTAGACCGGGCCACTATTCCCATAAAATATTAGAGATTCCCGAGGTCATTGATCTCAAATTCTGTTGCAAGCATCCTTTTTTGTCTGATAATTTCTTCTGAATATTCACCTGCCATGATAATTTCTACATATATTATGAGAATAGAAAATTTGCCTCTAAAATTAGATTTAACAGACAGTATAATCAGCTTGACATTGATGATATCCGTTGGTAATCAGTGTCTTAGCAAATTTTTAAACAAAGTACAAGAATATTTCTTAAAGTCATATAAGAAATTTTTCAACAGGCAAACTAACCTGTTGTTCGACCTATTTTTTAAATTCGGAGTATAGTCATTTTGACTTCTTCATTTTGGCCGCTGTTCAAGAAAGTATTTTGATATCAAGTTGATATAAAGACCAATCTTGATTTACTGCAAGAGAGTAAAACCCGAATCGGATTAAGTTTGGTAACCTATATAAATGTTTCCTCCCGTAAGACTGTGTGAAGCCCTTGGCAACCAATCTGACTTTGAATCACCGTACACTTCCATCTCCTTTGTGTGTGATCGTGAATATCCATTTGCAGCCTTCTTGATTTTTTTCACGTGGTAACTCTATGTGTTATTCTTTTCTAGAGTCCCAGATTTCTTTCTCAACTACCTGTTTCCATGCTGGAACCTTTAAAGCCACTTGGATATACTTGGGAGCCTACACATCATCAATGTTTGTCACAAAGAAGGTAGCAACTTCCCATAGGTTACATATCTTTCAATTGGATGACCAGTGCACTCTCGGATACCTTTCCTGTGTACAATTGGTTGATTAAGGTCATCAACCATCGATGTATGGCAGTCATGAGTTGAGGTATCTATACCATTATGATTATCAAACGACTTTGTTTTGGTTCTTGAGAGTCCCAAGATTGCATAGTGTTCTTTACATAGTAGTCCTTTTTGGTATAGACGTGAAATTTTTTATCATTGGTGTCATGTTTAGGTGTAGAGGCAATTGGTCTTGTCTTTGTGATAGCATTTGGTTCTTGGAGCTGGTTGAGGGACATAATTTGGAGTATCTTGGAAAAACTCTCAAATCTAATATTCTCTCGAGTTATTTCTCTGAATTTTTTATTTGGGAAAGTATGATTGATTTTAAAAGAAGGTGACATCTTTGAAGTTGTATATTTTTTTAGTGGTTGGAGAGTGGCATTTGTACCATTATTTATTGGATGAGTAATTGAGGAAAATGCATCTGAGAGACTTGAGATCAAATTTGTTGCAGTGTTGTTGATGAATGTGAACAAAGACCAAACAACAAAAAATCTTCAATAGTAAATCAAAAGAAAAAGAGTGGACGTATAGGTAGGATTATAGGAGAATATTGCGGAAAATTTGAAAATTTAATACTCAACTTGGCATCTAGTGATGCTCAAAATGTTTAAGCATGTGATCAAATAACATAATGACACATGCCACCTCAAGTAAGTTTATATTTTTTCTTTCTCTAGCCCCATTTTGTTGAGTATCTATACACTAACTTATATGGATAATACCATGCTTGGAAAGATAAAGACTAAGAATGTCATTAAAGCATTTATTAACATTATTAGTTTTAAGAATTTGAATTTTGCTTAGGAATTGGGTGAAAATCATGAAATGAAAACATTGAAATATTGTAGTTGTTTAAGATTTTTATTTCAAAAGGAATGTTTATTTTGTTCTTGTGCGATCATCTATGGATTATACAAACTATCGTGTCACGTTTCTATTACTTGCATATTTATATTATTTACTTATGAGTGTCTTGAATTACCAAAAATGGATGTGAAGTCTTGTATTGCAATTTGAAATATGCATGTCTGGTATGGTTTACAAGTTGACAATTTCACATTGATAAAAATTGAATATTTTAGTGATAAATAAATTTGAAAATATTTGTTCCATTTATGCAAAATTTGGATGGCCAAGACGACGATGACTCGACATAACTTGGACTTTAAACAAACGTAGAATTTGAACTGGACTTAGAAATACAACTTGATGGATGACATTGCAAAAACAACAACAAATCTTTATCCCACTTCTCCATTGCATCCTATTGTCATATTTTCCTTTAATTCTAAAACATTAAGATCATTTTTTATACAATTAGTCGTGCCTTTTTAGGTCAATCTGTCTTTCTTAATATAAGTCGAATGTAAAATCTACTTTCCTAACATGATCATCAGATGGTTGGCATTTAATGTGACCAACCGTCTAAGACGACTATCTTTAATTCTGCCATTGGAGCAACACGAAACCTATCATGGATATTTTCATTTCACATTTTATCTCTAAGTGTCAAGCCCCTCATCCCCTAAGCATTCTCATCTCAGTAACACTTAACTTTGTTTTATGTTTCTCCTTTAAAGGCCAACGTTCTGCGCCATAAGATCATTGCTGGTCTCACCATCATCTTATAAAATTTTCCTTTTAAGTTTGAGCGGCACTTTCTACGACACAATAGGCCCAATGCATTCGTCCACTTCGACCAACCAACTTTAATTCAACTAATAACATACCCATCTTTATCACTGTCACTTTGAACTATAAACCTGAGATATCTACAACGATCACACCTTGTAATAATTTGATGACCCATAGTTACAACTCTGCTACTACTAAAATTACATTCTATGTATTCGATTTGAGATCTAGTCAAATGAAAGCCTTTAGACTCCAATGCAGACCTCCATAATTCAAGTTTTTCGTAAAATTTTCCTGTCTCATCCACAAGAAGGATATCATCAGCGAAAAGCATACACCAAGGTACATCCTCCTATAAATTTTGAGTAAAAGCATCTATAACTAATGCAAAAAGATATGAGCTCAAAGCCGATCCTTGATGTAATTATATGAAATAGAAAAGTGTAGGTCAATCCTTCTGTTCGAATACAAGTAATAACTCTAGTATATGTGTTAAGATTAGTGGAGATCTGGTCAACTGCAATAATTAGAAAGTAATTAATATTGCTAATTATGCTTAATTTGATTCTTCCATGTTTCGCCTGCTCCAGCTTTTTCTGGATTCACGAATTAAGGAAAGCTTAATCCTGTGTTGCCTCTCTCCTGAACCGCGCAACGCATAAAGCTCTCCACGTTGTTTTTCTCGTTTTTGCGTTTCCTTATATGAATTTATCTGCAGATTATATAAGGCTAAGCCAACCTAATCCCTCCGTGGCTATTCCTTAATCTCTCAGCTGCTAAAGCTTAGTCTCAGGCAAGCTTACGAGAAAAAGACAAATAAAATGTTTGCTTTTGTTTTTCTCTCATTGGAATCTTCTTCACATGACTCTTAATTAGAGAGAGAGATGAGAGGAGAGAGAGGAGATGAGAGAGAAGAAAAAGGGTATTTCTTGTAAGTCGACATGAGCTACGGGTGTAATTTCTCAAGTAATAAAATCCTCAGCAGCTCCGTGGACATAGACAATTTTTCGAACCACGTAAATCTGTGTCGCTCTGTGTTTTCTGTGTGAATTTTCTCGATCAATTTCTCGCTTTAGCCGTCGCTTTTAACAACAATTAGTATCAGAGCCAAGGTTTCATATTTAAGGAAGAACGATGGCTGGAGATGAAGTGATGATATAAGAGATCGAGGAGTTTAATGACACAGATTTTGGTTATTGGAGGTGATAAAGGACTACCTTTATGGGAAGAAACTTCATCTTCCGTTACTGGGAAAGCAACCGGAGAAGATGGATCAGGCTGAATGAAATATGTTGGATCGACATGTTCTGAGGGTCGTTAGATTAATCCTGTCGAGATCCGTTGCCCACAACGACATCAAATAAAGGACTACTATAGATCTCATAACATCTTTATCAGGTGTATGAAAAGCCATTGACAAGCAATAAGATGCACTTGATAAAAAAATTTTCAACTTGAAGATGACGAAAGTGTCTGTTGCTCAAAATTTGCATGATTTCAATACAATCATAAATCAATTGTCGTCTGTTGAAATTGATATTGATGATAAGATATGTGCACTGATATGATTGACTTCATTACCAAATAGTTGGAAAGTCATGAGGATAGCGGTTAGTAATTCTACAAGTAAATCTAAACTGAAATATGATGATATTTGTGATTTGATTTTGACGGAGGATGTCCACAGGAAAGATTCTGGTGAGAACTCGGGTTGGATTTCAGCACTGAATGTTGATTCCAGAGGGAGATCACAAGACAAAAACTCGAACAGAAGAAGATCAAAATCAAAGCCTGATCAGCAGACAATCTACTAGAATTGTGGTGAAGCTGGTCACATAAAAACTCCAAAAATCAGAAGAAGACGAAGAATGATAGCGCTAATGTTGTTACTCAAGAAGTACAAGATGCTTGTTATTCTTCGACATTTCACGGTTTGTTGATAGTCGAATGCTTGGATTCGAAGGTTTTTTCCATCGTCTTCCCACCAGGAGTTAATGCGAAACTATGTTTCAGGTGACTTTGAGAAGGTATATTTGGATGATGGAAAAGATCTAAACGTGTTTGGGATGAGAGACGATACTGCACTCCCTAACAAGAGCAAATAGACTTTGCAAAAGGTCAAACACATTCCTGAGTTGAAGAAAAACCTCATTTATGTTGTGCAGCTCAATGAGGGTGTTCATTCAGTATTATTCTTAGATAGCACCTGAAAAGTTGCCAATAGAGTATTCGTACCGGCTCGGGGTAAGAAAAATGACACACTATATATGACTACAGGTTAACTCAATACTGTTGCTACTACAGTTGCAAAGAGCACTACAAATCTGTGACATTGCAGATTTGGTCACATGAGTCAAACCTATGAAGAAATCTTGCAAGATGAAAATTCAAACAAGTGGGAGTTAACCATGAAGGAGGAGGCGGATTCCCTGCCAGGGAACGACTTAGGAGCTGATTCCACCAGGAAGAAGGCATCACACAAGTGGGTGTACCGGATGAAGACCGAGTTTGATGGCAGTAAGAGGTACATGACTAGACTTGTTGAAAAAAGCTTTCAGCAGAGGCAGGATATTCCCCATGCAGCGGAAGCTATAAGCAGAAACATGAGTAACCCAGAAAAGAGCTTGGAAGCATAAGACTGTGGACGCTAATATGTCAACTATGGGTGTTATTCTTGAGAAACTGAAGTTGTGTGCAGCTTCAGTTAGATTTCTGGCTTGAACATAGGGGCTTTTAGTTGCAGAAGTGGAGGATATCACGTTTAAAGGAAAAGACGGCGCAGCCAGTAGATAGTGCAATCAGTGCCCCCGCCTCCAAGCGGGAAAATTATTAAGATTACTAAAGATCTAGTCCACTGCAATCATTAGGAAGTAATTAATATTGTTAATTATGCTTAATTTGGTTCTTTCCTGTTCCGCCTGCTCCTGCTTTTTATGGATTCACGAATTAAGGAATGCTTAATCCCGCATCGCCTCTCTCCGCTGAATCGTGTAACGTGTTAATCTCTCTGCGTTGGTTCTCTTTTTTGCGTTTCCTTATCTGCAGATTATATAGGGTTAGGCCAATCTAATCCCTCTGTGGCTATTCCCTAATCTCTCCACTGCTGAAGCTTCGCCTCGGGCAAGCTTACGGAAAAAGGCAAATAAAAGGTTTACTTTTGTTTTTCTCTCCTCCAAATCTTTTTCACATGTCTCTTGATTAAAGAGAGAGAGGAGAGGAGAGAGAGAAAGGGAGAGGAGAGAGAAGAAAAAGAGTATTTCTTGCAAGTTCACGTGATCGACGAGTGTAATTTCTTAAGCAAGAAATATGTCTGTAGCCACTTCTACAAATTATTTGACTTCCTGAGGTTTAATTGCAAAAACTTGGGCTTTTACTGGTTGCTTAGTCTGTGCTCTGAACTTTCACCATTAGCTTGCATTGAAGGCTTTCCAAAAAATTGAGATTTGTTGAACTAGCTATCTTATAAACATTTTCTAGGCTATCCATATCCTTGAATTATTAGTGGTCTATTGTCGCTTTTCTTTTTCTGCAAACAGTTCATTTGATTATGCCTTGGCTCTCGACATTTTAGCATTCCTTGAAACCAACAAACACTGCCCAAGATGTCTTCTCCCACACTTTCACAAATTAATTTTTCTGACTGTATCTGCTTCTTCTTATCAGAAATAAAAGAATGTGATGCACCTAAATCGAATAAAATTGTGTCAGGTAGATCTTGAATCAGAAGTATTTCTGTAACCACTTCTTCAGATTCTTTGGCTTCCTGAGGTGTAATTGCAAAAACTTGGGCTTTTACTAACTGCTTAGTTCTGCGCTTTGAAGTTTCACCATTTATTTACATTGAAGGCTTTTCCAAAAATTGAGATTTGCTGAATTAGCTATCTTCAAAAAATTTTACGGGCTATCCCTGTCCTTGAATTGTTAATGGTCTGCTATCTCTTTTCTTTTCCTACGAATAGTTCATTTGAATATGTCTTGGCTCTCGACATTTGTAGCTTTTCTTGAACCCAACAAACATTGGCTAAGATGTCCTTTTCCATAATTTCGACAAATTGATTTTTCTGACTGTAGCTACTTCTACTTACCTTTTAATTTAATTTTTGTTTCTTTGGAAGTAGTCTCTCTTACTAAAATTTTTGTGCTTGCTTTTCTGAGGTTTCCATTGTTTACTAGAAAAATTCAGCTCATTTTCAATTCTTCCTGCTCTTTTCAACTAGCACAGAGAAATCATTGATTTACAATGGTGCTAAAGCCAACTTCAATCGATCTCTGTGACCACGTAGAAATCTAAGACAATTTTCCTTCTTGGTACTTACATAATGAAATGTATATCTGGAAAGAGAAGTAAATTTTGCCTCTTATTGCATAACGGATTTGGAAACTCGAGTCACATTGAAGAATTTGTCTTTTAGCGCTAATCTAACTTAAAGCGGAATAAACCAATCTGACATTTTTTTCTCATTGGTACTGACATAGTGAGGTGCATATCTGGAAAGAGAAGTGAATTTTGCCTCATCTTGCATAACGGAACTAGACCCTTGATTCAGATTGAAAAATTGTCTTGTAACGCTAATCTAGCTTAACACGAAATAAAGCAATCCTTAACGATTAACAAATTCATCCCACTGAATCTGTGGAAGAGATATCCACTGACATTTCTTTGTTGCGACTGCCACTACTTCTCTGCTTCGCTTTCTAGCATAAAAGTCGCTAGCACCACTTCTGTTTTCCAGAAAAATCATACCATCCAAAATTTTTCTGATCTTCAGTAGCCAATCTTCAACAATTATAGTCTTTGCCACCCTTGAATGCAGGTGACTTGAAAGATTAAAAGATTTTTAAGTGTCGATTAACTTCTGCCCCTTGGTCTGTTCTTGGTCCTATATTGGTGGAGGATCTTTCAATGACAATGATTTTGTTAATCTTGTGATATCAATTAAACAATACCCTGTAGTTTATTTGCTTTGGTTTTCTCATTTGCTCTATTCTAATTATCATTTTTGCTTAAAACATTTTCAGATCTTGTTATGGCGCTGTACTTGGCCTAAGAGACCAGCCCTCAATACTTTTTTTTTCTTCAGACATTTATCTATATTGGCAATAATTATTATTCAAATGCAATTTATCATATACTAATTATATTGTGCATGCATGATATTTTAAGTCATATGGGCTACTCGTCTTTGATTCATCAACTTATAACTCTATATAAATCAATTTATGTTTGATCATGCTCTTACTTCTTCTAAATCCAACACGCTTCTATCATTCTCTTGTCAAACCCCAAATGGCGGACAATTCAGCCAGATTAATTTCTCACCAACACTCGCTATGACTTAAAGAATCAAGACTTAGAATATACATGATATTTTACATTTCATAATTCTTTCATATTAATTTTTGGAAGTATCAAAAGTCATATCATCAAAACATATAAATTATACAGAGCTGCTTTCAACATGCATAAAAATATGTTCCAAAAAACTATACATGCTCCCCAAAACTATACAGGTCAAAAATTGTACAAATCATACCTATTTACTCGCCTTGGTACTCCTGCCCCTTCTGAAAGGCAACAACGAGCTCAGTGCATTAATTAAGTTCAAAATAAAATTCTATACACCGAAGGGAAATAAAATGCATGCTCATATGAAACTGTACATATCCATACACAAATCACAACATGCTAGAAGCATATAGAACATGAAAAGAAAACAGATAGTGTAGAAATCAATACTGTTGTTGTCGGCTAATTTTTCCTTATTTATTTTGAAAATAAAATTTTAAAATTTAAATTTAATGTAATATGTAAAGTATTTTGTTTTGATTTTGAAAATGGTGATATATTATTTTATTTTTGAAAATAACGAGACCAGGATAGATCTCATATCAAATAGTTTAAATAGTTGAACACGATACTTCTAAGTGACACGTCATCCCGAAAAATGAGCGTATCAGCTTGTTAGTAGAGCTTAACTATCTAAATTTAAAAGTTTGACTCTATTTTCGGTCCGCGTATTTTATACTGATAAATTCACTTGTCTAATGCACGGATTAGGCGGGGTTTAGATTAATCTAGGTTCCTAATTCCCTATAAGCGAGCACTTATAGTTAATTACATCTTAGTAGCGATCCAAGTCACCTGAAAACTCTCGATAAGGATCATGGACTTCGTCTTCGAGAATTTCGACGTTCGAGTTTTCACGATTGGTGGTAGGAAAATCGAAGGGAATGGTTCGATATAGAGCAGCTTATTTTCGAGTCGAAAGGTATGAAAAGTAGGAGATGTCGAAGATGCTTGAAGGAGCTTCGATGACATTTCAAACTAACCTATGATTGAGCTTTATGTCTTTGAAAGTGAAGTTATGTTTTATGTTTTAATCTTGTAAATTATTTAGATATTTGGGGCATGTACTGCACATCGTATACGAAATAGCTAGAAATAGGAGGATTTATGTCGTGTCAAACGACTACCTCGGAATCCTAAACGGTTTAGGACTTATATCGTTGTTGACCTCACTTTTGTCGAGGTTTAGTTTTCCTCCTAGGATCTAGGGTTCTAGCTTTAGGAGCTTCCCCGACGATCTTAGATTCCTAGCACTGGACCCGCCTCGTCTTAGAATGCTTGAAGCCACTTCGACACTCTTTTGGAATCCGGACGGAATTCCGACCTCTGCTTCCGTGGTAGTAGGTTGGAATTAGCGTTAGGACTCCGAATTGAGTTCTATGGAGCCACTGGACCTTAGGAGTAGCACTTGTGCACACTTTCTGCACCACCGAGCACAAGTCCTCGAGCCCCGGCCTCGACGTCTTGAAATTCTCCGCGACGGATCGAGATCGGAAGTCGGAATGCGAGAACGAGCGCCGTCGAGGTCGGAATTTCGACGAAATCGAATTTGACGCACTTTCGACTCGGCCGGTGACGAGGTTCTCCGAACGACCTCGGATCGCGAAACGGATCGCGCCAGTTGCGTCGGGACGTCGAATTTGCTAGGAAAAGACGTATAACTTCGTTGTGTTTTGAGCGCGGGTTTGCGACGAGAAATTTGGTCGTTATTTTATTAAAATAAGTTTTATTTTATATAAAAAAAAAAAAAATCCTTTTTAAATCCCATTTTAAAACCTTAACCCTACTCTCTCATCCGGGCTCGCCTTTTTCTTTTCTCCCGGTCCCGATCCCGCCTCCTCTGGCTCCTGCGCGAACTCCGACCTTGGTCCCTGTACCTTCTCGCCACTTCCCCTGGCGACCTGCTCACGGCAGGCCCCTTTCGGCCTTCCCTGCCTCCATTGTCGCCCTTTTCAGCGACTTTGTCGCCACCTTCTCCCTCCCCTCTTTCTCCTGCCGAGACGCCCAGGTAAGTGGGACGGCTCCTTCTTGCTCTTCTTCTTGAGGCCGGCTATAAAAGCCTCTTTTGGATTAGGGTTTAGGGTTGGCTCTTATTTTTTCGATTTGGTGTTGTGTGTTACCATTGCCTTACCTCTCCTCCTCTCCTTGCTCTTCCTCCGTTGCTCGCGGTTTTCCCCGAGCTTGTGTTCGAAGTAAGGCAGGAGGTCTTGTTAGCCTTGTTCCTTGAAATTTACGGAAGTCGGTCGATCGGTTTTTGGCTTGGTTTGCGCCCTTTGGTCTCTGTTGTCGGATTTTGGGGTGCTTTGCTAGGATACACACCGAGGTATGAGTTTCTTTGGCTCGGATTTTCACATGTGAGGCTATTTACATATTGCTTATGCTTGAGTTGGGCGTGGTTATACATTCGAAATGGCATGGGGTTGCTTCTTGCTCTTCTTTACTTATTTTGCATACTTGTCCTAATCTAATGTGAAGCATGGAATGGTTTGTTTAGTTTTATATATGCATGTGGAGCTTGCTTCTTGCTCTTACTTACTTCTTTACCAAAGAGCATGTCGGGGAAAGATTTAAGTTGATTTAAAAGAACTCTATGCTTCATTTTCATTTGAAATACATTAAGGCTTATGCTTGGATATCTTTGGAGGTATGGAAGTGCTTACATAGGCTTCATGTTTAAGTGAGTTTTAAACTACATCTTGGCTCATTATACTCTTAAGCAAGTTTGTTTCATTCTAAAGGAGACTTGTGGCGGCTATTTACGTTGGCTTTTGTTTTACGGGTTTTGGAGTTGTTTTGGCATTCGAATTAGGGCTGGTTTTATTTCCATTTTTTTTTTTTTTTTTTTTTTTTTTTATCTTCTGCTAGCTAATACCTATTGCACTTAAAAGGGGGCTTGTCTCTTTGTGTTTTTGTTGCTCTGCTGTTGTCCTCTGTCATTGACACTTGGATTTGGGATTTAAGGGGAGCTGCTCCCTTTCTCTTGTTCTGTTTTGTTGATTTTGTCCCTTTAAGCGCTTAACTTGGGGCCCTTTTGTGACTTTGTCTTGTTCTTTGCCTGACAGTTGCTCCATGTAGTTTGTAGTGGGGTTGTTTTGGTTCTGCTTGTTCATGGAACCTCCTCGGTGCGGCCTTGGTTTGGGGCTCGGGTTAAGGTCTATATGGGGCTCGGTTTGTATGCTTTGTTAAGCTATGGTTGGGGTTGAATTGCTTAGTTACTTAGTGGATTTCTTCCTGTTTATTTGTGATGAATTTGAAATAGTATAGGTGGCTCGATTGCACCCTTATTTGGAGCTCCTTGAGGGCTCGGGTTTTGGCTTTGTGTTGAGTTGGAAGTGTGTGAGCGGCTTGTTAGGGAGCTTTGGCCGTGAGCTTCACTTGTGATGTCTTCGAATTATGGGAAGTCTTACCTTGTTGTCTTTTGTCGAGCTCGGTCGTGAGTTTCTTTATGGAAATTTGGGATTTGGTAAGGGCTCGACCCTTGTGGCTTCTTTTGTTGTGACTTTGGCCGCGGGCCTCTCCTTGCTTGTCTTGGCCAAGCTTGGGTGAATGACATGGTGGATGTGGTGATGTTTCTTCTTTCTTATTTCTTACTACACTTGCTTATGAAGTTGGTTTGGAAGAATTTAAGAGCATCTCTTATTTGCTTTAATGTTTGGGAGTTAAATGTTGAAATTGATGAAGTTATACAAAGTTGGAATTGTAGCGATCGTGTGATAAATTGATATCGGAATTGACGGGCCTTGTTTCATACTTGTTTAAGGCGCTTGAATTTTATGAAAATTGAGAAAAAAAGAAGAAGAAGAAAGAAAGGAAAGTGAAGGGGTTAGGCCTTAGTGCTTTGTGGTAGTACCACTAGTTTAGTGACTGAGTCAGGCACCGGGCGACGATTCTTTTCTTTTATTTTGTCTTATTTTCGTTTTATTTTTATTCATAATTTCTACGTTATTTGGGAAAACGGGGAGAGTGTTCTTAGGGGTCTAGTCTCACATTCTCAGAGAGTGTCGAGGTGCCTTCGGTCCTTTTCATAGGACATGTAAGGTCGGTCGGGAGTCCGGGGTGATTTCTTGTCTTTCTCTCCTTTTCATCGACCCCTCGTCACTAGTTTTCACCTTGTTCTTGGCTTAACCCACACACATACGAGGGGACATGTAGGTGTGCATATATAACCTCCTTGGGTTATATATGGGCGCATCAATCAGTTGTAAGTGCGGTGGGGACGTTGATGAGGCTGCAAAACGAGAAAAATTACGAGAGCGCATAGAATGGGGCGCGCATGTCTCGAGACTGCGTAGAGAGTAGAGCGGGAATCACGGAGCCGATTCGGCCGTCGTCGGGGTTCTCTGCGCAGACGATCTAAAGTTCGTAGTCACAGTCTCTTAGGTAGTCGATACGTGATTGAAATGTCTTAAAACGAAAAAAATACGTGTGTTTGAAAAATACGAAACTACCTCCATCTCTTCTATGGCCCTCTTCACCTATAGTTTTGACTGCATGAAAACCAGAAAAAATGAAATGTGTGAAAACTTATAAAAGTCACGGTTAGGTTATTCGAGTCGGATTAGGATTGCGCTACGCAGAAAGTTGGGATAGTAGTCGGCAGCTCGAGTTCGGATATTAGCACGGCTACGAGTCAGAAACACCGCCGTGCTTACGGGTCACTTGTAGGTTTCTTCTAGTGTTTTCAGTGTTTTTCTGCGGTTTTCTTTGTTTTCGTTCGTTCTTTTCTCGGAGTTTTTACGGACGTTCTTTTCTTCTTTCTCGATTTCTAGTTTTCTTTTACGATTTTTCTTCGTTTTCTCGACGTTTCCTGCCGTCTTTCTTTCGCTTTTCTTATCGGGTTTACGTACTTTGTCTTCTTCCTGCTGCACGTAGTACTCTGTTTCGTAGGTTGTTTTCACTCTTCTCTTCTGCTTCTGCTCTTTTGATCTTGACTTGTTACGAGGAAATAAATAAGAAAAAGACAATAAAAATAGTCATAAACGGAGTAACGGCGTATCGAGGATAAGCGGGACATACGGTACTCCGTGACTACGGTCTTCACTTTCTTTCTTGTTGTACAGCTCTGCTTTTAGTATGCATTCAATGCTTGAGCTTAGTTTCTTCTTTCGGTTTATCATAGCTTGGCATGTTTACGTTCCAGTCTTACTGCATAGCTAGCATGCTTTCTTTCTTTGCACTTCTTTCCTTGCTAATATAGACATGCTTACTTTCGATACACACTGTCTCAGCATGTTTACTTTCGGCGTATCTCTCTGTTTAGTATGTTTACTGTTTAATCTGTTACAGCATGCTCTTGTTACTGTTTCTTTTTTTTTTACTACTCCTGTCACAGTCACACACACTCACTTAAAAATAAAAATGGTTGGCATGTCAACTTAAAACTTAAACCTAAATCGCGATCTTGCTACGACGTGGAGCATGGAGCACGGTGGGCAACGACGACCATCTTCTTCAATGAAACCCGTGTCTTCTTAGTAGAACCGATTCCTTAGTATAAGCAATGACGCCTTAGGTTTCGAGGTGAGTCACGCCGTGCGACATAAACCCTCACCTTCTCTTTTAGGCGCTTCGCACGGTCATGCCCGTGCGATATAAGCCCTGATCCGCTTAGGTTTCGAGGGTCGTCGCCGATACGACGTAAATCCTCCTGTCATTCGGGTAGTTTGCATAGCTGGGCGTTATGCGAACGTAATCACTATAATTAATTTGCGGGATTGAAATCGAAATAAAATCTCTTTCTAAAATTTAAAACCCGGCCTTAGGATAGTCCGGGACGTCCTCGAGGTCCTCCTCGAGATCCGTGACATCCCCTGCCCTTCTTTCCTTTGACTCGGAAATAATCGTTCCTCCTTGCGCCCTTCACTCATTGGATTCCTACTCCCGAATTTCGTTGGAAAACCCTACGCTTCGACTTCGTGAAGATAGAAACCCGAGATCTAAATCGAGAGTTCTCGGAGTGATTTCGGTCATTCGAGGGGTAATTAAGCTATGAGGACATCATCCATAGGGAGTTTTAAAGACCAGGATAATATAAACCTCGTTTAATTCTTTTGTATTAAATAGGGAATTTATCGGTCACATAAAAGGTTCGCGAGGCAGGAATGGATATCGTGAATTTCGTGGTTTATTTGATTGAGCGATATTGTCGAGTAGGACGTCGATGCTCGGGATAGATGTGTTACTTCGCGATATTTCGCTCGTTCGTTCAACTACTTAACGAATGGGATCCGTCCTTTCCAAATTCTCATATTTTAAAATTTAAAATTTTATTTTCGAAAATCAATGCGTATATATAAATTAAATTAAATTTCCAAAAGAACGCTTTCCAAAACTTTAAGCGGCCGACAATCGTACAATATAAAATCGTACTCAGTCCTAAAAGATAGTGTGAGGGTTTACGTCGTATCAAACGACGACCTCAACGTCCTATAGATGTTATTTAAATCTACGAGAATCCGATCGAAGATCCTTCATTCGTCCTCTGTCGTCTCGTCTCGAGAAAGAATAAAGATAGGAGAAAAAGAGAAAATCATGCGCTCAAACGGCTTATCACAGGGCATATACGAGAAAATGTGTGTAAAGAAAGAAAAAAAACAAACATGCACTAAAGGGCCTATCCTACAAGGCAAGATACGAGTGTCATGAGAAACGATGAATCAAAATAAACTAACAATGCCACTAGATGGCTATCACAGAGGCAAGACACGAGTATGCTGATAGATGCAATAATCAAAATAAACTAACCATGCCCTAGATGGCTATCACTAGGAGCAAGCACGAGTATGCGATAGAGGCAATAATCAAAATAAACTAACCATGCCACTAGATGGCACTATCCAGAGGCAAGCATGAAAGAAAAAAGTATAAATGCGGGTATATGTATATACGAAGAGTAAAGGAATACGTACGATAAAGAAAGTAAATGAAGCGTACGATAAATAAATGTGTACCGACGACTCCGTCGATGCCTCGAAGCAAGCTACAAACAACTATATAATCGAGTTTAGTTATAAACATATAAAATGTCGAAGTAGGGAATAAGAATTCATTTGAGGATAGGCTCGGTCATAGACTTGCTTTTTTATCTCGATCCACGAGCAACCGAAGTATTGAAGTACGTATCGATCTCGAATCGAGTCGCCAACAAATCACCCTAGAGTAGGCGATCACTAATCCTACCAGCTTAATTAGTGAGTGAACAGGTTTGGAGTATCCGAATTCTTTGAGAGTGAAGTATACGTTATTGTAGTATACGAATTCTTTATCGGTGTAACATCCGGTATGTAGTATACGGTACGTGGCGTGTAATGTGTATTAATTAGTGCGTGGTGTGTAGTGTTTATTGGGTAGTGTGTAGTGTGTGTGATTTGGTAAATGGTATGTGTGTATGTGTGATATTTAACATGTGATGTGTGTGTGTAATATTTAATATATGGTGTTTGTGTGTGATATTTAATATGTGATGTGTAATGTGCATTAACTAGTGCATAGTATGCAGTGTGTGATGTTTAATACGTAGGGTGTGCATGATAAGTTTGATAATTATATGTGTTGTGTCTGATGCGATGTATTTGATATGTCGTGTTTGGTTTGATATGCTTGAATGTGTTGTGTATGATGTCTTATGTGTGGTATTTGTGTGTGATATTTAATATGTTGCATGTGTTTGATGTGATATGTGTTTGATGTAACATGTGTGTGAGGTAATATGTGTTGCAGTATGTGTATAATGTGATATGTGTTATGCTATGTGTGTGACATGTGGTTTGATATACTGGCGTAGTATCTGTTGTCGTGCAGGCGCAGTGTTTATTGTCGTGCGAGTGCGGTGTAGTATACTGTTGTTGAAGTATACGTTATTGTATCGGTATAATGTACGATATCGTAATATCCGTTTATCGGTTCAGTGGATTTTTAAAAGTAGGGATTAGAAGCTACCTAATTTAAAGTGAGATGGACATCTATTTACGAGTATTGATTTTTTTTATTATTATTTATCCATGCTATAAAAGCACGATTATTCGAGTGTGCATCATTGCTCATATCTACATATGTCCGACTTATACTCCACTTTGATATTTCATATGTAATATAATCAAAATAAATTCCAATTTTCACAAGTGAAGCCAATCTAAATGGCATTTCCAAATCCAATAAAATAAATTTGAAACAATTAAACTGTGCTTAATTATTCAATTCCAGAATTTTGCTCATCCAAGCCAAGGTAAGGAAACATATATATATATTCTCCAAAAAAAACTTCTGTTTCAGCAAGTGCAGGGAAGATCCAACAAACCAACAAATGAGTCCAATAATTGAAAGCAAAATATACCATCGAATTTAATTTTAGCAAATCAAAAAGCCAATAAATTTGCTCACAAATAATTGTTCAAACAATGTAAGGCAATCTTCTTAAACATCATGTTCCAAAATTTGATTTCGGCAACCAAATTGGAAGAAATTATCACAATTCTGAAATTCAGCTTTAGTAAACTTAGGCAAAGGAAAATCCCCAAAATCGAATCCATGATGCTATTAACAAAAAAACAACCCAATCACACACGATATTAGCTCCACTATAAGGCTAAATCCGAGCCACCACACGACATGAAGTTGAGCCAACAACATCAGCCCGATTACTAATAATAAAATCAAAATAAAATACGTATATCCCATACAACAATATAATGATTTAAAGGCTGAACATATGAGTGTGAAGAAATTGGGTAATACATATTTAATTATAGAAGTGTGGAATAAGTAAAGAGTTTAAAATTTTGCACATGCAAAACTAAGTTAAGGTGTTAGATATGTAAATATCAAGACTACATGATATATATATGTAATTTCCTATAATCAAAACTGGATACATATGCACACACACCCGATTAATCATAAGTATATACTGTGGTAATGAGGTCTATGATTCCAGCAGATATTCCTAGGGATGAATTGTCATTTCTCATTCGTCTCGTTTTATAAATGCTCAAGGAACTAAATTACCATATTAATACTTTGAACATGCATCAAATACGAAAGCCAATAACCCCAAATTCACCAGCTTTCTTCATCAGTTAAAGCAAATTGAAATGCAGCTTTGATATATTGAACCAAAAGAGAGAAAAAAATCATGCATTTCTCAAATTTCTGCCTCAGCAAACTTAAAACAAAGCACAAGTCTCGAATAACTTAAGTCTAACTTTGAATTAAACCAAATTTCTACTTCAACGAACTAAAAAATGCAAGGAAAATGAAATTAAATCAATCTTTTGTAATATTAATTTGAAAATTTCAAAACCCAAAGGTCGAGTTTCAGAAGATCAGCCCACAGAAATTCTTAAAACTTTAAGACTTTGCTGTTGGATAAATCAGCTCATAAAGACCTTCCAAAAGCTCTAGAGCTCAACTCCTCATCTTAAACAATTAAAGCCATGTCTTTCAAATCGAAGCAAAGTTAAGCCAAACTGACAAAAATCTATGAATTCAACATATGAATTAAATTCGAGCCAACCACAGCCTTTTTCAAACATGCTTGATTCTGAAATTTTGAATCCAGCAAATTCATGGGAACTTGAAGAGAGAAGACTAAAGTTTTCATGTAAGAAATGTAGATTTAAAGGTTTAAGTGTTACATATGTAAATATTATAAAAGAAATCAGAAGATTATGTACATATATATACATATTTATATTAACTGTAAGTATTATGTATTTAAATTTAGGTGTTAAGTATGTAAATATATGCAAGTTTGAAATATTATACTTGTAGATATTAATGTGGTGCAAAGAAAAACTATCAATCCATCTCCATAAAATATGCAGACATGCCATAGATGATCCCATACGAGTATGAAATAATTAACCATTCAATACCAAGTTTGAGAACAGCAATTTAAGCAACTATGCCCTAGGAGCCTGTAATTCATTCCTGAGATGAAGTAGCAAACCCATTAATAATATGATACAATGCTCAAATACTCCAACACACGGAAGAGTTTAAAGATGCCTCACAAATCTAAGCATTATTCCAAATGTATGCAAATTCAAACAGAATAAGAATTGATACTACCCCAAGCATCTCATCTCCAAGGAATGATTTTCAAAATGACCATAAAATAACACATGTATATATATATCAACTAATCTTATAGATAGTCCCAGAATACGCTTATCCCAAATTAAATTTTATAGTATAATAAACAACACCTCCTCTCATATCACATATTCCATATTTAAAATATATAAGAAAACGACAACCGGTACTAAATACTTAAATACTTATGAATTACAAAATTTATAACTCCATTCCAGGCTCAAGCACTGAAGTCTCTGTAAACACTCAAAAATTGAATGTCGAACATGTAAGTATTTAGGAATCAAAAGAAATGCATAGCTAGCCTCTACTCCTACCATTAAAGAAGTAAATAAGACTTAAAGACTTATCAAATCAACCATCTCACATATCTTGAAAATACGATGTTGTTCATATATTCCGATTCGAGTTTATGAATCGGTTCGAGATATAAACAAATTCGGATTCTATACGGGATAATATTCAAAGGCTAATTCACGGCACATGCTCACCTGTATAGATGTTTCCCAAATTAGACTATAAAGTAAATAAATGAGTGAGCGAAGAGGAATTGGTTTCGTGAGTTTACTGAAAAGGGGATGCGAGAATCAAGCCGACAACGGTGAACTAATTTGTTTACTGAAGCTGTAATAAATTCGGTGATCGAATATTATCAACCCCACAAATATATGTTACGGAGTAAAAAAAAACACGTTCTTCCATTGAAATTCGATACGAAAGCAGAAACAACTAATAACGGATTCTTGATTCATAAAACGAAAGTCAATAATCTTTTGAAAGAATCTTGATGTCCAACAGAGGAATCCCCTCCTTATCCAGAACCTCCTTATTCAGAAATATGAAAGAGAGAAACCCTTTGGAAGAAGAAGAGGAAGAAGGAATATTGTTATGTCCAGAAAGTATAGAATACCCAAGCAGAGACAAACGAAAACTCCCAAATCTCATGACATAAACTTCCAACCACTCAATATCATGAAATATTATGAAATTTTATAACTAATGATTCACCAATACGAGAATAGAAGTTGCATCAATCAGCTAAAAGAGAAGAAAGGAGAAAGGAGAAGGAGAATCAGGAAGAAAGACTCACCTCCAGAAAGTATATAATCTCGAAGAAAACCGATAAAATCCACCGAATCACGAGAATGGAGACACCGGCCTCGAGCTCGAAAGAATCAAACAATCTTGCATACAAAAAACATCGAACCCTCGATTCTTCTTATTAAGGGGTATTTATAGGCACGAAACGAAGAAAGTGCGCTCACGCGTCGGTGAGCACGGAGAAGGTAAGGAAGCCTGACTTACCAAGAAGCCACGATCGAAATCGAGTCCGGGGAGGTTACACGACTCGTTCGGGCGGGAAAGTTCGTTACTGAGAACACGGCCGGCGATTACAGCCGGAAAAGAGTATCGATCGGGGTCGGAGAAGGAAGAGGTGACCGGAAAGCCGGTTAGGAAGCTTCTCGAATCCGGCCGTTATCGAAGGAAACAAGCCAGGACCAGGTTAGGGCACGGGAAGGGAGAAAGTTAGCGCGAGAGAAGAGAGAAAATGAACGGTGCCGCGCCGTGAACCTTAGAATTAGGGTAAAATATATATATATATATATATTTATCATATAAAAGAAAAAATATTTATTTATATTATTATTTTATTTAAAATCGTCAATCTTGCACGCAAATCGAGCCGACTCGAAACCTCATCGAGTTATATGTCTTTCAAATTTAAAATCGACGTTCGGACGCAATGGCGCGATCCGTTTCGTCATCCGGGGCCGTTCGGACGAGTTCGCCGACGGTCGCATCGATTTAAATTAAATTTGCGTCGCGTGGCACAAATGAATTTCTTTGACTCGGCCAGAGTCGTTTATCGAACGAATTGATGGCCAGGTCTTCGCTGAAGTGAGAACGTAGTCAAGCATGTTGCTCGTGGCAAAAGTCAACGTCGCACGCGATGGGGTCGCACTATGGCTTTCAATCACTATAGGAGCTCGACAAGAGTTTCGATACGTCGAGCTTTTAATCGATTCAATTGGATGTCGAAGATTTGAAACCGTCAGTATGAAACTTCGAGGAGCAGGAAATGGCTCGAGTCACTAACATAGTAGGTCCAGTCTAGTCATCTAAGATAGTCCAAAATAAGAAGATCATAAGGCTAGATCTTAAGCTAGAAGGAGAAAAGAATGACCTTAAAAATGAGGTCAACAGTTGTACAAACATATATGTCATTTTGTTCATATATAAACATAAGTATAGAATGATAAGCATATTCACAATTACAACAATGTCATCATAGCCATGGAATCATAGCATCACAGTAATATCATTTCATAATAATGCCACTTGTTAATGTATAAGCCTCAATTATTTTCATATCTTGTCATTATTGGTCGTCACCCTATCTTAAAGTCATATTAACTATTGATAAAGATTTAACTCCCTCAACACATCAACCATCAATAGCCCCCTCTAATACCAATGATTCTATATGTTATGTCACCATTTCATCATAATGTTTTTCAGAGTTTCGTCACCGCCTAAACAGCTTGAGTTAGGAATACTACATCCTTGCATATCGTACTTACAAGCACTCATGTAATAATCTATCCATAACATCACTTGTAACATTTCTTAAAGTATAATACATGTAGCAAATATTCATAGACATTTCATATTTTACATGTATAAATCATAGTAAATAAATACCTGCATATAATATATATCATAAACATAGTCAGATGTATCATAGCATGCTCATAGCATAATAACATTACATGTATCGTAAGAATAAATCAGTTTGCATTCATATATTTAGTGCAGGTATTCATTCATAATATGCAAGAATTTCTAAATGTATCAATGTCAAATGTGAAATCACATGAAAATCTATAAAAAAAAATATTATTTTTTTAATTTGGCATGAGATTATTTCACCTGATTTAACAAAGCAGTATTACAACGAGTTTCCTCACGCTCGTCTTATGCTCGCCGTCTGTGTAACAATATGGAATTCTTAGGTAACTTAGGGTTTCATGAAAGTTGGTTCATAACGTGCATTAACCTAAAACGTGCTTTAAATGTCAGCACATATCTGTAACGATCTTCTCGATATAACCCAAATTTTCTCTGATCTGCCTAAACTTGTCCCCTCATCCTCACAACATCTCACCGTTCCTTTCTCCTTACTGAAATCGTGCTAACAACCCTTACAAAGTTTACAAAATAAGTTTGACGTTTCCGACACAAGTTCGACACCTGCTACAGTGATTGAAAACAAATAATTGCACACAATTGAGGTAAACGTCAAAACGGAAGTGTGGAAGGAAAGAAATGTTTAGAATAGCATGAAAGAGGAATTCATATTTTTCGTTTTTGCTTCGGGACTCGCTGTGGTGAGCTGTGGCTGCCAAGTGGTCGCTCGACCTGTCTGTTTGCCCCAACATTGTTGTAAGGGTCGCAGGATCCTTTCTACCGACCGAAACCGAGATTGGGAGAGGGAGGAATTGCAAAATTTATCTCGCCTCCTTTTTTTTTAGTCGCTCGATTAAATCGACCCAATGCATCCGCGAGAAGGTGCACAATGGTCGGTTGGCTACAGTGCATTGGTGGGATTAGGAAAATAATGAATGTTTAATTAGCTCAATTAAACTTTAAAATTTGAAATTTTATTTCTCCCTATCCGCGGACTATTCACGCATAGTGTTATATATTGATTTGATCAATTCAACACATAAAATTTTATAAAAATAATTTGATTAATTTCGGGGGATGCGAAGTTTTGGGTATTCTCAAAATTTGTTGAGCTTTACCTGATTTTCGAAATTTTGGGCGTTACAAAATTAACATGAAGCAAATTGTTGAAGTATTTAAAATTAGTTGGTTTCTTTAAGTTTTGTCTTGCAATTTTAATATTCAGCCCTTACATTATGTTAGCTTCTCTTATTGAAGTATCAAGCTGGTATATCAAAGCCCTGTTACAATGTTTGGATCTTCTAAGTTGTAAGTCAGTATGATCTTTCAAAACTAGGAGATCCAATTTGTTTTGTCTTACAATATTTTAAGAAGTTGCTCTGCAAATTGAATGATCAATTCGTTTTTTTTAATGCAGATATAGAGCTTTGAATGGCGGAAAATTCCCAACAGTTTCCTGTACTCAAAAGCAAGTTGGTGGATCATATTATGTAGTAAGAGAGATTATTCAAGAATTGGAACATAATCATAAGAGTGCACCTCTAGAAACTCAAAAGGGAATTAAAGTTTGGGTGGAAAAGGCAAATTGTGAAGTTGTTTCTTCGACGAAAGAACCTTGTATTTTATCTGATGCTAAGCAAACTTCCTTTAAAGAGTTTGCAGGTGATACTACCAAAGTTAGGATGCAGAACTCAAGTAATAAAACCAAGGAACGCACTGAAACTTCCAGTTTGAGTATTGAGGGCCGTTTTGATAGTCAGATTAAAATTGATGCTAAAAAAAAGTCTACTCCTTCCAGGGTTAGTAAAGAAGATAAGGGTCTTGATTTTGACAAATTGTGTGCTTCCACTTCACCAGCAAAACTGAAACCACAAACCCATGCTTCAGGAATGTCAGATGCCGAAGCATTGAATGTTAGACTTCATACTTCTCTATTCCTTTTGAAGAGGTCCCTTAAATTTTTTAATTTACATGCTTAATTCAACATTTGAGTGCCCTCTTTGCACACTGACGACCTGCTTTCTTGCACACATCTGTACGCTTAGTATAACCAGCTTTTCACCCACACATTTCTTTAGTTTCTGAATGATAATTTTGCAACATTCTTAGGTGGGACATCAATTGTCTGCTAAATTGGAAAGTAAAACCAGTATTTTGCACAATTCAACTGAAGAGATAGATGCTTGTGGAAAAGATGCTGCTTCTGCTTCCAACTTACATGAAGAAGCCTTTAGATCAGAAAAACTTTATCGGTAAGCTTCATTTCAATCTACTGAAGCCATTATTAGTGCTTGGTTAAGATGCTGGAATATTTTGTTGTGTTACTAGCTTGTTTTTGTTGTATTTTCCATAAATTTTGTTATTACCATCATTTGATGCGGCATTTTCATCAGATTCTTTTCCTAGTTCATGGTTTTGTTTGGTAAATGTTGTAATTTAGGTTTGTAGTGGATCATTTTCTTCCATATATGCCCTTTTAGGACTCATTATACTCCTATTAAATTTTGCTTAGTTTTTAAATTTTGGCACTAATCGGTAGCATATCTCTTATAGTTTTTTAGATCTACCAATTTGATCTCCCCACCTCTTTTTCCTAGTTAGCACTTTGTCAACATACTTTTGAAACATATGAATTTTAATCTTTATCTGTTCCTCATGGAGAACTAGATGACTGATCTTTGATTTTGTATTTTGTATTGAGCATATTGGTGATAACATCTGTTTTAAAGATTAGATCCCTATTCACTTCCCCATGCTATGGGAGTTAGAATCCAAATTGGACTGGGTTCTGCATTATGTTTATTGCGATATCAAACAACCATTTAAATGAAACTACATGTGAATTACAACTGGATAGAGCAAACTTGCGAACTAGTTCATTTATTGTAACTTTTCTTGGAACTACAATATGCAATTCTTGGGGATTAATTTTGCCACATATCCTGTGTTATGTTTTGGCATATCTGAGTTGGAAGGAATGAGATTTTTATGTAAGGTTCAGTGTTACCAAAGGGGAGTTGTGTGTTTGTTTTGGCGCTTGGACAAGAAAAAATGGCGGTTCTAGCACCCCAAATACCTCTCATGCAAGTGATATCACTAAGCGCCTAAGCCCAAGCCCTCCACGGCGCAAAGTACTTTCAAACCATGCATAACTATATTATGAAATGCAGGACTATGTTCTAGTAACGAGGAAGAGAGTATAGGTGATGAAGAAGACGAAGTTGATCTTAGTGAAGATTAGATTTACATTGCGGTATAAAAAATATCAATATAGGTTTCTATTTGCTAGTCTAACTTGGATCATTACTTTTGTGTCATGTGGGAAATTTTTTTTTTTTCCTACTACATTTTAATATTTCATTTGAGGATTATCATATTTTGCTCTCCAAAATTAATCCTTCGCTTATTCCTTACTTTGCTTAGGTAAGCACTTACATTATTGTTTAGCTCCTCTAGCATAGGCCGAATTTTTCCATCCGAACTCCGGACGGTTCTATACGTCCGGATTCCAGTAAAATTAAGCCACGTAGAAATGCAGGACTCGTACTTCCACGTATTAAAAAAAATTATTAATGCGCTTAAAGCCTGACCCGGCCTGATGTCTCCGCCTTTTTGATTCCCGCCTATTAGAATTTGGAGAAATATGTTTCGAAAAACATTTCGAAAATACTTTTAGGAATTTTTCGGACATTCTGCATTGCTTTTTCTACTAGGGTTTTCGCTGTTCCCTCTGCTAGGGTTTGGCATTTCCTTCGTTCGATAGCTTCGAAGTCACAACACGATGGAGTTAGATGATCCGAAGAATATACAGGTCGAAGAGCAAAGAACAGAATCAGAAGAGGCAGAGAAGACGGACATTGAACAACCGAAGAAGTCAAAGAAAGAGAGGAAAAAGGAAGCGAAGAGGATGAATGAGGGCATTGAAGGGAAGAAGTTGTCCTAGTAAATGTCATTATTTTTTCATGTTTTTTTTTTAATTATCTTAGAGGGTATATGGTTTAGTGTTGAAGTTTTTGGGAGGTATTTTCAACTTATTTCTGGGTTATTCATGGTTTTGGAATTTATTTCTGAGTTATTGTTAGGTTATTGTTGGGTTATTCTTGGGTTACTCTGAAGTTATTTATTGACAGTTATTTTTTCGTTCGTGGGTTATTTTAAGGTTATTCGTGTGTTATTTTTAGGTTATTCGTCGGTTTTTCTCGGTTTATTCGCTGAGTTATTCGCGGATTATTTTTAGGTTATTCTTGGAATTTAATTATGGGTTATTGTTAGGGTATTGTTAGGTTATTCTTGGGTTATTCTTGAGTTATTCTTGGGTTATTTAAGGTTATTCATGGGTTATTTTTAGGTTATTTCTATGTTATTTGTAGGTTACTCGTGGGTTTTTTGTAGGTTATTCGTGGGTTATTTTTAGGTTATGCTTGGGTTATTCTTAGGTTATTTTAGGTTATTCATGGGTTATTTGTAGGTTATTCCTATGTTATTTGTAGGTTACTCATGAGTTTTTTTAGGTTATTCAATGGTTATTTTTAGGTTATTCCTAGGTTAATCTTTGGTTATTTTAGGTTATTCGTGGATTATTTTTAGTTTATTCCTAGGTTACTTGTAGGTTACTCGTGAGGTTTTTGTAGGTTATTTGTGGGTTATTTTTAGGTTATTCTAGAGTTATTCATTACTTATTGCCGAGTTATTCCTAGGTTATTTTTTGGTTATTCCTAGGTTATTTTAGGGTTATGTCTGTGTTATTTTGTGAGTTATTCCTGGGTTATTTTTTGGGTTATTCTGGGGTTATTGTTGGTTTATTCTGTGGTTATTGTTGGGTTATTGTTAGGTTATTCTTAGGTTATTCCTAGGTTAAGAGTGAACTATTGGTGGGGTCACTCGGAGAGTCATCCTCGTCACTTGATAAACTTATTATTAAATTTTTGTTGTCTAATTTATTCTTTCATTCCAGCAATTTTAGATTGCTCATAGGACTCTATTTGTTTGCTGAGAATATAGATACTTTTCTTCATTTAATTGGGACGCAACGATATGTGACCACCTCATTGAGCAAGTCAATGCCTGCGTCATTAAAATAAGGACGGATCAGCCATTGGTATACCTGAACGGGTTTGTTTTTGTTCTAACGGTTAGTCTATTATCCAACCCCAGTCAGGAAATATTTTTCTCTTATTTGGGTAATATGAAATCCTGATTTATTTTTGGATCCGTAGCTGTGGTTTTATGAGCGCAAAACTGTGATAGCCCCGACTGTTTCTGACGCCAGACCTCGCATGTTGAGGTGGCCAATAACTACGGGTTGGAACCCTGCAAGATTATTTTTATTACAAGTTCAGAGTTATTTTTTGGTATTTTATATCATGTAGTTATGTGCTCTATTGAATGCACTTGTAGGTTCTTGATTCGTTTGCCGATTTAAGAGACGACGAGCATAGTTTACTTGCCCCTCAAGTTGACCAGATCTCTTCTCCTTCAAAGTCCATTGCACAACCCAAAATTCACACCGAGTCATTGACACCAGATTCATACGATGCTATCCTTTTGGTTCTGACTTGCAGCACCCCGCAACCTACACATTCACATACACATTCAGAAAGCAATATGGGATTAGAAGAGATCTTTCAACTTCTCAGGGACCAACATAAATTTTTATCTCAATTTAAGGATTCTGTAAATAGCAAATTAGATAGTATTGAGTATACGATGGTGGAGGTGAAGACCGACATCAAAGAAATAAAGAAAAAATTAAATAAAGTTGACATGGAATCTCGTGTTGGTTCTGAAATTAATGGGAAGAAAGAAAGCCCAATAATGGAAGAACAACCACCTGCTCATATGGAGGAAGCGGGGGAACAAGAAGGTGGGAATGAGATTCAGGAGGAAGCACAACCGATAGGGAGTATGGCTGCATTTGAGGAAGTTGTAGCTGAAGAAAGAATAAATAAGGGAACGGGGAACTTAGAGAGGAACTTATCCATGAATACCCGTTGGGTAGCTTAATCCGAAGGATTAAGTCTAAAGGCACCAGAAAAAAGAGGGTAGTTGTGTCCTCATTCACTGTAGTAAAGAGAAAGAAAGCATTACCAATAACGGAAGAACTTCCAAAGTCAAAATTAGATGAATTAGTGGAACATATACACGATTCTTTGGTACTGATTGACCAACCACCATCTCATATTGATGAAACTGGGGAACATGAGTCGGATATCATTACAGCAGCGGAGGCTGAAGAAAAGCAGGAGGAAGAACAACAGGGAGCTATCATTGGATTTGAAGGTGACATCCTTGTTGTAGTTGATGCGGCACCCATTGAGTTCCCTAACCGAGCTCTCATACCAACATACATGCAGAAGGTCATATATGAATGCTTGAGCAAATACAAAACTCAGTAAGTAAAGGTACTTTCCTTTTTTCTATACTGTTTTAGTTCTTTATAAAATCTAATAATATGTTTTTATTCGTAATGCAGCGACGATGTCATAATTGAAAAGGGTTATATTTTCATAACTCAGGAATGCATTGAGGCACTCTGGAATAATAAAGAAGTGGGTACTGAACATGTAGATATGTTTGCAATCGGATTGGAAAACAGGAGGCATCAGTCACCCGAATCTTTTAGACCCTATATATGTGTGTCTCTAACACAATGGGTAAATATCGACTTTCTCATCAATAGTAGGGATTCTTGCTTTTCTTTAACTGATAAACTCATTTAATTTGTTTATGCAGATGTACAGACTCCATTCATTGAGAGATATTTTTGCCCATGTTACAATAGAGGCTACAACTGAAGCAGAATTAATTGTAAGCAACTTTCCCGTTTGCAAGAGTTTTCAATTATTTCAACTGCTATGAAATATTTTCAAATTAATCTTCTTCGTGAGGACGTCGGGAATGCTTTCCTGTCTGACCCGACTGAATGGGACGTTATCACGGTCAGAGGACTTCCCACACAAAGTAACTGTGTTGACTGTGATATTTTTATTTGTAAATATATGGAAGCACTAGTACAGAAAGAGAAAATTGTTTAGAAAGAGAAACAGATCTGGCAAGCTGAAATGTCTCGGTTTAGGGCAGAGCTTGCATATAAAATATGTAGATATAAATTATTTGGATGATATTTGTATGGCTGTGTGTCTCTGTAAATATATTAGAATTTCTGATACGAACCTTTAAATAAATATGATTGATTGAATTTGTATACGTGATTCAATCATTTGGATGCATAAATGTTGGGTTATTTCTGGGTTACTGCAAAGTTATTGCATTGATACATGCTGGGTTATTACTTGGTCATTCCTGCGACATTCCTGTGTTATTTCTGAGGTATTTATGGGTATTTTTGTGTTATTTCGGGGTATTTCTGCGGTATTTCTGGGGTATTCTGGGGTATGTCTGTTATTTCTATGATATGTCTGAGTTATTTCTGAGGTATTTCTGTGTTTTTTCTGAGTTATTTTTGGGTTACTACTTAGTTATTTCTGAGTTACTGCAGGGATAACTGTTGGCTTATTACTCTGTTATTCCTGGGTTATTGCATGCATAAATGATGGGTTATTGTTTGGATAAATCCTGGGTTATATATGGGTTATTTCTGGGTTATTGCAGGATTATTTTTGGACAGCTCGGTTATTTCTGGGTTACTGCAGGGATAACTGCTGTGTTATTCCTATGTTATTTCTAGGTTATTGCATGGATAATTGCTGGGTTATTGCTTGATTATTCGTGGGGTATTGTTGTGTTATTTCTGAGGTATTTTTGGGGTATTTCTGGGATATTTTTGGGGTATTTCTGAGGTATTTCTGGGTTATGTCTGTGTTATTTCTATGGTATTTCTGAGTTATTTATGTGGTATTTCTGTGTTATTTCTGGAGTATTGCTTAGTATTTCTGTGTTATTTATGTGGTATTTCTGAGTTATTTCTGGGGTATTGTTGTGTTATTTCTGAGGTATTTCTGAGTTATTACTGGGTTATAACTGTTGGGTTATTGCTTGGTTATATCCAGGTTACTACCCAGTTATTTCTTTGTTCTTCCTAGGTTATTCCTGTGTTATTCCTCGGTTATTTCTGGGTTATTTCTTTGGTAACTGTCGGGGTATTTATGTCTTATTTATGCGGTAATTCTAGGGTATTGTTGGGGTATTTCCGGGGTACATGTTATTTGTATGGTATTTCTGAGTTTTTTATGTGGTATTTCTGTGTTATTTATGGGGTACTGTTGAGGTATTTCTGTGTTATTTTTGTGGTATTTCTGAGTTATTTCTAGGGTATTGTTGTGTTATTTTTGAGGTATTGCGGGGTTATTGCTTGGTTATAACTCTTTGGGTTATTGTTGGGTTATATCCGGGTTACTGCTTGGTTATTTCTTGGTTATTTCTAGGTTATTCCTTGGTTATTTCTAGGGTAACTTTCGGGTTATTGTTGGGTTTGTGCATAGATAATTGCTGGGTTATTGCTTGATTATTTCTGGGGTAATGTTGTGTTATTTCTGAGATATTTCTGGGGTATTTTTGTGTTATTTTTTGGGTATTTTTTGGATATTTCTGGGTTATTGAGGTACTAATACATGATTACTGAAAGGTTTATTGCAAGGTTAATTACAATTGATTCAGCACAGAATATGCATAACAAACATATCAGGATTATTACAATGTTAATTACAATAGATTCAACACAGATTACGTATAACAAACATATCAAAACACTTATTACACAGAATAACAACATATATTACAGATGAATTAGTTCATTGATACAAATGTGAATCAGTACAATGATGTTATCCATTTCCAATGTCCTAATAGATATGAACTAGTACATTGATACAGAGGAATCGTTGATGCTTTCCATTAGTGAGATCTAAGCCAACTGAGATAAATACCTTCGATACTTGACTCGCAGGATGGAGAAAATCGATGTAAATTCGAGTTATCATGGTAACACTGTCTGTTGAGAGGCAAAAAAAATATTCTTGGTATCGAACATGTGCCTCATAAAGATGTGATGAGGGAGGTATTAACCCAATATTAGAAAAATTTGTGGATATTGTGAAAGAAAAACTTATGAAGGTAAAAGGCAACCCAAGTGTCATAAACCGTGACTCTCGTAATCTAGAACTAGCGCTCGAATCTAAACTAGAAAGCCGACATGGTTCATCTTCAATAGTATATTCCATTTCCACCAAACAAATCTCAAAAACTACATTGATACAGGTAAACACTTCGATACATGCTTTGGAAAAAGGAGAACCATCTCTTCTTCTTGCAAAGCATGCATTGAAGGGTTTACCTGTATCGATGTAATGCTTGAGATTTGTGTAGGGGAAATAGAATTTACTATTGAAGAGAAACATGCCGGCTATCTAGTTTAGATTCCATCGCTAGTTCTTGATTACGAGAGTCACGTTTTATGACACTTGGGTTGCCTTCTACCTTCATAAGTTTCCCTTTCACAATATCCACAATTTTTTCTAATATTGGGTTAATACCTCCCTCATCACATCTTTATGAGGCACATGTTCGATACCAAGAATACTCTTTTTGCCTCTCAACGGACCGTTTTATAACTCAAATTTACATCGATTTTCTCCTTCCTGCGAGTAGTATCGAAGGTGTTTGTCTCAGTTGGCTTAGATCTCACTAATGGAATGCATCAGTAATGCGGTGTATGTTGGTTCAGGCGTGACAATTTCCTGTTGCAAAGACAATTGAATGTTACTGAGCATATTTTCATGTAAAATTAGAATACTAGTATGGGATTTCCGATTCATACCTGGCTCAGAGACTGTGACACTGCAATCATATTTGCGTCGCAATGGATCTGCGGTTCTTGGCTCGTGGATGCTTCTTGATCATTTCCTGCATACAGTGGTTTCATTTAGAAAAAAGTAATCTTACATATAATATTAAATATAAGGAATGTATAAGTATATACTCTTGTTTTTTTCCCAGTATTCTTTCAACCTGGCATTAGATATACATTTAGGTCTCATTTTTGCGGGATCATTCACATTGTACTCTCTAGTATGTAATTTCTTTTTTTTTTGGTTTTTTATTTGGTTTAGGATCCTTCCCATCTAATATGTCTTCAACACCTATAGATAGTGTTTTGAATGATTCAAGCATATATGTCTCGGCGCATTCTTGCCCTTCTGCTTTAGTAATTAATTAGTAGGCAAAATTCTGGCGTGTGACCTAAATATGATTCCACTTGAAGTTCCGTCGGACATTTGAGAGTTCTCCATACGTTTGTAACCAAAACTATTATAGATCTCTTTTTTTGCCTTAACAGACCATCTCACTAACAAATATTTATCGGGAATCATTGTTACATTTATCGCATTAAGAACGCGTAGAGAGTGAGCGCAAAGCAATCCCATCATTTCAAATTTCTTGCAGCTACAGGTGATTTCGCAATTAACCCTGTCAAAATTAACAATCCTGGGTCTACTCGTGTCCAGATTATCCAAATTCCTTACATAGATTTCAGAAGCACCATCAGCTGTGAAATCAACAGTTACTCCACATAACCTATGCAGTAACTCTTCCTCAAACATAAAGTATAGTTTCCGGGAGTAATATGTAGCATCTTGCCTCAACACTGGACTTGTTTTAACTACGGGTGTAATAACCGTATGATGGCTTTTGAAGTCTTCATCTTTCTCGTTTCTTCTCCAAGATTTCATGATACTTTTAAGACCCAAAAATCAATTAGTGAGAGAACTAGTTAGCTTAGATACACCATGACAGACTTTATTTGTGGGCTCACTTCTTGTGTAGACAAGATTCTCATTCCAAATATTTCTTTATTGAATGTTGTTGACCACTTATGTCTTATACGGTACAATTCATATAGCCACATGTTGCTGTGTAGGTCTCCATGCTCAATCATTATAGCCCAAGAATCTTCAAAGTTCTCTTCAAAATCACACTTTCTCATGCATTTATAAAATGGATTGCTAACAGTCTTGTACGTGATACCGCAATGAACTTTCGACGGAAATTTTTTAATAGATATGCCACTGACATAATCTATGTCTTGTGAATGGAAGACATTCTTCAATGGCTTTTGTCATCACTTGATCCTGATCTGTAAAAATGGTGATTGGATGCTTGTCATACATTATTCGAATGAAAGTTTTGAATAACCATTTGAAGAACTCTATCGTCTCCTCGGATAAAAAACCAACTCCGAAAAGAAGGTTTTGTCAGTGGCGGTTAACTCCTACAAAAGGAGCACAACATAAATTATACTTATTCAAATGATAACTAATGTCGAAAGTTACGACATCCCCAAACCAATCATAATCAAGCCTGTAAGGCCCATCGCTCCAGAAAAAGCTTGGCAGTCTACCCTCTTCATCAGTTTGGAAGTCTCATGCAAACATGTTATCCTCAATTTATTGTTCCATGAATAATTGTAAGAGAGAGTTGGCATCTCTTTGTTCAATTCTACTTCTTTCCCTTTGAATAAAGTTGTAGGCATCTTGCCTCCTACACTCCAAGCTCTCTACTCTCCCAATCTCAGTAGCAAGGAACTTAAATGCGTCCGCTACTCTAATCCCTAAACATGTCATTGATCTGAGCAAATCTGCATTTAACCCGCAAATCTTCCGACTGGAACGTAGAAGGTGATTGTCACCGGATTCCGCCAAGGGGTGATTGTAACTTTCTAATTTCTTTATTGTCCAGTTGCCATCAACGTCGACAACATAGCCAACCATTGCTTGACAGTCAGTCCTTGTCTCCGCTTTTCTGTATTTCACCGTATTGGAGACCTGTGACTCTTTCTTATGACCTGTTTTTCCACAAATATAATCCTTCGACTTTATTTGCTTGGAATTTACCCGGTAACTGTTGTGGTCCTTGTGGACAGTGAATCCAACATGATGTGTATAAGCACAATAGTGTTCATAAGCCTCTACCTTATTATGGACAATAGTATTAAGAAAACTACGAATAATTGGATCATTGGAATCATTTCCTGGTCCACATAACTACATATTTGAATTATACCACAAAGGTAGTCAGATATGCAGATAACCCAAAAATAACCCTAAAATAACCGGAAATAACCTCAAAATAACCCCAATATCTATGAGTGTAAAGTTATTGTCAGTAGTTTTAGGTTATTCTTAGGTTATTGATAGGTTATTTTCGGGTTATTGGGTATTTCTTCAACAATAAACCGCAAATAACCCCAAAATAACCCTAAAATAACTCGAAAGTAACTGGAAATAACCCTAAAATAACCTCAAAATAACCCTAATATCTAGGAGTGTAAAGCTATTCTTAGTTTTTTTAAATTATTTTTAGGTTATTGTTAGGTTATTTTCGGATTATTGTGTATTTCTTCAACAATAACCCGCAAATAACTCCAAAATAACGCTAAAATAACTTGAAAGTAACCAGAAATAACCCTAATATAACCTCAAAATAACTCTAATATCTAGGAGCGTAAAGCTATTCTCGATTTTTTTAGGTTATTCTTAGGTTATTATTAGGTTATTCTCGGGTTATTAGGTATTTCTTCAAAAATAACCTGCAATTAACCCCAAAATAACCCTAAAATTACTCGAAAGTAATCGGAAATAACCCTAAAATAACCTCAAAATAACCTCTATCTATGAGCGTAAAGCTATTCTCGGTTTTTTAGGTTATTCTTAGGTTATTGTTAGGTTATTCTCGGGTTATTAGGTATTTTTTCAAAAATAACACGCAAATAACCCCAAAATAACTCTAAAATAATTCTAAAGTAACCAAAAATAACCCTAAAAAAACCTCAAAATAACCCCAATATCTAGGAGTCTAAAGGTATTCTTGGTTTTTTTAGATTATTTTTAGGTTATTGTTGGGTTATGTGCGAGTTATTAGGTATTTCTTCAAAAGAACCCGCAAATAACCCCACCATATCCACAAAATAATCCACAAATAACCTCACGACAATTCAACAATAACTGGAAACAAATTCAAGCAGGAACATTTCAGGCAAAGTTAATCTCACCTCCGTCCCAAATGCGTTGACATTGTTTTCATAATTCATGCTCCTTATTTCTTTGTCAAGAGAGAAATATATCTCCATCGAAGCAGGAAAGTGGAACCGTAAGACTGCAATTGCTAAATCCTAACAGAGCCAAAAGAACGCTTTTGGAAACCCTAAACGACGAATGGGGCCGAGAAGAAGAAATCCAAAAAGCTTTTTGACAGGGCGGAATAGTACCAAAAAGGCGGTATTCAAAAAGGTTGGGACAGCGGGCCGGGTCGGGCTTTAAGCGCATTAATATTTTTTTAATACGTGGAAATGCGGGTCCCGCATTTCCACGTGGCTTAATTTTACTGGACTCCATACGTAGAGAACCGTCCGGAGTCCGGATGGAATAATTCGGCCTAGCATAGACTACTATATTGAGTTGAGGGTGTGTAGCACCTTTAATAATATTAATAAGGCTCAAAATTGTGTGTAAAATTTATCCTAAAAGGAACGTGCAATTAAATTGAAAAGTTTAAAGTTAAAATCATTGAGCTGGAAAATGTGCAATAGTAAAATCTTTTGAGGATACAGTAACACTAAGGATGTGTTAGGGACGACTTCTTCAAATTTTTATTTTACGTACTATTGTTATTGTTATGATTGTCTATAACTTGTTACTACCTTTCATAAATTTCTATATGTTAAAAGTAGTTATTCATTATTTAAGTCTCGAGGAGAGCATATGCTAAGAAAGTTCTTATCTGTTTTTTTTTTTGTTTATATATATATATATATATATTTATTTTGAAGGGAAAATCTTTGACATTCCTACATTCATTATAGATAATTATCTCATCTTAAAACCTTTTCCAATGATGTCGTATCCTATTTAAATCACTTTTTTTGCTCCACTTGAGGATCTTATTGTAGTGGTTTGTCTTCTATTCTTCCCCTTCATTGATTTGTAATCCACCAAAATAGACTATGGCTGCGGGAGCTCATCACAAAAAATTATCGCAGTACTGTAGCAGCTGCAGTATTGCGAGAATACCTATTGCTGGAGATAGGCCAAAAAAATCTGTTTTCCTCTCTTATACTTTATTTTCTATTATATTTCATTTATTTTAAGTCTTTTTTCTTTATATGTGTTGTATTATGGGTTGGAAGTCATTTTTTTCATGTGTTTTGTTTAGCACAACCGTCAGCGTTCATTCTTCTCCCTTCAATGGCTATATCTGACGGATTGGGTGGTACTCTAGTTGTATCTCTCTTCTGAGGTGGTGATTATCCTCCCTTATCTCCTTCCACATCCTCCCACATCGCTCTTGACCGCTCTGTCACTGCTGCAGCCGCTCAAAACAGCTGTCCTGCTATGTCTTCTTATAGTTTTTTATCTTCCAGCCGCCGCCAACCACTTATTTTCTTGCTGCAGTCTTCGACGTTAACAAGGAGTTGATGTCCCTGCCTTTTCTTGTCTTCCATGCCATCGTGCCTCCCCTTCCAATGCACCAACGCCGTCAGAAGCTGCGCCCTTTCCCTTCCCACTTGTTGTCACCTTGCAGAATTTACCTTCCTCGCTACTACAACCATTCCAATCCATCCCCCATGTTGGCTTGTTGCTTTTCTAGTCCCTTACATGCCATACCGCAACTCATCCACCTTCTAGGAAACGTTACTTGCTGAATCCACCACCTTCCAATGCCTGAACTTCATTCCAACCAACCTAGCCGACCTCCACCACCCTTGGGATACATTTTAGTTGTGTTTGTTTGTTTCCGTTGTTGTGTTTCCCTTTTAACGTGTGAGTTGTAACCTCCTAGTTGGCTTTGCAGTAACAATACTTGGTTTTCCTATCGTTTGTTTAGTTACTTGGTTTTCTTTTGGTGGAGTTTGGTTACTCATTCAAAGATGCTTTATAATCAAAGAAATACTATAATGTGGTTCGCCAAAAAGATTGAAGGTGATGTGTTGGATGAAACTTAGAACCTAGCTTATGTAATTGATTCTCTTGGAGAGCTAGGATTACTAATCCTAGAAGCTTTAGAGACCTTCTTATATGTTTGTTTTCCATCTTATTTCATTTATATTTAGCATAAAAAGTGAATTTATTGCACTAGTTGACACTAGTTCTGAGAACAAACAATAGTTTGAAGTCTTGAATCTTCTCTGGATGGATGCAATTTTCCATCGAAATAATAAAGCTAGTAATTTTTTGGCTTTTAGTGAGTATGGGACGAGTTGATGAAAAAAATTCACATCATTGCCCGATCCAAGTAGCAAATGCGAAAGGATATTTATAGCCAAAAAATTATAAGTACTGAGAAAATCAAGTAAGAAAAATCCATCCAATCATGTAAGATATGCTATTTAATAAGATCATATTCTTCAGAATTATACTCTTTTGATAGCATTTGGTATAAGAAGGGGGTTTTTATGGAGTAAATTATAGAGAATTTATTTGATTTTTCATTATTACCTCCACTTTTATTGGATTCCTCATTTTTTTAGGGTACTCACTTAAATTTTCTTATTTCCTTTTTTAGCAGACACCTCTACTTTTTGTGAGCGTTGGTTTAATTTTCTTTTTCTCCTTTTGATGTGAAAGTTGTAATATTTCTTTAAATTTAGCCTTGAATCTCTATGCTTGTACAAAACTTTAGGTTTTGACTTGGCAATTTCTATTTAAATCCTTCATTTTTGTTAATTGTCAGCATTTCTTTGTAGAAATTTGGTATCGGATGGAACCTTTTAGAAAATACTAGAGGCTCATTTTGATGTCTAATTTTATGAGTGCCTTATAAATTAATGAATTTAAAGATTATCCTATTAGATTAGAGCTCCCCTGTAAAGAAGTTGGGATTGACCATGGAACCTTTTAGAAAATACTAGAGGCTCATTTTGATGTCTAATGTTATGAGTGCCTAACAAATTAATGAATTTAAAGAGTATCTTGTTAGATCAGTATCCTCATTTTGATGTCTAATTTTATGAGTACCTTATAAATTAATGAAATTAAAGAGAGTCCTACTAGGTTAGTATCCTCATTATGATGTCTAATTTTATGAGTGCCTTATAAATTAATGAATTTAATCAGTGTCCAATAGAAGGATCCTAATAGATTAGAGCTCCCCTGTGATCAAATCTGCTCCTATAAATGTCTAAGTTCTTAAATTAGGTGCAGCACTTGCGTTGATTTGGCTTTGTAGAAATGTTTCCTCTATTTAAGCCATTTATTTTTTTTTAATTTTCACTCCATACCCTTGGCCTTTCTTTGTAAAAATTTGGAATGATGATGGAGCCTTTTAAAAAATACTGGAGGCTCATTTTGATGTCTAATTTTAAGTGCCTTATAGATTAATGAATTTAAGTGTACTCTATTACATTGATCCTTACTAGATTAGGACTCCCCTCAGTGATCAAATCTGCTTCTACAAATGTCTACGTTTATAACTTAGGTGCAGCACCTGCGCTGATTTGGCTTTGTAGAAATTTTTCCTCTATCAAGCATATCTGGGCTAATGTAACTTCGATTTTTTTTTCTTCTTGGGTGGCAGAGCTCTTTCCACTTAATGCAATTTCTGTTCTGTAGCTTTTCTAGTAGTCAAGTATTTCTTCTTTTTAAATGGCTTTAAGAAGCTTCACAATAGCTTGTTACCTTTTTGATCCTTGCTAGTCTCTTGCAATTTTGTTTTTTTGCAATCTTCTATGATAATTTTATACGTTAAAATAGGAACATTTTTTATTTTTTGATTATTAAACTTTTAAATAGGTTAATCACTTGATCATTGTGTTCTGCATCATCATTATATAATTAGCTTGACATTTTGGATATTTACTTATAATCACGCTCACGCAATACCTAGGCCTTTGGATTTTGACTTGCATGTATACCACTTAATTCCTATTTATTACATATCTAACACCTATACTTCAATTTTTACATGCATACTACCTTTCCTATGCATGAAAAAGCGCATTTCATATTTTAAAAATTAAAAATGGTATTTTTTATGTCATATGAAAGATTAGGGTGGTATAAATGTTAAAAGTAAAGTTTAGGTTTTAGATATGTAAATTCATTGGAATTTTGTGGTATGTATGTTATTGCCCTTTGGATTTTTTAAATAGCAAAATAACTTAAAATGGAAATCAATTCCAAGCTCATCTTTTCTCATAATAGTTCCTTAGTTGACTTTATAGATAGCTATAACTATTTCAAACAAACCCTAAATCACTTTTAAGTGGAGCACCTTTTAAATCAAGGCGAAAGAGCTTATCATAATGGATAATAAATAAGAGTGATGGGCATGGGTAACATGGTTAACAATTATTTTGAATTTTTATACAAATATAGTTTCATGATAGTAAAAGAAAAAGGGTTTAAGAGAGTTGAAATAATTTAGTTGATGTAATGTTGTTGCGGTTGATAACGTGCACATGCCCCGAGAGCAATAATGCATAAATTTAAAATAAATAAAAGCAATAAGTAATTTACATAATTTGGTTAAGACCTTCCTAAGCCCATGATTGCATAGAGATGTATTAGTTTTGTTAATTCAATTGTAGAATACTAATTTTTGCCTTCTTTTACTAGTCTCCCCTCTTTCCTCAACCCTTATCTATTGTTTCCAATAAATTGGAACTTGATAGAAATACCCAAGTGAATCGCACGAATAACTCTGAAGTCAAGCGAAAATAAAGTAATGTTATTATAATATTATTATATCTAATCCTATTAATTTTTTTCAGCATATTACTCGCCTCCCTATTATTGATATCTAGCCACAAAACTTTCGGTAAGCTTGCCACCAACATCAACTTGGGGCTGTAGACCTCTCCTCCAGTTGCCTTTTTACGATAAACCTCCTTGTCAGATCTAAGCCGATGTCATCGTCAACCGACAACCCTTCATACCAATGGCGTCGACTTTGATTGTTATGCCTTACTACTTGTTAGTCCATGAAAAGACCTTCAAGTGGCGGCCCTCTACAACAATTATCATTGTCCTACCACGGGTTCAACATTGAATAATATCTAGTTGTTGACCACCAACAGTTTAGATCCTAAGCCACCAAGCAGTTAATCATTAGTTCTTTTGTTGATCTTAGGATCAAATCATGAAGGGATGATCAATTCTACTATTCTCCATGAAAAGGCTGAGCATCCTTCACAATTTGGGCATTATATTTTGAAGAGTTGGGAGATTGGATTAGTTGATTTTAGGCCATCTGATTTCTTGAAGGATACTACTGTTGGTGGTGATTCTCAGACCAGGCCACTAAGATTAAAGAGGTTCTTTAGGAATCTAGGGATGCTAGTCAATTAGACATCATATGAGCGAAATCAACACCGCAAAAGATGAACCATTGGGTCAAAATATAGATTATTAAAAGATATGGATAGATTTGAATTTGATGGATACTGTTGTTGTTGGTGAATGAACTATAATGCCATTAAGATTAAAGATGATCTTTGGGAATCTAAGGATACCATTTGATTGTCGATTAGATATCTTACCAGGGACATCAACACTGTAAGTGGACCATTGGGACAAAATTCAGATTAGCAAAAGATAGATTTGAATTTTAAAAATTTATTTGGATATGCTTGTTTTTCATTAGAAATTTAAGATTAGATAAAATCCAATTGATTTATCTTGTATTTTGAAGTTTTTTTTTTTGTTAATTTGTAAATAGAGTCCCTTCTTTTATGTGGAGTTGTTTAAAAGTAGTTAAGAACTATTATTTGTTGCAAATATATATAACTATGGGTGTAAATGATTGAAGCTTGAGCAAGCTAGGTTTGTATTTATGCTTGGATGTTATTTGAATTTGGCTCATGTCTGAATTTATTTGTATGGATTATGCTCGTTTTCCAATGGTGTGGGTTAGGCTTGAATTATAAAGATTAATATATCAAACTTTTTAAAAAACTAAACATATAAAAAATCGGAATCTATTATCACTCAAAATTTTTAATTAGTGATAACAAATTACGACTAAATTTATAGATAAAATATTGACTTAGTTAAGATGATAATATTAAGATAGTATTGAAATTTACATTACAGACCTACATTACAGTTGGATCTTATTTTCAATTTATAATCCAATTTATTTAAATTTTTTTTATTTATACCTTCATTCTTCTTTAGAGTATTCAAAATCAGCTGTCAATTTACAATGCACTTTGGGATAACTTTTTGTCCTATAAGTATAGGGGTATCAAATCGGGTTCATAGGTTGGGTTTGGGTCCGATATAAAATTGACTCAATTTGAAACTGCTCGACTCAAAACTGACCCAAATATTAAACTGGACGGAATCTTCAACCTGATTCCGACTCGCCTTCAACTTGTTGACGCGAACCCACCTTCATAACCCTTTTTTCATAAGGTGTAACAACTATTCAGGTCAAAATTTGGTTAAATTCAGGTCAATTTTGAGTTAATATCAAGTCAATTTTTGGTTGGAGGGTCAATTTCGGGTTGGTGGATTGATTTTGGGTTCACAGGTCAGTTTTTGGTCAACTTCATGTTGGTTGGTCAACTTGAATTCAGTTCGAAAATTAACCGGGTTAGGATTCCTAACCCGAACTGATCCGAAAATTATTCAGGCCAAGCCGAACCTAGAAATTTCAAGTCGGATTCAGGTCGAGTTGGCACGGGCTTCTTTTGACACGCCGATATAAGTATAAATAGTTAATTAGAGCAACAATCCACTTATTCAGGTGCAAACCAATCAATAGAAAAGAACAAAAATATGATTAGAGCAAATACTCCGACACTGTTTGGATGATTCTTTGCCAGGTTATTTTCATAGAATAAGCAGCAAATCAGTGCTTGTTTGATAAACCTGATTGCAAATGAGCTGTAGAATTGATAATCTTCAAACTAAATCACCTATGTTGATTACCAATAAATATCTCCAACACTAACCATGGCTTAAAGGAGAGGCTAAATAAATTTATATCACCAACAAATCACTTACCCAATTGTAAATCCATCAACAGAAAAGAGCAAAATCTTGATTTAATAATTCTATGTTTAAAATTTTGACTAGTTCAATTCCAAAAAAATGTTCCTCTTATCTTCTATGGAGGCTTACGTTCAAAATTATGTTTTAGCTACTTATATTCTTTATAAATTTGCACAGGCCATATCAGCTACATAGGAATCATAATTCGTATCCAAGGCATCATAATATACATGATTATTTATTAAGTACGTGATAATTGACTTCTAATAATCATCATAGCCCCTCTGCAACTACTTGGAAAACCCAAACACTCCAAAAACAATATTGGAATTAATTGGTAATGAGTATTAGAAGCAGTTGAGTTGATTGTCAAAAGATGAAGCAGTTGAGTTGATTGTCAAAAGATTAGAGCTATATAACTGGAGTGACAAAAAGCTTCCAAGGAGACAAACAACCTGATGCGAAAATGATAGAAGTAAATGACCTATTAACTAATCCCCATTCTCCAACTCGTAAGGATTCAAAGTCTAATATTGTACGACCTGATGCCAAAATGAATGGTTAATAACTTTTGAAGCCCAAGTGGCAAGTATAAAGCCTTGAAAGTAGTGAATAAAATGATTAAGTAATAATGCCAATCGTTTAAAAATATAAAACCTTACAAAATTTTAAGCCCTATTCTAATACATTAGATATTCTAGTACCAATTGTTTAAGTTGTCATCGTGTTAATGCCGCGATTTATAAGTTGGAGATCTTGTTGAATTACACTTTGAGTAAGGATCATTTCAAAAGAGAAGTACATAAGTTCATATGAGCCTTTTAAATTTATCATTGAGATTGTAGATAATGCTTGCCAGAACTAACAATCGGGTCTCCCATCTTTCGAGTTGAGCCTGTTAAGGAGCTAACGAGGTCGCGACTTACATTTCAATTGCGGCTTAATCTTGTTGTGAGTCGATTGGTTGGATTGCGGTGTGCCTTTGTGCGGTACAGTCACGATTCTTATTCTCGTGTGTAGGTGCTTTCATCTTTTGGTGATAGGAAGAATGACAGCTAAGGAAATAGAGAATTTGGAGAAGAAATTAGATAAATATTTGAGCCAAATCAGATTTGAGAAAGTTTCGTCACCATAGAAATATATTTTCTTCCATAGAGAACCGAATGGAGGATGGATTCAAGAACATAAGGAATGCAAGCAATGATGAAGAAGTTAATGGAGTTTCACACAAAACTGGCTCCGCTGCCACGGGGTCGAGAGAAGATGTCGGGAACGATTTCCAACAGCAACAACCAAAAAGATTCACACGATAAGAGAGCAGCGTCACAACTTTAGACAGATATGGAGCTGTGGTTTTGAGCGAGGAAACCTGGAGTAGACTCGAGCGGTAACACTTTGAAGAAATAAGACGACATTCGAATGTCTTGAACAAACAAAAATAAGCAGTATCGAAGTTGACAGAGATGGAAGAGACATGTGAGACAAAGTTAACAGAGATTATGGCGATTGATAAGCCACATGATGAGCTGTTTAGGGTTGCAATATTTTCTAAGATTGATTGGAAATCAGGCCACCAACCGACTCAGATGCGGTCAAAGGATGTGCACACGATTACATTTTGAACTTTTGTGGGTCACTATGAATTCCTGTTAAACTGAAAAAGATGGTCAGATAATGATGTTTGGTGGAAGCCGCCTGACTTGATCAAGTAGTAGTCTATTTTTTTTCCACCTTGAGGACAATGTGTCTTTTGGGGAAGGACTATTGTTACATTGGCGTTTAGTCTAAAGGCAAATTTGTCTTTTATATGCCTAAGCGCAATTTAGTCTTTTATTTTTATTATTGTTAGGTATAAATAGGCTTGTTATGTCAAAGGTTAAGGGGGGGATGCATGAGATTGAGTTGTGAGTCTTAGGTCTAGAGATTTCCTACCTCTCGAAATGTAGGAATTGGGAGAGATCGCCTACCTCTCGAATTGGAGGTGCTTCTCTTTTGTATTTTGTGATTCGTTTGGATTATTTCAATAAAAATTTCTTTTCGCCCTAATTTCTACAAGAATTTGTGTGGACTTCTACACTGCATCATAACAACTTTCTCTCATATGAAATTTTAATCTCACAATATGAAATCTTATTAAGAGGAAGACCCCTTATCTTAGATCAACTTATGATGGGGATGCTCAATCTAATCATTCAATTCAAAGATTAAATGATGAAAACTTTTCACAATTTGTGAATTAGATTGTAAATCGATTAGGAAATCATATATAAGCTGATTTCTAGTAGTGGTGTTTCCTAAGTTACCATTGTGATCAAAGGGTATGTTGCAGGTTCCATAAGCATGATCAGATCATCTGTTGGACAATATATGAGAGTGATCAAGGCTCCATAAACGGAACTGATGGATTTTCAGCTTACAATAATAACAAGGGAAATTTTGAATTTTTAAAATTTTTTTGGACGAGGGTTATATTTGAATTTTAAATTTAGGATTAGGGTACAATCTGCAAATATTATCTTGTAGTTTGAAGTTATATAGTTTATTATTTGTAGATAGGATTCCCTTTTTTGGCGTTGTTTAGGAAATGTTTATAGGCCTTGCTTCTGTAATTGCTTATAACTATGTTTAATATCCTCCTATAAAATCAATTCTAATTTTCTCCTAAAACAATCTTTTTTTATCCTTAGCTGCATTCAGTTTCTAAGCACTATGAGCATTTGCCAATATTTTTCCAGAATATGTAGCTAGGTTATGTTGTCAAATGAGGCACATTGAATGGTAGAAATTGCTAAATCCTATTATTGTTGCTACTACTGCAAACAAATATTACTTTTTGCTGTTGTCTTCCCCGCTATTGTTGCTTGTTCCGCTAGCTTCCGCTGCTATTTTCCTTCTCTATTTAGTAATTAATTGAAAGGTGCTGATGATTTCTAGTTTGCTTAGTTTTGGAAGAGATAAAATCCATCACCACTTAACAATGTTTCAGTTAGAGATTAGTTTTATATATACTACCTTCAAAGAGAATAAGCTTCGTGCAACATCCTCTCTTAATCATTCATAAAATTTGACTTTGCTTGTGCAATATCTCAGTTCATTAGTTCTAAACTTGTCATATTCATTTACCGCAATTCTAGCCTATCATGCTTCTTCAATCTGATACTCAGTATCTTCTAATTCCCTCTCGTCTTTTTGATGCTTTTACTAAGCAAAGGCTTTATCCCGTTTTACTATAGAATCGCCAATAATTGATTTCATAGTTTTTCTCTTTAATCTTATGTTTGATGCTCTTAATTTTATTCTTGCTTTCACAAACTATTATCATAGGACACTTGGTCACTTCTAATTCTCAATACAAAGGCTGAGATGTAGCCTTCTATCTAGCTGCCCAAATAAGATCAAATTTTGCTTCATGCCGAGAACGCGCCTCACATTATGAAAGTTCTTATGTGATCATTTTTTGCAATCTTGATCTGCATATCACCCATCAAAGGTTCATTTTCATGCAATGAACTTTTTCAGTCTTTTGCAAAATAGTTTTATCATAAATTGGTTTTTGACGAGTATAATGAGAAGGCACTTGAATTTAGGATCTAGTATTCTATACTAATATTCCCACCAACGACGAGTACATCATAGATACCAATTCATGGATTTTTCAGTCTACTGCGACTTAAGTTTACGATTCCTCTATAGACATTCCCTCTTCTTATGACTAGTCTTGCTAAATTGCCAGATTGCATTGTTTAAACCTTTGGATTGACTCATGTAAGTTTCGGATCTGTCTCCATTGTTTATCCCTGTAAATTTTAATGTACTTTCAAAATTGAAAGAAGCAAATGAGGATCATTCATCTAATTCTCGTCTTCGGCTGTTCGCACTAGAGTTGCTTTATATATTTGCTTTAATCTCTATCTGTCATTCAACTCCAGCTTTCCGAAAATGAAAATAATGAGATCAATGCATGGATTTCATCTTCCAAATTGATACCAATCAAACTTAGGCTTGTTTTGTTGATTTCATTTGCTCACTATGTTGTGGAAGCGTGTCCGCCAAACCTGAGATTAAAAATCCTTCTCATTGTTTGTATCTTATTTATTTCATATTGCTTTTTGCACGTCTGATAAAGCTTTTGTCTCGTTAGTTCTGGTGTTTTTGTTATATGTTGAAGGCAATGGTGTTAGTGATAAACAGATAACTTGCAATGTTTATCCGTCCAGGGGATCCATGTCTTCTTGGCGCATGATAGATTAGTTGTAGTCTTTGAGCCCTCCAAAAGAGATGGATGAATTTGTATTTTTTTTGGGTACAGCTAAGGCTTCACATGAACTAAGCAAAGTTGACGAAGTGCTTTTTCGGGCTCGAGCCCATTCATCAACATCTTGTTTGTACTTTGTTCGAGCTCAATTTGAGCTCTTAAGATTGTTGAACTCGTTTATAAAAATCCTATTCTACTCTGCTCCAACTCAATTTTTCTATGAATTATTAAGTCTGCTATTGTGTAGCTCATTTAATGAGCCTTAATGAGTTTTGATCGAGCTTGTTCACGAGCAACTTATTTTAAAAAATAACGAGTAATATCAAATAAAGTTTGCATATCGTAAATAATGAATTTATAATTAATATACACGTACGAGCATTAATGAGCTTTATTCAAACTTCTTAACAAACTTTAAATGATGTTTTGTTCATAAGAATTAAGGATTGAATGTAGTTACTTAAATTTGCTCATTTAACGGCCGAGTATTTACGGAAATGTTCAAGTTTGTTTGATTAGTTAATCAGATAATCTTGAACATGCTCTAATTAAGTAGCTTGTCAAATGCTCAGTTCATTTGCAAACCTAGGTATAGCTAACCTTGATCTTCATTTCTAGTTCCCAAAATTTGTCATCTAGCTTTTTGAATGCTTTCTGCCACTTTTTCGGCGGATTTCCAAAACCCAGTTCTAATTCCAATTTTCAAGGAAGAACATACACATGGGGGAACAATAATGTGTCTTAGGGAAATAAAGAAACTGCAAGGACAATTCTGCAAAAATAGACGAGATTTATAGGATTTAGTGAAATCCAATCACATGCATAATTACAAAGAGAATTTTTCCTTCTAAACTCCAATGTTTGCTTAGTTGATGGAGAGATTTGAAGGGATGATCTGTTAACAAATCTAGAAAAGATTACACTCGATTTGAGCTTCAAAATTTGCCGAGCTTTAACAATAAATCTAGATCAATTTTTTTTTCTAGTGCCTTTACATGCATACGCCACTATTCTTTTCTATATACATGTCTAACACCCAAATTTTAATGTTTACATGTGTTGCACTCAAATCCCTAATATCTCATCAAAAATACCACTATCACCTACTTAAAGAAAAGGTTAATTACACCTTTTCATGCATATATTTATCACACTAACATACTATAAACGTAAATATAAATTTTTAGGTGTTATCTATGTAAAATATAAAAGAACTGTGAGGTATGCATGTAAATTTCCCTTTTTTTTAGATTTGATTAGGGTCCATATCTAGCACTCAAATGTTGTGAATTAGTATGAATCAGATCGAGCTTGGCTTTCTCTCACGTTTATATATATATATATATTTTGCTGCCAATCTTTTATTGGTCTTGATCTTTGACTTGGGCAGATCTGGTTAGGCTCTGTAGTGTGATGTCTTCCCTTTGTAGAAATAATATTTACCTTTTTATCTTCCATTTGTGGTTCATTTTTCTTTATTTATTTTGAGGCACTTACATACATAGTTCACAATTCTTATCTATTTTACATATCTCACATCTAAACTTACATATTTATGTATATAACAGTAAATCTTTCACAGTGATTTACACGTTTTCATGCATAGGTTTAAAGCACAGTGCTATGCATGGCGATTTCATATAGGGCACCCAAAACATTGCTATTTACAAATCAAGCCTCCTCTTTCATCCATTTTTCAAATTCTCACTCAAATATCGAAGGTCGTGTTAAAAACCCCAACCCATATTTTTCATTTTTTATCAAATTCACAATGATTTAATTGTGGGCGCGCGTAAATACATCAGTTTGATAGTTCAAAAAACAAAAAAAAAACATCTAGGTGCATGATTTGTAAATAACAATATTTTAGTGCTCTATATGTAATTATCCCTAAATATAAATGTTTAGGTGCGAGACATGTAAGAACATATAAGAACTGTGAATTGTTTTGTGTGCTGCGAATGTAAAATTTCCGATTTATTTTTCTTAAATGCTGAATCGATTTTGCTCTTGCTATTTCTATAGTGGCCAAAGGCAAATGATTGAAGAGGAAGCAGCATCAACCAAGAGATCAAATTTTTGGGGTAATTTGAAATCCATGGCTTTAGGTATTATCAACCTGTGGAAGTAGATTTTATTGTTTAGGCTATTTTTGTTGTTTTCTTCTGATATATAATAGAAATAGATTATAGAGATTGTGCTTCCTGTCATGTTAGCTGCTTATGGATGTATCTGAGACCTTTTTTTGAGCTATATTGATTTTTTTTAGTTTCTCAAATTTATCAGATTTGGGTGCTTTTGATTCAAATATTTTGATGCAAAAAAAAATATTATATCAAGAGTCGTGATATAAAATTACATCAGGACTTCAATCACTATCTGTCATTTGTACAATTTAATTCTACTATATATTAAATTTATTTTTTTAACTAAGGGATGCCGGACTATACGCCAGATATTGATTAGAGTCCTCATGTAATGTAATATTTTTTAATTTTGAAGGTGATTAATATGGAATTGTTTCTTTATTATCGACTTAGTTTACTCTCAGAGTTGATTCATGAATATATCTAGTTAAAAATACATAAATAAATACATTTTTAATAAAGTAAAATTTTAAAAGGAAAATGATGGGTTTTTTTAAACATGATTAGAATTTTTTGTTTAAAAGAATGTTTATTCAGTTTTTTTAACTATTTTCATTTTTATAAATAAATCATACTATTTTAAAATATAGTTAAATGACATGGAAAACATTTTTAATTCTCTTGCCGGCGGGTCTTATTGTTTTTATTGATTCTAAGCCATCACAACACTGGAAAAATATAGAGTCCAGATGTAAGATGCGTCTGACCAACGAGCACAATACAAGTCTCTCCCACCACATTATAATTGTAGCCACCATCATCGTTTATGGCACCCACGACAAACACTTCATACTTGAAGAATGGTTCAAAGACTTGTGAAAGATTATCAAAACATTATCCAAACTCTAATGTGAGATTTTTAATAATCATATTCATAGCTGTAGGCTTCAAAAAGCTTCTGATTCATCAAACAATAAACATTGTTTAAGAAAAAAACACTATCCATACCACAGCTCTTATATTTACATATCTAAAACCTATGTTTTGATATTCATACCTAAACATTCAATTTTTTTTCTCTTTAATTAAGTATGCCCCATCTTAAGCATCTTTTATTTTACTATTGAAAAATTAGTAATAAAGATATTTTTGACATGATATTAAAAATGCAACAAAAAAATATGAATATTTTGATATTAGATATGTAAATACATAAAACTTGTGTGATGTGCATGTAAATGCCCTTTTCCATTTTAATAACAAGAACCTTGGCTCCTATACTACTGGAAGAATCTGTCTATTTGGGAAAAAAATTGCATACGTCAACCGTACGCAGGAGCTGTGTGCGGAATGGGTTACATAGGGGTTACAAGGGGATTACAAGCGTGTTATAACCTCCTTGTACCCTCCGTGTAACTCCCGTGTAATCTCCATGTAATTTTGTAACCTATGTAATCTACAACTAGATGAAATAGGAACGTGCAGGTTACAAGTGAGTTACACTGAAGTTACAAGGAGGTTATAGCACGCTTGTAACCCCCTTGCAACCTCCGTGAAACCCCGTGTAACACATTCCACACGCAGCTCCTGCGTACGGTTGACGTACGTAATTTTTTTCCGTCTATTTGCCCCACAAGTCGCATCATATATAAATTTTCAATAATTTACTATTATTACAGATTTCGAGCAATGAAAGCAACAATGATGCTTAACATATGAAACAGTATACAAATACCAAGATTTACCAGAAAAATGTCAGATGGATAAGTCACAAACAAGCAAAAGCCATAGAAATCTTCAAAATCAACAATTAATTGCAGAAGAATAATGATAAAATCAAGAGACTAACATGAATATATAATACACAGCTGCATATGTCATAACAGTATGGCTACAGAGCAGACACTATAATGATCTCTTTCTTCTCATTGGAAATATTAAATTTTCTCTAATTGAACCACTAATCTGCTCACAGGTTGAATTATACCTTCTTTGTCAATGATGACCTCCATAAGCATGGAACAACAATATGCAGCACAACCCATAAAAACTGCAAAATTCAAGCATTATGTGGGGATAAAAGTATCAAAAATCAGCTTCTACAAGAAGTATGGAACGCCTGTTCTAGGTCCCCTCATCTGATTGTTCTCCTCTGTTTCTGTGAAGAACTTCACCTCTCTCTCCTATAATCAATAGAAAATTTTGTCATATTTTCCTTCAAGTGGTAGATCACACAGACAAATATTCAGAAAATTGAAACTTTACACTATTACAGGGCACAGCTAGAAATTGGAAAAACACTTCTATGCATCTATCCAATATGGTATAAGAACTCCATTAAGAAGTCCACAGTTCCACAAACAAAAATGATAAAATTTAAAGGGGTATATGTACCACAATATTGTTATATAATCACTTATCTAACATCTATATCTGTATATTTATTTACATTACACCTAATATCTAAACCACATCCCATGAAAAGAGATATTTCACTTTAGATAAATTAACATTAGTGGTGGTGTTAACATGAATTAAATATTAGGAGGCCATACAAATATAAAAATTTAAATCTAAGATATGAAATACATAAACAGTGATATATGTGTAAATTTCCCAAATTCAAACAAGCTAATAGCAGAGGTGTGAAAAAATACCATGTTCTCATTGAAACTAAGTATAGAAGCCACATTTCCACATCTATAACAGTAATTTGGTGCAGACCAGACCTACAGGAACAACTTAATGATTACTTTTGCTGACTGAAATTTGCCAAAAGAATAAGCAGATTCATGACAAATATATATATATATATATATATATATATATATATATATATATATATATATATATATATATATATCAAGGTACACTTACAGTGACAAGGCCTTTGTCTTGGAACATGTACTTCAGACCTTCCTGGACAAGTTGATGTGCTCGGCAGACCAGATCAAGATTGTTGATATGATTAAACTATGAATTCAAACATAGTAAACTACAATTAATCAGAAAGAACACTTTTTTAGGGAGAATTGGCATCAAATCGTATGGTGTACCTCCGAAGTCACCCGAGAACCAAAAAGCCATCCTGCTCCACGTGGACTTACAGCCCATGTCTCTATCTCCTCAGGATCACTCCACATGAGATCACAAAATGGGCCCTCGTGAGGAATTTCACAATTTCGATCAATAACCCTCATCTGCAGCAATTAGGAATCAAGATGACTTGAAAATATAGGACGTATTCTATCTTTTCATAGCACAAATTAAGATATTTCACAGACATAATACCTAAAGCTAAGCTGCCCAAGAACTGCATTTGCTTGTTAATATCTCATTTTTGTTGGCAGCGCATGCAAACAAACAAACGTTGACAACATGAAGAAAGATTTACATACATACCACTCAATTCCTATGTATTTATATGTCTAAAGCCTAAACTTCAATTTTTAAACGCATACCAACTTATGCACGAAAAAGGTGAATTCCAGTTTTCTAACAGTTAAAATAGAGGTATTTTTTATGTGAAGTGAAAGATTTGGGTGATATAAATGTAAAAAGTAAATTTTAGGCGTAAAACATGAAGTACACATAGGAATTGGTTGGTATGTATATAAATACCCAGCTTACAGCTCTGGCACTTGAGCCTTGGCCCGCACCCAGAATAAATTCCACAACAGAAACAATTTTGACATGATTGACAAATCAACAATAAGAAAAGTAAAATTATACAAAGGTTGAATATAGCTTTCTTTAAATAATTTAGTTAGCTTCGGAGAGAATTTTATTTTAGGAATTTTTTCTTTCTTAATTAGTTATTAAATTGATGTTAATTATTTCTAAAATTAATTAAGATTACTATATTGATACAATTGTATGAAATTCATAATTATTATTAATAAAATCATTCAATCCACTCACATCACTATCACAAAAAGCTATTGACCGAAAAATCATTACTATCATAGTATTTCAAACAACTATGTTGGCATAATTTAGCTGAAAAACACTGGCATTAATCGATGGTATAACAAAACACAATAGAACCAAAGAATGATGTTATTAAATTACTTGCATTAAAAATTTTCTCATTCAATAAGCATTCTAAAAGAACACGCATGCTCTTTATCAAAAGACTTCAAGTTTAAAATATCTACCATTTTAAAATCAAAGCATATTTAGGGGAATACAATACCAAATTATGAAATCTGGGCAAAAGATTATGAGAAAAAAAAAGGGAAAATTACATGCACAACACTCAAAATTTTGCTATTTACAAAACTAGCACCCAAGTAACTTTTGTTTTAACTACCAAACCGATGCATTTATGCATGACAGGATAAAAATATTGTGATGTTAAAAATGAAAATTATGGATTGGGCTTTTATTGTGAATCTTGATATTTGAGTGAGAATTTGAAATATGGATGAAGGAGGGCTAGTCCTCACCCACAAAAAAAGGCAGGCATGAAGCCAGCGTTAGGGGTCTATGTGAATCTAGCCAGCTCAAACTCAAGTCCATTAAAAGCTTATGAGTCGACAAAAACAACTTTCAAACTCAGGTTCGAGCTATTAAACAAATCAGCTCAGTTAATGAGCTCAACTAAGATGTATAAAACTATGGTGCAAACGCTATCTCGATTCTCGAGTCAATGACAACTTTACTCAACTAGACCACATCCCTAGTTGGAGTATTTAACTGATCACTAATGTTAACCCGAGATATATCTATCGTTATTAAAATAATCAAGAAACAGATTTAACAACTCAAATAAAAGATCTATAACCTTCACTAGAAATTAATTCAAAATACAAATATATGGAAGTCGCCATGTTTGAAATTTATGCAATTGAGAAAAAATCAATATTATAACAATAGAGCAAAACAAAATCTCACTTTCAACTTTTAACTAAAAATAAAAATATTAACAAATAAAAAAGTTGAAAAGAAATTAAAAAAAGAAAAAGAAATGAGAAAAAATTGAGAGAACTGGTAGACATTCATTCCAATATTTATTCAGTATTTATATAATCTAAGGAGAGCATCTGATAGATAAGATACAAAAATTAGGTATCGTATGGACCCAATGCAAGCATTTCATACTTCCCACCAGACAAAGGAAGTCGACAACATAAAGCAATTCGATTGAACTCGATCAAAGACTAAATGTCATTAATTCCAGGATCAATTAAAAAAAGCCACCATCATCATGGCAAAAGCCTAGTGAGTGTGGATCCAATGCAAGCATTTCATACTTCCCACCAGACAAAGGAAGTCGACAAGATAAAGCAATTGGATTGAACTCGTTCAAAGATTATATGTCATTAATTCCAGGATCAATTAAAATAAGCCACCATCATAACGGCAAAAGCCTTAGTGAGTGTGGATCCAATGCAAACATTTCATACTTCCCACCAGAAGAAGGAAGTCGACAACATAAAGCAATTGGATTGAACTCGTTCAAAAACTAAATGTCATTAATTCAAGGATCAATTAAAATAAGGCACCATCATCATGGCAAAAGCCTTAGTGAGTGTGGATCCAATGCAAACATTTCATACTTCCCACCAGACAAAGGAAGTCGACAACATAAAGCAATTGGATTGACTCGTTCAAAGACTAAATGTCATTAATTCCAGGATCAATTAAAATAAGCCACCATCATCATGGGAAATTGTTGATTAGTCGATCCCAGATTAAAGTGCAATCTAAAGGAAAAATTTAAGTGTGAATGGAAATTCTTCCTTAGGATAAATAGGAGTGAAGCAGCGATCGTTTTATTCAAATGGCATCATCAAAGACATAGACCTTTCTCGAGAGGGCATGGCAGCATTTTCGCTTTTTTTGTGGAAGAATAGTTGATAAAACATACTTAGTTGCTTGAAGATCAAATTTTTCTCTATTTTGGAAATGTTTATGAAGAGAAGACAACACATCCAAATATTTCCAGAACAAAGTTATCTGAGGTAATAAAATGGAAAAAGAATTGTTGAAGACTTGTGTAGGACTCATAAACCCTAAGATCTCCATAGGTAACAAGTTTACTATGAGAGTAATTGTCAAAATTACATCACACAAATTTTCTTTTGAAATATTTTTTTTTAACAGGGAGAGCACTTATTATAGAATGGAGGTGGTCATTCTTTTATTCAGCTACTTTATTTTGTTGGGTTGCATTCACATAAAAGGACTTATATTATGTATTTTCCTTGAAGGTATGAGGACAGAGAATGGTTAAAATAATATTTGGCATCATTGGATCAGAAACTTCTAATTTCAATACCAAATTGATTATTGATCATATTGAATAAGGCAAAAAATAATATTTACATAACTTTTAGCTTTTAGTAAAAATATTCACAAGGGTGCAATTATCCAATTAAAAATACACAACACCAAAACTTACTTTATTTCATATACTCTTTTTTTGGATTTAGATTGCATCCCTCAATTTAAGAGGAACTCAAGACCAAAGGATGCATGATCCAAGGCAGCAAAATTATACAAAAGTTTCACAAGTTCTTATAAATGCAAGTCCAATGCTTGTAAGAGATGAATTCTCCCAAACTTCTCCAAATCTTCGACTGACAGTATTAAAATACATGTGAAAAAAATAATTGAATTTCACATGCACAAAAGTATTATCAAGCTATTTAATAAGCCACACGCACATACATGTCTCAAATCCATATTTGTAATCCCAAAATTAACTAAAAAACAACATTTAAAGTCTTAATCTGCTCCCGTGAAATTACATAAATGATCATTAATAAAGCTTCATCATCACCATTTGGTACATTCCTAGAAGCAGCTAGAATCACAACGAGCTAGGAGATAAAGACCATTGCAATCCTACAATCTTTAGCCACCAGATAAAGATGCAAAAACAATGACTACAATAATTCCAAGAAGGAAACAAAGCAGGATTTGTTAGGCATTAAACATAAAAATAGTCTGAATCTTCTAAAATAACAAATCAACTCTATACCGAGAAAAACAAAATTGAATAAAGAATCTATGCAAAACAATTGAACTTCATAAAAAAATTAAAATGATATCCTATGTAGAACGATCTCTTCACTGCACAAGATACATCTAATATCCATGATCAATAGCAGAAACATTTTTATCGCCAATTATAGCTTCTAGAATTAAATTAGAATTATCTGAAAATTTTAAGAAATTATGTATCAAAGATGAAACCAAAAGATATAAATAAACCGAGCTTTTTTGTCTTTTCATCCTTGTAAATGGTGTATTTTTGCTTTCCTTTAAGAACATGCGAACCAATCTAAATCAATTTAGATAGATTATTTTTATGTAACTTATATATTAAATAGATGTTTTGGCAACCCTCCCGTTGGATTTAGAGCAACCCTCAATTTTAAGAAAAACTGAGACCAAAGGGATGATATCATTGTTGTCCATGTAGAGGGAAACTATAGTTATATTCATAAGTACAACAAAAAGGAAAGAAATGTGAATAAAAGTTAAAACAATGAGACCAATGTGTGGCAGTACAACAATGAAGCCTCTAACAAAGCAAATAATTTGCAGCAGTGCAATAATAAAGATAGCAATTTTTAAAATAAAAGGAAGGGAAAAAAATAGAACTAAATCAATGAAGCACTGTAAGTACTAGGCAATGCAACGCAGAAAGATTCAGATGAAAATGTCATTAAGACGTGTACATTTTATATAATCCTAAGATAGCTTCTAATAAAAAACTTGCTTACAATAGTCCACGAATACATAAATTGTTAAAATAATAATTATACAATAGTTATAAAATACACAAATTGATGAGTAAGCAGTAATGATTTCAATGATCAAGGTGATGACAATTGAAAATTGAAAAAGAAAAGAGGGTAGGGTGGAAGGCTTTGAGTGGATCCTAGTTTGCAAAAATTATACAGAAGTTTAAAAAGAAGTTGACATAAATGCAAGTATTCTCCCAATCCCGCATGAAAACAAATGAATTACATATTCATTAAAATATTTATCAAGCCATTTAATAAATCATATATATATAAACGCCCCATTCATATCTTTAATCACAAAAATAACTAAGAAACAACATCTACCATCTTAATCTAATTGGATTCACCTGAAATTACATAGCTACATTGCTAGAAGCAGCTACAACCACACTGAGCTAAGAGCTAAGGACTATTACAATCCCACAATCTATTGCCTCAAGTTAAGATTGTGACAACTATCACTGCTACAATTTCAAGAGGGAATCAATGAAGGATTTGCTAGGTATAAGATAGTTAGAATCTTCTAAAATAAACAAACAATTCTACACACAGAAAAAAAAATAAAAAAAAACAACTGAAGGCAAGATAGTTGTACTTCATATTAACATATCCATGATCATCATATGTACATTGATCTCTTATTGCACAAGATACCTCTAATATCCACCTATCAATAGTGGATAATCGTATCATGGCCATCTGAGAATTATAAATAATGAATTGAAAATGAAATTAAAAGATTGAAAAAAAAAAGAAAAGAATCGATTGGTTCAAGAAATAAAGTCAACTCCAATATATTAAAAACAAGAGTAATGCTATTATTTTTTGGGATTTTTAATTTGTAAGTATTAATCATATATCACCTTCTCTGGATTCCACATATGCTTAGTAAACATCTTCAATAGTCTTCTGATTATCATAGTTAACAGCAAGCTTATGGCGAATATTGTCATGCAAATCAAATATATGAATAAGAAAATAAAAACAATATGCTAAATGTAAGGAAATGACAAAATTCATGCTCTCTAATAAATGTACTAAGTAGATATATAACAAAAAAAAGCACAAAGTTGTCTTCAAATAAGTAGCAAGCCACACGTCTATAACATGAATAAAATATATTTATAATACGGTGGACAACCTCCTTATATATAAGTAATTTAAATGATTCAATGATTAATCAAGTTGAATTATTTACCATTGGATCCAACAAAATTTTAGTATTGAATTTTAGGTTTGGCTGCAGGAGATAATCATTGATGAATTCATAGATAGTATATAATTTAACAATCTCAATAATGTTCTTCATAAATTTGCAAATTAAAATCAGACAGCCAAAAATAAAATCAATATCAGTTTGTTATTTTTCCAAAAACATAACATTGAAAGATAACATCTCAACTGGTCCTCAAGTGTAACGTTATTAAATTGTTACATTAACTCAACAATTTCAAAATTTCATAATTAAGGTGGTTTAAGTTCATAAATGATATCATACTTTATTTCTTTACTCAAGCTTAATTTAAGAATTAAGTTCATGGATATATTCTAACATAAAGTATGGATCAAGTTCTACGAAAAAAAAACAGGAGGAAAAAAAAGAGAATTATGTGAATGAAAGATTTTAGAAAGACTTCTGCCATTTTTTTTTTTTTTTTTCTGGTATTGTCGTCAGATTGATTCATGAGATCTCTACTGTTACCCAATTAATTTGAGTATTTTTTGTAACTATTATATAATTATTATTGGAAAGTTACATACATAGCACCCAATTCTTAAGGATTTACCTATCTCACACCAAAATTTTTATTTCTACACATAGCACTTTAGCTATGGATAAAAAGATGGATTTCACTATTAAAAGATGACAGTGAGTGCTACATTTCATAGGATGTTTGTAATTATGAAATTTTAGGAGTGAGATAGGTAAATATGGAAGTTTTGGGTGCTATGCCCCAATTATTATTCTACAAACCCATTAATTTGTGGATTATTATATTTTTTTCTGTTATTTTATTCCTCAATGTTGTATGTTTCCCATTAGAGGAACTCATAAGCAACACAAGAATGATAGCAATGAAAGCTCCAGCTTACAAGAAATATTAAAAAATATTAAGAATATCGAATTGGACGGAATCTACCAAATTTCATTAGATATATGTGCAGTAATGGAATCTACCAAATTTCATTAAGATATGTGTGGTATTTATGTAATTAAAAGAGCTTCTAATAAGAACATACAATATTAAGGAACAAAAATAATAATAATAATAGAAATTTATAATAATCCGCAGATTAATGAGTTGGCAGAATAATAAATATATAACAATTACAAAAAATACAAAAATTAATGGGGTAACAGTAGAGATCTCATGAATCAATATGGTGACAATCCCAAACAACAACAAGCCTTTATCCCACTAAGTGAGGTCAGCTACATTAATTCTTTTTCTCCATTATGTCATATTGAGCGTCATATTTTCATTTAATTCTAATAAATTAAAATCATTTTTTATACAACTGCCCAAGTACTATGTTGACAATATAAAAAGAAAAAAAATGGTAAACGTCTCACAATGGCTCTGTTGACCTCACTTTTTGTCGAGGTTTAGTATTCCTCCTAGATTTAGGATTCTAGCCTCAGGAGCTTCCCCGACGATCCTAGATTCCTAGCGATGGGACCCACCTCGTTTTAGAGTGTCGGAAGCCACCGTTCTTCTTTGAAATCCCGTACGAGATTCGTACCGCTAGTCATATGCGAGTCGAAATTGATGTCGGGAGTTCGAATTGAGTCCTATAGGACACTGGACATTAGGACGGCACTCGTGCACATCTTACACGCACGCATTCGATCGATCGGACTCGAGTCGAGCTTTGCGACGATACCGAATTTCGACGCAATTTTGACGCGCTCGTCGACGATGTTGCCCAGAACGACCTCGGACAACGAAACGCAATCGCGCCGATGCGTCCGGAATGTCGATTTCACTTAAAATCAACGTTAAGCTTGCGACGATAGCTGTCGGAGCAAAACTCGTAATTTAAGTTTTTTTTTAAATTAAAAAAATATATATTTTAAAACTTCTTTTAAAAGAATAAATAAATAAATAAATAAATAAATAACCTAATTAAACAAAATCTGCCCTAACTCTCCTCACGCCCGACCGGTGGCTTCGTCTCTCCCGCGCGAGTTCCCTGGAACCTTCGTCCCTCCCGCGCTCGAGCGTGCTTTCTGACAGCCATTTGCTCCTCGAGCCGCTCGTGATAGGCCCTATCCTTATCCCTCGAGCAACTTGCGGCACCTCATGCGTGCGTCCCTACCGAGCTCTGCTCCCTCCTGCGACAATCGCGCCTCGGTCCACTGCGCCCGATCCCGTAGGTTGAGCTCTTGACCTCTGCTTCCCCTCCTCTGCCTATTTAAACCCCATTTTGGGATGAAATTAGGGCCGGCCGAATTTCATCTTGGAGGGAAGTGCTTGGTACTCGAATCCTTGCTTTGTTTGTATGCTCTACATTGTACGGTAACCTCCTTCCTCCCCTCTATTCTTCTCGGTTTGGCCAGGGAGGACTTGTATTTTGTGCTGCTGATTTGGTTCTCACTGTTTCTTGTTTCGTTGGGAACCTACATGCCATGGAATGTTTTTTTACTTGGTTGCTTAAATGATGATTCCTTGCTTTTCCCCCATAGTGGCATGCTAGTAGGTTGTTATGTTTAATTTGAGGGCTTTATTACATGAAGCATGTGTAGGAGTAGGGAATGTGGTATGACACTAGTTCCTTCCTTTGCTTTATTTGTTTAATATGGTGGAAGTATAGCATGACATTAGCTTCTCTTTTCTTTTATTTTCGAAGCAAGTTGAGTTTGATGTAATATAATTTTGGGGCAGAATCGGCCTCTCTTGCTAGCATATGGGAAGATTGGGTTTAAATGTTCTAAACATCATTCTTTATAAAGAAAAATGCATGCTTAGCAGGTGTTGGGAAGGAAATCCTATGTGTGTTCTTATTTAAAGCAAGTCTTAGTCTTTTACGTTTGATATATTAAAGGCATGTGTTTAAGGCAAGGGTTGGTCTCGTATGCAAGCATGTTAAGATAAATATTGAGATGTTCCTTGCTCACTTTAGCTTGATATGAAGCAGGGAAGGATTTACTTAGATTTACATACATGTGAGGCTCACTTCTTGCTCCTATCTCTTCCTTATCAAAAAGCATGTCGAGATGGATATTAGGATAGTTTCTTTGCTTACTTTGGTTTGGCATGAAGCATGGAAGGATTCATTTGGCTTTTTTTCAATATGCGTGTGGGGCTCGGCTTTTGCCCTTTGTAAGCTTTTCTTTATAAAGAATGGCGTGTTGGAAAGAAGCTTAGTTCGATTGGAGAAGCTTCATGTTTGTTCTTATATAAAACATATTGTGGCTCTATGTTTGGAAAGTTTGGAAACTTAATCTTTGGGCTTCTTGCATTCTAGCCTTCGTGAAGCATGATTAATTAATTTGAAAGATTTTCATGTTCATTCTATGCTCTTTCTTATTAGCAAGCATATGGTAATTGAGCTTTTAAAGATATGTATGTGCTTCATTTTAATTGAGCTTTCAAGGAGAATTTGCTTCGACTTTACATTGAATTTGGATTTAACTATGGTTGAAGTTGATTTTAGCCTCATATGGCTCGGGTTTTGTTAAGTCTGTTATATTCGTTGTTCGAATTTAAATCGAGCTTAGTTTTGGCTTTATATGGCTCGGTTTTGTTGGAGTCTTGCTACATCTTTTGTTTTGAGCTTAATTCTAGCCGGATTTCGGCCCTGTGTGGCTCGATTTTCAATTAGTCTTCTTGTACCCATGTTTTGATTCAAGGCGGAACTTATTCCCCAACCCGACTATGGCTCGGGTTCGATTCTATACGGGTTCGGGTTTGGCTCCTTAGCTCTCTTTTGCTTTGGCTTTGAGTGGGGAATGCTTGTGACTTGATTTTATCGTTGGTTTCTAGCCCGACTATGGCTCGGGTTTAACTCTGTGTTGGAGTTGTTGTAGTTTGGAGTTGGGTTGATTTATTTGGCTCGGTTGGGTGCTTAATGGTGGCTCGGGTTTGATCTTATTTAGGCTCGGGTTGAAGCTTTGGTGCTCTCGGTTTTAATTTTGTGTTGGGAGGATTTGTTTCATTTGGGATTGGACTGATTGTTGGCTAGGTGGTGGCTTGGGCTCATGCTTTGAGTTAGCTCAAATGTGGCTTTATGTGAATTCAAACTCAATGGCTATTTGATGAATGCTTTTATATGCTTTGTTATGAGCTTGGAATTGAGCCGATTTTATGGGGTTTGTCCTCTCATTGGGGATTGGTCGTGAGCCTCATTATGATGATTTGGAGTTTAGGGAGGGCTTTACCTTTGGCTGCCCCTTTATTCTAGCTTGGTCGAACCCCATCAAGGCCTTCTCTTTTTATTTGATGGATGGATTGATTTGTGCTTGGCTTAACTTTAAGCATATGAGAATGGTGATATTACTTACACACTTAGCTTAAATTCATTTCACTTGGTGGCTTGGCTTCGATGGTGGAAATGGTGGTGTTTGGTAAGGTCCTTATTTGAGCTCGAATATTTGGTGAGTTCTTTGCTTGCTTTGCTTGGTGAGTTTGGAGTTAGCTTGAAATGGTAGGGGAGCTTGTACATTCACTTGCTTATGCATTTGTATCTTGGTGATTCTCCTCTATCATTGTTGTGAATTTGACCGGAGTCCGAGAGTGGTCCTACATGGGAAGAATTGTATTTCAAATGATAAAGAATTAGTTGAGGATCGGAGGACTTGGATTCTAGTATTGAGTACGGGGCTTTAGTCGGTTTTCTTCGAGTCACTTTTCTTTTCTTTTCCGGTTTGATTTGTGGATTCTTGAACGATTTTCGAAGGTCATTGCTTTTGATTCGATCCTATCTCGAATGCGAGGATACCGTTTCGAGGACAATCCAATCGTGCCCAAGTGAGAAAATGACGTCCTCGGGACCGATTCGAGGATCTCAGGCCATGCTTTCGGCGTCATTGTTACATGTTTTAGGGGCGAGTAGATTAATCTTCCGCCGTTGTGGTCTTTCCTGGACTTGGAGGTGGGTTAATCTCCTCTTCGTCCCCTCCTTATCGATTTACGCGTGTTTTCCGCTTCACTCGGAGTCGGTTTTGTTTTGTTTTGTTTTGGGGCGATGACGGCGATGATGCGAAAAGCGCGCCGGTGATAAAGTAGAATGATATCCCATCCTACGACATCGGGACTCGCTCAGGGCCCGGTGAGCCGTAGGATGACGGTATCGTTCACTGCATACTGAGACAAGCGGGGCACCGTCATGCCTAAGATTGTTAGCGATCATTTACCCTACGAAATGATCGACTCGTGGACAATTATATTTTTCAAAATCGATAAAAATACGATACTTACGTTTCGCAACAAAAATATCTTTCCACCACAATCAAAAAAATTGATAAACTCTCTTTTACGTATCGAAATCCATATGCATGCTTAAAAATATAAATTTCAAAGCTACGTTATAAAATTTGATTGTCAAACTATTGATTATCGATCTTAGGTGGGGAACACTCTCACGAGTTAGGTTTAGTTGGACACCTTCTTGCTGAGTAGATGGGGCTTTATACGCTCGTGTGACGAGTAACGCTCGACGACCGCTTCGAGCGATCTTACTACCGGTTCAAGCCTAGCTTGAGCCGAAGTGCTTGCGGTTTCTTCGGGTTTTCGTTTGATTTTTGATAGAGCACTCGTGGTCTTTTTAGGATTTTCTCGGAGTTTTGGTGACTTTTACTACTTTTCTCGAGCTTTCTAGTTGTGGGTCGATCACTTTGTTTTCTTAAGTTTTTCGAATGACCTTTTATTTTGCTTGCTTGGCTTTCATGTGGCACTTAACTGCTTGGTAGACGAAAGAAAATAACGGCCTCCGGAGTATACGGGTTTGTTTACGTTTGCGCATGTTACCTTCTTTATACTCTGCTTGCTGCATGCTATATCTTGTTAATTGTCATTTTTATACTTGCTTCTTGCATCTTTATCTTAGTTATTGTCACTTTTTATCATTCTTCTTCGTATGCATCTTGTTTAATTGTCACTTTTGTCTATCATACTGCTACTGCGTGTTGTTCTATTTAGCGACGTTACGTTATATCATTGTTGCGTATGTTTTTCTTCTATTCTTGTCTTATATACATATCCTCTTATCAGTAATCGTATAACACTTAAACATACTTTGCATAGGATGTTTAGGAGAACTCGACCATAGAGCCACTGATTGAACATTTTAACTCGCCACGCTAAAACTCAACCTCTTACGTGAGGAGCTTGGAGTTACGGTGAGCAGCACGACCATCTTAACAACAAAACACGTCTAGTCAATTAAGCCATTCCTTAGTTAAATAACAATCCATAGGATTTCGAGGTTGTTCGGCTAGTGCAACATAAATCCTCAGCCTTTCTTGGCCTTTTATAATTTCTAGTATAATATAATGCTCGACTCGTTTTAGGATTTTGAGGTTGTCGTTCGTTACGACCTAAATCCTCACATCTTCGAAGTCTATTCGTGTGATCGTTTCACACGAATGTAAGTCCTAATTAAATAAAATTAGCAGGATGAAACCTATAAATAATATCTCCTAAATCAAAGCCAAATCATAGGATAGCTGGAAGTCGTCGAGGTTCGCTCTGGATCTTTGACAACCACTGGCTCTTCCTCCTTTGGATTCTACGATAAATGTTCAGATTTGAGTCGATCCCTTTCACACCTCTTCGTCAGATTACGTTGAAAAGTCCTATCCTTTTGACCTCCTTGAAGATAATATTTCACGATTTTTATCGAGAGTTTTCTTAAGTGATTTTGATCATTTAAGATGTAATTAATTATGAGAACACACTTTATAGGAAGCATTTTCCGAACCCAATTTAAAATAAACACTATTTAATTCTTCGTATTAAATAGGGAATTTGTCGACAAATAAATTGGTTTTGCGAGCCAAACGGACGTCATATATTCTTAGTTTATTTGATCGAGCGCTACCGCTCAAGTCTTGTGTTTGTCTTTCGGGATAAGTGCGTAGACTTGAGGTGTACAGCTTCTTTCATTCAGACTATGAAAAATATGAGTCGGTTGACTTCCTTCTTTTCGTTGAAGGATCCTTCCGAAGCGGGCGACGGGATTCCGATTCCGGCGACCGACAGCTTCTTACGGGCACTTCACGCACAAAACAACGCCGACAGGCTCCTAACTGGCTAAAATTATACAAAAATTTCACAAGTCACCGTGTATGCAAGTCTAATGCTTGTATGAGATGGCCTCTCCCAAAATTCTCCCAATCCCACCCTTAGCCAGATTAAAATCCCATATGAAAAAGAATGCATTATATACATATCATGCCTCAAATACAAATTTGTAATCACACAAATGACTAAGAAACAACATCTATCATCTCAGCCGAATTGGATTCCCTTGAATTTACATAAATGATTGTCATTAAAGCTTTGTCCTACTGCTACAACGCCAAGCAGCTACACTACGATGCCAAGCAGCTAAAATCTCAATGAGTTAGAAGCTAAAGACCATTACAATGCGTCATTCTTTAGCCATTAACTAAGAATGTATAAACTATCAATATTGAAATTCCAAGAAGGGAACATTAAAGGCTTTGCGAGGTATAACATCGGAATAGCTAGAATCTTCTAAAACAACCAATTAATTCTATACATACTTAAAGAGGAAAATCAACTAACAAATCTTGGCAAAATAATTGAACTTCTTAAAATAGCCATGATTATAATATGTAAACCAATTAATTCACTGCATAAGCCACCTCTAATATCAACTATCAATATTGTATATGATTCTCTGACTAATTATAGCTTCTGATATAAACTAGTACAGATAGTTTAGAATTATACAAATCATGTATTAAATATGAAAATAGAAGGTGAAAAAAAAGCAAAGAATCTATAGCATTAGTTAATGGTTCTTGATGTAAACTCAAATCTATTAAAAAACTAAAATAATGATAAATTTTATGGGGGATTTCTAACTTGCATTTATTAATCTCAACTTATTGTATAATTTTTTATGAACATGTTTTTCTAATACATAATTTCTTAAGGGATAATGGTTAGAACCTTTCTAAGTATAGACAAAACATAATCTTTTCGCCTTCTTTGGATTTCACATATTCTTTGTTAACATCTCTAATAGTCTTCAGAGTGCATGGTTAATAACAAGCATTCGGCAAATATTGTCATGTAAATCATACATATGAATAAGATAATAAAAGGCACATGCTACATGTACAAAAATGGTAAAATTCATGCTCTATAAAGGATATATTAAATAGTAATAATGCATAAAATTGAATAAATAAATAAATAAATATTAATAAGATACCACAATTTATGATTAGTAGCAAACCACATATATATGTATAACTATAAAAAAGATATTTATTACACAGTGGGCAACCTCCTTAAGGAGTCCTTAAATGCAGGTAATTTAAATGATTTAATAAATAATCAAGATGAATTATTTACTATCGGATCTATCCATATTTATAGAGTTCTGAATTCGGGTTTACTAGGAGGAAGTTGTCATTATGTAATTCTTAGATAGTAAATAATTTAACTTTCTCAATAACATTCTTTATAAATTTGTAAATTAAAAGCAGACAACCAAAAATAAAATCAATATCAATTTTATTATTTTCAAAGACATGACATGAAAAGATAACCTCTCAATTGTTAAATTATTAAATTGTTAAATTAATTCAACAAATTCTAAATATAATTAATTCAATTTTCATAATTAAGAATCTGTTTAGCTTCAAATTGTGGTCATATGTTCATATGTAATATCATAGTTAATTTCTTTGCTAAACCATGATTTTAGGTTAAAATTCATGAATGTATCTAAAATAAATTATGGATCAAATTCTACAATAGGTTTGGATGTAAAATCAAATGAAGGATAATTCTGTAAGAACATTTTTTTTGCATCTAATTCATCATTTAAAGAATATTCAAAGCTACCATTTCTTCAATAGAATCGAATTTAATCACACATGGTACATATGTCAGCATGTATTTAACAAGCATTAAGTGAAAGATAAAGAACTTTTCCTTGAAACATTAACTGAAGGTGCAGTAATCTTAGATGAAAATTTTATAATATGTTCAAGCTTAAAACTCTAAAAAATACCACATATATTTTCTCTGGAGAAGCTTAGCTTACTTAATGCTTAAATTTCTTGCATAAAACCTTTACTAAACCATAAAAATAATAATTTTAGACCAAATTATATTTGGCTAAGAAATCCTCAGACACATTATAGGCAGCTTATTTAAAAAAATTAAGCATGCAATTGAATTCGACAAGATTACAAATGACAACTTTTGTTCCGTAAATATATGGTTCACATCAACTCAAGTAACTTTCGTTTTTGTACAATAATTCACCAAAATAGTGTAGCAAATACTAATAATTTTTAAGCAAATTTTACTCTTTGAAAATTAGATATATTATACCTTTCAAAAAAGTTCCTATAGATTATCTTTCCAATTAGAAATATAAGCCTTCATCGAATGTAGGAATATAATTTTTAACTTCATGATTGTGGGGAGAAAATCTTTATCCTTATCATCGTAACCCGATTTCTATAAGTAGAGATCCATGACTTGTTTAAAGATCATTCATTGATTGAACATCAATATCCTATTAATAAATTTATGCATGAGGACAATAGAGTGTTAATTTATATAAAGAAAAGAAAACCCGCTGTGAGTTCTTCTACATTAAAGTAATAAATAGAATTGAGTATAGCAAAAATCATGCATGTGGAATTTGTTGTGATTGAAAGAAATTTAATTTTAGGAAATCTAACTAGACATAATCTGCTTTTGTTTGAAGAAATAATTTAAAAAAATTAAAGGTGACGAATGGAAATATCAAAAGGGGAAGTACCCAAAAAAAGTATGTCCTACGCTTGAGTCTCTCCTTGAATTCAAGTCTCACACTTGACCAATGATTGAAATCTTAAAAACAAATGAAAAAAAAAATAGAAACTATTTTACTGCCCAAAGGAAATTTTATTCAAGTCATCATTAAATTTGTGCAAGACTCAAACTCTTATTTATAATAACAAAAAATAGCTAAGAAATAACCTCAAACCACTTGAAACAACCAAATTTCCTAAAAACTACAAAAATATCGCTAACAAAAGCTTCAACAGTTTCTAATCTAATGTTCAAATCCCCAATACCCTCTCAAAATAAATTAAAAAAACTGGCAAGGAGAAAAATGCCAACATGCTTGTATCAAATTGGAATGAGCATTTAAATACGAGTTTCATATAAAAAAGATGACCGCTAAATTATAATCTTTGGATAAGCAACATCGAAAGAGTCAGATCGTTATCTGGAGCTTCAAACAAATATAAGAATGCATCATTCATTATAAAAAATAGCAAGATTTACATACATACCACTCAATTCCTATGTATTTACATTTCCAACACCTAAAATTTAATATTTACACATATACCACCTTTCCAATGTATAAAAAGGTGTGTTTCACTCTTAAAAGTAAAAGAAGCGGTATTTTCATGTGACATGAAAGCTTTAGGAGTTATAAAAGTAAAATACAAAGCTTAGGCATTAGGTGTGTAAATACATAGGAATTGGGTTGTTTGTATGCAAAATGCCCCAAAAAAGTAAAAATGATAGCAACATAAAACAATCTAAACCTAACCTGATCAATAGTTCGGATATCAGGAGATAAACCACCGTGGACACACAGCACCTACAATTTCAAAAATAAGTGCCATTAAACATCAATATAAACCCAATATAGAGGAAATTTTAGAGACAAATAGTTATTTTTGAAGTAGATGCAGAATAGGGAAGTGGTTACCGTTCCATCAATAATTGCTGACAAGGTAAGGTAGTCAAAAACATCAGTGCAGTATCTCCATGCATTAGCATTCCCGTACTTTCTCTGGCACTCATCATAAAAACCATAGACCTAGAGAAAGCCGATGTAAAACCATTAAAAAGAAAGCACAGAAGAAATGAAATTATAAAAAAAAAAAAATCTGCAAAGTTAGCTCAAGCTCATGAAAGACATACTGCATAACAATGCTCGTTAATATGCTAAAAGGTATAATTTATTACATCCAGAAAAAGAAGAAAAGCACACAAGGCTCATTGAAGCCTATTCATAATTGAAATCATGTACCATTCTGAATCTAATATCACAAAACAGTAATTCTACTTGAAAAAGTGAAAATACTGGATTTATAACAGATAACAACAACAAAACCTTTATCCCACTAAGAGCCCGTTTGGAAGAGTAAATTCGCGGTGCGGCGCTTCCCCGCACCGCGAATTTGCGGCAAAGTCGCTGGCGAAGCGACGAATCGCGGCGCCCTACCTCGAATCCGCGTTGAAAGCGGACAGCGGGTTATACCCCGCGGCCCCGACTTTCGACCAGCTTCGCTGGAAAAATTTCCCGCAGGTGCCCTCGCCCCGCTGCTCTCCCCGAACTCCTCTCTGCCCTATCCCTTCTCGCGACTCGACTGGTCTTCTTCTTCCTCGACCGACTTCGATCTATCTTCTTCCTCCCTTCCTCCTAGATCTGTCCCTCGAAGGGTAAGAAGTTCTTGTTCCCATCCTCCTAGATCTGCTGCTGTGTATAGATTTCGATCTGGTATTTTTGGGCTTTTGCTCCGTTTGCATACAATGTTCTTGTGATTTTTTTGGGCTTTTGCTCCGTTTGCATACGATGGAATATTATGGATTCTTGAGGTCATTAGAAATGGCTTCTTATGCTTGGATAGTTTTTTGGGGCTAATCTCTCATAATGCTAATCTCTATTACATAGTTTTCTTTTGCAATGGAATTTTTGGCATGGTTTTGGGGCTCGGCTTGCTTGCTTTAGCTCCTACCAAAGAGCCTACTTCGATGTATTGTGGTCTTCTCTTTGGCAATTTTGGTGATTTCTCCGTCTTTCTTGGTTCTTTGGGTTGGTTTATGTTTGTCAGATTTTTGAACAGATATTGCAGATACTCACTTGATCTTTATTTTCGTTGGCCTTGTTTTTAGATTTAAGCTTGATTTCGAATTGTGTATGTGGAATTGTGTATTTGTGTGTGCAGTGGCTAATCGTTTTACAAAGTGGAGTGCAGTGTGTGCGGTTGAATTGCGTGTGTGTGTGCGGTGCCGGTGAAGTGCGGTGGAATTGTGTGTGTAGTGCGGTGTGTTTGTGGTGAAGTGCGTTGTGTAGTGCCTCGTGTGTGTGTTGAATTGTGTGTGTGGAATTGTGTATTTGTGTGTGCGAGTGGCTAATCGTTTTACAAAGTGGAGTTGAATTGAGTGCGAGTTGAATTGAGTGTGTGTGTGCGGTGCTGAGTGAAGTGCGGTGGAATTGTGTGTGTAGTGCAGTGTGTTTGTGGTGAAGTGCAGTTGTGTAGTGCACTTGTGTGTGTGTTGAATTGTGTGTGTGGAATTGTGTATTTGTGTGTGCGAGTGGCTAATCGTTTTACAAGCCGAGGTGCGGATCTCAAATTTCTAAAATGCTATTCCGATGGGTATTAAATTGATGATTTTTAACTATAAGTTCTATGATTATTAAACTTGAAAGAATATCTCAAGTATGAATGTTTAGTTTAATGAAGTCATCATTTACAAAATATGAGTTCAACAATGTTAGGAAGGAGGAGCTTCACAAGCAAACAAGTTATTTTTAGCTTGAATCCCATGCTTCTATGGAAGCTGAATAGGTTTTTGCTTATAAATTAAATCGGTGCAGAGACAGACAAGTTGCCTATGCTTTATAGGTTGTTACATTATTTGTTAAGGAAGTGCAGCTGTGTAGTGCCGAGTGTGTGTGTTGAATTGTGTGTGGAATTGTGTGTGTAGTGCAGTGTGTTTGTGGTGAAGTGCAGCTGTGTAGTGCAATGTGTGTGTGTTGAATTGTGTGTGTGGAATTGTGTATTTGTGTGTGCAGTGGCTAATCGTTTTACAAAGTGGAGTTGAATTGAGTGCAGTTGAATTGAGTGTGTGTGTTCAGTGCCAACTGGAATTGTGTGTGTTGTTGAATTGCGTGAGGGCTGCCAGCATTTTCTAGGAGCTGTACCCGGCTGGGTGCTTGAGGGTGGCTCGGGTTTGCCCTTGTAATGGAGCTGCCACAGAATGGTCAATTTATTATTTCGTGATGTAACATTGTGCTGTGCTGTGTACTTCAGTGTAGTGCAGTGCTTGAGGGTGGCTCGGGTTTGCCCTTGTAATGTAACCCTGTGCTCTGTTGTGTAGTTGAGTGTAGTGCAGTGTTGTGTAGTGTAGTTTAGTGCAGTCAGGTGTAGTGCGGTGCAAATGTAAAAGCAATGTAAATGTTCAAAAGTTTCAATAATGAAAATATAATGCTCCTTTCCGTGGACGTAGGTCAATTTGGTCGAACCACGTAAATTTTTGTGTTCCTTTACCTTAAGTAGCATTTCAAATTTATTATTTCGCAATTAGTTGGACTTTCATATGTTTGTTGATTTATTTCATATTTAAAGATATTGTCGACTTGTGTTCTATTATTAGTATGGCAGTAAGAACGAGAATGTGCCACTCCCTGCACTTTGGGAGAATGACATAATATTAATTTTCGCGATGTATGCATAACGGAAATCGAAAGAAGCGATAGACCAAACTCTTTCTTCAATGAGGAAGAGTCAGTGAAATATAAGTAACAAATTTTAGGGAGAACTTACGAGCGAGGGATTACGACAGATACGCACTTAAAAAATAAATGCTGACCAACTAAAGAAAGAATTGAAACTTTGGAAGGACTAAAACAGAGATCAGTAGGCTAAGTCGAGATCCGTCAAGATGAATTATTCATTACTGAAGAATGATGTGGTTGAAAGGCTAACGATAAGACATCATTGAATTAGTTTTCTTTGCGTTTGCACCACTCTAATAAAAATTATTTATTCTTACAGATTTATCTACTGGCGAGGAAGTTCAAAACAATGGGATAGAACCGAAGTCGAGGAGAAACTCGATCGAATGTTTAGTGGGACAATAGCACGAGGAAATACGCGATCTGCACTAGCCAAACAATGGTTGATACAACCCCTGAGGAGGCCGCTGTATAACTTTCAAACGATTCAGCAGAACTGCGCATATACGATCAAACTGAAATGCAATCTACAAACCGAATTCTGGTAGAACAATTAACTGATATTTCTCAGTTGGTTTGGCTTCTCTTATCAGTTTAGCAAATAATATGCTAAAACCAGTCGATCCAACTTTCTACGAGGCACGATGAAGATTCTTAATGATGAACGATACATGCTAGTATTTCGAGATCCGAATGTTAACTACAATGATTTTTTAATAGAATGGATTACATATTGATATGATTACTTTTTCTTAAGGATTGCGTCGGCGCGATAGATGGAACGCACGTTCATGCGGTAGTGCTCGGATAACGAGAAAGTAGGCTTTTATCGGTCGTTACGGTAGAACAACTCGAATATTATGGTAGTTTGTGATTTCGACATGTGCTTTACATTTGTATTGGCTTGGATTGAGGCGGCGTATCATGACGATGAGACTCTTTAAAGATTCTTCTAAGAAGCAGAAGTACTGATTTCCTCACTCACCACTGCCGTAGCGTCATTTATAATATTAAAAGTTGATGTTTTTGTTCATATACCTAACTATACTTTATATCATTACAGTGAAGTATTATTTGGTAGATGTTGCATACTTCATCTGCAGAAGAGTATCTTAACCCTATCCCGATACGAGATATCGCATTCCAGGATTTTGAAAGAAGTAGTAATCGCACTGAAGGACTAGAAAGGAGTTGTTTAATAAGAGACATTCGTCCTGAGAGGCGTTATTGAGAGAACATTCGGATTTTGGAAGAAGAAGTGGGTCGTTCTTCGGGATATGCCTCCTTATCCGTTCCAGACAGCAGTGCGGATTGTGTTAGCAATCTACGGCCTCGCATAACTATATCGAGCGGCATCCAACTCGGGCTGATGTTGATTTTGACGAGAGTTGCTACGAGTCGACGGTTTACGAGGACCAGCATTGAGCCGTCTCAACCAGCGGGAGGATGACGATAGTGCACCAATCCGTACGAAAGAAGGGGAGGTGCGAATGAAATGGCAGCGACTTCGAGCGGACATTACTCGATTGTTAGTTGGAGAGTGAGTGTTTTTTTACGATGCGATGTCGATCTTTACATTCTTTCGAAGACTTTACTTCGCATTATTCTGCAATTCTACACACTAGATTGATTCTTTTCATTTTGTTTGACCATTTGACACTCAAACTAATTAAGCTTGCATATGTGCTTGCATTTCGAGTAAAAATGAGCTCCAACACGTCGAGCTATCTCTCGCACGAGTCGTATGTCGACTGTGGGTTGCGGACATCTCTTTGACATCACGCGTCAGCCGCATAGCTTTCGACGAAAGTTTTATGCTCGTCCTCGAGACATTCCAGGATCGATGTCGTTTTCTTTCGATTGGCGAGATAGTTCTAGATTTTCACGAGTCGACGTTGGGGAGTGTACGACCACGACGGAAGACGCGATGAAACGGGAGTTACGGATTCCGAAAGCCAAAGTGAACGTCGTTATATTGTTGGTTGTTGTTGGAATAGTTCTTCGGTTTTTTTTCACTCTATCTACTGTCGTTACGTGTTTGAGAGGAGTATATGTTTCTTTGTAGAAGCTACTATGATTATTTTGAGATTTCGTGATCGTTCTATTCATTGTGTTATTAAATTTTTAATATAATTTGAGCAATCTATTTAAAATATTTTATAAAGCTCGTAAATGTTTTATTAATACGAACAACGCTTTTAAAATTATAAAATTTTTAATATATATATATATATATAATTTATTAAATTTAAAAGATAACCAGGTTCGTTAATATTTTATTTTTAAATTAAATTAAGATATACTCGATGCTTCGTAAATATTTTGTTAATATACTTAAACAATTTAACTTATATATAGTGAATTATTGAATTGAATCGATAATTCACTATATATAGAAAATATATATTAAAAATATAAAAATAAAAATTCTAATTTAAATTTATTAACTTGTATATTTAAATATAAAATTTTTCAAAAAAAAATTATTCCACTTTCGAATAATTGATCCTACATAAATATATTGAAATATTAAAACGAATTCTAATAAATAGAGGCGATTGCAGTCATTTCTACGCACTGCTTGTTCCCACAACATGCAATGAAACAGACAAGCAGCTTTCCACGATTAGCTTCCACGTTGCTAACTGCAAAGCATAGCAATTGCAGATTCTGTAGCAAGATACTGTGCTTCCAAACAGGCCCTAAGTGGGGCTGGCTACATGAATCCTTTTTCTCCATTGCATCCTATCTAGTGTCATATTTTCATTTAATTCTAATAAATTAAGATCATTTTTTATATACTATGCCCAAGTCTTCCGGGGCCTACCTCTGCCTTTCTTAACATAAGTTGAATCTAAAACATCTACTCTTCTAATCGGATCATCCTATGATCGACATTTAATGTGACTAAACCATCTAAGACGACTCTCTAACTTTTTCCATCACTGGAGCTATACCAACCCTATCACGAATATATTCATTTCGCATTTTCTCTCTAAGGGTAAGCCACTTATCCACCTAATCATTCACATCTCCGCAACACTTCACTTAGTTTTATATTCCTCTTTTAAAGGCCAACATTCAGCGCCATAGAGCATTGCAGGTCTCACTACCATCTTATAAAATTTTCCTTTCATTCTAAGCGGTACTTTTCTACCACACAATAAGCCTAAAGCATTCATCCACTTCAACCAACCAACTTGAATTCTACATCAATATCACAATCACTGTGAACAATAGACCTGAGATATCTAAAGCGTTCACACCCTTTAATAATTTGATCACCCATAGTAACATTTAGGTATTATGATTTCCACATAAGGGATCAATTGGAACCAATTTACAATAATGCGGGTACTAAGTTGGAGCATTATAAAACACTTGAACTAAATTGGCCACATCGTCTGGAGATCATTTTGAGATTTACATTTCTAGCTCCATGAGTGATGCGGGTGCGGGCTTCATCCCGTACGGATGCGCGAAAACAGCCAGCCAGTTGAACCTGTTGCCATAAAGAGGCCGGTCTAGTGGACTGGCTGGACTGAACGAAATTTGTATTGGGTTAGACTACCTCTAACGTCCAAATTTCAAGAAGCAAGTTTCAACAAGTTTGAAAAGAACCCCAAATTTTCCAACTCCGAGAATTCGATCGAAATAATTTTATAAAATTCTATGCATGAAATCGATCAATTCCATATAAATTGTTATGGAGAGTGATGAACGGAATGAGAATTATGCAATTTTGAAGTTATGAACTTAACTAAATAAATCAAAATATTACTTAAGCCTTAATACCTCCCTAATTCCCGCAGCACTGTAGTTAACCGACCTTCACTCCCTTTTATTTGCGGGTTTTGGTCAATAGAACCCTATTGAGCTCTGCATGCCTTTCCCCTCTCACGATTCCCCTCTCCTTGTTCGTTTCACGTGCGACTAAAATAAAGCCCTGCAAACCTTGCTACAGTACAAGAGGCGTGAGCTAGCAAGTGAACCGAGCGGTATAGGGAAGTCGTAACTCGGCATTTTAGGGCTTCGGCGTGATTTTGGTAAGTGTGAAACCCTTTCTCACATCATTTGAGACCTTCATTTCCTTCTCCACATTGCCCCGTTTTTCGTGCACTTTTAATTTTGGTAGCTTTCAGAGGAGTTGAACTCAAGTCGGAAGCATCGAAAGTGATTTGAAAGCTTTCGTACAGGTTTTAACACGAAATCGGTGAGGAGAGAATGAAGATTAAGTTGTTGTAAAAAGTTGGGGAAAGAAAATAGGTGTTTTTAGAAAAGTAAATTTAATTTGAGATATGCTTTGGCAAATAAGTTACGATTTGGGTTAATGCACATTCTGCATCCAAATTTTATAAATTCCTATGATATTGTTGACCTCGCTTTCGATCGCGCTCGCGTCAAAATTTTGCGACGATACCAAATTTCGACGCAATTTTGACGCGCTCGTCGACGAGGTTGCCAGAACGACCTCGGACGACGAAACGGATCGCGCCGATGCGTCCGGAACGTCGATTTCACTTAAAATCGACGTTAAGCTTGCGACGATAACTCGTCGAGGGCAAAACTCGTAATTTAAGTTTTTTTTAAAATAAAAAAATATATATATATTTTAAAACTTCTTTTAAAAGAATAAAAAAAATAATAATAATAATAAACCTAATTAAACTAAATCTGCCCTAACTCTCCTCACGCTCGACCGGTTGGCGTCGTCTCTCCCGCGCGAGCTCCATGGAAGCTTCGTCCCTCCCGCGCTCGAGCGTGCTCCCTTGGCGGCCGTTTGCTCCTCGAGCCGCTCGCGATCCAATCCTTATCCTCGTGCGAGCAACTTGCCCCTGCGTACGCCCCTTACCGATCTCTCTGCTCCTCTCCTGCGGCAATCTACCGCCAGTCCCACTTGCGCCCGAAACCTTTGTGAAGAGAGGGGAGTTGCTGTTGGAACGCTTCCTGTACTTGCGGTTTGCTTCCTGTGTGTTCTACGCAATCTGGTAACTCTCCTCTACCCCTTTCTTATTCTCGGTTTTGGCCCAGGGAGGCTTCACTTGTGCCTTTGGCTCGGTTTGCCTCGTTCATGGTTCCGGTTAAGCACTTGTAGTTTCGATCGAGCACTTGTATGCTTATGGAAAGTCTTATCTGAGTTGCTTGAAATACTCGATTCCTATGGGTTTCTTCTTCTAACGACATGCTAATGTGATACTTGTATAAATGCTTTGGAATGTTTTCTTTACTAATTTGAAATGTGGCTAAAAAGTTTCGATTGAGCATGCTAGAGAAAAATTTAGGCTTGGCTTGGAGAGGTTTATGTTGTTCTTGGACCTCTTGCATTTTAATCTTTCATGAAGATATGGCTAGCTAGTTTGGAAATTCTTTATGCTCATCTTTATTTACAAGCATGTTAACATAGGTATTGAGGTGTTCTTTACTCACTTTAGCTTGATATGAAGCATGGAAAGATTTATTTAGTTTTACATGCATGTGGAGCTCATTTCCCGCTTCTTTTATTTCTTCTTTATCAAAGAGCATGCTAGGGAGGATTTTATTTTGATATTGGAAAGGTTCTATGCTTGTTGAGAAAGCCCTGGGCTAGTCCTTCTTTACTTCACTTGGAAGCTTGGTTAGCTTGTTCTAACCCTTAGCTGAAAACACATTTCATTTCTATTACTTGCTATCCCCGTTTAAGAGCTTTTGGAATATCTATTTTGAGCCTCGTTTGTAGTAGAGTCGGATTGGGTTTTATGTTGGGATTGCTTGTAATTTGGAGCCGAACTTGTTTTCGATCTTCGAGGTCTCGGTTTGACTCTTTTGATATTTCTGATTTGGTTTTACGTTGGAATTGTTGTAACCTGGAGCTGAACTTATTTCCGGCCTCATGTGGCTCGATTTCCAGTTGGCATTATTGTATCCTTGTTTTCGAATCGAGGTTGCTCGGGTTAGCCCCATGTTGGCTCGGGTTTGACTTTAATTGGGACCTGTTGTTTTGGCTCGGGTTGGCCTGCTGTTGGCTCGGGTTTGAGTTTATTTGGGACCTGCTGTCGTGGCTTGAGGTTGGGCTGGTTCTCTTGGCCTTGTCTTGGCTCGGGTTTGACTTTCTTTGGGAGCTGTTTTTGGCCTGAGATTGAGCTGCCTCCTTTAGCCTTATGCTGGCTCGGGTTTGGCTTCCTGTAGACTGGAACCTGTTTCTTTGAGGGCTGTTTTGGTTTGGAGTAGGGCTGGCTTTCTTGGCCTTGTTGCGGCTCGGTTTCTTGCCCAATGGAAGTTTGAATTTGGCTTTTTAAAAGGCTGCTGTAATCGGAATTGGGATAATTCATTTGATTCACTTGGAGGCTTGTTGTGGGCTCGGGTTTGTGCTCGGGTTTGGCTCTAGTGAGGGCCGGGCTTTGTGCTCATTTGGTGAAAGCCGGATTCTATGTTTATGGAAGGAGTTGGGTTCAATTTGGGGCCTGGCCGTGAGTCCATTGATGTGACTTGTGAGTTTTGAGGTTGGATAGAAACTTTACTTGTTGCTGCCTTTCTTTTTGTTGGGGCTTGGACGAGAGCCTTTTTGTTGGTGGCTGATGTGATGGTGGCCTTGTTTACTGCTGTGTTTGAATTGGGAATTGATAAAGATGAACCTATAGTTGCTCCTTGCTTGTTTGAGAGGGAGGTATTGAGCATTGTGCTTGGGCCACTTCTTAGGTGCCTCATTTGATGGATTGGAGTTAAATTGATGTTCTTGGGAAGCGTGTCCATCCACTTTCTTATGGGTTTGGAAATGTTCGCAACCGGTGCTTGTCTCGAGCCATTTTTCTCTTTTGCTTGATTTTAAAAGTTCTTGATTGACTTTTCCATGATTTCGCTTTTAAATTTCCTTTTGATATAATCGTATTTGAGCGAGAAAATGACACCCTCGGGGTAGATGCAGGGAACTCGGATTTCATTTTTTTTTAACGCCTTGTTATTACATGTGTTAGGGGATTTTAAATTAACTCACCCGCCAGTCCCGACCCTCCGAGTTCGGGGTAAGTTAATCTTATTTTCCCTTTTCGTTGCTTGACACGTTTTCCCGCTTCAGCTCGGAGTCGGTTTGGTTTTGTTTTGTTTTGGGGCGATGACGGCGATGATGCAAAGCGCACGCCGGTGATAGAGTAGAATGATATCCCATCCTACGACATCGGGACTCGCTCCGGGGCCGGTGAACCGTAGGATGACGAGTATCGTTCACGCATACAGATGCAAGCGGGCACCGTACTTTCTAGGATTGTTAGCGATTCTTTACCCTACGAAATGATCGACTCGTGGACAATTATATTTTTCAAAATCTGATAAAAATATGATACTACATTCCATAATAAAAAAAATATATTTCCACCACAATCAAAAAAATTGATAAACTCTCTTTTGCATGTCTGAAATCCATGTGCATGCTAAAATATAAATTTCAAAACTACATTATAAAATTTGATTGTCCACTTGTTGATTATCAGTCTAGGGTGGGGGAACACTCTCCTGAGTTAGGTTTAGTTGGACACCTTTCTTGCTGAGTAGCGGGCTTTATACACTCGTGTGACCGAGTAGCGCTTCGACGACCCTTCGAGCGATCATCTACGCGAGTTCGAGCTTCGACCCGAGCAAGTCTTGCGGTTTTCTTCGGGTTTTCATTTGATTTTTGATAGAGCACTCGTGGTCTTTTTTAGGATTTTCTCGGAGTTTTGGTGACTTTTACTACTTTTCTCGAGTTTTCCCGTTGTGGGTCAGTCGCCTTGTTTTCCCGAGCTTTTCCACGACTCTTTTGCTTGGCTTTCATGTGACGCACTCTGCTGCTCTACATAAGAAGATCACGGACCTCCAGGGTATACGGGTTTGCTTATTTATACCGCATATTCCTTTATACGCTTGCTACTCGTTGTATGTTCTACCGCTTAAGCATGTTACATACCTGTTCTATCTGCATGCTTTATTATTCAAGCACGTCATACTATACCTCATTGCATGTTCTATCGTTATTCTTATATACCTGCATACGCTTGTTATACTACTATACAACATTTAAACATGCATGCATAGGATGTTTAAGAACATCGACCATAGCGCCACTGATTGAACATTTTGACTCGCCACCTGAAAACTCGACCTCTTCACAATGAAGGACTCGGAGCTAAGTATAATGGGCAAGCACGGTCGTCTTCAACGATGGAGCTTATCGTCGTCAAGAAAACCATGGGATAGCTCGGGAAGTTATTGAGGTTCGCTTTCGGACCTACGACATCCCCTAGTTCCTCTCTTTGGATTCTACATTCCAATTTGAGTCAACTCCTTTTGCACACCTCCACATCTTATTTCGTTGAAAAGTCCTATCCTTTTCGACCTCCTCGAAGATAATATTTCCGATTTTTATCGAAGTGATTCTTGGATGATTTCGGTCATTTAAGATGTAATTAACTATGAGAGCTCGCTTTATAGAAGCATTTTCCGAACCCACTTAAAATAAACCCTATTTAATTCTTCATATTAAATAGGGAATTTATCTGACGAATAAATTGGTTTGCAGACGAAACGGACGTCATATATTTCTAGTTGTTTGATCGAGCCTCACCCTTAAGTCTTGTGTTTGTCTTTCGGGATAAGTGCATGACTTGAGGTGTAAGCGCTTTTCATTCAAACTCATGAAAATATGATGTCGGTTGACTTCCTTTCTTTTCGTTGAAGGATCCTTCCGAAGCGGGCGACGGGATTCCGATTCCGGCGACCGACGGCTTCTTACGGGCACTTCACCGGCACAAAACAACGCCGACAGATATATATGATTCCCAGGCTGTCTATATGAGGCGGTGGGCTCAAAACGAGCGTGTGGGCACTCGTCGTAGGGCACCTCCGTCAAATCAGGTGAAGTAATCATATGCTAGTTTAGAAAAATAATCTTATATAGGTTTTCATGTGATTTCCCATTCGACACAGATGCATTTAGACTTCTTGCATATTGTACATGATTACATGCATAAAATGTACGAATGCAAGTTTACTCTTTTTATTACACATGAGAGGCTATGTTATGCTATGATACATTGCAGGTATTCATTTATAATCTATACATAAATATGAAATGTCCATGAATATATGATGCAGATATTATGCTTTAAAAAATGTCATGAGTAATGTTATGGGTAGAATGATACATGAATGCTTGCAAGTATACTCTGCAGGGATATAGTATTCCCAACTCTTGATATTTATAGGAGGAAGCAACTTTGGTAACCATTAGAATTAGACGATAATAGAACGTTAGGGAACCATGGGTATTAGGGAGGGTTATTGATAATTTTTATGTTGGAGAAAGCCCAACATTCATCGATAATTTATATAGTCTTTGGGACAAAGTGACGACCCATGATGAAAAGACATGAAAATAGTTTGTACATTATACAAGTGAAATTACTAAGAAATGACATCTAGGAAATGACGTTGTTAAGATTATATACTATAAACAGGCCTATGAACATACTTTTCAAGCTTACGGCCTATATGTTACACTGCAATCTTGATTTTATACTACCTGCTTTTTTTTCATGTTTTTCACTATACTAACGTGTTATTACTTGTGTGTGTAGGCATGTAAAGTTTTCTACAATGATGCACATTGTTTCTCTTTCATGTATAAAATCTTATGTTAGTCTTGATTATTTCTCTGAGCTCGTTGTTCATTATTTGTTGTTGACTTCAAATAGGGGCAATGAGCATCGAGACGAGTAGTTAGGTATTTTTGTACAGCTTTTACACAATAGTTTTGGGAGCTTTGTACATTTATTTTGGATGTTATTTTTATTATATTGAATTTAGCGGCTCTATAATTTTCACATTTTTGATGATATGGTTTCCATGCTTTCAAGTATGTATATGAATGAATTATGAAATACAATGTATCATGTATGTTACAAGAATCTAGTTTGATTAATTTATCACTCACCGAGTTCTAATTTTAAAGTCAAAACGAATGCTGATGAGAATTAGTCCGACCAAATTGTCAGTCACTGTCACACCACGATAGATCCTACCAAAGGGATTAGTTGAAGTGACACTGTTGCCCCTGCTATTTCCTTTTCTTATGTAATCTCCTCCATATGGGAAGTCGTCAATTGTGATTTTTTGTAACTAGACTGCCACCCACCCTTTCGTGTGGGCGATTCCTTTCTTATTCCTTTCCTTTTCTTCTCCATAGGGGAGTCTATAAATTGCTATTTTCTGGATATTGGATTTAGTTCTTACTATGTTTCAAATTTCAAATTCTTGTGTAGAATTATTTTCCCTTTTCTAAGGCTGTATCCGAGAACGGGTGGTGCTTCAGTTGTCCTGCTCCGACGTAGCGTTGCATCTTCCTCGATCCTTTTTTCCTTAATCCTCCATTTCTCTTCCCTTAGCCACCAACCACCCCCAACATATCCTCCTTGGTCTGCCGCCCCCTGCTATTGCTGCAAAACAACCGCCCGTCCTCTCACATGTTGTTGTCTTTATTATCTAGCCATCTCAGATCCCATCTTGCATCAAGCAGGCATCTCCCAAGCAAGCTCCTTGTTGTCCCCCCTCTGCCCCACCAGCTAGGACCTCCCCTTGCCTTTCCTACCACTTGCCCTGCCACCCCTCACTTCAACCTCCTACCCTCTTCCCAACCAATCCTGCAGCCCTCAACCAATCCCCTTTCCCCTTGACACTTTGTCGAGATGACAAGGGGAGGTACTAGCTGGTGGGCCAGAGGAGGGACAACAAGAAGATTGCTTGGGAGATGTCTGCTTGATGCAAGATGGAGTTCGAGATGGCTAGAAAACAAAGACAACAGCAGGAGGTTGGGTAGTTGATCTGCAGCAACAGCAAGGGGCGGCAGACCAAGGAGGATGTGTTGGGGGTGTTTGGCGACTAAGGGAAGGGAAATGGAGGATTAGGGAATAGAATTGAGGAAGATGCAATGCTACCTCAGAGCAGGAAAACGCACCACCTATCCTCAGATACAGCCGTAGAAAAGGGAAAATAACCCTACAAAGGAATCTGAAATCTGAAATATAGCAAAAACTAAACCCAACATCCAGAAAATAGCAATTTATAGACTCGCTTATAGAGAGGAAAAAGAAAGGAATAAGAAAAGAATCTCCCACACAAAAAGAAATGGTGAGTGGCAGTTCAGTTACAGAAAATCACAATTGATGACTTCCCATATGGAGATCGCGTAAGGAAATAGTAGGGGCAACAGTGTCACACTCCAACTAGTCCCCCTAGTAAGATCTATCGTGGTGTGACAAAAACTGACAATTGGTCAAACCAACTCTCACCTGCACTCATCCTGACCTTTATAATTACAGCGGGAGCAACAAGAACGTAGCATCGACGCATATGATATAGAAAATGGGACTAACGACTCAGAGGCATTCTCAGTTGTATTCACTAACGTGAGTGAAGAAAGGGAATCGGGTCAGCATCGACCGGAGGTGTTTAGTAGAGTTTTCGATTGGGGGCCAGCTGCCGAACCAGGTGTGATGTGATGTGGTTTCTGTGGATATCTGCCAATATTGTGGCAGTTTAACCGTAGGATTAAGCACAATGGATACAAAAACACATATTTCTTCACCAAAGATGGGAAGCGCGTTATAAAATTTCTTTCGACAAAGCCTGAAACAAGAGCCCTTACCATCAGAGCGGCGTCAGTGGAAACCAGTTTTAGTGATTACACTGGACGAGAGGATTGAGACACCCGTTCCAGATACAAGACAGATACGAATGAGGGTATATCAGGGTCTCACAGTCAACACCGTACCACCAGCGTCAATATCGCACGAGAAGATTCAAATTACTCTCATTGCACGCCCAACTGAACTGAACGTGGGTTATTTTGAGAAGATTCAACGGTACATGCGTGGCCCACAGCCTTAGGAGAGCAAATCGGTATGGGCATGTGCACAGAAGTGGGGAAGTCTTCTTTGATGCTTCGGAAGACAGTGCTGCCGACAGTGAGATCCGGGTGCTATCAGGATTGAAGACAAAAACCAAAAGCTTCGACGAACGAGATCGAAGCTCCTCAACCCCTGGAGACTGATGAGGGTTCGGGCTTCATCCTACGTGAATGCGGGAAAAGGCCAGCCGACTGAGCCGGCAGGCTTGAAGGGGTCGGTCCAGTGAACTGGCTAGACAGGGCGGCACAACTAAAGGGTGGGACTGCTGCCTCGTCTATTTCCTTACGTGATCTCCATATGGGAAGTCGTCCAGCGCGATTTTTTGTAAATGGATTGTCGCCCGCCTTTTCCTTTTGTGAGGGAAATTCCTTTCCTTTTCTTCTCCATAGGGGAGTCTATATATTGTTGTTCTCTAGATGTTGAGTTCATATTTTTTATCCTTGTGTGGAGTTATTTTCTTTTTTCTAGAGTTGTAACCGAGGACACGTGGTGCTCCGGCTGTATCTTGCTCCGAGGCGGTGTTGTCTCTTCCTCGATCCTATTCCCCAATCCTCCCTCTCCCTTCCCCTTAGCCACCGGCCACCTCGAGCACATCCTCATTGGTCAGTCGCCCACTGTTTTTGTCGCAGATCAATCGCTTTGCCTCCCGCCTGTTGTTGTCTTTGTTATCCAGCCATGCCAAACCTCATCTTGCATTCAGTCAGCATCTCCTTAGCAACCTCCTTACTGTCTAGCGCTCCGCCCCATCAGTTAGTACCTCCCCCTTGCCTTCCCTACCGATTGCCTTGCCACCCCCCTCAACCGCCCCTCAATTCAGCCTCCTACCCGCTTCCTAGCCTACCCTGCAGCCTTCCATCAGTCCCCTTTTCCACTTGCCACTTTTCTGACACAGTCATCGTGCACACCCACCCACCCACCCACCCACCCACAAAACCCTTGGATCCCTCTCTAGACCCTAGTCGTAGGTTAGTTTGTGTTGTATTTCCTTTCCAATTTGTGTTGTGTTGTAGCCCTATTTTTATATTAATAAAATTTAAATTTTGAGTTGCTGCTGAGTTTCTACCTAGTTCCGGTATCAAGGAGTCTGCAAAGTGCTGTTAAAAAAAATTATAAACTAGGATAGTAACTACACTACAATCTCAAATTATTGTAAGGCAAGCAAAGAAAACTCTGCAGCATGGATTTCCAATGTAAGAGAAGCAAGAGAATGCACCATAGTGTTTCTCATTCCATATAAACCCCAATTTTAACTTGAACAGAGTTAACTGAAGATTTAACAAGGACTACATAAAAGAAAATTGCGATAAACAATAAGGAAAGTAAATAGGAAATAAAGAGCCAGTGACAAGCAAATAGAATATACAATTCCTGGATTCTCTACAACATTCAAATATTTGAAACATTAATCACCAAAAATAGTGTAATGGCATATAATTAAATCTCCTCACCATTTCCAGAAAAGGACCATGCAAAATCACAGAAACAAATTAATAATTTTTTTAATAATTTTTTTATATGCTACATAATTTTTTTTATATGCAAAATCATAGAAACAAATCTCCTCACCATTTCCTATTACAATTAAACTAGCTTATAATGAACTATGAAACAACCCATAAAGAAGAGATAAGTATAATTATTAAACTGAAGAAGTGGCAAAACCTTTTCTTAGATGGTAAATTTAAAAGTTCAAACAAGTTCAAATTCCTTTAGCATTTCCTTGCATAATAAAAAATAAAAATGAAAGAACAGCACACCTGCGTTAGTTGCCTGCTTTCATGATTCCCACGAAGAAGGGTAATATTTGCCGGATATCTGGTGTAAAATCACAAAAACAGAACCATAATTTCTGTCAGTCACGTAAATAAAAAAGAAAGATGAAATGCAAGTCTGGAAATGAGATAAATAAACGTGCTGGTTTAGAATTCCAACAAGAACAACCCCATTTAGTACGGATAAGGCTAATGATAAAAATGCTAATGAATCAAAAGAGCAGTTCATTATCAACTCAAAACCAAGACTGACTACTCAGAAATAGACTAGTAACATGGGCAAATCATAGAGTGGTTCATCACCGACATGGACTGAGAGTAGTTGCTCGGGAAAAGACAATCAGAATGGCAGCTTTAATGAAGTTTATTACCCAAACTGGTCCTATAAAGCCCATATATGCATATTTCCGTGTATAGTAGAAAAATCTTCTACTGAGTTGAGAAGGTACAAAAAATAGTAAATTAAGCAGACAGAACAAGGTTGGGCTCATTGTTGGATTCACCGTCCCTAGGAAAAACTAAACCCGAGTAGTGAAAAACTAAAATAAAGTGTATTTTTCCACAAAAATATCAGCAACCTGGCTGTGAGTCGATAAAGGATTGCTATTGTTCAAAATTCAAACTCCACAAGACTTGTATGGTGTTTGAAAGCACTTTTATGATGAGAATTTGTGAGAACATGATCTCATCTCCGATTAGAAAAGAGAGTTCAATGGATAACGGTCGTCCGATAGAGATCAAAAGACAAATCTATGGTCTTCCCAAACATTTATTTACAAATAAATCACAATAACTAAAAATGTACACCTCCAAGAAAAAATTATAACCCTACCCTCAATGAAAAAAACTAGTAGAATGACATCTCTTTTTTTCCAACTCACCCCTAAAATTCCTCAGATTTCTCCCAAAGGCAAAAGCCAGCCATCAAATCATAATAATTTAGATTGAATATAGCCAATGATGATTATTTATATGAACAATGATATATGTAATACCAAATATTTTATAAAGCAATCGTCATAATGTCTTTTTTTCCCTGATTATAAAACTAGAATAATTAAAGAAGTAATTTGTTAGCTAAACAGTATATCTCCCTTTGAGATCAACCAATAGTCTATAAAAGAATAATGGATCTAAGAAACTTTGTTGATTGCAAATTATCAACCCTAAGGCATTGACAAGAATTTTAAGTTTAACTTAAGATCATATTATCATTAATTGAGAGTCAATGAAGGAGATATTCTCATGGTCGCCATTGATACTTGATATGAGCGTTATGAGATTCTTGTAATGTTGTTTTCCTTGATCAATGCCTCAACAATTTTTCATGAATTTGATAATTCAAGAGCTTTGACTGTATATCAGTTTATTTTTTACCTTATTTATAAAATAAATCTATTCTAAGAGCCAGATAAAACATAAGAAACACGCCGTGCACTTTTATAGATTGGGCAGAAAAACTTTATTCCGACATAATAAATAAACTTTATGGCTTAAGGAGCCTGCGGCAAATTGTTTTAGAAGTTAATGATTATGTAGATAGTAATTCCAGTATGAAATAGGTCAACTATTGTATCTAAGGTAAGAAGTTATTTTAGGATAGCGAGATATTAATAAAGAACAGGCTGAAAGTTTATCAAAGAATTTTTGCCTCATTGACCATTGGCCCAAACTAATGTAAAGTTCAGTTGCGATTTGGCATAAAAGGAATTCTTAGGAACATAAGAAAATATATTAACTATGGCAACAGTGCTCATTGTATCTTTGAGTCAGAAATAGGCTTTAAATGTACAGTATTGCCTAAAGTTTGGGTTATGTTTCAAATATGTTGAAAGAACATAAGTATCCTATTCATGATTTAAAAGTACTTGCTACTAGTTTTTTTTACTTTCAAGATTTGAGAAGCATTATTTCTATGATCAGATCCTTTAGATTTTCACAACTCAAATTCTTAAATTTGATCATGGAAAAAGAATAAGACCATGAGATGAAGGAAATGGATGGACTTTATGAAATATTAAATTGATGCATTTATTATTACGCTGTAAATCTCATGTGCTAGCTAACACATTTTGAAGAAAATCAATGAGGTAAGTTGTTCGATTGAGTGTTAAGAAATCAACTCTTCACAATGAAATATTGGCACTTGATTTAAAGTATATGACAGTGACTAAGCATGATTTTCTTGCTATGTTTGGGGAGCATCTAACATAATATTGAAGATCAATACATATCAGCTAACGAATCTTTAATTTTCCACATTGCATGAAAAAACTGGTTGCTAAAGATGGCTCAATCATATTCATGATAGATTGTGTCCCTCAGGAATCTTAAAAAAAGATAAAAGGAGTTATTGATAAGGCACATAAATGAGCTACAAAAACATTAGTATTTTTACCGTTCATGGTCACAACTCCTCATAAGGTATCTTAATGATTTCTACGTTAAATGAGAATATAGCTAGTTACAAGAAAAAATATACATATAGAAATATCATTCCAACAAATGTTGGCCTACCTCTACACTTGATATATCATTACAACATATATATTTTTTAATGTTTTAATGAAACATTATAGCATTCATATCCCCTCTAACAAAAAATAATACTTCAAAAGAAATTTTAGTTTGGAGTTAAGGAGAGGAAGATATAATTAATAATGATGTGGTTGTTTATGGACGACATCAATATATATACTCTCTTATGCACATTTCACAAGGGTGGGTTATAGTGAATCATAGCAACTCATCATTTGCCAACAAGGCTATAAGCCAGGATTTAAGTACCCTTGCGGATTTTTTGCACCACCTCTCCTCTCCTGCTCATGGTTTGAGGAAAGCGTAATGACTTGGGGTAACATGTTTTTAAGAGCCTTCAACTTGTTCATCTTCTATTCACCTTATTACTATGAGATGTATTTTAAAGTTATTCATGTAAGCAAATGGAAAAAATGAAAGGGAAATTTACATATATTCTTATGTATTTACATAACTAACAGCCCATATATTTATAACTTAATATTATAAATCTGTACAAGACAATATGTAATTCACTTTTAAAAAGGTAGTTGATACCGTTCTAGGGCTCCTAGAAGATATTTTGAAAAAAAAATTAGTGGGGAAGTCGTTGTGGAATAACGAGAGAAGGCTAATATGTGTGTTTGATGGTGTTTGGAAGATATTGTGAGGATAAATCTGACGTTGGACAGCAGGTTCGACATCATTGTTGGTTGTTTTGGCTGAAATCAGCAAGTAGGACGACGAAATGGTATGATGCGGGCGATGAGGAGGTTCCACCACATGTTCCTAGGCTAGATACAGATACATCACTTGCAAAGGAAAAGAATACATCGCTCATTAGGGTAAAAATCAGATATTACAATCTCCAAAACACAAACAAAACAAAAATCCCCCAAAACCAGAAAATAACATATAAAAAGTTCTCTGCTAGAAAATAACCTAATTAGAAATAGAAAAATATGAAATAAAAGAATAAAAAATAAATAAATAATGAAAGAAATATGTTGAAAATATGAAATTTCGGGTGGGCTTTATTGGTTGCACAAGCTCAACTCGGGCCTCTCCCGCAATATTGCATCCAGCGGTCCGGTATTGTAACAAAACCGCAATTCCCATGGTAGCAAACTGCGAAAGTTTGTGCCCGTTAAACTCGCCTGCCCCATCATTCTTTCAAGCTAGGACAAGTTTCTTTTTGTTCTAGAGACTGGATCTTGCTGTCAGATATTCTTTCCCACAAAATACGCAAGGAAATTTCCAATGCTACAATCCACCGCTCTTCCCAGACCATCTATCCATGGGTGCACTGTTGAACTTAACTAGCACTCATCACTCAGCTATTCCACATAATTTTTCAAAAATAGCTCAATTTTTTCTCATCTCCTTAAAAAGATAGTTTGTGACACCACATCCTCAAATTTTGTATGAGCGCTCATTACCCCAGACTTACTATCTTTTAGGATAACCAATGTTAGTCCTACTGGAGTCATGGGCTCAGCTTGAATCACTAGCATATCTCACTCGATGATTGGTAGTTAGTACTCATCTCCATTCTCCTCATCTGTATCTTCACCATCGGTTTCCTCCACTATACCCTGCTCAATGAAATATATCACCCTCATGTTGGGTAATCTGATGCAATGTGTCTAAAGTTGTGACACCTAAAACAAGTCTTGACTAAAAAGAATTTAAGAGTGCAAGAGGTCTCCACTTTGTCTCCACATTGAACTGTTTTTTTCTCTAGCAAGGTAGGCTAGGATGCTTCACTATGTGTACTCCTACTGCATGTTCCTGTGGTGAACTGTGACTAAAGGGTGGTGTGGACCTAATACTACGGTGTTGTCTCACCATCTTTAAAGCTAAGGTCTGAACATCCTATAATGTACAATATAACTGCAAATATATCACGTTACAAATAGACGATCTTAATCCCCTCATATATTGAGCTATGGTGTTCTCCTTAGGCTCCACTAGCTCACACTTTAGCATAAGTTGCTCAAACTCATTTGTACTTCTCTACTGAGAGATCTTGTTGTTCTAATTGGTGAAGCCACAAGAACCTGTCATATATGTAACGTGCTCGAAGATACTTGTGTTGCATCACCCTCTTTATTTTAAACCAGGTTGTAATTTTGCTTTTTCCCTCTCATTGGTGTCGATTCAAAATTTTTCACCATAATAAAGCATTCTTCCTAAGCTTGACGACTGCCAGTTTTACCCTTATGTATGGTGGGACATCCTTGCATTCAAACCCTCGTTTCACTGTGTAGAGCCACCTGATGAGCTCGTCCAGCTTCATGAGACCATCAAAATCAAGTAAATCCACTTTACTCCAAAATCATCATTTATCCTATACTTAATGTTCAATCGGTGTGGCATCGGCTCTTCGTCACTTGAAATTTATTGGTGGAAAGGGGTATTTTTATCTCTTTCAATTGGGATGTCATTGTTATTATTGTGAGTGACTTCCCCAAGTTGTCTTCTTTCAAAATCAACGAGTCTCTGCTGCAATGGAATGATTTCTCATTGCATGTCCTTCACGATAATTTTATGAGCACCTTGTTGAGGTTTTCTCATTGGCAGCATAGCTTTTGGTTCTTCCAATCAATATTCTGATAATCTCTAATACCAAATGTTACATTTCTAGGGCTCCTAGAAGGTATTTCAAAAAAAAGAAAAAAATTGTTGGAAAATGATTTTGAAATTGTGAGGAAAGGCTAATATCTATGTTGACAAGGTTTGGAAGGAATTGTGTGGATAAATCTTTTGATGCACAGAAGGTTCGACGTCGTCGTCAGCTATCCTAGCTGAAATCAGCAAGTTGGAAGGCGAAATGGCGTGATATGGTCAATAAGGAGCTTTCATCACTTGTTCCTAGGCAAGATACAGATATGCCACTAGCAAAAGGAAAATGATACAACACACCTCAAGGTAGAAATCTGATATTACAACTCCAAAACACACAAACAAAGCAAAAGTCTATCTAAACCAAAAATACAATATATAAATAGTTCCCTACTAAAAAATAACCAAATAAAAAATAAAAAATAAGAAGTAAAGAAATAGGAAATATATCAAAAAGAAAATATATATGTTGAAAGAAGGAGATTTCAGGTGACTCTTTGGCTGCACCGTAGCCCGACTTGCGCTTCTCATGTGATCTTGAGTTTCACGGTCAGGTACTATAGAAAAAATCTTGACTCCCACTGTTACGAGAGTTCCACATATCGCAGAACGCAGAAGTTTTGCGTCTCCTGACACTAGCTCCCGCGTCAGTAGTGATGGTGGTAATTTTTATGTGATTTTAAAGATTTGAATGGTATGCATGTAAATACGAACATTTAGATTTTAGATAAGTAAACATGTAAGAATAGTGTGCTATGTATGTAAATGCCCCAAAATGTTATTGGATTTGCATTTAAAGAGTTCGATTTGTCAACAATGAAAAATTGAACAAAAGAGGTTTGCAGGAAGTAATAGAATTAGGTGATTCCTGTGTCGAAGTGGAAGTATATTACCAAGAATTTTGTTAAAGACTGACCTGGCCTCAAGAAAGCATAATTCTATTTGAGTAGTTATATATGACCTCAATAAGTTAACATATTTTATTCATATCAGTTCTAATAATTTTGTAAAACTTTAAGGTCACAAGGTAATGATCTTGCATGGGAATCCAATTGCTGTTGTTATTTTATAGACATTCGCTGTTCATTTTCAGATTTAAAGTCAGACAAAAAGCATTGAAGTTTTTATACTCAACTTTAGCCATGCTTCTCAAATTCAAATAGATGCTGCAATCAAACTATTCAAGCGTTTCAAATTTTTTCTATAACTTGAGGCTCTACGGTATTTGGAGTACATTAAATAACATTATTTTGCATAAACAATTATTATGCCTTTAAATTAACATTTATTATTCTGATTAGTAAGCTACAGTCTGCGTTGGAAAGAAGGCTATTGAGTTGTATTGTTGATTAGATGATGGTAACTCATACTCTCATAATTGATTATATTAAATAAAGCCGTAATTTACGTGATAATAGGGTAGACTACTCAATATCCTCATTTAATTAGAAGCATCCACTTTATGCTACTCAAAAATTCAACAAAATCAAATGGAGATTGAAGAAAGTTAGACATTGCATGTATGAAGTTTATCAAAGCGGGAACAATAACTCAAATATTAGTGCTAGCTTAAACATATTAATTGATGGTTATTCGTATATTATTTCCACATGTAATTTTCTATGAATAAAAAAAACATGAGAAACAAGGCACCTCGCTGAAGAATTTTCATATGAACAGGTGCTAGCCAGATTATCAATATTTTTTTCTTGTTAAATCAAATAAGTAAAATATATAAAACCAACTAATGTTCGCGAGGGGGGCTAACTCCTTCTACAAACATGAGGCTTTACTCCACTATTTCCGTGATTTCTTTCCTTCTACTTTTGATTAGTACTCTGAATTTGATTGTTGATTGATTGCCTTATTGGTTTTATTTGAATTTGCCACAATTTGAGATTTAACAAGTGCATAGATTTCAACTAATGTGGTTTTCTTGGTTCTATAAATCCAAGTGTTGTTTCTAATAGAAGAAGGAATTATCATCTCAATTGAGTCCCTCAAGTGTTGTTCAGTTAAATGTTGAAATGCATTTATAGCTAAGTCTAAAATAAATACAATACGTTCTATTTACTTACAGTGTTTGGTTCACTATAATTAAATTAATTGAAAATCTTTTTCTATACGAATGATTGTAAATTGAAAATCAAATATTTTACCAAAATGAAATGGTAATATTAATATAAGAAAGTTCATCAAACTGCACAAATTTTATAATTTCTGAAGTACTTTCAAATCCCATTCATAATTTGAATGAGCTTTCATTTAGGATGATTTTTTATTACTTTTTGATAAACAAAGCATCCAACAAAAAACAATGTTTATTTTGATAATAAAATTATTTTTTTATTTTTTATTTTATTTTTGTTTTCTCAGAATTTGCTTCACAAATGCTGGCTTTTGGAATAATGAATAAAATCCAAACAAAAAAAACAACGTTTAAAATTTTGATCGCAAAAATAAAAAACCATAAGTTGGAAGTGTACAACCACTTCAAATAGTTGGCAGCAACTATTAAATCTCTAAGATCCACAGAGCCATTAAATCCATTGCATAAATAAATCAGAAAAACAAAAAATTATAATTTTGCCATAAAGTAAAACTTTTATTACCAAAGAAAAGGAATGAAATCATGATAGGCATTGGGAGTGATAGGCCACAAAATACGAAAACCTCGTTCCATGGAATTAGTAAAAAAAAAAAAATCGTCTGCATTACTTCAATCACTTCCTTCTTAATTGGTTGCTAATGTTGGTTTCTACCATCACGAAAAGATGTGAAAGAACAAAATGGATTGAGAAAAAATGGAGAAAGCAAAGCATGTCATGAACGGACACAATAAAATGATCTTAAAGAATTGAAGAAATAAAGGAAACAAGCATGTTGCAAATAGGCATGAAGGAATTATGAAATATATAGTTTTTTTTATTCCAATATAACTGAATTTGCTGAAAAGAAACAAACAGATCTTATTAATTTTAAACCATTAACCATCTATCGTTTCATTAAATTATTCTCTATTTTCACCTCACTTGAAATACATATCCAACACATTTTATAAACAATTCTATAATTTTTATATTCATCTCATTTTTGAAGCTATTATTGGAGATGGAGGTATTTTGGTATGGTTATCCTTCTCTTGTTTTTTTTTCTTTTTTTTTTTTTTTTTTGTGGCTTGTGCTATAGAGCGATGTGTTGTGTTATGCTATTGTGTTTTTTATCAATGTTACAGTTTGAAACCATAAAATTCCGTATTGAAGTGTTCTGTTTTCATGAAGCAAGGCGTTAGACGCAAATCAAATCATAAAATTAAAAAATAAAAATACAAATAAAATTAAGAGAAATTTTCCTTAGGACCCAACAATAAGTAACTTTATATAATTATAGTTTAATTTTCTCCCAAAAACAATTAAAGGTAATCCAAAAATAACATGATAAATAGTCGTACAAGTATTTGTTAATAAGGAAAAATCTAAAATAAACAAATAAACATAAACAAGAGGTTTACAACAAAAAAATGACCATGTTTGATAATAAATTAGAATGACTTATGATTCTGAATTAAAAAGTCTCTGCCACTCTCATCACAATAATCATCATTGCAGTTTATTTCTTTCCTGCATCCATCATCCTCACTTGTATCAATATACTCTCAATCTTGCACCATCTCCACTACTAACCATCTTCCTCTTCGCCATCAATAAAATTTAATAGGAATATTATTTTAAACAATTATTATACTGATCTTACATAATTTTCATTATATGAATTTTATACTAACCCTTTTTGTTACTTTTTGTTCCCTTATCAAAATAGTCGATATAGAGATCTTCTCTTTGTAGTTTATAATACCACTTGGGCTTTAGACCGTTAAATAAAAAAACCAACACATTATAAACACTAAAATAAAGGTGTGTGCCTTAATAAATGTCTCATTGCACACATAAAACAATTGAGGTGTTTACCCTATTCTCCCACAGCGAGATATAAACCTCAAGGCGCATTGCATGCACCTAAATTTGTGTATTTTTAAACATTGAGTGAAATGAATAATTATAATCATGCTAACTAATTTTGACAAGGATAGTAGAAGTTATGATTATATGGATGAATTCATAAGTAGGCTGTTAAGCTTTCAAACAATGAAATTCTTTTTAATAGTGGTACACCAAAAACCTTAAAACTTTTTTATTTAATAATGCAAAAACAAGAAATAGAAAGTTATACCAAGTGAAGAAGAAAACATCCCAATGTTGGCGAAGGATACCAAAGATATCTAATAAAATAAAAAGATAAGTTCACATGTTATCATTCATAAATTTTTCTAAGAAAAAGTGAAACAAGAAAGCCAAGAACTACTTGATAATTATGAACTAGAGAATTTTTCAAAGTAAACTTTTTTTCAAGCCAAGCAAGAGATCTGAAAATCAAGCCCTTGGCAACTAGAATACCACCCTTGGCAACTAGAATACCACCCTTGGCAATTAGTCCCTCTTAGCTTGGCTCTGCATTACTAGATTTTGTAGCTTCTCTTCTTGGCATCCTTTTGTTGCATTACTTGTCACATGATTTTTATGATCATTTGGTGACTTTGAAGGACTAATTCTATGTTGTTCTTTTCAATATGGACCTAAGATCTCAATTTCTCGGCATTGCCTTAAAAGCTCAATTATGGAGCTAGCAATAATTCCTCTATTATCAGGTTGTTCTCATTTATGGCAATGGTCATGCAATTTCTTCATGTACTATCGGGTTTTACATGTTGGCAATTGACTCTTTTACCTAAAATTTTGTTTATATTGTAACAAATGGACAGGACTTCTATTAAATTTCATGTAAAATTAGTTTAAATTAAATTTTAGCTAGATGTGCTTTTACTTCTACATCCAAGAACAAAATTTATGATCAAGTAGGAGACCTAAGATTTTCGATAGAGGTTATAAAGTAAGCATATGTGGGGCTTGATTGTACCATTGTGTGATTGGTTTTATTAAAATCCAATTGGGCCTCAAGGGTGAACGGATTTTAATTCTTTGAATGGCTTTGGTTCTAAATTTCTAAGCATTATTTATAATTGAAGACTATCTAACTGGATTCTTAGTTCTTTTAGTTTTCAAAGAAAGCAATGAAATATAGAGTTTGTACGGACAATGTTTTGAGTGTACTGCATGATTATATGCATCTAGCCAAGCATTTTAAACCCTATACTGAAAGATGCTTTTACATTAAAGATATATGATCAAATTGTAATAATTCTGAAAAAACAAAAAGAAAAAAAAATTTACCACCTTAGTTATAAGTATTGAAGTTTATGAACTAAAGTAGATACAGGGAGAATTAATCCTATCGAGAATACATCTACGTGAAAAGCATAATAAACATTAGTTAAAAAAAAAACAATCATAAGAGAGGCCACCCATTATATAACAAGTGGGACGGCCTCATTGTTTAACTTCGACTAGAAACAAGCACACAAAAAGTCCCTAAATCTAGATTTTCTGCAGCAATTTTAGCCAATTTTAGCTACAAAAAGATAAAATGAAACTAGAACTGAAAATTAAGAAAAAATATCAGAAAAAATCAACATTTATAATACAATGTTGACAATTTATAATTTAAAAAGGACTGAATTCATGATGTGATACAAAGCAGGCATATCTTTTCACTCTATGTTGTCTGCAATTTATGAAGTTTAAAGGGAAAATATAAATGAAACAATATCTGGAAAATTATAAGAAAAATATATAAATATTATATTTTTTGAGTAACACCTGGCTTTTAGAAGTAACAAAATGGTGAAGACTTCCAAACTATTATATCCTCGATCTACAAAATCACCCTGACAAAAATTTAAGAGAGTTAATTACAAGAAGCCCAAATTAAGAATCACTGAATAATAAAATTATCAATTTGGCAACTATGAAGCAAGAAATACTTGCCATAAAGATGTAATTAGTCTCTGGAACATGACCTCCAGTCTGAAAGAGTTTCATTAGGTCATGAAACTGACCATGAATATCTCCACAAACAGTTACAGGGCTATTGACAGGTTGTACATTTGACTCTTCAATGAGAATTTCTTTCACCTGATAGATTACCAAAAAAAAAAAGTTCATAACAATAGTAATTTTTGTGAAATTACAATAGCAAAGGACGATGATGACAAGAAAACTAAAAAAAAAACAAATTAGGTTTCAGAAATCCAAACAAAAGTACAACAACTTCATCCAAAATTTGAGCGATGATCAATAACTATAGCAATTATAATCTAGCAAACCAGTAAACTTCTAGAATAAACAGTTACAACAAGGTCAGCATTAATGATGGAGAGCAACTGCTTGTATTTCACATCAAAAGAACATATGCCCATGCATAGACTACAAAGTATTCATAAGAAGGGAGGCTAAATGTGTCTTTTTCAGTATTTTCTCTTTTTGCTTTTTTTCTCCTTTTTTTCAGCTGCTACTAACTCCTAACTTTTAATGAGCCAGGGCCAACAGCATGGAACAAGAAAATAATTCCATGACAACCTCAAAGATAGGCAACCACACCTATTTTTCGAGCAACTGAATCAAACACAACACACAATTCTTCTGAATTTAAAATTCTAACATCTAAACATTCATAATTACAAGCATATCACTCGAATCTTTAACATCACATCAAAAATACCACCGTCATTACCTTTTTAAAAGTTAAGTACACCTATTTCATGCATTGGTTTATAACACCAAGGTTTTATAAGTCTAAATATCAAATTTGGTTGTTAGAATGTAAAAACATAAAAATTGTGTGGAATGTATGTAAATTTCCCAAAAATAAAAATAGTTCAACAGATGCATGATCTACAACTTTAAGCAGGAAGAGACAAGTTAGAATCACTAAAGCACAGTTTCTATCTGACTTCTCGTATAATTGATATCAATTCTCAGTTCAACCCCAAGATCCAAGCCGCCTAGTTATTATAGTTAACTACATCTGCAAACGTTTTGGAAATATTGCATTTCTTCTATCATATAAATCACATGAAATATATATAAATCACATGAAATATATAGCATAGAAACTAAAAACATTATTCTTTGAAAGCCGGGGAGATTCCCTTTTTATTGGGCCAACTTTCGAGTCATACTAGATAAACAAAACAGTCCACGTTTCACGCATTTTTCATTAGCTCAGCATCAAGATCCAAATTCACAGAAAAGGCAAAGAAAGGTCTAGGGCACGGGAGTAGAGCTCCGATAACAAGAGGACCATTATGCTACCCTTATGTACAAAGGGGAATTTATCCTGGAAACCTAAAACGAGTATCTTGACCGCAGGAAATGCTCAATAACATATTAAAAAACAGAAATTTCAGAGAAACGGAGGTTGTGGCCTTACATATTCACAGAGGAGCTGCAGCTCGTCTTCCATTAGATGCTGGCCCTCCTTAACCTTAGATATCCAGGTATCCAAGTCCATCGCTCTCCGGCCGCCTCTCTCCCTTGAAGCTTGATTGAAGAAGGAAAATCGAAGGCGGTGAGAGGAAGCAGAGATCGAATGCAAGCCACGGAACTCGCGCGAGGGGCGCAACTAGAAGGGCAAGCGATCTCGGGAAATTTGCGAGCGCAAAAAAGAAAGAAGGGATTTTTAATTTTGGGGCGTTTACATAAATTCAACCCAATTTTAATGTATTTATATATCTAACATCTAAAATTTATAGTTAAGATTAATATCACCTATATTATTTTATATCAAATTAAAAATATCATTATTTAATTTTTTTAAGTAAAATATATTTTTATGCATTTATATATAATGTCCTAGATAAAAATTGAAGTCTGAGAGTGTGTTTGGGGCAGCTTATAAGTTGCAGCAGCGTTTCAGGCGTTTTGAAAACGCCGCCTTAGTGTTTAAAAAAAAAGTTTGCTCGACTTATTTGAAAACTCATTTCTCTATTTAACTAAACTCGGGGCGCAGGTGGAGACCTGCAGTTAAGCATTTCATTCTGTTTTTTTACGTTGTTGCCCTCGCAAATCTACTGTCTTCCTTCAGCTCCGCCCACAAACCCTCATTGGGCGAATTCCTCCTGCCGCCCAAAAATCCTCGTGATACGATCTATTGCCGCTCAAAATCCCTCTTCGAGAATTTCTCCCAGCTCCGCCCCAAAACCCTAGCCTTTAGCGATACGATCGGGCATAATGGTCATTTATCTAGAAACAGTTCCAAATCAGCAGTTTTCCAAACGCATAAATCAAAACAGTCAATCTGTTTATCCAGATCAGCAGCTTCTTAGAATAAGTTGTTTATCTGGATAAGCTGCAGCTGCCCCAAACAGAGGTAATATTCTAATTTCATGGATGAATTCCAAATAAAAAATTGATCAATTTTTTTATAAATATTTATACAAATTCATATTGAACCTAAATAAATTATCAAATGTATCCAATAAATTTAATGGCGCTTGATGAAATTATTGGTCTCATTATTTTTTGATACAGAACAATTACTTGATTATTTGATACAGACCGTGAAGCTATACATGATATAATTCTTGAAGAACTGTAACACATTGTGAGCTTTAACTTATCGTAAAAGAACTGTTTACGTCCACTTCGAAAACTATTCGATTTAAACTAAAATAAGCATATGTATTTTAGAAAATGAAGGTCCTATAACTCTTGAAAGGCGATGATGTTGAAAGAAAGTCAGACAATTTAGGTCTTAAAGAAATCTCATGAATACAACATGATTCATCGCATATCAAAGTCAAATAAGCGCAAAGTTATTAGTTCATAAACACATTGACAGAAAGCCGGACAATATTAATCGAAAAATCGAATTGTAAGTGTTATGCTCCTTTAATCCTTCATGGTAAAACTCAATTTGCATAAAATATTTTCTCGTAAAACAATTTCACATCTGTCAACTCAATTTTTCATTTTCTTTAGGCCTTTTATGTTAGATAAATAGATGAAATAAAAAAAAATTTATTATGCAATGTATGACCTTTTTTCTACAAAAATGAAGTGCATGGATGACTAATTGAATGAGAAGTTACAAAATACATAGCTTGTACTATAATGGTGATTTTCATTATAGAATGAATGCATCTAAACATTTCACTAGTGTCCATGGATGTGCACATGCATTGTCTATACAATCACTAGTTTATGATATATATCACTATATGATTGCTTTTCTTTAAGCAAGCAAGGATGCATAATTACTATTATTATTAGTGAATCTAAATTTAACCCTTTAACCAAAAGTATACCACATAAGTATGAAATAAAGGCACCATGATGACCATAACCAACTTACATAAATTCTTACAAGTATAAAGTCTATGATGTTCAATGTAGAACATTTTAAGTTTTTAAATTATTAATTTATATTCAGTGATAGAATAATTAATTTGGGTTTTGTTCATATTCTTACTATCATAATAAAATAGATGAAATAATTTATTTATTTTTTTCCCTAACGGTGGCTCTATAGTAAAACCACTAGCATCACAGATAAGCTCAAAAAGACGATTTCAATTATTACAATAAAAACAGGGGCACCGTTAGTTTCTTTTTAGCATTTCAAATGCTTCTTGGCACTCATTATTAAATTTAAAAGGGCACCCTTCTTTAATAAATTTGTGATTTTAGAGAAGACTTTAATGAATCTCCTATAGGATCATGCATGCCTTAAGAATTTTGTAATCCCTTTAACTAACGTGGGTGGTGCTAGATGAGCTTTATAGCATGAATCTTATTTGTATCCACTTCCATCCCTTTCCTAGAAATGTTATGTTCTAAAATAATTCTCTGTCACATAAATTGACATTTCTCTCAATTTAATACTAACTTAATCTTTTTATATCTTTTAAAAATCAAAGTAAAATATTTGAGATGACTATCGAGTGATGTACAAAACACGAAGAACTCATCCATAAATATATAATGCTTTTTATTGATGTCTTTTTTTGTTCTCCATCACCATGGGAATCACCCAAGAGTCTTATAGATTAGTGTCACGTTGATCGTGATCGTCATCGACTTTAGTAGCTCTTAATCGATTATGATCCGTGCATTCTTTGCATATTTGTGTATGATGATGGATTTGGTGGATTATTGTCACTTAGGCTCGTCGTCATCACAAACTTACTTTTACAAAGTTGAATCATGTATATCATTATATTTGAAGAGACATATGATGACCGTGATGACTATTCTAGGACATTTTTTATTTGAATTCACACTCATAAAATTTCATTTTTGTATGAATTTTTGTTCATATAAATTTTTTTTATCAGAGTATTATTTCATGAAACACACTACACCAGCGCTTCCAACTCATCGAGTTTAAATTAGTCTATTCAAGTTTGAATCGGGCTTCGTTTGTTATGCACCAAGAGAATATAATCATTTTAATTGAATATTATATAAATTTAATTTAAATGTCAATATTTATATATTGACATTAATGTTTATTTATACTTCACATATCTATATATTAATTATAAATAATATCAAAATTCAAATTTAAATTCAATGGAAAAGAGTGTAACTAAAATTTAATCAAATATTAATTTGATACTTAATTGGTTGCATTATTAGGTTTTAAACTAATTTATTTACTTTTCAAATTAAATCCATAAAATAAAAAAAATTAAATAACACCTTTTTTTGGCCTCACATATATTGGTGTTTTTTTTCTAAAAATGGAGTTTTTTTCCCCTCAATCCCACAACAAACGTAAGAACCTGAGGAAAGATGGGATTTTTTTCACCTCTCTCTCTCTCTCTTTCCCCTCCCCCTAATCACCCATCTTCTATTTGTTCCCTCGCAATTTCTCCCTTCCACAAAATAAATTGTTAACTTTAGCATAAAATCCCCTTCTCCCTCTTAGCGCCAAGTTTTCTTATTGTCCTCTCACTGTCATGATATATATTTTTTGGGATCTCTATTTTTCACATCTCGAACAAAATTCTTGCCCTCTCACGAGAGGACAATTGACTGCCCCAGACCTTCATTCCTCTTGAATTTATGGCTGGCCAAGGTGCCCCAGAAGAACTCTCCAATGCTTCACGTGGTAAGCCCATCACCCTCTCCCATTTGTACAATGAGATCTTGGCAGCTGCAAGTGCGGCCATCCGTCACCTTCTGAGGATTTTCGGACTAAAAACTTCAAGCCAAGGTATTTTCCTATCTAGATGAACCTCTATTATGGTTGCATTGTATTGTCACTTTCTTTTTTCTATTGTCCCGATTCAACAACAATTATAATAATAAGCTTCCTTTATTCTATTGAGTGTCATATTCTCATATAGTTATAAAAAAATTAAGATAATTTTTTATAGAACATGCCAGAATCTTTTTAGATTCATTCTTAAATCTCATTTTTTTTCTGGTAAGAAAATAATCAATTTATATTTTATTAGATTCATTCTTGAAACTGATAATGTTCATATTTTTTTCTTAAATAAAATATTAGCAATAACAAAATTAAAAGCTAAAATAAAATCAAATATGTTTTTCTCGTCTTCATTTATAACTCCAAAATCATATCCACTATTAATAAAATTTAATATTTCTCATGAGGGGCCCCCGACCGCAACTCTCCGACCGACTAGCTTTTTGCTTCACCAAACCCAATCGCCACTCAGTCGGTCACATCATCCTTCAAATCAAACTCAAGCGTGTCGACCGGTTAGTTATCGCCATATTTGAATTTAAAGTGTAATACAGATTTGAGAGTAAATCATCAAGATTAAAATGAATTAAAGATAGTTTCTCTCGTTCTCCATTTTCTATAATTGTAAAATTACACCCCTATAAATAGAGGATAATAGAGGACATAAACCAATAAAAATATCAATGTCAATAAAAAATAGAAATATGTCTGTCTTATATTTTCTTAAGACCTATCTCATATTTGACATAAAAGTTTTTTCTTTTTAAAAATTTAACGGTCAGCTGCTTCTGCATTACATGCAATAAAACAAAAAGCTCTATTTAATATAATAATTACTCATTACTAATCTTTATCCTATATAAACCACATCCACAGGACTAGACCAAAGACCGATAGCTCCGCCACCTCTGCTGTTGATCTGTTATTCCGGGCAACATCACTGTAACATCCCCATCCACAAACAAGCTGATTGGTCGCTTCTCCCTTCTCATCTCCTCATCACCATCGCTGAGAAACTCTTTGTGGCTGACATTATCCGTCTTTCTGTTGTTTGCAAAACCTGGGCATGGTCACTCGGATTGCCACACAACGGTTGGCCAAATCCACCCCGCTACCGATCATCCTTCGTTCCCATCCCACCCTCTGTTCCATGGATGCTCCTCCCCAACCAATACGGCGAGCATGTAGACTTCCTCTATTTCCTCAAACTCTCCGACAGCCAAGTTCAACTAATCTCCCCTGTTCCAGAGATGGTTGGTCGACGTTGCGTTGGGGCTTCACCAGATGGATGGCTGGTGACCCTCGACCTTGAACTCAATCCCCGAGTTCTGAACCCCCTCACTCGTGAAGAGCTCCCTCTCCCTTCCCTCTTCACCCTCTTCCCCAATCCCGCCAATGTGACATTCCTCCACAATGACCCTGATGGCTCCGTGATAGGATTCTTTACCAAGCACGCGGGCACCAGTGCAGAAAGCTATCACGCCAGGGCATGCTTTCGTGACGCATATTTTTTAAAGATTGTTCTGACCTCCGCTCCACCTTTCGGTGTAGCAATGGTGTTTTTTGGCATTGAATCGCTTCAGACCCAACTAGCTTTTGCGAGAGTAGGAGATGCAACATGGACCCCTATTCTGCTCTCTGGTGAGCTCTCTGACAGAATTGAGGATGTGATGTACCGCAAGGAAGATGGGAGACTTTATGTTGTGAACTCATCCGGTTGTTTGATGTTTTTCGATCTCCATATATGCGATTGGCCGAGCGGATTATGGAAATCTCCTCAACCTCTCCCGATGAAGCCGACAGTCATCACTAATATTAAAGGAGACTTCTTTGGGATTAACATGCGAAGTCACCTTGTATTCTTGTCTGGTCGCTTTCTGCGGATCTGTAGAAGTGTAAATGCTTATAAGACTTGGGAAGCTGAAATATTGAGGTTGGGGCTGTCACTAGAAGTTGAAGATGAAGACGAAGTTGAAGTTGAAGATGAAGTTGAAGATGAAGATGTGGATGAGGATGAGAATGAGCATGAGGATGAGATGGTTGAACCAAATGTCATGGCAAAAACTTGCGACATTAAAATCACAAAGCTTGATCACATGGTAAAGGAACCAGGCAATGAGTGTATGTGGATTCCAGCAAATGGGAGTGACTTGGATGATCAAGCAATATTTGTTGGCTGCAATCATATCTTCTCGGTGCCTGCTGCTGGCAGACCGGGGCTGAAAAAAAACTCCATTTATTTCACTGAGACGTATAGATTTGAGAGTTTAGAATGCAGGCGGAATGTGCGCGATGCTGCAGTGTTCGACGCAGACAGTGGTGGTTTCCATAGGTTTTTCTCTCTGGATTCACGGGTTAATTGGCCGCCTCCTCTATGGTTTATGCCCTCCCACCTTCGCTTTGAACTACTTTCCTAAATTTTTTGACTAAGTTTTGAATCCATTGGTTACTAATGATCTCTCGTAGTGCTGAGAAATTAGCATCATTGTTGATCATGGCTATCTAGATAATTGGCAGTATTTTTTTTTTTTTTGCCTGAAAATGAATGATTATTAAGTAGTATACAATAAATTTTATATTTTTTAAGATTTGATAAAACAATAACACTCATAAATTATATCATTTGGTGCATATGTCAGAGAAGTGATTTCAGAGTTGAGAAAATGTTGGCTCTAGCTGATTCTTAAACGAAATAAATAATATTATATTTAGTATATAATGGTGAAATAATAACAATGTATTGTTGTTGCATCAAGTAAATAAACTATAATTTCTCATTTCTTTATTTATATTGATGCATGTCCAAATCATCAGAGTATTGTTTCACGAAACACTAAACATCAGCGCGTCCAAATCATCTGGTTTAAATTAACCTATTCACGTCTGAATCGGGCTTCATTTGTTATGCACCTAGATATTATAATCATCCTATTTTAACATAAGATTATAAAAATTTAATATAAATGTATATATTTATATATTGACATTAATATTTATTTATATTTTACACATTTATATATTAATTATAAATAATATTCAAATTCAAATTTAAATTCTCCCATCAAAATCTTCAAATTAACTTAAATTTAATCAAATATTAAATAGGTATTTAATTGGTTGCATTATTATGTTTTAAACAAAGTTATTTACTTTTCAAATTAAATCCATAAAATAAAAAAAAAATCAAAGATGACGATTTTTTTTCTTGGCCTCACATCTATTGGGATTTCCTCCCCCCCCCCCCCCCCCATGAATTATTCCATGCGGACGAGCTGCGTGCGTTAGGTGCGGATTTTTGGGTTACAGGGAGGGTACGGGATGGATACTGGATTGTGCGAGTACTTGGATGGTTACGGGATGGTTACGGGAGGAGATGCGTGCGGATGGGTGTGGATGCTGTATGGAATAATTGCACTAACACCTAGTTTTCTTCTTCTGCTCTCACCGTCAAGATATAAAAATATATCTTTTTTGGGTTCTCTATTTTTCACATCTTGAACAGAATTTTTGCCTCTCACGAGGGGACAGTTAACAACCCAGACCTTCATTCCACTTGGATTTATAGCTGGCAAAGGTGCCCTAGAAGAAGGCTCCAATGCTTCATCTGGTAAGCCCATCACCCTTTGCCGCTTCTACAATGAGATATTGGCAGCTGCAACTGAGGTCACCTACTGAGGATTCTCGGACTAAGAAGATTAAGCCAAGTTATTTTCTTCTTTCTATGAACCTCTATTATGGTTATGATCAAGGAGTTTAAGAAAATCACCCATAGCCCTAGTTTAGAGAAATAACCCTTGCCATTTCTATTTTCTAACCAGAATTAGCAAAATCCTCTCACCTCTCCTCCCTCCTTCTGTGCTCTTTTGTTCCGACCCAAATTATTGAAATACTTTCATATGCTTCGACCGTGACAACTGGAGAAAGTTACAATCACAGCAAGCTAAAGAAAACATTAATGGGACCAACAACGTGCAAAGAAGAAAAAGATTTATCGACAAATAAATAGCGAAGCTAACCATCGTATTTCCTCCCACCACCCTTGTGATATTCAATTTATCTTAAATGAAGAGCTTAATCATTGGATGGCAGTCAAACTTTCATATCGAACACCTAAATTTACATATCGAACACCTAAATTTTCATATTTAAATGTATGACAGTCAAACTTTTAAAATTATTTACTTTTTAAACTGAAATTCGCATTTTCATGCGTATGTTTATGACACCAAAATATTATAAAGGTAAGTATCAAACTTCAGGCATCGAATATGTAAATACATAAAAAATGTATGGTATATATGTAAATTTGCCTAAATTTTTTTATTTTGTGGCTACGAGACCAAAATTCTAAATCTCATAATCTGAACAAGTTCAGAAGGCAGAAATAGAAAATTGGGGTGATTCTGTCATTCATTAAAAGTAACAACCATCATTACAAGATTAGTGTCTCTAAGACGGGAAAAATTTGCATACGTAAGACGAACGCAGAATTATAGGTTACAATAAGGTTACAGTGAGGTTATTGAGAGGGTACAGTGAAGTTATCGGGAGATTATTTTTCAATAACCTTACTGTAACGCGGAAGGTTAATAGGAGTTACAGTGAGGTTATTAAAAAATAATTTCTCAATAACTTCACTGTACCCTCCCAATAACATAACTGTAACCAGCATCATGAAGATCTGATAACATAAGACCCGGAAGCAGGGAATCTCCGCTATCAATTATAATGTTGTGCAGTAAGCAACAGACAAGAATTATACTAGGCAATTTATGCTTATCTGGTCTCCACATCACCTTACCGAGAATTCTCCAACCACCTTTATGCTGTGAGAGAGCTCTTGTTGCAAGCAAATTCACGGCCTTGTGCTTCTCATTGAAGATGGCCATGGGAGCCGAACCCCTTTTCCGACGAACGGAATCATCAGCCGTGGCATATATATTATACCCAAAGTATACTTGAATAAATTCATAAATATCTAATAGTTGATTATTAGTCTAATAACTAGGTCTGTCAAAAAAGCTCGTTGTTCGTGAATTGTTCGTGTTCGGTTCGCCAAAAAGTTAGTGTTTGATTTGTTCGATAAGCAAATGAGACGAACACGAACAATTTTTTTCGTTCGGTTTGTTAAACGAACCAAACACGAACAGTGATGTGTTCGTTCGTGTTCGGTTCGTTATTGTTCGAAATATAAAATAATTTAAAATAATTATATATAAAAATTTATGATATTTTAAAAATAATTATATATTATAAAAATTTATCATATTTTAAATAATCAAACTTCTATAAATTATAATATATGATAAATTATTAATAACAATAATAATATTATAGTATTAATTATATTAATATAAATATTATAATATTATAATTAATATACTATACTATATATTAAAATAAAACCCTAATCAAAACCCTAAACGTCTTATTCGGTTTGCTTCATTTTGAGGAAGTATGGATTACCTGATGTGTACGGAATACCTGATCAATTTGCTTCATTTTGAGGAAGTATCTTATCAAAGCTAGGCGGTCAAAAAAGCTCGTTGTTCGAGAACAGTTTGTGTTCGGTTCGCCAGGAAGTTCGTGTTCGTTCGATAAGCAAACGAACCAAACACGAACAGTGATATGTTCGAACATTTCAAACACGAACGCTAGCTCTGTTCATTCGTGTTTGGTTCGTTTACACCCCTACTAATAACTTGTCATCTTCTCAAGAGTCTTGAGTCAAAAAAATCACAAGACATGATACAATTTAGGTAAAAAAAATTGCTCATACAGCATCTTAGAAAATCATAGAAGAAAAACAACAACAACAAGCCTTATCCCACAGCGGGGTTGTGACTACATGAATCCTTAGAATGTAAGATTAGTCTAGAGAAAACCATCTAGAGAAAAAATTGAAGCTCCTACCTCCATGATCGCAAGAGTAGAATGATAGCATACTAGGGTCTTAGTCTGTTCGCATGATAAATTTAATAATGCATGAATTTCCCGCCGATCTCGAATGAAAATAGTGCGTATTTAAGAAATATAAAGCGAGTTAGGAAGCATTTCTTATCCATAGAATGTAAGATTTGTTCGCAAAATACTTGTCATTGGTATGCAAGTTATTGTGAGCAATTTTAGATGAATAAATGAATAAAAATTTAGGAGATAACCTTTATGTTGTAAATAAATAACATTAACCTAAATGATAAAGACAAATATTTATGATATGCCGTAATATGGATCTATGGTCGAATATCATCAAGTTGAGGTTTAAAATAAAGAATTTAAAAATACACGAAAAGAATTCAACTTTTCATCAAAAGCTCCAGAAGAAAAAACATAATGAAAAGAGCTCGATCAACCATTGATGCTATAAAGTTGGAATATTCTTTCATGAGATCAATGATGTAATGCACTAAATGTGAAGACTGAAGTTCTTTCACTACAGTAAATACAATTGAATTGTAAAGGATAAAAATCTAGTTAAAAATCCACCAACTCATTAAAAGCATGCAACACAAGCACAAGAAAGCTTGGCATCTCCAATGGCAGGAAAGCTTCATCAACTACTTATTCTACAATAAATTAGGTTTAATATACAAGAAAATAAAATAAAAAAAATAATATCAAAGAATTATATGAACAGCTCCTTCTAAAAACAGCTTAAAGATTATAAAACATTACATCAAACCAAGCTCCATTAAGGGTCTGTTTGGAGCAGCTGCAGCTTATTGAATAATCTGCTCATAAGCTGATTAAAAATAATCTGTTGATAAGTTAGGTGCGGTAGCTATTACAAATTTTTATTTTTTTGGAAAAGCTAGACCGCACATAGAAAGCTCCCACCGCACCTAAGTAGGTGCGGTGTGAAAACACAGTTTTCAGCATTTTGAAAACGCATAAGCTGCCAGAACGCGGTTTATCCAAACAGGTCAAGTGCGTTTTCAAAACGCTACCGCACTAAATAAGCTGCCACAAACATACCCTAAATCTATATCTATGGATTTAGGATAATAAAAACAACTTTTTTTTTGTTTTTTAGGACGGATAATAAAACTTCTTAGGATTTCAACTTATTGCTATGAATAATTTTGTTCATCAGATAGATAAATCTACTGCACCATATGCATATAAAGGGTACTAATATATGTGTGTTGGATCTTAATTTATCAGTGGATTCACACCACCAAGAAAAAAAGTTTAAATGAACATAAGCATAGAAAATAAAGATAGAAAATTTGAAGTAATAAGTGCCTTCAATATTCGGGGAAAAAAAAAACACTTTGCACTGCAGTTGTCACCCTTATTTATAAATAGGTTGGTGTGTCAAAATTAAACTAAATATCAATGTATACATAATTTATTTTCTTTGCTTTTTCCTCTGCCCCAATCAAGATAAGCTATATGGGCTAGCCACCTTATTCCCATGAGCATCTATCATTTTATGGCATGCCTATTATCATAATCTCTTATAATGACACTGTTTGGTAACGGCCCATGCACAAATGGTATCTTCTGCATTCCATCTTTAGTAATTTGCCTGTTGACCTATAACACATACGGGAGCTGGCAAAGCCATCCTAGTTGTCCGGAGGAACCCGTTTTCAAGTTAGATACATGCACCTGGCCGAGTTATTTCTCTTAGCAAGTTGGTCGAGCTGCATAGGTGGATTGACTAGGTGGCTCATGTCACGACTCGAACTTGATCCAGAGTTTTGGATATGCATATTTGATTTCATAATTCTCCTATCTCTTTGTTAGCGAAGCTGTGGAAAAAAATAAGCGACTTATAATTATATGACTATTTAATCACTCGAAGCTCAGGCTCTCCGCTCTTTCTCTATAAATAGAGGAGGAAGGGCACCCACTGAGCTATTCATGCCACAAGTAATCGGTTTTTTCCTTCTTTTATTTGTTTGTCAGTTGCACCTCTTGTTGTACAAATGGAGAACATATTTTTTTATAATGAAATAAATTTTCTTCTTTTTATTGTGTTGTCGAATTGTTATTTCTAATATTAGAATGGTGAGTTAATCAACTCTGACTGAAGCTACTTCATAAACAAAATAACTTAAATTACATACTTGTGCAACACTAGGTAACTAATGTGCCAATAAGAAGTCTATGTAGCAAGTTACATACCTTGTAAAGATTGGCATGTCCGAAAAATAAGAAAAATTCCAGTATAATGCTAGCGAGCTGAATTCATGATGTCCAAGAATGTATTCTAGATTGATATATGTATGCGAGTTGATAAAACCTACATAAATTCAAGTCTTACACTGCCCATGCCCCGTGTTAACCCTTGGTTAAGTTCTCTCTTTTAATGAGTCGTGTCATAGACTAGACATTACTTTCCAAAAAAAAAAAAAACCATTTAGACTTTGCCATAGAAGAGACTTGCATGCTATTTATTGTGAATCTTATCGCAAAGGGGGTAATCCTGCCTCTAAGCATGACATGTGCTCTAATAGTATGTTTTTAGTAGAGCAGAGAAGTGTTATAATGCTTGAATGCTGATGATCTTTGGCATTTCAATTAGCTTGTAGGATTCATTATGAACCAAGTGGTGGAAGAAGTTCTAGGATGGGTCCTCAAATTGTCCCTAGCAAACTGCTGAGTTCAGACATTAAGTTAAGCCAATAGTTTTGAATGTTTTAGACATGTAAGACATGTTAAGTGTGGATTATCCATCTTCAAGGGGACATTTCCCTCTCTTACATGGAATCATCCTGTAGGACCTTAGGCTACTCGTACAAAAATTCAACCTAGAGACCTTTAGTTCTCTTAATAGGCAGTAATCTCGTCATATTTAAACTTACCTTTGTGCCAGTGTGGCGCAAGGTAGGCCATCCATTTCTATCGGATGGCTTTGTTGATATGTGTATTGCAATTCTATGATTTGACTAGGTGCTTTCCATGTGATAATGTACTTAATTAGATGACTGATGATATGGTGACTTGATGGCAAATAAATTCTTAATAAGTAGATGATAAATAATGAATCTTCTAAGTTAAAATCTCACAAATGGATGAGCTTAAATGTTTTTCGAGCAAATTCTAACTAACCAATTCCAGAGCTGATGAATTCCAAATTAATAAATGAGATGGCATCATGTTATACATAATTGTAATCGAGTTCCCATGGTTGCAGAAATGAATTCTCTTAATGAGCAAAATGTATTTGTTGAATAATGAAGTCCCCAAGGTAAATCCCAATAGAAACCCCTCAAAATAATAAATTGTGTAATCAAATAAATGAGCTTTAAATATAAAATCTCTTGTTTCCCAATTTTGGTTGAGATGCCAGATAAAAGTTACAATTTTTTAAAATAAACATAGAATAACAAAGAATATGATTTTCTCTAACAATGTATAATTTATAGATATTATTTAGAGTAAATATAATTTCATTTAATTATTATAATTTAATATCAAATTTTAAATATATAAAATAAAGAAATGATTTAAAATAAACTTAAAATTTTTAAGGAAAGTATTTAAATAAAAAAATAAAATATTTATAAATAAAATTTTAATAATTTGTTGAGAGTATTTTAATAAGCTAAATAATTTAAAAAATTAAATTAAAAAAAAAACTATATGGTGTGACAGATGGCCCGCCCTATTATTAAATAATTTATAATAAAATATTATTTTTTAAATTGTTCTATCTAGAATGAGTAACATTCTTCTATTTTTTGTTCAAGTTAAAATATTTTTTATTTATAAAATTTGTAGAGATTAATTTACTTATTTTTATTTACTGTTTAGGATAGATTATATTTATTTTTTTAATAAAATTATCTTGCATTTTGTTTAGAGAGTTAATAAAAAAAATAGGTTTAATGTTCATGTTACTACATTTTACTTTATGATGATATTATTTAGCCAAAGTTGATTATGGGATAACTTAAAAGAATTATTTTTTCATCAATGTTATTTGTTTGGATCTTTAATGAGTAGAAGCTCATGTGACTCACTCTGAGCTAAGTAATTTTTGTTCATTTGAGAATAAATTAATAAATCTTCAACCCTTAGATATATAAATATATTAGATTATTATTATTATATATATATATATATATATATATATATATATATATATATATATATATATATATATATATATTGAGAACTACTAAGCCAATGCATTTACACGACCACAATCAAATCACTGAGGCTTTGATAAGACTAAAAGTTATGATATTTAAATGAGATATTGGAGGAACGTAAAAAGAGGGTTATGATGGAATCTTTAAGGACGGTCGGTCCTGTATTATTCGTGAGTCGACATAACCTGAGAGAAATTTCTCTAAGAAGGGTGAAGGAGGAGAATGGATGTGATCTCCAACCCTGAACTATATGTCCTTGCAAATATCTTTCCTCTCAAAAGTAGAGAAGAACAAGCAAGATAGAATGAGAGAGAGAGAGAGAGAGAGAGAGAGAGAGAGATCCCCATAATAATGGGATGAGATGTCCTCAAAAGGCCACAAAGAGTGCATCTCCCCCCTTGGATATGTCTTTCTTCTATTTATACATTTTGTGTTATACAAAATCTATTTGCAGCGACTAAATGAAACGATTGTGACTGAAATGTCATGCGAATTATAAATGAGGATGTGACATATGTCACTTCTCGATGTCAATTTTGATTTTTTATACCTGTCAATCTCGAGGATCATTATTGAGGCGAGCTCAATAATTACTATTGATCAGTTCACTAGATGACTTCAAAAGGCCAATCTGGCATGGGCTGCCTTAGCAGATTATTCTAGTAGTGGTTTTTCCTTATGAGTGGATGGGGTTATCTCGCCCATCATGAGACTTGTTAGATATATATATATATATATATATAGACAAACACATGCGTGCACGTTAAAAACAAACAATAAAACCATATATCTCATGAGCTCATACTCCATGGTTGCAATGACAAAGTGAGCATGACAATATATCGCAGCATGCATTTTACATTGAGAGATTTTTATGGTGGTGAAGCAGTTTTATTTAGGGTACTCATATTAATTAAAATCCGAAGTATAAATACTGCGTGAGTAATTTTTGTTTAATATATTGTTTTACATATATTGTGTTATATATTTTATAAAGGAGGGGACTTCTAAATAATTTTTTCCCTTATAATTTGAGTAAAAGGCCGAAATAACCCTACACTATTATATGTCGTCATTTTAGTCTCAGAGTTTATAGAAGTGTAAAATTGATCTCAGACTCATTAAATTTGGGCTAAAATAGTCCACATGAAAGACTATTAGAGCCCAAATTTAATAAGATCGGGGACCAATCTGACACTTCTATAAACTCTGGGATTAAAATGATCCCACGTAACCAACAAATCAAAGGTCTAATTTGGCACTTTGCTCGGTATAAATTACCTCTGAGTACAAAAAGAAAAACACTTATAGTGCTCATAAATGATTCATCTTGTAAAAATATCACATAATTCTAATAATAATTTTTAGGATATTTATCAAATAAATCAATTAAAATGTTTTTATAATATTATTTATTATATATAAAAAAAACTAGTTGGCACACGTAACTAAAATTATCCCTCATAGTTTTATAAATAAGATCATTTTTTGTGGTTTGAGTTGGTTTGGTGTATAGAGTAGAGCAAGCATAAGACAAAGAGGAGTCACTTTGGAGTGTTAAAGAAGCAAGCAAACTTATTGCCAAATATGTTGAGTAGGTCGAGCCCGGTTCACTTCTTACTATGACAATTCTTCTTTATGGCAAGTAATCGGAAATTAATTGCTAGTTAATTTGCTTCCTTTTGTGAAGCATTGCGTGGATTCCTCTCCATAAGTGGATCCTACCAAAGTTAGGTTCATGTTTTTTCTCCGATATAATTCGGTGAATGGAGGCTTCCTTAACTGGGCCTTTAAGCATCTTTAAATAATGGATTAACGCAAAGCTAGAGATTGCTCTCTCCATTAGTCCAACTCTTCGGCTGAAAGAAAAGGTAGCTTACAGGAAGAAAACAATAAGTCTTCCTCAATTTTCTTCTTCTAGTGTAAAGAGAGAGAGAGAGAGAGGAAGGAAGAGGCAGAGAGGGAAGAGGAGTTTTTCTTTTCTTTGCTTCTTCGTCTGCTTGCTCTTCAATAGAGAGAGAGAAGAGAGGGAAAGAGAGTCACTTGTAAAAGTTGAGGTGGTTAACGACGTAAATCCTCAACATAATAAAATACTCTGCAATTCCGTGGGCGTAGGCAATTTGTGGAACCGCGTAAACATGTGTGTTTGTTTGTTTTGTGTGAATTTTCTGGTTCTAAATATTCGCTTTATTGTCTTCATTTTTCATAACTGGTATAAGAGTCGTGGTTTCAGATCTAAGGAAGACGATGACAAGAGACGAAGTGATGTCATCAGAGATCGAGAAGTTTAATGGTACAAATTTTAGTTACTGGAGGATGCAAATACAATACTACTTTTTTCAGCCACTACTGGGAAAGAAGCTAGAAAAGATGGATGAAGCGGAATGAAATATGTTGGATCGACATGTTATGAGGTTATACGATTAACCCTGTTAATATCGGTTGCACACAACGTCATCAAGAAGAAAACTACTGCAGATCTCATGGCGGTTTTATCAGGCATGTATGAAAAACCATCAGTGAATAACAAGATGCACTTGATGAAAAAGTTATTCAATTTGAAGATGTCGAAGGGTACCTCTGTTGCATAACTTCTGAATGATTTCAATACTATCACAAATCAATTATCGACTGTGAAAATTAATTTTGACAATGAGATACATGCACTGACATTGTTGGCTTCATTGTCAAGTAGTTGAGAAGTCATGATGATGACAATTTGTAGTTTTACAGGTAAATCTAAATTGAAATATGATGATTTTTGTGATACGCTTTTGGCTTAGTAGGTGCGCATAAAAGATTCTGACGAGACCTTGAGTTCGAGTTCAATACTGAATGTTTTGATTCCAGAGGGGGATCACATGGTAGGAACTCAAATAAAAGAAGAACAAAATCAAAGTCTGGTCAGTAGAAAACCTGCTGGAATTGTGGAAAAACTGGCCACATAGAAAGAAACTGTAGGAATCCAAAGAAAAATAATAATGATAGAGTTAATGTTGTCACTGAAGAAGTACATGATGCGCTGCTGCTAGCAGTTTATAGTTCTGTTGATGATTGGATACTGGATTCAAGGGCTTCCTTCCATACATCTTCCCACCAGAAGTTAATGCGAAATTATGTTGCAGGTGACTTTAGGAAGGTATATTTGACTGATAAAAAAACTCTAAACATGGTGAGGATGGGAGATGTTGATATTGCACTCCCTAACAATAACAAATAAACTTTTCAAAAGGTCAGACACACTCCTGAGTTGAAGAAAAACCCCATTACTATTGGGCAGCTAAATGAGGGTGATCATTCAGTAGTGTTCTCAGATATCACCTAGAAGGTTACCAAAGGAGCATTAGTACTAGCTCGGGGTAAGAAAATATACACACTATAAATGACTACGGATTTATTCAATACTGTTGCCACTACAGTTGCAGAGAGCATGACAGATCTATGACATTGCAAGCTTGGTCACATGAGTCAGAACTTTAAAGAAACATTGCAAGATGAAAAGTTGAGCAAGTGGGAGCTGGCCATGAAGAAGGAGACAAATTTCCTGTAAGGGAATCAGACTTATGAGCTGATAGAACTTTCAAAAGGGAAGAAGACATTGCATAACAAGTTGGTGTACAGTGTGAAGGCTGAGCTTGATGGTAGTAATAGACACAACGCTAGACTTTTTGAAAAAGGCTTTCAGCAGAGGCAGGATATTGCCCATATAGTGGCAGTTGTAAACACATACATAAGTAACCCAGGAAAGAGCTTGGAGGTACAAGGTTCTGTTGATGTTGATATGTCAACTGAGGATGTTTCTCTTGAAAAAATGAAGTTGTGCTCTACTTCAGCTGGCCTTCTAGAGTGAAGACATGAGTCATGAGTTGCAGACGTGGAAGATATCACGTTTGAAGAAAAAGATGACGCAGTCAGTGGATGGTGCAGTCGATGTCCCAGTCTCCAAGTGGAAAATTTGTTGAGTAGGTGGAGCCCGATCCACCTCCTGCCATGACAATTCTTCTTTTTGACAGGTAATCCTAAATTAATTGCTAATTAATTTGCTTCATTTTGTGAAGCATCGCCTGGATTCCTCTCATTAAGTGGATCCCGCCAAAGCTGGGTTCCCGTTTTTTTCTCGGTTATAATTCCATGAATTGAGCCTTTAATCTTCTTTAAATAATGGATTAACACAAAGCTAAAGATAGCCCTCTCCATTAATCCACCTCTTTAGCTGGAAAAAAAGTTAGCTTACAGGAAGAAACCAATAATTCTTCCTCCGTTTTCTTCTTCTCGAGTAGAGAGAGAGAGAGAGGAAAGAGACACAGAGAGAAGAGGAGTTTTTCTTTTCTTTGCTTCTTCGGCGGGTTGCTCTTCGGTAGAGAGAGAGGAGAGAGAGAGAGAGAGAGAGAGAGAGAGAGTCTTGTAAACGTCGAGATAATCGACGGCGCAAATCCTCAAGATAATAAAATCCTCTGCAACTCAGTAGATGCAGACAATTTGTCGAACCACGTAAATTTGTATGCATATTTGTTTTGTGTGAATTTTCTCGTTCCAACTTTTTCATTTTATTATCATCATTTTTCATAACAAAATCTCTCTATCACTCTTTAGTTCCTTAATCCATATTAATTGGCCTTTAAAAAATTTAGGTTTATTTTGAGATTTGTTTTATGAACAGATAATTTTTAGAAGCATTGACTTACACACCCTACATTTTTTATATATTTATATATTACAAAAAAAAAAATCATATTTATACATTTGTCATTAAAATCATTTAAATTGCATAAAAAATATCACTATTACTAACTTCTTAAAAATGAAATATATATTTAATGTATATAAATAATAACATTAGAAGATTTTGTTTGCAAAAGATGACTAAGTAAAAAAACCGGCCTTTAGAAATGCATCCAGCCAATAGGAGGACTAGTTCATAGACAGCTACTTGGAAGCATGAACGTGCAAACCTACTCTTTCTCCATCAATCAATTCTTATGAGGAGGATTTGAAGTGCTCAATTCAACTTTGCTTCCTTGAAATTAACTTTGAATTATTTCAAATTTTGAGTCATTTTGAATTCTAAATTAATGGATAAAATACTCTAAGGATATTTAAATTTTTTATATTATATGGTTTGGATATTCACATTGGGCAGAAAATTAAGAGATAATTAGATTTTAAAATGTTAATGACAATTTGATTACATCATTGAAAATGTCAAATTTAAGATGGTAAACATAGAAAATAAAGAATATTGTAATTGTTAAACTCATGAAATTGTTGTCATTATAGTGGGAATAGAATATATGTATGTAATAATATGAATTGAAGATAGAGTTTTAATGATGGTTTTGTTAGTTTACTAATGATATTACTCTTGAATGTAACATATATAGTTAATGAGATATTTATATCATGTATTTTGAAGGATAAAGTTAGTAAGAATATGAATTTAAGTCGAGAAATCTCCAATCGAAAGATTACATTGAGATATGTGTTTGATTGGACGAAGTTAAGTATGTTAGAATATGATTTGATCTAGGTTCGATCATGGTTCGTGCTATTTTTTGGTTTGCCCTCTTTATATTTTACAAAATTGGTTAATTTTAGTTATTTTAGTATGTATATTGATGTTTATCTCATCATACATGATATGTCATCAATGAATTTTTATCGTTTGGCATGACTCTAGATGAGACATTAATCTCGATATATTTTTTTAGCAAGAAACATTCAAACTTCGATTAAAGATCACTCAAAACTTCGATTTGGGTAAAATTATAGTAAATTTGACTGGCTCGAAGAGACGGAACCAACGAAACCAAACTTGGTCTAATGCGAGTTAAATCAAACACAGATCAAGCTTATAAACCACTTTGGAAGCTTTCAGTGCATAATTAGAATCTTAAACAAATTGTGAGTATGATAAGCTTATAATTAAATCGAGCGTCTTGGTAAGATGAATCGAATGAGCCCAATATCACTCAATTCCAACATAATTAAGGCAAATAAATGTCAATATAATACCATTTGATCAAGGGATTCTCTTCAAGTCGTCCAATTAGAGTGGTTTGGATGTCTTCATTATTTGCAGCTAGAAGAAAACCTAAGTCTGAAGAAGGACGAGCTAAAGTCCATCATTCTATGTCAATGATCTGTCGAGTGCTTCTCGCTTCTGCAGGCTCAACCTCTTGTTTTAATTCTTTTTGTCACTCAGACTTGCCAGCTTGTCTAGTCATCACCTTAGGATTCCCTTTTCCAATGAGCCATCTTACTTGAATCTTGGAATGATTCAAAGTAGAGGAGGGATCAGAAAAGAAGGTATTAAGACAAAGACTACGCAGACAAAATAGAAAGAACCTGGAGAGCTTATGCGGTGTAAACCTTGGGTGATAGGTCAATGGTGTATGTCCAAACATGATCGGATCGATGCATCTTGAACCATATATCCACAAAATAATATCCGCATAAGATATCCAAGTAATAAGAGAACCAAAATAATTTTTTTGTTCTAGGTTAAGACCAACTCCCAAGTCCCAAGGAACATATCCCTTTGATTAATTACAACTTGGGGAACACCCAAGAATACGCTTGATTAGAGAAATTTTGCGTACATTTAGGTGAAGATTAGTACAAGGTGTCACAAAGGAGGGTTAACTCACAGGAAAATCTCAAAGCTCTTGCCAAGCCACAGCGTAGAGAGTGGATCTCTCACAACCTAAATAGGTTGCGGCTCGTCGGTACACGAGGCCCGTGAAATAACTCGATTGACTTGTAAGGTCCGCACTATGCTTCCAAAGCTTAACCGAGTTGTAAGAGTAGAGGGTGGATCACCCTATTCTAAATTGGTGGCGATCTATCTGCAATCGGAGCTTATGAAGCGACATCAACGAAGCGTCAAAGGGATCGATAGGGCTCAAAAGGGGTATAAAAAAGGAAAGAAGAGTAATCCTAATAAGGTAGAGATAGACATGTTAGGATACCACAGATCCATCATCCCAATCTATTAAGACCCTGAGTGTATTTGGTCGTGAATGTAATCAACCCAACACAATCGAAGATGCCCTTGTTAGCAATTTGTGAATTACGTCATCCAAGGGGACCTCGAAAGACCTAAGGTTAAGAGAAGTAAACTCTAATTCTATGACCCTATATTGGTAGAAAGAGTAGAGGCGAGATATATACCTACCAAAGTGGCGAGGATGCCTCTAGAGTGAAAAGAGACGAGATGTTCAACTACAAAGATAATAATGCTCCTACAAAAGACTTATTACCTGTCTAGGTCGGGGAAGCTTCTAACACCCTAAGCGCTCTAGAAAACCATCTAAGTAGAAATCTATATTGGGTCTTGAGTTGGAGAAGCACGGGGACTTATCTTTGGGACATGCAGGTATGATGTAGTTGCCTAATAAGTCCTAAGTATGAAGGCCCTATTAATTATGACTTGAGTGAAAATCATACTGAGCAAGTCATTTAAAATCTGCCCTGAAGGCCATGCAAGAAAGTAAATCATGAATTTTGAAAATCTTGAATATTTTAATCTTAAATTTTAATTAGTCTTAAAATTTAAGTATGATTTTGTATAATTTTTTTTTAAGTTTAGGTCCTTAGAGAGCCTGTATGATTCATGGTTCACAGGCAAACCACAAGATAAAAAGAGCAAAACCGATAATCACATGCAAGAAGAAGAAAAGTTAAGAAGGCAAAATATGAAAGAATAAAAGGTTGGGTGTCTATGGGTCGACAACATATCCCATAAATATAAAAAAATGACGTCCAGACACCACATAAGTACGCACATGATCCTAATTCTATACATGAAAGAGGTTTAGAATTAACGTATGAGACATGAGCAAGCAACTCATTCTCCTTGCTAAGTGGTTCCGCTCGCTTGACACCTCATAACCAGTGCTGGTTCCTTAATTCTTATATACGACTCTCCCAAGGACTCTAAAAGTACAAGAGGAAAGTTAAAAAAAAAAAGTCTCGACCTACATGAAAACAATGTTTCTACATGCAACATCATAAGCCATGCTCGGTAGAAGGAGAGCCAACAACACCTGTAGAAATTGCGATTAAATAAATAATTACAAATCCTCCCAGTTGTACATTGCCCCTGCAAAAAATCTCCCTTAATATACTTGTGTGCAAGTCTCACACTAAGTAGGAACATAAAACAACACAAAAGTGATGCCTGACTATGGAAAATAAACCAACTGAGAACTAGTCAGGACATCAAAAAATGAATACCTAGCATCCTAGTTATAGCCAAGCACACCATCTAGAAAAGTGTCATATCACAACATCTAAGTGAGTACAGGGTTAAGTCAGAAGGCTTGCGCATGTTTTAGCGGGGACACCGTCTTCGACCCCACTCTAAGGATCCAATGATTCTAAGAGGTGTCACTAGATGCAAAACTTATTAAAAAACTCTTAAAAATTTTGACCTCATATATGGTCTAAGCTAGGTATTGAGGTAATTTAAAAGTAGGTTTTGAAAACATGGTGTATATATAATAAAAATATGAATTCTATACTTTAAAATAGGTCCTAAGAAAAAGATAAACCTAAGTGGCACCTATTAGACCCCTTGAAAGTAGGGCTGACAAAATGGCTCATTGTTTTGTAAACAGCTCCTGTTCGGCTCGTTATTCGCGAACGAGCCGAACGCGAACAAATTTTTAAGCTAGAAATATAAACGAGCCAAATACAAACTTATATTTGTTTACTTGTGTTCGACTTGAATTGGCTCAAAAATAAATAAATAAATTAATTAATGAATAAGAATATAAATATACTCAATATTTTGTAGTTTTATTGGTGTTATTTTGCTGTGTAATACCGCAGAATAACACCTGAGTAACACCTGCAAAATTTTATTTTCTACCAAGCCTATTTCGAGTTGAACATGAGCATGATTTTTTTTATTCGAGACGAACACAAACACATTCTTCATGAGCCATTCTAACACGAGTGAAATTGTAATGAGCCAAACACGAGCTAAGGCTCAGCTCGCTCAAGCTCGATTCATTTACAACTCTACTTGGAACCTTTGTACAACAATATGTGCTAGTCACGGTGCAATAGTTAGTATTGCCTTCTAAGGCATCCTCTTGGGCAATACTCGCTACCGCACGTGACCAATGAAAGGGTCACTCAGCAACAAGGCATATTTGTCATTGAGACAGTCAGTGATGTGATACACTTAAAATATATAATGTTTTATGCACATTTTAATACCTATTTTTGATGATATTGCACTGTAATGAAAGATATTTTGTGTTTTTCTTACAGGTATCTTTAATGGTTGATAACTTAACATTTTCTTAATTCCCTATATTCTTACCCTTAAAAAAATCTTATAGATTATTAAATTGAGGTAATTTAGGTCTCTTTCACTAACCTTGAATGTCTTTAATGCCATTTTAGTGGATTTTGGCCAATTCAACAGTACTTACCTCTTTTCTTTGAAGATGAATAAAAAGGGCCTTTATTAACAGATCATTTGGAAGTTTTAACACTTAAGTCCCACTTGACACCATTCTAAATATTTTTCTTGAATAATTGTTTTGTCAATCTCAAGCTTCTCCTCAGGCGTTTTTCACTTGTTATTTTGTTTCCTTCTTTTTTTTTTTCCATTTTCATTCTCTTTTCTTCTGAGAATTACTATATCTTTTTAGCAATTTTTTATTTTATTTTATTTTTAATTAAGGTGAAGGGTAGTGTTTCTTATGTAGTAAAATTCAAAACTTAATCATTTTATTGCCACTCCTTTTAAGTTATCTTTTTCATTAAAACTTAAGATAATGATAGTTTAAAATGAACTAAAAAGGATTGAGACATATTTTGTTTGTTACATAACACTTAAATCACACTTTTTTAATATTTTATGAGTTCTTTTAAGTAAGTTCGAAGTTGTTAAGTTTTGAATATTATTATTACTCATTTAAGTTAATCTTTTATGAATGATATTTATCTACGTTTACTGGAATATGATAAGCGATTTGAAATAAATCAGACTTCCTAATAGGAGTTATAAAATTTAATTTTAATTCTCTATTAAGTAATGTGAGCTACATTTTAGATTCATAAAAAAGTGCATTTTTCTCCTCCCAAACATATTTTTTTCCATCACATATATCATGAAGTAGCAGTAAAAATAAAGTACATGTAAGTACAGGAATGGAGTACATTCATGGTTCACATAAACCTTAGAAAGCACAAATCGTAACTCATCATGTAACAATCTCGAAAGTAGGTAAGAAAACACAGTGCAGTAAGAAGCTCAATATAGGGGTTGTCACTTTGTAGAGAAATAAGATTTGGAATTACTCCAAATGAAATTTTAAAACAAATTTTAAAGCAAATGTTGAAACAAATGCAGAAAGTAAAACATGTTCAACACATGAGATAACGCTTGGGTTGCTTCTTAAGATAGCGCTTGGTATAACGTCCTCAACTAGGGCTGGCAATTTGGCTCGTTGTTCGCAAACAGCTCGTGTTCGGCTCGTTAAGTAGCTCGTGTTCGGCTCGTCCGTTAAGCCTAACGAGCCGAACACGAACAAAATTTTAAGCTCGAAATGTTAACGAGCCGAACACGAACAATCTGTTTGCTCGCTCGTGTTCGTCTCGAATTGGCTCGAAATAAAAAAATAATCATATAATTATTTATATAATAATTTATTATATATATTATTATATATTAATATATTATATATATTTATATTTAAGTTTAAAACATAACTGCTTGTGTGGTAGCGTGGTTATGCTTTTTGTTTCCATTCATTTGGTCCAGGTTCGAATCTGGCGCTAGACATATTTTTCCAATTAATTTTAACGAGCCAATTTTGAGCCGAACACGAGCCGAACACAAACAAGAATATTTAATTTGAGCCGAACACGAACACACCTTTCACGAGCCATTTCGAACACGAGCCGATTTCGAGCCAAGCTAATTTCGAACGAGCCGAACACGAGCCCAGCCTGAGCTCGCTCAAGCTCGGCTCGTTTACAGCCCTATCCTCAGCGTGACAAAAAAAACTTCCTCTAAGATCAAAATTCTAATTTAGTAATCCTCAATCAATTTCTCAATCTCTTGTTGATCTTGGAGTTTCTACTAGATCCTCAAATTTCAATTTTTCTTGCAACTTTTTATTCTAAGTTCTATAATAATCATTCTAAGGGTATGTAGAGCATCGATTTATATTATCGTTCCTAAAAGTTCTTTCTAAAAACAAAATTCTCTTAAAATTTCTCCTATTTGTAGATCAGTGTTCCCCTTATAAGTTGCACGAAACAGATCTATAAATGATATTTCAGGGTATACTAATTCTTAGTTTGGGTTCTCCTTAGGTTCTTCAGGTTCGGGCATTATCTCTACTGGGTTACTCTCCTACCTAGAGCTATGTCCAAATTATTTCTTTTGGGGCATTCAGGTATGTGGTATTATAGGTTCAAATATCTCCTTAGAAATGCAAGGGGGTGCCTTGAAAAGAAGAAAATATTCTTCCTTAATCATCTTCCATTAAAAATCTTCTAAGTCAGCTTGCCATTCAGGGATAAACTCTTCATATTCAACATTATGGCCCTCTACTATCCTTGACTTCCCTCGGGGTTCACTGCTTAAAAGTTTAGCTAATTACCTAACTTGATTTTCTATGTTTCTAAGGGCATCAGCTTGACTTTGCAACTCCTTCCCCAGTTTTATTACTAATTCCTTCAAATACTCATTTTACTATGGATAATCTCTGTCCTAGTTATTCCAACTTCTTAAAGGCTCAACCTGAGTGCTCTCTCATTGTTGGTTCTCTACACTAGGGTCAATCGAAGTTTGGGTAAGTCGACGAACGTTAGGCTTAGCTGTTTAATTCATTACTCAAATTTACTAACAATTCTTCTAAGAACATATTATTCTCCTTAATTTGAGGTTTCAACATGAGTCCCAAGGTTAATTTTGACAATTGTGGTTCATGTCCTAGTTGTTCCAAATTTCTACAAAGTTGGCTTGAGTTCCTCCCGAGGTTAGTTTCCTACACTAATGTCATTAGTGTTCTTATTAGAGTTTGGGTAAATAATCTAGTTGGAGTTGTAGGTATTGGAAGCGTGATTATTAAACCTAACTCCCATGTTTGTTGGGTAAAGATTGTGAAGGCTAGAAATCAATATGTTGTTATACTACAAAAGATCCAAAATAATTTCTCTGATGGTTTGTCATTTCAAAGTGTTGGAACTTTTTTTGGCTTTTAGGCTTAATTATTTTCTTATCATCATACGTTAATCTAACACGCACCTAGATAAAAATAAATATACACTAGAGACATTCATAATTCAGGAAAGGGAAAAAATCACAGGGTATGTTTATTGTCATGCCCCAGTTTAATGTTCTACTATAAATTGGTGGGTACGGGTAAAAAAATTCATCTAAAGGATGAGAAAACGTTATATAGTTGCTTGGGTCATAACGTTCGTACATAGAAGAACTCGTTGCTTCACGGTAAGGAGCAGTCACAATTGGGAGTAATTGTTAGAGCTTTCAGTATTCGAGGGTTAGCACTATGTTTGGGATGATGACTGTTTCATAGATTGCTTCGTGACTCCAGGCGTCGTTCGTTAATTCTCATAAAGAAGGTGGTGGTCGATAGTGGTTGGAGGCGGATGGTGGTCGGAGGCAGATGGTGGTCGGAGGTCAACGGTCAGTGTAGAAGTGGTGTTGGGCTGGAGCTCCTTCTCTAAAATTTTGTCTATTCTGACTCAACGTCTAAATCTATCTTAAGAGGGGTTGTTACTCTATTAATAGAGTCCAAACTGCAAATAAGAAAAGATTTAAAACCATTTTGATCAGACGTCCAATAGAAATTTTCTTAATCGAATGACATTCTACAGACATTTATCTACCTTAATGATATCAAAATTGAGAGATGTTGGGTTTATTGGTTTAATCTTGTCGAGACACTCGATTTGACTATAAACATGTCATATTCAAAATTTATTTGACCTTCCAATTATGCGTTAAAAGTTTCTAAAAGCGATTTATCGGCTTCATCTAAACTTGGTTTGACAAATGGTAGTATCATTGAGTCTGTCTCATACAACCGATAAGTTTGACTGAAAGTTTGTCGAATCAGAGTTTTGGTTGACTTCTAATTGAAATTTGAATATTTATTGCAAAAAAGTTTACTTCAAAATTTATGTCATGCATTATATATATATATATTGATCCATACATGCATGAAATTTATTTGAAAGATAGAAACAAAATAAAAAATTGAATTAGACTCAAACTAAAGTCAATTAACTATATTGGATGAACATTAACCACATTGAGCAAGCCAACATGCCTCTCTTACTCCACTCTTGAGCGGGAAGGCTTTGCTCTAATGACAAATCTAAAAGCACACGCTGATCTCATCCTCGCCGTCCAATTGATACCCGGATTACCGGCCTCTTTACCGTTACATTTGGTTCTAATTGATCACGTACCCGGCGCAGTTTACGGTGCCGACACAGAAAATTCTCGCCCCAGATTTCGCCTCTGCGTCGCCTTCCTTCGCCCCGAAATCCCAATCAGATTTTTTGTTTTTTTTTAATAGTTTGATCGACTCCACTTCCGCAGATTTCTCCGTCCGATCACCGAGAAATCGGAGGAAGTCAAAGAGAGCATTAAAAGCCTCGCAGCTGGTTAATCACCCGGTAGTGTTCAGTTCCAGCAATGGATAGATCCGGCATTCCTCCGACGCCTCCCTACTCCCAGGCCACGCCGCCGACGGTTCCGTATCCCGCCGGCGGCGGAAATCACATCCAGACAGGTTCCCAACCGGTATTCTTCTCCCTTGACTTGCTGCCCCCTTTGATCCCAAACACTTACAGGAAGTCCTCACCGACGTCCTCCATTTCTGATTCCGCCGGTGGGGAAAGCCTTCCGCCGCGCAAGCTCCACCGTCGCTCTGCCAGCGATGTTCCCCTAGGGTTTCTAGCCGCCGCTCCTCCGACGCTGAAGCTGAATCCCGGTTTCGACCGGGCGGATGGCGTTGGAGAGAAGAAACCTGATCGGAATGTCACGGATGAGCTCTTTGATGCGTTCCTTAATTTCGATGGATTCCGTGAGGAAATGGAAAGCAGGGGCGGGGGAAGCAGCAAGAACGGCGCTTGTAGCAGCGAGAGCGAGGGGGAGAGCAATGCGATTGAGTGCGCTGCGGTTGCTGATTCAGCTCCCGGTGCTACGCATTCGCGTCACTATAGGAGCATTTCGATGGATGGATTGATGGGAAAACTAAACTTCGGTGAGGAGTCGGATAGGGTTCCGCCCTCTCCTGGATCGAAGAGAAGCCAGAGCTCTCAGAGCGAGTTGATGGAGGGAGCTTTTAGCTTGGAATTCGGGAATGGAGAGTTTAGCGGTGCGGAGCTAAAGAAGATCATGTCGGACAAAAGACTGGAGGAGATCGCCCTTGCCGATCCGAAGCGCGCCAAAAGGTGTTTTCTTGTTTTTTAACATCTCAGAACTGCAAAATAATATGGATTAAAAGTTTTAAAAGATTTCGTGCTGATCTTTGATTTCAGGGTATTGGCTAATCGGCAGTCTGCTGCTCGTTCAAAGGAAAGAAAGATGAGGTATATTTCAGAGTTGGAACGCAGAGTCCAGACGTTGCAGACTGAAGCCACTACATTGTCAACGCAGCTGACTTTGCTGCAGGTTAGTGGACCAATTCTGCAAAAGATTTTAATTACTCTTGTTGGTTTGATCGTACGTAATGTTCTTTATCTTCTTCACTGAATTTGTGTATTTCCTTGTGTGAACTGTAGAGAGACTCGTCTGGGCTTGCAACTCAGAATAATGAGCTAAAGATTAGACTTCAATCCATGGAGCAGCAAGCACAACTAAGAGATGGTATTAAATTTATATTTTTATGGTGCTGAATACACAGTCAATTTTAATAGTTCAAGCGGCTGTTTGGTTATCATGTTTAGATACGTAGGATTTAAGCAAATAATTGGCTTTAATCTTGCCATATAGAATTTTTAACTTCAAATCCTACTAGTTTGAGAAATTATATTTTAATTCCGTTATTGTTTAAATCTGCAAGCTGTTTAATCTAACTATTATTAAGATTTTTGGATTTCTTCTCTCACAAAATTTCAATCTTGAAACATTAAAAAACATGCCAATTTGCTTTCATATTTAATCCCGTCCAAATCTACTAATTTTTTTACATGATTCACTGAATCCTATTTTAGCCAAACGCCCCTTATATATGGGTGTTCTTATCTATGAAAGCAAGCCTGCTACGCTTCTCATTATCTAACCATATTTCTATTCAGTAAAATCTCAGATTTACACTGGTATGGCCAATCGGTCATATATGCTTATCTCGATCCTAGAAAGTCAGAGGCCTTCTTGCTGAGAGGTTTGAACATGATGTAATCAGTAACAAAATGTCATAAACTACATGTTCTTTGGACAGCTATTATTGGATTGCTGATGCCAGATTAAGGAGTAGAGTAACAGTCAACACATAATCAGAGAAGCAGAAAAAGCGTACAAGTAACACGTGATCTTTTGCTTGAAATATATAAAAAAAAAAGAAAATTTGTGGGGCCTAATCAATTGAAATAGCTTCTACTAATAGATGCCAAATGGAAACTTAACAAGACGCAAGGGAATTATCAACACAAAGACAGTGACGGTGGCTTATCAATATTCTCAACGCTGGTGATGCCATAAGGTTGGGTATTGGAATAATCCTTTGAGAGGTAAAAACTAACAGAAGTTAAAGATGGCAGATGAAGTGAATCTAAGATTGCGGAGGCCATTATGATGTTTGGGATAGTGTGAAGGTGGCTCATCTTGTAGTTGGTGGATAAAGAGGGGCTGAAAGCTTAAGCACGCGACTAAGGGCAATCAAGATGGTCCACTTTGTGCAGGTGGAGATGACATGGCCTTAAGGAGGGTGAGATGGTGCGGGAAGGTTATGAAGATGAATAAGAGTAGTTAGGATAATCCTTCTTCTCTGCTTGGGAATGGATTGACATGAAGTAAAGGACAAGGGAATGCAGAAAGGTTGAGGAGACGACTAAGGGCAACCAATATGCTCTTCCTAGGGTTGGATACAACATGACCTTCATGCTACAAGCAATGCAACGCAAGAAGGTAGTATGAGCTATTGAATGCAGTCAGGATGATTCTCCTTCTAGAGGAGGAAATGCCTTGACCTTGAGGAGGCTAGTGAGGCCGCACAACATGTTCTTGGCCGAGACTGAAGGCAACCAAGATGATTCTACTTCTAAAGGTGGAGATAAAAATGAATTTAAGATGGTAGGTAAGGAAGCATATATGATTGTGTTAGTATTTCGTTGGGATATGCAGATAGAATAGATTAGAGAATGCAAGGGATGGGTGATGAGAACCTAAGAAGAATTTGAGGGCGCTAATCATCACTTTAAGTTTTCATCGACTGTCTTTGTGTTCATAATTATATCTTGCCTACACCTCTAGTGAAGCATTAGCCCATTCACTCACAACCTTTTTTTTGGTAGGCTCACTCACCACCCTAGGTTTGTATCATCCACACTTTTGAAAAGAGGACTGGTTACATGCCATTAGTTACTTACCACCTTCAGGCCTCTTCTTCTCCCAGTTCCAAAGATTGATGATCCTTATTGATTATCCTCAACCACAACCATGACTTTTCTGCGCTTATCCTAGTCACTGACCTTGAAGCCTTGTCACATCCATCTTTATCTCCAAAAAAAAAAAAATCCCTTGACCACTCGTACTCACAAATGCATCATTATTGTGTCATCTCTCCGTTTTTATTGATTGCCCTTAATCACCTTCAATATTTTCGCAAGCCATCCTACTCACTTTAATTTCGTGGGATCTCCAACTAAATTAGAATGACTATGCTAGTTGCCCTCAATGACCTTCCCGTGTTTCCCCACACTATGCATTAAAGTTATATCGTCTCCATTTTTCTCTTGGTTACCTCTCCGAACTTCAACGACATCTCTATGTCGAATCTCCACCTTCAGCCCATGTCTCTTTCACCTCTAAGGTGCTGATTGTCCTTGCTATTCTTGCTGGCCTTCTTAACCTCTCAGCGGTACTTCTTCCATGGTCTTCCAGATGTGCTACATTCTCCTCTGAGAGGATGTTTATCCTGATGCCTGAGTTTATTTCGTCACCAACAGAAAGAATATATCAGTAATGTATTCAATTGATTTGTAGCGATGTATTTTCTGCATTTGGGTGCATTTTCTTTTTTTAATTTGTAACCACACTTAATTGAAACAGTTTAAACTAGATTGGGTCATACAGTTTTCTTCTTTTTAGATTTTTTACATCAATAATCCTATATCTCATGTCCGCTTTATTATGCGTAAACTGTCATTTGTTCCTTAGGCAATCGGAATTTTTCTCTTTACCAACGTGACTTCTAGCATGCAACAATTTGATAGGCAGATTGGTGCAAGCCAAAGGTATTAATGTACTTCGGAATTGGAAGGGAAAGTTTTACAATTATTATGGTTATCATCATGATCTGGACTTTGATCCAAATTGACACCGGTTTTGAGGAAATTACTGCTGATAAATGCATCCTCTTCAATGTTGTCCATGAATGTTATTATTGGTAATCATATGTTAGAGATTCAACTATTGCTTAATGGGGTGGAAGCGAGAAAAATTGAACAAGGATATCATGCTGCACTTCTAAGGCACATCGTTTGTATAAACTTCTTGCAACCCAAATTCAAAATTTAAATAGAAATGCTTGTTTTACATAATTTTTGGTAGAAAGCGTTCGGGGACTACGTTGTTTATAGTTCCTGTCTAGCAAAAAAGAGAGATGTGAGTAGGCTCAATAGTAGTTAGTTCTTGTTTAACTTGTTTTGATATATGATATCTAACTAACTGTGGTGGGGATGGGAAAAGTAGGCATATGTGCAATGAAATCCAAAACCATGGATGCAATTGCTAAAAGTCAATTCAAAAGCCAATAAAAGAAGTTTACTTTCACGAATGGCATGCATGCTAACTCTTATAGAAATTTGGAAATTTTTGTGAGAAATATATTATAGAAATTTCCCATCTCTTATTTTAATATTAAAGATATATGCTAACCCTTCTATATCATTAATATAGCATTGACGATATAAAATTACAAATCTAAATATACATTGAGTGAAGATAGAAAATTCTTGCCAAAATTTCTCTTCATAAGGAATTCTTTGTAGGATTTCTGCCCCAAGTACTTCTAGTAGTTTAAACTTCTGGAAGTTATATATATATGACTTATGTTTGAGGAGGTATCTATTTTTTATTGGAACTTGAGCATGAATAAAAAGTCATAGTTTAGGAGACATACAACTTTTTAGAATTCTTTTTTGAACCAAAAATTGAAATAGAAAATGGGAAAATTACTCAATATCATTGTATGTTAAATCGTTGTATGAAAATTTTGTGGTCGGTTGGGATCATTTTTGTATTTTATTTGTTTATGTTTAAGCTTGTTTAATTGAGATGGTTGTTTTTAAAATAGTCGACATCTTTTAGGTATTTTGAGTGTTTTTAAAAATATGTTGATTATTTTTAAAGAAAAAAATCAACATATAATTATTATATCAACCAAACATGCTTTAAAAAAAAAAGAGAAAAAAACTGGAAACAAAAGTGTTGTCCAATAAGCCCTTAATAAATCAACAAATTGGGCGTGTATATATATATTTATATATCTCTTTTTTTATATAAAATTTTTCCTTCTGCTTTATTTTGTAGCACTCCTTCAACGTCATGTTAATGTTTGATTAGTTATCTAAACAATTTATTAAATGTCATGTAAGCCAAGTGTACCTTGATACTCTATGACTGAACTCCTTTATGTATTTGTTGGATTTAAGGTTGTTTGGTGGAAGGTAATGTTGGCCTTACTTGAGAAACAAACCACAAGATATGAGAGGGAAAGACAAAAGCTAGGTCTGAAAGATCTCCAGGGAAATTTATCAAGAGTACTCGGTGAAGCCCTTTAGGTTGCATTAGGTGAGTTAGATTGTGCTAAGAAAATACAATTCAAAGAGAAAGATAGATCCCAACTCATACTCCAGCAATTTCTCTTGCCATTTTTTGCATGTCCATTTTTGAAATCTAACATGTCAGAGATCGGGGTTGATACTACACCATTGGCTAATTTGTATAAATACAGAGAAAAAAGTACTAGCAATTTCTCTATAGCTGTTTATGCAGCATGCAAGTTCACTTGGTGAGTCCAAGCTTATTCCAGGCGAGTAGACACTTTTATAATGTGAGCAAGTATCTCCAGAGAGTAATCTAGGTGATTTCTATTTGGCAAGTATTATGGGTGAGTACCTTCAACGAGGGGATGAATTTTTGGTTTTCATGGTTGAATTTAACGACGAAGAATTAAAGATCAAGTTATGAATAGCTCTTAGGTAATTTGTTAGTAATTTGGCCCTAAAGACTTTCAGGTTGTGAGTAGTTCAAGTTGGTTCAATGTTCACCAACTTCCTGGATCTAATTCTCATCCGCATCATGACTTGATTAACCCGATCCAGGCGAATATAGGTATAAAATTTGTGTATATTACAGCAAGAAATTGAGCTGGGAGATTGGTGATTGTTTTCATTTGTTGTTGCTTTTTTATCTAAAAAATTATTAGAATTGTAAAGCAGCAATAAAAATCAAAAGTTTTTATGTGAAAATTTTAAGAAAAAAAGGAGAAATTTACAGAACTTTGTCCAATTAAATGGCATTTAGTATCTTAGAATGGTGAACAGAATGATGCTTTTGTTTGGTCAATTTGAGAGGGTGCTAATACAATGTTGCAAAAGGTGCTATGAGAGTTTTTGTAGGTAAATGGTTAAAACATAGATAGCTATGACCAATATTTTTAGTGGTGACAATATTGATGACCGAAAAACTGATTGTGACTTTAGCTTAGAGATGAACGTAATAACAAGAGATAGTGAAAATCAAAAGTTTTTATGTGAAAATTCTAAGAAAAAATGGAGAATATTACAAAACTTTGTCCAATTAAATGGCATTTAATATCTTAGAATGGTGAACAGAATATTGCTTTTGTTTGATCAATTTGAGAGGGTGCTAATACAATGTTGCAAAAGGTGCTATGAGAGTTTTTGTAGGTAAATGGTTAAAACATACATAGCTATGACCAATATTTTTAGTGGCGACAATGTTGATGACCGAAAAACTGATTGCGACTTAGCTTAGAGATGAACGAAATAACAAGAGATAGTGGTTGTGATCGAGGTGCAATGATTGCAACAAGCGAGAGGTAATGTGGTGGTTTATTTAGAGCAATTGACAATGATGAACTTAAGGGCTGGCAAGTGCAAGAGATTCAGAACCAATTATAATGACAAGCGTGAAGGTGGCAGTTTTTTTTTTGTTTCAAGGATAGTCGATGTGGCTAACTAAGAGGGCAAAGGGTTGTGGTGAACTCGAAGGTGGTGGCAACGCTAGCCTAAAAAGACATTAACTATGACAATGGTCACTGCTGATGACAACAGTAGTGCCGTTCATTCATCAACGGAGACTTTACCTAAGATGGCCACTATGGTTAATTGATAGTTGCGGTTAATGTAGAACCTTCCAAAACTTTGAGAGGATTCTTAAATGTATTCAAAATTGAATCTCCCCCATTAAATTGGTGTGGGGTTTATTTATAAGCTTCATGAGGTGTATTCTAGTTTGTCTTAAAATCATGCTTTGTAACTTCTAGATCTTGTCAGAAAGGAAAATTGTAAATTTTAGATTAGTAAATCTAGTTCCTTCTTCAATTTTTTCTCAATTTTGTCTTAAATCTCAAATTTACTAAATCCTGGTGTTATTGTTATTTAGTAAATCTTGATTTTAAGAAATTATTAAATGCATTACCAAAAAGCCCAGACAACCACTTGGTTTCTTTTTCTTCACAGCCCAATTAGCAAAGCTCTCTACCTCTCAACAATTCAATAAGACATAAAGCAGAAAGGAGTAAAGGGTGTTGGGTCGATCGAGAAATAAGGAAACTGACAAAAAACATCTCATAGAAAATAAATCAATATTTTGAATTTGAATTTATCCATTAAAACAAATTAATTGCCTTTTTTTCATTATACTTCCTTTTTTTGGAATCCCATGTTTCCCTTGCATAGAAAAAATTAAGGTATACCAAATGCTTTACTCAAATTCTTATCAAAGAGTTCCCAACATAATTTTTCCCTTGGAAAACCAGCCAAATCCTATGTATTTACATATCTAGCACCAAAAATTTACTTTTAACATTTGTACCACTCAAATCTTCCATTTCACAGAAAAAATACCCTTATTTTAACTTTAAAAAAGTGCTACACCTTTTCATACGTGAGCAAGGTGGCATATACATAACGATTGAAATTTAGGTGTTAGATATATAAATACAGAGGGAATTAAGTCGTACAACATGCAATTTTTCGTAGAACAAAAAAATGCAGCCATTGTAAAGCTTGGACATTTATATTGTTCTCATCAATCTATTTATATGTTTTACAGCTCTCAATGAAGCACTGACTACGGAGGTCCAGCGCCTGAGGTTAGCTACAACACAGATGAATGATTCACTTCCTAAACAGATCAAAACAGCAAGCTCAATTAAATCCTGAGGTCTTTGAGCGCCGTCATCAAAAGCAGTCTGCTCATATATATATTGCCACGTAAGCTACAACTGTAGTTATTGCTTGATGTGCACCTGTTACCTGTGTCCTGTTTTCTATGCTCTTTTAGTTTTTTTGGGAAATTTACATATTTAGCACACAATTCTTATGTATTTAGATATTTCATATCTAAACTTCCATATTTCCATACATAGCACTTTGGTGCTTTATACCTAAGCATGAAAATGTGCGTTTTACTTCTAAAAATGATAATAGTGTTATTTTTTATGTGATATTAAAGATCTTAGCGCTATGTGTGTAAATGTGAAAGTTTAAGTGTGAGATATGTAAATACATGAGAATTGTGTGCAGTTTATGTAAATGCCCTTTTTTTTTCATGTTATATAATCTCCCGTCAATTTGCATGACTTTTTTGAAAAAAAATTTCTTATTTATTTGATTGATTGTAACATTAGGAAATTGCATGTCATTTACTGATGTCAGGGTGTTTATTCTGTACCTCTTGATAATGTAAAAATTGCTTTGTTGAAAACTTGTGAAATAAGAATTAGATTATACAACCAGTTATCTTATGATGTAAAAGGGTGTTTATTTATATTTTGTATGAAGAATGAAGATCTATATAGTTTGTGTGTTGATGATGATGATGATGATGATTGTTAGCCGTTAGGATAGTGATAAAAACTGGAGCAATAAATGAAGATGAGAAAAATCACATTGAAGATCTCAAACACTAGATAAATTCATATGTATCAATGAGATTCATCTATGGTTATGGCCATATATAGGTCTAGTATTGTATTAAGCTTTAAAAGAGATACATCGACATATTGCACTTTATTTGAATAAAGACAAGGATGTTACTTTGTCTATGTCTAAGCTTGTTCTTTTAAAAACTCAATAAGGCAATAATTCCATTTTCATTTTTGTGGGCCATTTTCCCAAAATGGTTCATTTCTTTCCCTACAAACATAGCACTAACATCGTCCTGGTTTCTATGTAGTGCTTTTATGAAATATATCATTTGCATTGGTTACTTGTATTTATGAGTTTCGATCATGATGGCGGAATTTTATGGCTATTTGTTAGCATTAGACTAAATTTTTGTTGCTCATATCACCTCCAAATGATTGGCTAAACTGAAGTGGTTTACTCATCCTTGGGTATTTTATTTTGAAATTTGGTGGGTGTGCGGGTGTGAAGTGATATAGGATCTCAAGCTTTGTTCGTCTGGTTTTGCACGTAATCTTGCTGCTAATATGAGCCTCGAGTGGGCTCCTTAATTTCTCTCTTCCAAATTTGTTAATTAAACATATCACACTTTCTTCTTTGAGCGAGTCACCTATCAATATTTTTATTCATTTTTCATCTTGCTAAACTCGATCGTATAATTAAATTGGAGTTTCCACATCATCATTTCTTCAACGAACAACATTGAGAGCAGAGGCAGGGAAAGTTAAGGATGACAAATCATTTCATTTTTGAACTCTTAGAAACTTGTTTTTCTAATGTTTGTCTATCTATAATACCCTACATTGTCATTTTCACCATCATATCAAAGCCATGGATGTCTCCTAGCTCTACAATAATGTCCATTAATAGAGGCCTAGAGTAGGAGCAAGATTTGTCTCATCGCCCTCATTTTTTTCATCATTATTGCAAATAATGGATTTTCACTCACATATTTTTTGAAAATTATAATTTCAAATGTGGCGTCAATTATGATTAGAGAATCAAAACTCTTAATCACTCAATAAGATCAATGCAAGCTCTAAGAACTCTCTCAAGAACATTAAAGATGCAAGTTACAATACATTACACAATAATCAATGACCTTGGCATATGTGCTTCCTTATTCAATGAATCATCCATTTAACTTTTGGGAGTAAGCATTATGATGTGGAAACATCAAATTTATCTTATAAGGCACACTAAGGGATCAAAATGAAATTCTTATTATAGGGATTAAAGGCTAAGATATCATCATCAAGGAGACAACAATAATGAGCCATATGTGGAACTCCAACAAAATTATGATAAAGATTAAGTTTAAAATTAAAAAAAATTAATCTTTAATTTACTTTTTTAATTAACTTTAGGCTTCATTAGGAAATAGTAGATTTGGCCATCTTATATAGAGAGAACCTTAGATTGGTTTCATTTCACTTCTTACCTTTTTTTTCTAAAAAGATTGATTGATGGGCGAAACACCAACCAACCTTTTGGGCTCGCAATCCCACTAGGTTTGGGATTGGATCTTGAGAGCCAACCAATTCGAGTACCACCTTCATATAACGGACAACTTGCCTGGAGGGGATTCAAACCCCCGGCCTGACGGGACTTACACTGACGAACATATGTTCAACCAACAGGCCGAGGTGGCTCAGATTTCACTTCTTACTTAAATTTAGGGGAATTTACATACATAGCACACATTTACTTATCTTACACCTAAACTTTAATTTTTACATCCAAAGCAACCTACCTATGGAAAAAGTGTAATCAACCTTTTCCATATATTTTTCTCGTACATACAAAAAGGTGCTTAGCTTGTAAAAATTAACGTTTAGGTGTTAGATAAGTAAATTCACAAGAATTGGATGCTATATATGTAAACTTCTATTTACTTCATCCTAACTTAAAACCATAATAAACACATAAACATCTCTTGAATTTTTTGGTCCTAAATGGTTCCTCAGGAACTAAATTTAGCCCTCATACATTGTGGATCTCTACAGTCTACTTTAATTCTATTCTTCACATTAGGGCTGTCAAAAAAGCTCGTTGTTCGCGAACAGTTCATGTTCGGTTCGCCAAAAAGTTCGTGTTCGATTCGTTCGATAAGCAAATGAGACGAACACAAACAATTTTTTTCGTTCGATTTGTTAAACAAACCAAATACGAACAGTGATGTGTTCGTTCGTGTTCGGTTCGTTTTTGTTCGAAATATAAAGTAATTTAAAATAATATATATAAAAAATTTATGATATTTTAAAAATAATTATATATTATAAAAATTTATCATATTTTAAATAATTAGACTTCTATAAATTATAATATATGATAAATTATTAATAACAATAATAATATTATAGTATTAATTATATTAATATAAATATTATAATATTATAATTAATATACTATACTATATATTAAAATAAAACCCTAATCAAAACCCTAGACGTCTTATTCGGTTTGCTTCATTTTGAGGAAGTATGGGTTACGTGATGTGTACGGAATACCTGATCAATTTACTTCATTTTGAGGAAGTATCCTATCAAAGCTAGGGTTATCCAAAAAGCTCGTTGTTCACGAACATTTCATGTTCGGTTTGCCAGGAAGTTCGTGTTCGTTTGATAAACAAACGAACCAAACACGAACAGTGATGTGTTCGAACATTTCAAACACGAACACTGGCTCTGTTCGTTCGTGTTCTGTTCGTTTGCACCCCTACTTCACACATTCTTCTACTATTGTATTGCAATTCCAATATCTATGAATTGTTAAGCTCCCGAACTAACGCAATACTCTAAAATAAAGTCAAATATACCTAAATTCTAAATTAAGTCTTCTAAATTTTTGCTAAACATAATATCATATAATACAGTAAAAATTTTGTGCATTACATATTTTTTTAAAAAATATTAATTATATTTTAATTTAATGATGATGTCGATACCAATTTTAAATTTAAATATTAGCCACATGTTGAGTTTAGATCTAGCCATTCCTTAACATTTGATTCCGCCGTTGTCTCTAACCTACTTAAAAGTTACTAAACATTTCAAAGTTGCTCTAAGCCTTGGATCTTTCACCATTATAATCCAAGATCCCAATCCCCATGGTGTGCTCTAGGGTTGGCCATGACCCAAATTTTGGCTAATTGTTCTTTACTATCACCTCCATTAAAATTATTCCAACCACCTTTGAGTATTTCTCACATCTTTAGCCTCTCATCATAGCAAATGAAATCTTTGAATAATCTCTTTTTGGACTTCATTACAATATATATATATATATATATATATATATATATATATATATATATATATATATGACCATCACCTCCATTAAAATTATTCCAACCACCTTTGAGTGTTCCTCAATTCTTTAGCCTCCCATCATACCAAATGAAAGCTTTGAATCACCTCTTCCTACACTTCATTACACTATATGTATATGTATGTATGTATGTATGTATGTATGTATGTATGTATGTATGTATGTATGTATGTATGTATATTAAAAAAAAATGGTTGGAGGCTATTATACAAGCCACTAGCGACCCTCATATGTCTAACTATTTGAGGACTATCATCACTATCGACAAACTGGTCAGAGGGAGATTTGAACTCTTGACCTGAGGTGACTTACGTCCTTCAAAGAGGTTGCTCTACTAACACACACACACACACACACATGCTATAATATAAGAGAGAGAAAGAGAGAGAGAGAGAGATTACATCAAATATCAACCTTTTGCGTGTTAAGAACATGCAAAAATCTTTCTATAACCTATTGTATTCATCGTACATGTACTCTCTTCATTTTAATAATGAATATTTTCTCGACTTATTGGTCATAAGTTGCATTTTCAAACATATGGTGAAACTTTGTCACAATGTTGATTTAAGGGCAAGCAAACTCATTTTTTTACTCAATGTAGAAAAAAAAAAGAACACTTAAATGCTTCACTTGGCATAATCTCAAAATATACAAATAAAAAACCAGAGAAAAAAAAAATTGTCAATACTCTTGGGCAATGATTATCACCTAACTAAACAATACAAAATCAATCAATAATAAACTAGATGTTATACTTGCAAATGAAAAACACCTTAAAAGAGTTAAAAAAAAAAAAAAAAGATTTTCTTAAAAGTTAAAATAATAATATGTTTTATGTATTGACGTATCTGTATACATACCAGTCAAATCTTATGTATTGACGTATCTAACTTCTAAGCTTCATTTTTATATATGTGCTATCTCGCCTATTGGTGAAAATGTGTATTTTATTTCTTAAAAGTTAAAATAATAATATGTTTTATGTGATGTGAAAGATTTGAATATTATAAACGTAAAAAAGTAAAGTATAGGCGCTAGATAGGTAAATAATAAAATTTGACGGTATCCATATAAATGCTCCTTAATATTAGAAGTAAAATTTAAAACTCATTCTAAAAGGAGAGAATATTATGTACGGAATTCATATGCATGCGGATTCTATAAATGAAAAACATTACGTAATGTTGTAAAAGGAGTCTGAGCGAATGCGTACTCTGCGCGCAATAATTTTTCTTCTAAGAGTCCTCTCAATGGCCCAAAGGCAAAATTTTCTAGTTGCTTCAGCTTATGTTGGAGTAAGCTTATTTAATAATGAATAAGAATTTTTTATTTAATAAATACTTAATGAATATGAATATAATGTATATCATGTCATATGAATTTTTGTGAGCAACAAAGTTATTAAATCTTATAAAATAAAGTTTTGATTAAATCAATTAAATATACATGATTATATAAACAATTATAATTAACAATTAATTAATGTATTTTAAAAAATCTAATAAAAAATATAAATCTTTATAATTAATTAAATTTGCAATCATAGGAAGCACTTAATTAATAATGATTAAAAATATTATAATTAAGCTTATTTCTTAATTGAGAGATTAATGATGTAAGTAGCATATAATAAAAGATTAAGAATAAAGAGATTTACTAACACTTTAAATATTAAAATTATGTTATGAGCAGCACATAAGCATTAAATAAATAATGTAATAGCTTTTATATTAATAATATGAATTTAATCAAAAAAAAAAAAAAGTAAAATGAAGCCAATACAATTTCTTAATTAAAAATATTTTTTATAACATTTAAAAATATTTTGAATAAATTTTGATAAATTTATTTAGTGAAATTAATCTCCATCTTGATGGGTATTATAAAATGATTAACATGTAAGAAAACATAAACCTAAAAATTCATTATATGACACCAAAAAAATGTTTTTTTTTTGGTAAATTAATAGGAACATCTACAATATGCTCCACTCATTTCCTATGTTTTTACGATCTAAACTTCAATTTTTGCATACATACCGCATTATCTATGTATGAAAATATATATTTCAATTATTAAATGTTAAAATAATGGTATATTTTCAATGTGATATGAAATATTTGGATGATATATAGATAAAAAGCAAATTTTGGTATTAGATATGTACATATATTGGAAATGAGCGGTATGTAAATGCCCAAATTAATCATAAGACACATATGAGCATATGAGTTCATAGGTGGAAGAATGATGGTGCATCATATTTGATGATGATAAATGTTATAAATAATAAATTATTTAATACTGAAATCTCTCTAATGAGATGTTTTATCGATCCATCAAACATTACATGTGAACATAATAATTATCTTTGATGCGCACTTACCTGCGATTGAGGGTGTAGTTTCTCAGTGTGAGATCATAGATTCGAATCACACATATTGTCTTTGGGGCTTAACTTATATGAAATAATAATAATAATAATAATAATAATAATATTATTATTATTATTAACAATAATAATTTTCCCTTTTTCGACGACATTAAATTAGATTGAAATGAATCATATGATTTTTTTTTTATTAAATCACAAATCTACCAAAATATGATGCTTCTAATGACAATATCTCACAAAGAAAAAAAATAAAATAAAAAATGTTACACATTGTTAAACAATTGATTAATGATGATATAAATAGATTGTTAATGTACTAATTTATAAGTAAGTCATCTCTAAACATGTTAATAATATTATTAATCTAGCAATGACTCTCTTAACATTCAACCATATAATATAAATATGAAAATATACAAAGATTAATGGTAAGAAGAGTCGCCCACTGCTTTAAGTGTGAAATGAGATAATCTTGTAATCTCTAAGAGGAATATTTTTTATATATGTCGTGATTATCGCGGCGGCAGAGTGATTATTTAGCATCTTAGTGTTGTAAAATAATTCAATACAAACTCAGATAATAAAAGATAAATAAGCAAGAGGATACTCCTTAATTTTTACATGAAAAACTCTGAAAAAGGGAAAAATCACAGGATAAAAACCCAGTTGAGATAATACACTATGAATGGTGAGTACACAGATCCACTGTTCTCCTGAATTAGGAAATATAGAGTTACAAAGTTGATCATTATAAAAGTACAATAGTAGTTCGTTGATAATAATCGTAATCTGGCTATAATGAATATGGTTTTTGGAGATAACAAGAAATAAGGGTCGTAATAGGTTGTTATGGAGGGAGTAATCTGACGTGAAGGTTGTGGATCTGGACTGTTGTGCCAACTTATTGTGTAGGTCGTAGTTGAAAGCAATTGTAGTAATTGGCTATGTGAGCCACATGTGATCGCCTCAGAAACATCAGTTGGTCACAAAAGACGTAGAAGCCTATATAAGTTATGGACCATATAGGTCGTAGTTGGTCATGTAGGTCTTAAAGGTGAGTTGTGATGTTGTTCGTAGACCATGAAGGCTAAATTCAAGTGTTGCAATAATGGAGCTTTAGGAGTCTAAAGAAAGTTACCATCTTTGGGGTGCATTGTTACCCCGTTTTCGAGAGGTGTAATTGCATCGTTTTTTGGGTGCGTTGTTACAACAACATCGATGTGTGTCATTGCACCATATATGGAGTGCATTGTTACATCGTCTTCGGGAGACGTCATCAAACAATATCCATGATGCATTTTTACATTGTTTATGGAGTGCTTCATTGTTTAGCAATGTATGTTGAGATTTTGCAGCGCACATTGAGACTTCACAAGGGACTTCGCTGTAAAGAGCAGGAAGCGACGATGACCAAAGACGTTTGAGGCGGCGGCGGTCGGAGGTGCCTGAGGTTCAGGCGGTGCGGTGACGGTCGAACTTGCCAGAGGCGAAAACGACAAAAGTTGGTCGAAAGCTGTGGCAGCCGGAGCTGGCTAGCAATTGCAGGGGTGAGAGGACAACGGTAGTCGGCGGCTGCAGGTGAGCGATAGTCAACAGCGGTTGGGTCCAGCCCAAGCCTAACCCTCTCAATTCTCATCTCTAATTATAATTCAATTGAGTCCATCATTTTAGTCGTAGATCAAGATGTAATCAAGTTGAGTTGAGCTCGAGTCATAGCGAATTTGAGCTCATCTCAATTATCAAAAGAGCATCTCAAACTTGAGCTCGAGTCGAGCCCATTGAATGTCGAAGCTCGACTCATTGCTTAATATCCTGATGTGAGCTACTTAAAGTATCATCGAAGGAAGTAATGGAGCTCACCAAAGAAATCACAAACAAGACCAACAACTAATCTCGAAGAAGGGAAAAGTCTTGGTGAGAGCTTGCGAGAGAAGGTTTAATATTAAACTTTAAACTCCAGCTTATTGAATTTACTGAGTTTGAATTTAAGTTTGGGCTTGAACTCAACTTGAGGAGTGAGCTCATCAGCGAGTCAACTCGGTCCTGCTCGGCGCCTTATTCCCCGGTCCGAGCCACCCCACACTCCCGTGCAGTCAAGATTGTTTCCACAAAACCCTACACATTTTCATGGATTCCACCACTTCCTACGCCGCAGTTCTTTTCTGCGACTCCTCATTTGCCGCCGCGGCGAGCTGCCTCTACAATATCTGCACAAGTCTTCACAGAATCACTCGCTGTAAGATAATTATTGATCCCGAATTTTCTTCCTTCGAGGAGTTTCTCTGACTGACTTTGGAAGGTCATTTTCCCCTGATATTTTTCTTTCTGTTTTTGTTCATCTTCGGGAAGAAGAAGCGGAGTTAAAAGAGAGATAGAATGTCCTCCTTCCCGTCGATTTGCCACAGTTTGGGTACAAGGGATGCGGCTCTCACATTTGGGTTGAATCCCCCAAGTCCTGCTGCCATTTATAATCAGAGGTTGCTTACTTTCATAGCAAACTGGTTTCTATTGATGAGATCGGTGGGATGGAATTAACAATGCGTTTAAATTCGATTATGGAAATTTTAATTTCAAAACTCTTTTTATACTTTGATATTTTTTAGTTCTTATTTCTTAAAGATCGGATATATATGCTGTGGAAGAAAATATAAATATTCTTTACGCATTCTATGGTGATGAAGCTCTGTGTGTCTTTTCTTGTTTTTGATCGCAGCATGATTTAAGGAGGCATTGATACAGTTTCCGATTTGACTTGATTTTATATTATATTGGTTTCACGCCTTCTTATAAGCTCACTTGTTTTTCACAATTTCATTAAGTGCATATCCTCTAATGCGGCAAATCATGCCCGGGTTTCTGATATTTTCAAAATTATTCTTCTAGGTTGTACATTTTTGGGGAAATAATTTGCTTTTCAACCAAATACATATTTAAATAATTCATGCTTCACCGGCTCTTGTGATTTTGGTCTGTGCATGCTTGCAAAATGAAGCCCTTAAGTTATTGGCTGCGTGTGGAAGAAAGAAAAAATGCTACTTCTGGGGTTTTATTTTAATCCTAGTTTCTATTTATTTAGATTTAGGCATCTTCATCTTAATATATGGAAAATAAAGTATCAATATAGGAAGGTTTCTACATATGATATGTACATTTATGAGTGATTAGTGTATAACTCGTGTCATTTATTAAAGTTAACTGTTGATATGCTTTATTCATAATATGAAATGATTCTTGGTCTGCGTCTTCTCTCTGCCCCTCCTTTCTCTTCTCTGATTAGCCAATCCAGAGCCATCTTGCAGTTCTTGCCACCCTTGTACCTCTCTTTGAGAAACCATGTCTACCTCCTCCATCTAAGTAGAGGACCACTGTCTCTCTCTCAATCTATTCTTACCTGAGTCAAGGGAATAACAAAGAGGGATTTGAGTTGTAATTCTTTAAGAAGGGAGGAAGTAGTGAGGAGGAACTAACTGGGCAATGAAGATCAAATAATAAGTGGGGAACACAAGGTGAAGTCCAAAAAAGAGCATGGATTAGGAGAGCTATCTCCAATAGAAAACTTCTGCAATTTGGGTAAAACCAAATTTAGTTATGCTTTTGCATTGTTTTCCCTCCTGAAAATGTAAAATTCTATCATAAATAGCCCGTTATAGTAATCATAAAAGGATCTTTTCATTTTTTTTTTGCCACTGCAAATTTGTTGATGAATGTACATTAATAGCCTTGTTACTTTTAAATGTGTTGAAAAATCAATGCTTCCCATAACCCTAAATATTTGGAATATTCTACAAACCCTTACTTTGAGTATTGACCATAAGAGGAAGGTTGGTTTATTCAATTAATCTCCTTTTTTCTTCTTAAATTCTAGATCATTTTTGGCAGAGAGCATAGACCATTAATGTAGGTTGTGAAAGTGGAATATAGGTTAAGAAAATCTATGCATACCCATGAATGGTTTCTAAAATTTGTGGTAAAGTACAATTACGTAATGGGTATTGAACCATTTTCTGTTTGTGAGCAAGGTGTAATTCTTGAGATATTTTGAGCTGTTAGCATTAGAATCAACAAATAATCTAAATTAAGAAGTATTTTTTAATTTTTTATTTTTAAGATTTGGTGCATGTCTAATTTTAGCCAATGTCATAGTCACACTACCATGCATCCTTAACTTTACAGCACCAAGACCAAGTTTGAATGCTCTATTTATATTATAAACATAGCCATTAGAACAAGACTTATGAGTGAAAGCCAAGTCCTTATCAAAACATTTATGGTATGGATAAGGTAAGTGAAGAATTTACTATTGTTTTCATTTATCTTCATTAGTCGCCAAAAGAGCAGCTTTAAATTTGAATTAAACTAATTTGCAACAACATTCACATGTGGTTACTCACCTTCATTATCATTGCCATATATATTCTACTTCAATGCATTGCAACGTTTCATTATGTCATTTTTTTTCAATAGAAGCGAGTCACATCCTTGTATATTCGCTGAGATTTACCTCTGCCACAATTAGAAGTACTCCCTTTCTTAGAATTTACCCACCAAATATTGTTTTTCCTTTTTTTTTGGTTTTTTGCAATAGGAGCAAGCCACTTTTTGGTATATTCCCTGAGATCTACCTCTACCACAATTAGAAGAGTACACTTTCTTAGAATATATCCCCCTAATCAATAATTACTCGATCAACTTCTGATCTGTTGCATCCTCAAGCTTAGCACATTTATCTCTATAAAGAAGCAAATTTTTAATATCATGTAAGCTGATGTTATATATATCATAAATATGGTGTTACTAAATATTCATAGAAAACAGGCAAAAAAGTAACATAACTTAATAGTAAAGTATTTTTAAAAGGCAGGCAAAAAGTAACATAGCTGGATCCTTATCATTAATAATAAAATTTAAAAAAAGAATAAAAAAAGCATTCACACAAATATTCTTGAAATCATAAATAATGGAATTGAATTCAGGCAAATATTACTTGTAAGCATACCTTTCAGCATGCAAAGTATGTACAATCTTTGTTTTCTACCAAGTTTCTTGGAGAACTTTTGTTAATGTACAAAAATCTAGCTCGAGCCACAAATTATATGTCACCTTTTCTTTTAGGATCTTCATCAAATCCTCGTTCGCCAAACATAGCTGAATCATTGTGAGTTTTTTCGTCTATCTCTGTGTTGGCTTCTTCACTCATGGCCTTAGGCATATGGGCATATATGATCTAGGAATATGATTTGGTCATTAAATTATGGAAACATCAATGACATGTTCTGATTTCCCTGTAAACTTTTTTGAATGTGTTGGTTCTTTTATCACGATGTTGATGCTGAAAAGGATGCATTCAAATGCATGATTGGATAATCATTAAGTTACCATACTTGAGAAATAAAGGCCCCGGGAGCTAAACAATTGGATCAAAATTCTGATTGCATACAGAGCATAAGGATGAACTTCAATGTTTTTTTATTTTTGGATAACTTCTATTTGATTTTAAAATGAGAATATGATAATTCCTATTGGATATATCGTTTAATTTTAACTTGTATAGTTTGTTATTTTAGACAGGGTTTCTTCTTCATAGATTTTGTTTTAGGAAGTGGATTAGAATAATCCTTGCAGAAATTTTTTATTTAAAGAAGTAGAATTTCCGGAAAAAATGGGGGAAAAATCGATTAGCAGTTATAGAAGAAATTTTCTCCTTTCCCTATCTTCTCTTCTCTGTCATATTTTGTTCATCCCATGAAGGCTTAGTTTGGTTCCTGTAGCTTACCACCTGGAATCTAAGCCTCTCCTTTATTTCTGATTGTGTGGCTGCCTTATGAATTGCTTGCCGTGCTGTTACCTTTTACTGGCTGCCTTGCTGAGTGCTCTGTTGCTGCTGCTCTTATTCCTGTATAGCTGCTGATTTCAGCTGCGGGAAGGCAAAAAAAAAAAACAAGTTATGCAAGAAATACAGCTGCTTTCCGGACCTTGCTATAGGGGCAATGAAATTTTTATTTGCTTTTCTGCATTTGGGAAGGCTAGAACAGTAACCATTCTTGCTGTCCGGTAAGGAAGAGTTCAAATCAGAGAGGAAATGGCATTTACAGGATAAACAAAGCTCAATGTGCCTTTAGTTGATCAAAAGATAAATAGGGAATCTCCAAAATAACTATATAAATAAATAAATAAACCATTTTGAGTCCATTTCAACCAGTCATTGAGGGCTCATACACGGAGGATTGACCAAGTATTTTCCTATATCAGTTGAATTACATCAAGGTTAGTTATAGATGTTCTTATTTGACATTTATAGAGGATGTACTTTGGTGTATGATTTTCATTGATGATATCCTTATTGTGGATAGGACTAGAGAGAGAGACTTCAGAAAAACTTGAATTATGGAGGTCAACTTTGGAGTCCTAAGGCTTTTGTTTGAGTATATCTAAAACTGAATATATGAAATGTAATTTTAGTACCAGCAGATCTAGTGATGGGATTACAATATTGGGTGATCAAGTCATTAAAATGAGTGAATGTTTTCGATATCTGGAACTTTTTTTTCAACATGATGGTGATATTGATGGGGATGTTATTAGTAGAGGTCAAGTTGGATGGTTGAAGTGGAGGAATACATCAAGTCTATTTTGTGATAGAAAAGTACCACCACTTAGACTTGAAGGAAAATTTTATAAGCTGGTGGTGTTACCTGCAATGCTTTATGGCTCATAATGTTGGTCTGTAAAAGAGAAGCATAAAATTAAGGTAAGTGTTGTTGAGATGAGAATGCTCAGTTGGATTTGAAATGAATATATCCGTGAAAGGGCTGGAGTTGCTCCACTGGCAGTCAAGTTTAGAGAGAGTCTTCTTAGATGGTTTGGTCATATTATATATCGACCATCTGATGAATCTGTCAGCTGAGTGGATGTTTTAGATTCAATTTATATTAAGAATGGTAGAGGTAAACCTAAAATGACTTGAGCATGTTGTATGAAAAATGATCATAACTTATTAGAATTAAATGAAAATATGACACTCAGTAGGACACAAAAGAAAAAAAAGGAATCATGTTTTGCCGAAACACTTAGTTGGATAAAGGCTTGTTGTCGTTGTTGTTGTTGTGAGGGCTTTTGCAATAATAGTGAGAGGTTTGCTATAGATTAGCATGGCCATGATGGCCTTCACTAGGATTGATGGGCCTCCAAAGCCCAAAAATCTCTTAGGAATCAAGCTTCTGTACTTCAAACTTCATAACCATCATATTCTTCATATGCATTGCCCTTATACTATTTACTTTAAAAGCAATTAAGTATGCAATTGTGAATTAGGAGTGAATATGATGAACTACAAAGCATTCAACGCACATAGGAGAACACTATGATTTTTGTCATTTGGCTTGAGCAAGCTTACAGTTGCGGCCCCACTAAGTGATGGTAATTCAACTAAATAAGGAGTAAACAATACATGATATTACTCTCAATAATATTACTTATGTATTTACTCTAACCAAATGATATCAGCAAAAGTTACTCAAAAGTTAGATGATATTGCTCAATAATATTACATATGATTCTTCTCCTTTGAACTTAAACATCTCAACCACAGAAAGCACCAAAGTTCTCATTAAAATTGGATCTCAACCACAAATAAGCAAAAGCTGGTTTTACCATTTGAAATAATCGATTCCAATGCTTCATCAGCCATAGTCGTTCGCTTGGCACTTGGTGGCCACCAACCCAAGGGCCTGCTAACCTCATTTCGAGGTCACCAGTTGCTGTTGCCCTTTGCTCTATTTTGTGTCTTTGCTTTTGAGCAACCACCATTTGCTATAAGTAGTCGAATCGACCCACCAGGTAGTGCCAACACATATTTCTCGAAAACTGCGAATCTAAGAGAAGACCTAGATCTATATCTTTTAGTCTAAGGCCACTTAAAGGAAATATTGGAAAATATATAGGAACACAAACAATTATGATAACTAACTAATTTACTTGGTAGAAAAATAAGGAAACCACTTTGATAAACCATTTACAACTTTTGACATAGTTAATTCGGATTTCAAACTCAAATATTTGTAGCGAATTAGAAACCAATGAAAGTGAAATCATAGAAAATATTTATTCAAAAAATATCCTTACTTTTGAGGAAATTAATCTTCATCATCTCAAAAAGTTTTCATTCATAGATCAGATTATCAATGTGCGGGCTATGGAAGAACCCACATGTTTAAAGGGTGATCCCTATCTTTAGAATTTTTTGAGTATGGTTTTTGAATGCTAAGCCATTTGTAATTTTCAAAGGCTGATTATTTCACTTTGCTGGAGATTTTTTGTAGATAGAAATTTAGGCCCTCTATGGTTGATATTTCATATGAGGGATTGAGGATTTTGATGGGCATAAGAATTAATCACTTCTTAGCTGCCACATCTAAGAGTTATCTCAGTTAATGGCATTATGTACACTTTTGGATTGGCCGTGGCTTTGAATTTGGTTTATGATTTGAGATTAATTGGAGTTTGAGTGATCAGTTTTATGAAATATTATGGCCTTATCATCGCAGATAACTCAACCCACCAATAATGGAGGATTTTACGTCATATTAGCTTAGGAACTCTAATTAGTTGCCATAAATTGACTCTTCTTACTTCTTTAGATATTCCCAATAGATTCAGCGGCTGAATATGCTAAAGGGCACTCACTGTCTACCTTTATACTATTAGCTCAATATGATTAATCTAGACTAATTAAAACAAGTTTGTTTAAATCATTTTGAGTGAAATAATTCCTTTGATTTCTAGCCAAGGTTGATTGGACTAAAGAAGGAATATAAGCTTAGCTTGAGTTAGCCTAAATTTTGATTTGGTTTATGGATTAACCAATTGAAACAATTTAAACTTGAAAATCTTCATTTGTTTAATTGAACAAATCAAAGCTACTTGGGTGAGCCAAGATGTGATTGAACACAATTTATGACTTGTGTAGCCACTTGTTTTGAACTACTTGATTGGTGCACTAGATGTCACTTTAAGTTAGGCTAGTTCTAATTTAGGCATAAATCAAGCTCCAAGCTTCTGGTAAAGTTAGCTTGCTCGGATTTTAGTGTATAATGATCTTTAAGGTTTAATTGAAACCAAGTTGACATTGAGGGATCTAAGGGGATAATTAAGTTACAGTAGATTAGTCCAGTTTGAATGACTTTAGTCTAACTGGGCTTAGTTTGTTAATGGGAAGTTGTCTAAAAACCACATTTTGTCTAAGTGAACTGTGTGAGGATCTATTCCCCACATTAGAAATCATTAAAAGCTTAAATGCTTGCTTTTTTAGTAATACTTGCTTGAACTTAAAGTAGGCCAAATAAGTTGAGCTATGCCAAGTTTTTGGCTTAGTTTGATTTTAATGCCGATTTCAAGTTGGTATTGAATTGCATCCTGTTGCTTCAGATTGTCTCAAAATATTAATAATAAACATATTGTACATATGAATTGTCACACACACACACACACACACACACACACACACACACACACACACTACAAACACACACACAGACAGACACACACATACACACTACAAATTTGTTTTAAAAGATAAAAAATTAATTGAGATCAATTGAGTCAAATTTTAATTTGGCTTGGCTTGGCTGAAGATCAGATTGAATGACTTTGAGAGTTGGTATTTGGGGTCGGATTAACTCTACTTTGGGGGGCCTCTACGATTATATTTGAGATCAAGCATTGGAGAACTTACACAAGAGAACATTAAGATTTGTGTGGTTCAATTTAAAGATGTTTACGTTCATGAAAGCACAGGGAATGCTTTTACTAGAACAGAAAGGATTATATGATACAAGAATATTTCCCTCAATAGTATCCCTTTTCTATTCTCTCTAAATTTACATTAAATTTAGCAACAAATTTTGATCAAATCTTAAAACATAATTATCCCGATAATATCCATTATTTTGAGGAAATTAGTATGAGGTCAACAACACCACCAACATGGTGGGTATAATGTTATGTAGAATGATTATACCATTGGAGAATCAACAATTAAGTAACATTTGCTTTTTGACTACTATTGATTTGTTGAACTAAATGAAGTCGAAGGAAAGTGTTATGATCTAGGAGACTTTTCATGCTTTTGGAGCTTTGTTAATAATAAGTTATGTTGACCAACAATGCTATTGTCAGTCATACCTGAACCTGTTTTATCTCAGGCTGAATCTTATTAATAAAATATTGTATTTAGAAAGATATATCATTTGAAGTTATTTGAATGATATATTTTATGAGCAGGTGAAATAAAATATCGAATTTAAATATTTTGTGGAATTAAACATGCTATTAGGCAAGGAAAGATGGCACACAAACGCCCCTCCATTTATTTGATGACATGGACTTGATAGGCATTTTTTTACGGGCATTTACATAGATACCACCGAATTCCTATATATTTACATATTTGACACCTAAACTTTACTTTTTTACATTTATACCACCTAAATGTTTCATATCACATAAAAAACACCACCATTTTAAGTTGAAAGAAAATGAAATGCACATTTTCATGCATTGATAAGGCGGTATGTAGCTAAAAATTGAAGTTTTAAGTGTAGTTAGATATGGAGAAAAGTATCAAAACGGTCCCGTGCCTTTTTGTAGGGGCCAGTTTAGTCCCAAATTCTATAGAAGTGTCAATTTAGTTCTCAGATTCTTCTATTTAGGGCTAAAATAGTCTCGCTGGGACTATTTTCTACTCATAAAAAGAGTATTTTATGACTAATTTGACACTTTGAAAGACTATGGTACTAAAATGGCCCCATATGAATACCCAAGGAACTATTTCAGACACTTTACTAGTATGACATGTAAATACACAAGGTTTAAGTTGTATATATATAAACCTTCCTTTTTTTATATTGTGCATCTGGCTTTATTTTTTAAACTATATGCTTACTTGCAGGAATGGAGTTTGGAAATCTCCCGAGGCAGCTGTTGTTGCAAATTCTCATCTTCCAATGCGTAGCCTTGAAGTTAAAAACAGGTATTGTTGGACATTTTCAGGAATTATTATTGTTTTTATTCTAAAATCCTATTGAGCCATGTAGATGCGTGCATCTGATTTTCTCTCGCATACTGTTAATTTCCTTCTTAACTCAATTGGGACCATGTATCTATTCTTCCAGTCTTAATTTAATGGGAAATTACATACATACCACACAATTCTTATGCATTTACATATCCAACCCACAAACTTTGATATTTACACTTACAACATCTTGGTGTCATAAACTTATGCATGAAAACGTATATTTCACTTTTAAAAATATAATAATGCTGACATTTTTATTTGATGATTAAGATTTGAGTGATATGGTAAGATATGCAAATACATAAGAATAGTATGGCATGCATGTAAATGCCCCTAATTTAAAATTCTTCAAGACATTTCAAGCACTTCTTTGATACTGCAGTTATGCAGGGACTAAATAGATATTGAATCCATCTAATTTCTGGGTTTCTATTTGTTCATTTGTTAAAAGTTTGTTTTTGAATTTCTCTAGTTTCTGTATGCTATATGCCACTATACAGAACCTCTGTGGATGACATAAAGGGTCTAAGATTAATCACAGCCATCAAGACCCCATACTTACCCGACGGCAGATTCGACCTCGAAGCCTTCGACGCCTTAATGCATACACAGATTACGAATGGTGCTGAGGGCGTAATCGTGGGAGGCACGACAGGGGAAGGCCACCTCATGAGCTGGGACGAACACATCATGCTCATCGGACATACCGTCAACTGTTTCGGCTCTTCCATCAAAGTAATAGGGAACACTGGAAGCAACTCGACAAGGGAGGCGATCCATGCCACCGAACAAGGTTTCGCCGTCGGCATGCACGCCGCCCTTCACATTAATCCTTATTACGGCAAGACATCTCTCAAAGGCCTTGTCTCCCATTTCGAAGCCGTTCTTTCCATGGGACCGACCATCATCTATAACGTACCTTCGAGAACCGGACAAGACATTCCTCCGAATGTCATCAGTAAAATCTCGGCGAATCCGAACTTGGCCGGCGTCAAGGAATGCGTCGGAAATGATCGAATAAAGGAATATGCAGGCGGAGGAATGGCGGTTTGGAGCGGTAATGATGATGAGTGTCATGATGCTAGGTGGTCTTATGGTGCCGTCGGGGTCATATCGGTGACGAGCAATCTCATTCCGGGTCTGATGCACGAGCTGATGTTTGAAGGGAAGAACCCGTTGCTAAATTCAAAGGTGATGCCGCTGGTTAAGTGGCTTTTCGGCGAGCCGAATCCCATAGGTCTTAACACTGCGCTGGCGCAGCTCGGGGTGATCAGGCCCGTGTTTAGACTCCCATATGTTCCTCTTCCTGTTGAGAAGAGAATTGAGTTTGTGAGAATGGTGGAAGAGATTGGAAGGGAGCATTTTGTTGGGGATGGAGCGGTGAAGGTTCTTGATGATGATGATTTTGTTCTGGTGAGTCGATATTAGATATGATGATGATGATGATGATGATCTACTTATATGACTATTTTAGAATTTGTAGTTTCCAATTGCTCATTGCAGTGTTTCCTTTGCATCTAGTATTGTTATGGGGCCTTTACATACAAACCTTATAATTTCTTTGTAGGGATAATTAGGTATATATCACCTGATATATTGTTATTTATAAAATCCAACGTCCGATTCGAGGCGGTATTTTTGAACTATCGAATCAATAAAAAAAGGAAGAATATGGGTTGGGTTTTGAACGAGATTCACGAAGTTTGATATTTGAGTGAGAATTTGAAAAATGTATGAAAGAGCGTTAGATTTGTAAATAATAATGTTTCATGTGCTATGTATGTAACAGTTCTTTTTGTATTTGTCAATATTTGAGTGAACAAGATGAATTTTGAATAGGCTCGATGCGTTTTCTTTTTGCTTTTATCCGATTAAATATTAAACTTACAATCTATTTTAGGTATAAAATATTCTGCTTAATATATTTTAGTTAATTTAATAATGTATATTCTTAATTTAAATATTCAGCTACTAGGGAAATAAATCATAATAAAGAAATTATAAATAATTTAAATGAGGAAGCTCTTAATTATAAAATATTTCTAATTTAGCTATGTGATTTTCGCCCTTCTCGAAGAGCAAAATAAAATGAAGACTCGAAGAGGAAAAATATTGTATATGGAGTCATGATATAATTTTCATCAGGACTCTAATCATGATCTGTCACGTGTATATGTAGTCTCACCAATGTATTAAATTAAAAATTTCGTTTACAAAGGGAGGTTTGCCTGTACACATGGTAGACTCTGATTAGAGTAATGAATCAAAACTCATGATGCAATATTTATTTTCTCAAAGGGTCCCATCTACTGGATATCTTGTAGGGGCATTTACATACATACCAAGAAATTTCTTAATATTTACAAATCTAACAACTGAATTTTGCTCTTTTTTGCTCATAGGGCTAGGGGTGTAAACGAACCGAACACGAACGAACAGAGATAGTGTTCGTGTTCGAAATGTTCGAATACATCACTGTTCGTGTTTGGTTCGTTTAACAAACCAAACGAAAAAAAATTTGTTTGTGTACGTCTCGTTTGCTTATCGAACGAATCGAACACGAACTTCCTGGCGAACCGAACATGAACTATTCGAGGACGACGAGTTTTTTTGACAGCCCTAGCTTTGATAGCATACTTCCTCAAAATGAAGCAAATTGATCAGGTATTCTGTACACATCAAGTAATTCATACTTCTTCAAAATGAAGCAAACCGAACAAGACGTTTAGGATTTTGTTTAAGATTTTATTTTAATATATAGTATAATATATTAATTATAATATTATAATATTTATATTAATATAATTAATACTATAATTTATTATTGTTATTAATAATTTATCATATATTATAATTTATAAAAGTTTAATTATTTAAAATATGATAAATTTTTATATTATATAATTATTTTTAAAATATCATAAATTTTTTATATATAATTATTTTAAATTATTTTATATTTCGAACAATAAGGAACCGAACACGAACGAATATATCACTGTTCGTTTTTGGTTCGTTTAACAAACCGAATGAAAAAAGTTGTTCGTGTTCGTCTCGTTTGCTTTTCAAACAAATCGAACACAAACTTCTTGGCGAACCGAACACGAACTGTTCGCGAGCAACGAGCTTTTTTGATAGCCCTACATAGAGCCCAAAATTTTTATATTACAAAAAAACGCCACAATTTTTATTTTAAGAAGTAAAATATACATTTTCATGTTATTTATATGTAAAAATTAATATAGGTGTTATATATGTAAATACATAAGAATTGAGTGGTATGTATGTAAATCCTCCATTTTTCTAATTGAAAATCTAGGCAGCTAACCATAGAATTTTTTGTTTAGTTTATTGTGAGAATCCAGAGCTAAAGCCTGAAAATTGTTTAAAAAAAGTAAATAGAAGTATAAATGGGGCCAAATTAAGAGACAAAACCAGGTTAACAAAAATTGCAAAACAACTAATTTTTTACATGTGAGGACAAAAAAAGGCAATAATTATAAATAAGCCATCCAAAATGAAAGCTATTATCAAACTCTTAATTAATTGTGAAAATTGGTCCCAAAGACCCAAAAGTAGAAATGCTTGTTTTGGCAAACATTCTTTGTCTATTTCTTATATTAAGATGGATTCTTTTATTTGGCGTGATATGCTTAAAGTTGCAAGTTTGGCTTGAGGAGCTTATCTTTTGGGACTTGGGTGAGGGTAACTGTTCTTTCTGGTATGATGATTGACTTGGTAATGGTGCTTTGGCTGATTTCTATGGAGGCCCTGGAGATATTAATTTTTAAATTAAAGATTGCTTGGCTGACGATATATGGAATTTTAGAGAGCTCTTATTTCTTATTAATAGCGAGGATGCTAGATTTATAGCTTCCATTCCCATTAATGCTGTGAAGCCCGATGTTTCTAAGGTCAAAGGCTGTATGGGTGACTCTTTATCTAAAAATTTTGCTAATCATTTTCTTAATACGGATGGTTTGGATCTTCACTGGTTATGGAATCCTTGGTTAAAGCCTTCTATCTCTTTTTTCAATTGGAGAGTTTTTCATAATCTTATCCCTACTAATGATCTTCTTAAGCTCAAAGGATTGCGGCTACCGTCTTGTTGCCTTCTTTGTAAACAAAAGGAAGAGTCTTTGCATCATATTTTTGTTGAGTGTCCTTTTACTCTTGCGGTTTAGAATAAGACTTTAAATCAAAGTTTGATAAAAGATGTAATTTTACTGAAATTCAAGATACTTTTACTGTTTGGAGAAATATGGGTACTGATTTTTTTACTGCTATTCCTGCTGTTGTTTTTTGGTTCGTTTGGCTTGCTAGGAATGCTGCCAAACATAATAATTTGGCTGCCTCCTTTGCTGGCACGGCTAGGAAGATTTATGGTTTCTTATTGAAGGCATTAAGTTGTTAACTCCTCTCAAGAAGATTAAGGGGAATTTAGCAAGGTTTTTACAGTCTTTTGATTCTGTTTCTTATTCTAAGCACAGTAGATCCTTACCTATTGTGCATTGGTTTAAACCTTGTGTCCCTTTTTTCAAAATCAATGTGGATGGCTGCTGGAAGGCTAACTGTGCTAGTGTAGGAGGATTATGTAGAGATTGCTTTGGCTTAGTTTTATGTTGGTTTTCAGCTGGTACTTGTGCTGATTCTCCTTTAGTGGTTGAGGCTAAAGCTTTGGTTTTGGGTCTCCTGGTTGCTAATAAGATGGGCTGGCGCTGTGTTGTTTTAGAAATTGACTCCTTTGATGGAGATGTTGTGTTCAAAAGGCTGATGTCCATTGGAGTATCACTCTACAGATGAAGAAGATTGATGATTTAGCAAAGTGATTGACTTTTTGGTGGTCTCATACCAAAAGAAGTGGAAACCTTGCTGCATGTTGGGCTGCTAAAGTTAGACTAACACAGGTGGATGCGCAGGTGACCTCTTTCGTTCCTCCTGATTTGTGCGCGATTGTTCTTAATGATTTGGGTTGATGTTGTTGCTTGTTGTTTGGTTTGTTTTTGTTCTTTGTTTGGTTTGTTTTTATTCTTTATTTTTGTTGTTTTTGTTGTTTTTTGGGAGGTTGGAGGGCCTTTATATTTTTTTTTTGTGTGTGAGTTGTATTTGGTGTGTAGCTGGTCCTCCTCCCTCCCTTGGATATAGTTTCTATAGATTCTTTTTTCTTGTGTGAGTCGTATGGGGTGTGTAGAGGGAACTCTATTCTTTCTTTGTATTCTTTTTTCTTGATGAAACGCGTAAGGAGCACTAATGCTCTTTCACCAAAAAAAAAAACTAGAACATTAACCAAATTATGTAATAATGAAGAATCCAACAAGAAGGCAACTAAACCCACAATAAACTTCATCTAAAATCAAACTAGAATTGAGAGCAACTCACAATAAGCAACTCACAGTATTTGAAGCACGATCACACTAACTGGAATGAATGGACAACTTCTAGGTTTGAGAGATCCTGCTTTGCTTCCTCGAAGATAACTGCTACTATTCATTATACTTCACTCCCCTTTTCGTCTCTCTCTTCCGTCTTACACACTATTCCTTAGATGCGATTCACAGACAAATCAGGATTAAACATTGCTATCTATTACAAACAGTCTATAACTACTAATCTTTTTTTAATCTATCCATCCATATAGGTATCATTTAAATCTAAAACTCCTTTCAAATACATATTCATAATTTAATCACACTATTATACTACTTTTTTTTAAAAAAAAATATTTTTTTTCCTTTCAAGATTGCCCCTCTACTCATTCTCCATATAAATATACAAAAAGATGCTGAGCATCGTGACCTATTATAAGCAACCAGCTGCAATTTTAAATATTAGTTTAGTGGAGCGCGGCCGTCGGCGAAGAAACCTCCATTCGCCCCCAATTGACCTCCTCGATGTATTTCTTGGCGTCTTCTTCTACGTCTCCATCTCAATCCCTTTCTTATTGCGGAACTCCATGTCCGATAAGTTCCCGGAGCATTGCATCTGATCGCGAGCAATCGCGGCGCTTTTCTGAAGCGAAGTTCTGCTTTCCTCCAACCCCCACTTCATGGTATTCCTTATCGCTCTACCTTGAGATCCACGGTTTTCGTTTCTTCAGTGGAGTCTTTAGGGTTCCGCAACGTTGGCGTGAAGCGAAGGGGGAAATTAAACAATGACGTTCTTTGGTTTCTCTTCTACTTCAATCTTATCGAGGATCGAGGGCTGATTGTTTGCCGAAAGAAGTGATATCCGTTACTTGGCTTCTTTCTAGTTTGGATTTCTGAGGTCGTTGAGCTAGTGCGGAATTGATGAATTTTCCGTCGGAAGCCATTGTTGATATCATTATTGCTCATTCGAGGAGGGGAACGGGGGATGCTAGTGGGGATTATGTGAGATTGGTGCGGTCTGATGATGTGGTAGGAGGGTTAGAAGATCAATTGAGTACAACAAAATGGGAGAGATTTCTGTGGTGGACGAAGGTGGTTTTCTTGTGTGTTTTTCTGGGAACGGTTATTTCAGCTATTGTGTTCTTTCTTGGCCCGGTTCTCATAAGAAAGGTCTGTGCCGTTTCTCTTTATATGATTATTATTTTTATTTAGTTAAACTTGAAGGGGCTACTGCAATGGATGTAGGGATGCAAAGAAAGAGAGCTGAATTTAGCTCGAGCTTATTTATAAAATTGAAGCTCAAGCTTAAATCAAGCTTTTGGGACCATATTCAAGCTCGAGCTAATTGAGCTTTTGTGTTTACGATGAAGCTTAGTTCATGTGCCATTTTGATTGTTTGAGTTTAGTTTATGTTCGTTTCATATGATGATGATTGAGTCGTTATTGAGCAGATTAATTAGTTCGTTTATCAAACATCGTGATGAGTAGTGCTATCGAGCTACTTAATTTCTATTTAAACGATCTTTATCAAACAAATTAAAATTTGTACCATCGCATGATTTATTTTCTAATCAAATGAGTCTTATATTACAAAACAAATTAGTATGATTGAGCTACTTATTACTTAAGTTTATAAATGAGTTATTTGTTTAACTTATAAAAATAAACAAGTTACTAAATAAATAAATCAAAATATGCATATAACCGCGCAAATTAAATAAACAACTAATCAAATCAATTCTTATCTTATTTTATGTAATATGAATTAAAATTTTAATTTAACTTAATATCAGTGAATTTTAAATTGAGTTTTAGTTGAGCTTATTCACAAATTTTAAATTAAAATTTAACTGATCTAATTCATAAGCATTAAATCGGGCTTATTTGCGCGCTTATTCATAAAATTGAGATGAAACAGTTCATCAAGTTTATTTAAATGAATCATACTAGGTTTTGTCAAGTTTATTTATTTAGCAATTGAATATTTATTAAAATATTCAAACTTGTTCAATTAGATAATCAAACGAATGCGAATGAGCTCTTATCAGCCTGAGCTATGAGTAGCTTATCAAACACTCGGTTCATTTATAGTCCTATGAGTATTTTTTCTTTATAAACTTTTGCAGGCCTATTTTGTAAAATGACTAATAAATTGCTTCTATTTGAGAGTATTGTTTTGCTTTATAATTCAATCATCCTCATGAAATTCCTGTTTTTTAAAATCCATTCTTTTTTTTTTTTTGTGCTCCACCTGGAAAAGGACAATGCTTTCCTTATAAAACTTATCTCACTAATTGTTTAGATTTTAAAAGTTTGGGAGCTTGAGGCTTATTAGCCTGAAAGACCAATTAAAAATTCTCAAGTAGAAAAGTGCATTCAAACATGATTAACCATAGTTCTTTTTAATTTTAATTTTTTATTACAATGTTAAGAAGGCAGAGGTAGACCTAGGAAAACTTGGGCTTATGGCATAAAAAATGATCTTAATTTATTAGAATTAAACGAAAATTTGACACTAAATAGGACGCAATGGAGAAAATGGATTCATGTAGCCGACCCCACTTAGTGGGAGTAAGGCTTTGTTGTTGTTATTGTTGTTGTTGTATTACAATGCTTCAAATAAATAGTCGAGTTGGTTTTCTCAAGTGCTATTACAAAGATTCGTTGCCATTCAAGGTAAATGCAACTGTTTGTTGAATGTTGTCTACTTTTGCTGGATAATCCTTGTGGAAAACCAATGTTGTATGGATTTTTCTTTCATTTTGGATTGTTTAGATTTTCCTTAAAAGTTTTTTTACTCGTCATTTTGTATTGTGTTGCATATTGTGCCATAGGGGTGGTGCTTTTACTGATACAGTGTTAATGAATAAATTATTTTGTTGAAGGTTTTTTGTTTTTTTTAACCTTCTCATGCAATATTCTCTTGTGGAGATTTGCAGGTTTTTGTTCCTATTCTGAATTGGGAATCAACAACATTTAGTACTCCAATTCTTGGGCTCTTACTTTTCGCTTCGATTGCATTATTTCCTATTATATTGCTACCTTCTTCACCTTCTATGTGGATGGCTGGAATGACATTTGGCTATGGTTATGGATTTCTTCTGATAATGTCAGGCGCAATTATTGGCATGTCAATTCCATATTTCATTGGTTCTTCTTTTCGGAGCAGAATACACGTTTGTTCTTGCTTTCCTATTCCTTCTTCTTTCGGTTATGTTTGAGGCTCTGATTCTTTTACATATTTTGTCTTGTGTATTAATAAGTACATTTTATTTTTTAATATAAATACAGAAATGGCTAAAGAGATGGCCAAAGGAATCAACAATATTCAGATTAGCTGGTGCAGGAAATTGGTTTCATCAATTTCATGCTGTTGCATTGATAAGGATCTCTCCATTTCCATATATTATTTTCAACTATGCATCTGTGGCAACAAATGTGAGCTATTGTCCCTACATATGTGGATCTTTGGTAGGGATAGTGCCAGAGATTTTTATAACAATTTACAGGTTTGAATGCTCTTCATAAACCTTATGTTGAATTTGGTTATTTTCTTCAGTTGTTATATTCTGTCTCTGCAAATTTTTTTTTTTTTGATGCAAGAATTTGAATCTTAGACCTCTAACTCTAGGGAAAATTATTCCATACGGACAACGTACGCAGCGCTGCGTACGGACAACACAAATAACCACCCAATAATCAACTAATAACTCATAAAAACTTCGTGAATAACATTAAAATAAAACTGCGGAGTTATTGATAGGTTATTAAGAAGTTATTGTAGCGTTATTTGAGCAATAACATCCCAATAACCTCACAATATCCCAGATAACAGATAAAAAATATAAAAATGAAACCGCGGAGGTTATTGGGGCGTAATTAGAAGGTTATTCGCTGGTTATTAGGAATAATAACTCAATAACTTCCTAATAACCTCCCGACAATCATGAAATACACCGTCTCTGAGTTTATTAGCTAGTTATTGGGTGGTTATTTGCTTTGTTCGTACGCAGCGCTGCGTACGTTGTCCGTATAGAATAATTTTCCCAACTCTAGGGATTAAAGGCAATAACACTCAACTAAATTGTTGGTGTTTGCTCCAAATTTCCTTCTATTGATCTTGCTTAGGTGGTTTAGATCTGTTTTGCTGAAGAATTTGGCTAATCCATGTCTGAATTTGCAGTGGAAGGTTGCTGCGGAGCTTAGCAGTTGCATCCGGCGGTGGAGGTTTTCTGTCCTTGCAACAGCTCATCTATGATTTGGTCGGCTTCTGTACCGCCTTGGCTGCCACCATTGCCATCACCATTTATTCCAAGAGGACTCTCCACACTCTCCAGGTAATGGAGGAGCTCAACTAATTCTCTCCCTTTAAGAGCATGAGATCCTAACATCACATTACTTGCATACCACCAAATTCCGATGTATTTACATATCTAGCACCTAAACTTCACTTACGCGGTATAAATGTAAAGAGTAAAGTTTAGGGGTTAGATATGTAAATACATAGGAATTAAGCGGTATGCATGTAAATTTCCTAATTCTATATTATGTTTATAGATTTGTTCACCATTTCTGTATTGAATCTTTGTAAGAATATTTTGTTTTGCAGTAAATGTAGCACATAAAAAATAAGTTGGAAGACAGTTAAAGATTGTTGAATGATTCAGTCTGTTTTTTCTTTATTTAGTTTATTTTTTTATTGAATTGTGAAGGTTTCTTACTCATACAACATTTAAATGCAGACAAAATGTGTTTACAACTTTGTATTTGTGATTTCTTACATTTTTTTATGTGATAGAGACAAAACATACCAGGACTATATATATGTGCGCATTGTAACCTTAAAGGGCATTCTGTACTCTTTTTTTGAAATTGAAAAGAAAGCCGCCGCTCACGCTCCCAAAAGAGCTCTTGAGAGAGGTGGGCAGCCCAGGACTTATATACTGCTTTTCAGCCATACACCTAGCCGATGTGGGACTAAATGTCCGTGACATTCTTCTCCACCCAATCACGTGACGCCCTCGTCAGGGATCGGCTCCACTAAGGGTCCCACTGGATCATAGAGAGTCCACACATCTGGCAAGCAGTACCATGCTCTGATACCACTTGTCACGCTCCCAAAAGAGCTCTTGAGAGAGGTGGGCAGCCCAGGACTTATATACTGCTTTGCGGCCCTACACCTAGCCGATGTGGGACTAAATGTCCGTGACACGCATCTTTGTTCCTGAGGACGCAGACACATTTGCCAAACCTCGTTAAATCTCTGAGTTTTTTTCTGAATTTGTGTCGATTCTTGCGTTTTTTTTCTTCACCCCTAAAATTCTCAACAAAAAATAGACGGTTGGATTCCCACTAAGAAAGAGCTTCCTCCATTTTTTTCTGAGGAGCCTTGGCTAAAAATATTTATAAGGGTTTCAAATCCATTAGGGAAATATTTTGGAAGGATTCTCTCTAAAGAGTCCTCCAATACCTTTTGATGCCCACATCCATTTATAGATTGGGATGGCTTGAGGAACTCTACATATAACACTACTCAAAAAATAAAAATATAACGTACAATGTACGTAATAAAATACATTAGAAAGTAACGAAGAAGTCAATCTTACTGGCTGGGAAGAACTTGTCACCTAATATGTCCTGAATGGCTGGTCGAATTGATTTGTCAGTCTACTTGCCTGGGCTCTCTGGCTTGAATGATTGATCTGTCCAATCGACTTCTCGTTCTAAATCGATTAGTCGATCTGATTGGTCAAACCATAAGTTAACCTAAACCTAGTTTAAGAGCTTTTGGTTGTACAAATTCATTTTGAATGGTTAAAATTATTTTTCTATTGATAATACTTTAACTGCGGCTAAGTTACATTTCACGATAAGGTGGAATGTGTTTTGTATTAAACGCTGGTCGTCGGTTCGACTCCTCGGCCTTTGTTCGGAGAAAATTCTTTACACCTCTGCTCTCCCGTCCACTCTCGCGCTTGAGCTCATCCCGTGCCTGAATTATCATTTGACATTTTTAATTATCTCATTAATTTATATGTAATTTACTATGTTAAGGATGTATATTTCTCCAATGTAAATAGTGTCGTAGTCCCTAATTTAATTTCTTTACATCTTTAACCTCAATGAGAAAAAAAGACTATAGAATGTTGCTTCAAATTTACATGAACACCTAATTAGCTGAATATCATTTTCATCTTTAATTATTGAGGCATTTACATATTAACACCCAATTCTTAAGTATTTATATGTCTAACTCCTAAACTTTCTTTATTTTACATTTATACCACAAAGCTTTATATGACATGAATAATATAATTATTTTTACTTCTAAAAGGTGAAGTGGACCTTTTCATGCACGGGCAAGATGGCATATATATACAAATTTAAATTTGAAATTTAGATGTGTAAATAAATGTGGATTAAGTGGTATGGATGTAAATCTTCTTTAACATTATTAAAAAAACTCGAGATTTTTAGACTAAAACCGCTGTGAAATAATAAGCATGAAACAAAGTTGTTTAGGGGTTGTTTCGTCTGCTGAGAAAGAGACATTATAAAATAAATCTAATACAAAACAATATTATAAAATATATTTGAAATACTTTAGAGTTGTTATATTCAATTTAAAATAAATAAGCAAAATTATTTTTTTATTATTTTGAAGTAAAATGGAAACAATGTATTTCAAGAAGTAATATCTTGAAGGGTGACGGAGGTGGTCGGCAGGCGGTGGCGATGAGGCAACGAAGGGTGATGGATAGGGCTGTAAACGAATCAAACACGAACGAACAGAGCTAGTGTTAATGTTCGAAATGTTCGAACGCATCACTGTTCGTGTTTGTTTCGTTTAACAAACCGAACGAAAAAAAATTGTTCGTGTTCGTCTCATTTGCTTATCGAACGAATTGAACACGAACTTCATGACGAACTGAACACGAACTATTCGTGAACAACGAGCTTTTTTGACAGCCCTAGCTTTGATAGCATACTTCCTAAAAATGAAACAAATTAATCAGGTATTTCGTGCACATCAGATAATTCATATTTCCTCAAAATGAAGCAAACCAAATAAGGCGTTTAGGGTTTCGTTTATGATTTTATTTTAATATATAGTATAGTATATTAATTATAATATTATAATATTTATATTAATATAATTAATACTATAATATTATTATTGTTATTAATAATTTATCATATATTCTAATTTATAGAAGTTTTAATAAAACATGATAATTTTTTATAATATATAATTATTTTTTAAATATCATAAATTTTTTATATATAATTATTTTAAATTATTTTATATTTCGAACAATAACGAACCGAACACGAACGAACACATCACCGTTCGTGTTTGGTTCGTTTAACAAACCGAATGAAAAAATTATTCGTGTTCGTCTCGTTTGCTTATCGAACGAATCGAACACGAACTTCTTAGCGAACCGAACACGAGCTGTTCGCGAACAACGAGCTTTTTTGACAGCCCTAGTGATGGAGGCAGTCGACATCGGTGGCTCATGGTGGCGACTGAATAAGTTTGAACATTTTAATGTGTATTTGTTGAACAAGTTTTAACTATTTGTTGATTGGTTGGCTTATGATCATAAACAATATGAATTAAAGCTTGTGAATAGGATTGACTAAGACTTGGTATAATGCCTGATTAAAGCTTCTATATGATCTTATTAACAAAGAAATCTCAATTAAAGCTTGATATAAAGTCAAAACTTCTTCATGATGATTTGAATTTTAAGTTTTAATTGGGGATTTAATTCCTCATTGTTGGATTGTGCTTTACTAGGGCTAGATTTAAGTATATTTTGGTTTGTATAGAGTGGTCTAGGTGGTTTAAGTGCTCGGGTTGGCTAGGTTTGGGTGGTCTTGTCTATTTTAGGTTGATTTAGTCAAGCTTTAGGTAATGAGGGGGGCTCATTTTAGGCTAAACGTAGAGCTAAGTGGCTCGGGTTAGGGTTTCTAGGCTCGTGCAGTGCTCGATTAGGTTAGGTTTATGTCATGATAATGTGTGTGTAATGGACTAAGTCAAATGTTAGAGAGTTTAGGTCGGTTTCGCGTATGCTAGGTATAAGTGTGTCTAAGTGAGTTAAGGTTGTGAACGTAGTGTAGGATTCAGATTCAGTTAATGTGTTGTGTAATTAATAAGTTAGTGTGTCGTGTTTTGATTTAGGTCATACCTTGGTTTAAGTGTGTTTATATATGCTCTAGTTTGGTAGCTTAGTGGGTTAGGGTTTTGGATTTAAGTAGTTTAGGGTTTGACTTCGATAGGTTAATGGGTTAGGGTTTCAAATTTAGGTGTTTTAGTGGGTTAGGGTTTCGGGTTTGAGTAGTTCACCGAATTAGGAGTCAGAGAAGTACTAACACGAAATTGAATTGTTGAGCATCTAACCTAAGGGGTTTTAGAAAAGGTAGTTCGAAATCACATTATAAAAAAGATTTAATAAATATTTACATAGTCTAAAGCTTGTTAAGGTAAATTTTTATTTTTTTAGGCTTAATAAGATTGGCTCGATAATGCACTGACATACTCATTTATGTATTCAAAATGAGTGGATGATTTGATCGCAAAATAAATTAAGTTTGAACTGAGCTTAAAAGAAGCTTAAAGAAATAGAATTAAAATAAATCGAGCTTAAATACGATCGCAAAAGTTTGAATCGAGTTTAAATACGATCGCAAAAGATTATTTGATCATTCAATATTAATTAAATGATTAAATAATCTTCAAATTTTAAATGTAAAAAGTTCAATTGATTATCTCTATGAGTTGAATCCAACAAGTCTAAGATAAAAAATCATTAATGTACTCGATTTTTCTTGACATTTATTGTTTAATTCTTGATTAGTGATTTCAAATCATATTTCAAAAATTTTCAAATCTCAAGGATTCAATTCAATCGTTTAAAAGTAAGGAATATATATCACGTCGGCAGAACGGAGAAGCCACCTGCGATCTAAAATGGAAAAAAAAATGTTTATGTTCTTCCAAAACAACTTGCTGAGACATTCAGAAGATGCTGCTTCACTAAATAAAGTTTTCCACATGTTAGCGTGCTAAAAAATTCACCGTCTCCCAAAACGAAACCTTATCGAAAACTCAGTGTTGAGTTAATATTCTATCACGAGTCTGATGCAAAACTCATCATACTTCATTCACAATGTGTCATGTGTACAGTCCGACCCAACCATGCATTAAATAATTTAGTCTTTTGTATTCATTTAGACTGAACCATACACATGACGCATTATTATTGGAGTCGTGATAAAATTTTTTGTGAAACTATTTCTGCGATATTATTACACAATTCAAATGTCCAGTAACACCAGGTATTATCCGTTGAGAAAATATTACATCAGGACTCCTCATGTAGAGTTACGTGCGGAGTCAAATGAAATCACGCCACGTGGTGCGTGATAAAAAAATCGCCCAGTAACACAAGGAATATTCCTTCCGTGTTATTCTGTATTATTCATGTGTTATTATGTGTTATTTATGTGTTATTGTGTTATTATAACACCAGGAATATTCTCATAATAGAATAACACCTGAATAGTGCAGAATAACACGAGGCAATATTCCTTGCGTTACAGGACACATTTTTTTTTCCCATATGTCACATGACGTAATTTTATTGGACTCCGCACGTAGTTCTACGTACAGAGTCACGATTTAATATTTCCTCTTGTCGGTTATTATATATTCTCATTAAGGACCCGCACTAAATAATGACGAAAATACCCCGGATCGCGGCTTGCGTCGAGGGGCTTATACGTCATTTAGGTTTAAGCGGTTCCAACACCGCATTCAAATTTCCAGCGCTTTAGTTCGTCGGGCAGCCATTGTTCATCTCCTTCTTCGCCGGGTAATGCCGATTTTAGGGCACTTTTGAACTTCACTGTGAATAGGAGGATTGCTGGATCAGACAACTGCATTTTCGGTGGGTATTTCGTATTAGTTTAATGCTCTGATACTTTCTCACGCTGAGAGGATGAAGCTGCCGGCGGCGGAAGTCAATATACTTAGTCTGGAAGTTGATTTCGATTACGAGTTTGATGCATCGAGGTACTTTGAATTTGTGAGGGAAGAGACCCCCTCGGAGGCGTGGGTGGCGGAGTCCTGGTTCGAGACAGCTGGGAGTTACCCCCCTTCTCGTACGCTTGAGTTTTTGTTCATTTAACAATTATCATCCTTTTAATGCTCGCTAGTGTCGTTCACAAGTTGTGAAATTTTAGTTTTTGAATTATTTTTATCAATGTTTCTAATTTTAGATTTCTTTCATGGTTTGGTTTGGATTTTTGTGGTTACTTAACTGTTTGATTTGGTCGTTGAACTTAGGTTTCGTCTTTGGGAGATTCCAAGACAATGTAGGATATGGTTATGTGTACTTCTTACAAAACTGAACCCCTCATGAAATTTTTTGATATTCGGGCTAAAGTTTAATCAAATAGATCAATAGCTAAACTTACTTAAAATTAAGAAGGTAAGCTTATGAGTGAGGGTCAATATCGTGCTATTTTTGCATCAGTATTTAACCATCCGATAACATTTCTTAGTAATATTTCCCTCTATACTAGTTATCACTTTCTCTCAGATGAAAGCTCATCAAATATCATGCATCAAGATTCACTCAATTATAAGGAGTTATGGGAGTTGCTTATTCATAAACTTTGCTCAACCATTGTGGATGATGCCTAAGACTTATTAGAGCCTCAAATCATATGAACTACTTGATCCTAGTCGAATTACCATACCTTGTGTTAGGGAGTGAATCAATGGGGATTGAAGGTGGGTCAAATACATTAGTAGTTAAATGTGTTTTCAACCAAAATTTTTATAGGCTTTGAAGGTTTCCAAGGATTTCACAATGGATGTTTGATCACAGCTAGTCGAGGAGCTCTATAGGATTGCAGTCATAAATGGCAAATTATATCTGGAAATTTTTCTTGCAAGAAATGTGTATCCAAACATGGCTAGTTTTAAATGGTGTGGTTGAGGTTTGGGAAAAAGCTAGTTGTTAATGTTAATTATATCCCAAGCATATTTAAGAATATTCTTGATTGAGGAGGTAATATTTAGATTTAAAGAATTATTATGATTTTTTTAGCTTGGATTTGGTTATAATTAAGATGGACCTTAGAGGCTCTCTGAAGATTATGTCAAATATCTTCAAAGGATGAAGATAGAGCGCATGTTAAGAGACAAAGAGGAAAGACTCAAAAGCATTGGAATGGACGTCCAAGAGGAATTTTACAGCTACACAATGATTGGAGTGAGTTGCTCGGATTATTGGGCTTACAATGCCATATGGTAGCAGTTGCCTTGATGTAGACATAAATGGATTGAGGGAAGATGAAGTTGATTAAGATCTTTCAACTTAGGTTATCATAATTCATGCTTGCTTAATCAAGAAGATAGTTGACCCATCATGATTAAGTGATTCTTGTTAGTAATTCATGGGTTATTTGAAAGTACTGCATAAGATGTGTATAACGATACTATATAAAGTCCATAACTTATGGATAGAAGGATGATTTTGGTCAAGGTTCACATTTTCATCATTCAAAGTCATCAAAGCCTTAGTTCACTTGGTTATATGAAAATTTAAGGATCTTTTTTAGGGAGCCCCAGTTAGTAGTTTTAAACTCTATGGCTAACATAGTTACTGAGCTCTATAGCTAAGCTTATGCTTTATGACCAACATGTGTTCTAGATTCTAAGGTTAATAAGGCATGAGGATTAGCTCCTCCATGCCGTGTAGAGGACACCCATGAGAGTATAGTTTGAATTGTACGAGAGCAAGATGCTCAATCTTCCATCCGACTGTATATACAAAAGTGTAATCATCAAAAGCTTCCTAGCTATAGTGGTTGCAAAGGAGATGTTTGTATAAATAATGTGAGTATCTTTTGAATAAGGTGAGATCATTCGACCTCATCAATTCCTTAATCTGCTTAGTTATGTCACAACTTTGAGGTTTCTTATTAGCAATTATGGTTTACCTCATCTAAGTGTATATTGCAGACCGATGAGTTTGAATTTAGTCTTAGGAGGATACTAATTATACTCCACTATCAAATATGGGTGAAGCCCAAACTAGACTTAGTAACACATCATGGTACCTTCAACTTATTGAGGATCTTTCAACTCAGGTTATCATAGTTCATGCTTACATAATCAAGAAGATAGTTGACCCAACATGATTAAATGATTCTTGTTAGTAATTCATGGGTTATTTGAAAGTACCACATAAGATGTGCATCACGATACTATATAAAGGCCATAACTTATGGATAGAAGGATGATTTTTGTCAAGGTTCACATTTTCATCATTCAAAGTCATCAAAGTCTTAGTTCACTTGGTTATATGAATATTTAAGGATCCTTTTAGGGATCCCCACAGGTCAGTACTTTTAAACTCTATGGCCAACATAGTTTCTGAACTTTATAGCTGAGCTTATGCTTTATGACCAACATGTGTTCTAGATTCTAAGGTTAATAAGGCATGAGGATTAGCTCCTCCATGCCGTGTAGAGGACAACCATGAGACTATAGTTTGAATTGTATGAGCAAGATGCTCAATCTTCCATCCAACTGTATATACAAAAGTGTAGTTATCAGCAGCTTGATAGCTATAGTGGTTGCAAAGGAGATGTTTGGATAAATAAAATGTGAGTACCTTTTGAATAATATGAGATCATTCGAGCTCATCAATGCCTTAATTTGCTTAGTTATGTCACAACTTTGAGGTTTCTTATTAGCAATTATGTGTTACCTCATCTAAGTGTATGTTGTAGACCGATGAGTTTGAATTTAGTCTTAGATTGATTGATGAGACTAATTATACTCCACTATCAAATATGAGAGAAGCCCAAACTGGACTTAGGGTATGTTTGGGGCAGCTTGTGCGTTTCAGGATAAACAACTTATCCTGAAACGTGGCCCGCGGGTCGACCGCGGGGTTCGACCCGCAGCCTGCGTTTAGTGTAAAAATCCAACCGCGTTTTCGGATAAGCTGCCGAAACGTGCGATCCAAACGGTACCGCAGTGTTTTCAAAAACGCCCCCGTACTTATAAGCTGCCCCAAACGGGCCCTTAGTAGCACATCATGGTACCTTCAACTTATTGAGGATCCTAAAAAACTGATGGAGGAACCTAAGCTCTAAGGTTGATGGGGAATGAAGATACCTTAGTGGAGATGATATTCAAGGTATGATTTACAAATTGATGTTATGAGATCAATCAGTCTTAAGATTAAAGTTGCATCTTACTTGGGTTTGAATGTCAACTAACCAACTAAGCTACTATGTGCATATGTGAAAAGTGGGGTGTCATTTGGTTAGGATGATATGAGAGAGGCAGGCAGATTCTAAGGCTAGTATGCATATGCCCGACGTGTGTTTTGTTTTTATTTTAGTTATCTATCTTAACATGCTTCTTCAAAAAGTAATATTTATTTTCATTTTATTTCCATATTTTAATATAAAAAAGTTATCTAATAGTATAGCATCATAATAGAATAATCCTAGGTCACATCACATCACAAGCAAGTGTATGTGTGAATGCAAGTAAACACGGAGTAATGCAGACAAATAAGTGGCAAGGAGTTTAAATTTTAAAGCTACCTACCCTTGGGCTCACCACCATACATTTCTTGCAAAGCAAATGCTAGTATCAAGTATATGTCATCAGAACATTATCTCATCATATTCTATCATGATATAACATCGAACCATGTTCTTGCATTACTAAAATCATATCAAATGCAGTACGAAAAATACTTATATTTAATAGATACAACTAGAACCAAGACAACAATACATAGAAATGTATAATAAAGTTTCTCAACTCATGATTGCAGATATCTAGTATGTGAAAAAGAGATTTATTTAAGTGTGTTGCATCACAAATGAGTGTTTAATGGTTGTATGTAATTGGTCACCCAATGTGACTTCATGATTATTCCACGTGAGCACGCAGAACAATGGTCAAACCTACATGTCACTAAGACTAATTGCCATTTGTATGTTTGTAAGATTGATCATTAGGATCAAGTTATATCACACCCATAATAAATATCCTATCAAGTACGCTAGGGGGTGGGTTAGGTGGTGAGAGTCAAACATGATATCTGTGAGTAGGGTTGTGAATGATCCGATTTTGAGCATACGATCTGGGGCCGACTCAAAACGGATCGAAATATTTTTGAATGGATCAAAATCAGATTGTGGATCGATGTAGTAAATTTAGATCCGATCTAGTGTAGATCGATCCGACTTTCAAGCCAACTTGAATTGTAAATGAGCCGGCTAGAATGCCATTTTTGGCTCATGAGCCAGATCGGTTCTCTCGAATCCGCCTTGCCCTTCTCAGCCAACCCACTAGAAAAATGTATTTGTTTGTGAAAAGAGGGAATTCGAACCCCTGCCACTCCGCTCAAGCAAAAAAGACCTCACCAACTGAGCTGGGAATACATTATGCATGTAAAACTAAAAAATTACGTGTTATATATGTAAAAACACAAGAATTTATTTCGATCCCGATCCGATCCCAATCCGAGCCGAGGACGAAAGGAAATTGGATCTAAATAAATTCTATCCTTTAATTTGGCTCGTAGCTTGGCTCGAATGGTTCCATCCGAGCTAAAATTCGATCTGATTTTTGAGCGATTCACAATATTCAAGCCAATTTCACATCCCTATTTGTTAGTGACTGTTCTTAAATAAAAAATTTATATAGGCATTCATATTGGTGGTCCTAACTGTATTAGCATGCTGCACGAGCCAGTGGGGTGCATGCAAAAATGTGTGCAATATATCAACGAATATGTGCACAAAAAAAAGTGTGCATGAAAAATTAGTAGGCATGCATAAAATGTATGTTTAAACATGGTTGTCCTGAAAGTGAACACACCAAAAATGCACGCATGAAAATATGCATGCGCTGATGAGCAGATGTCTTGGTTAGTGATCAATGATTTGATTGCTGTCTATGGAGCTTGAGCTAGTTTTGCCTCAAGGAGGAGTATGCCTCTCAATTTGGATGATGTAGATACGATGTTTGGCTGGTGCGTGTTTGTCATGGCTTAGTGTTTATAGTTGGGTTGTCTTTTTTATTTAGGGCTACAATAAGCATTTAGAGGTATTAGTGGGATGAGTGGTTGAGATTGGTTTAGATTCTCGATTGCTGGTAGACCGCATGATGGTGCTGGTTTGCAACAATTAAGTTATAGTAGAGAGGTGTTGGGTAGGTGCTAGGCACAAGAGTGAGGGATCGATGGTTGGTGTGCCTAGTTAATGGGATGTGGTGTGAGATGGATTGTTAGGAGCAGCAATAGGTGCATGCTTTTACAGGATTTTGGCTATGGGCTTGGCGAATTAGGTGATAAGTTGAGGATGCATAGGGGGTTGCGTGCAACACTGTGGAAGGAGGAGCTTCAGTGGCTTGGAATTTGCCGCTACTTAAAGTTTGAGGGAGTTTCTGTTTATGAAGTGTAGAGGCTTATGAGCTATAGGCGGACGGCATAGGTTAGGAAAATTAGGGTGAGGAGAGGCTTTGTCCAGCAGTGATTGTATGGAAGTAGATTGGCTTGTTAATTGTAGGTTGGAGGTGGATTATGTGAAGGCTTGGAAGTGTAAGGTATTAGATCACTCTGGAGGATGTTATGCATCAAAGCAATTTGTGAGGTGGAGAACATGTGGAGAAGCCCAGGTGGCGGCATGGAAAACTTTATTTGTGATCTATTGAACAAGAGATAAGTTTACCTTAATTGTTTCCTCAAAATTAAGCCTTTATAACTTAAAATCCAAAACATTTAAACCATCAACCTCTTTTAAATTTTAAAATTTTAAAATTCTGAAGACCAACACTAATGTCACATGATTATTTTGGAAATACCAATTGTGCATAATTAGACTAATCAAGCTAGTCAAACTCAATTGATCAGACTAGAGGAAATTATTTGGATTAATTGTCATGCCGGAATGAGTAGAGAATCATAATAGTGGTAGAATGCGCTTGATCACATAGAGATCCCGATCACAAAGAGACGCACATGATCGAAGATGGTAGCCATCATGACTAGATGTGCATCAAAATCATGGCAAAGTGCACAAAATTGGATGTAGTTAGATGTGCACAATTAGATAGAGATTGCAATCGCAGTGAAACGTGCATGATTAGATGGAGGTCATGATTGTGGCCAGATGCATACAATTAAACTGAGATCAACAGTGCCACAATACACACACTATCAGAATAAGATAACGGTGGCAAAGTGCACACTATCAGACTAAGATTACAACTGCGATTAAAAACACACGATGGGATAGAAATCATAATTACCCCAAAATGTGCAGAATCAGATAGATATCACGATCGCGACGAGATATACATGATTAGACTAATATCACAATTTTGTGGCAAGACACTTGATTTGATGGTAATTGCTATCATAGTGAAGCACACGATCAGATAGAGATCATGATTGCAGCGAGATCCACATCATTAGAAGGAGATCACGATTGTGATAAGCACAATCGTTGCATTACTCATGGAATTCCACCATTTATCATTTGCTATGCCCCATTCCTAATTACAAATTGTTGGACCTGGAGAATTAGATTTTGTTTTTCTAGAAATTTAAGTTTATTTACAATAATTACAGGAAATACCATTTGTTTTGATGTCAATTAAGAATTCAGGAACCTTCATTTTAATCAGATGTATTGGGGCTTTTGAGGGTGGGTCTCAAACCATGGATATTTGTATCCAAACTAACCTTGCAGTCACAGGGTTTAAAGCGTGGAAGTAGCCTTGCTGAAATACAGAAGGTATGATTATATGTATATCAACACCTCCAGAAACCTTATATTTGTAGGATCCTTACTTAGAAAAAGCTGATACAATCCTTTTTTTAAGGAGTTTTATGATTGTGTGACTAGCAGTCATCGATAAGTGTTCTCATAAATCTGATTTCAATGCTAAGCAAAATAAAGGTTTGCTTTGCAACTTCAAAACAAATAAAATCATAAGTTACTGGTGGAATAAATATTTAACCATGCAATATGACAGGCTTAGAACTTGTTAAACTTTATATAAGCTAGCTTATTATGTTACATGTAAGTAATAGTCCTAAATGGACAAGTTGGATTATGCTCTACTTAACATACCGACACCCTTTTTATCTATTTAACCTTTTCCTTTACTATTTTATGTTACTATGCAACTATTCTATGATAATAAAATCTGAAGCAGCTTCATTTCATGCATAAATTTAGATTTTCTTCTTTTTTGCCAGCTTTTACATCAAAATTGTTCTTGGAAAAGGATGTCTTTGCAGAAACTGTCAATATTATTCCCAAGTTTAAAGACACACAAACTTCTGGTTTTCATTCGAATAGAGCAGGTGATCAAGGTCTCTATGATTTAGATGAAATCTCCAAAGGTACATTGATAATATCCACCTCTAGCTGCATTATAAATATTTTTAGTTGGACTTTGATGTTTATTAGAAGCTTTCATATTTTATCCATATGGTGATTTATATGACCCTTTTCCTCCAAGAAATTTGTTTTATGTGAATATCTTTCTCAATGAGAACTTCAGAAAAAAATTCACTTGTTTAATAGAATAAAAGTGAGGGAAGAACTGCTAGATAAAGTGGTCAAGCTAAAAAGCACTCCTACATTTTTTTACGCTTCTTCTTGCTTGGAACCTTGTACATGATATCTTACAAGTTCATCTATGATTAATGGCTTTTTTATATCATAAAACTTGTTTATGGAAACTCATATGATTTATTGTAAAAGGGCTTGTACCTTTCAACTAATGAGACAACTTGTATGTTATTAAGTCATCAACCAAGTTCATATAAATCTTCTAGTTTCCTAGGGAAAAGGATAGAATCTATTTTATTTATTAATTTCAAAGTATTGACAAGTTGATATAGAAATTTTTAAGGTTTGACAATTTTAAATCATATCTAAGTAGCGACGTGTAAAACAATACAACCAGCAACGGATAAAATGTAAAATATCTATTGTTAGTCTACATTCAGTGAAAATTGCAAAGTGATGGAAATCAAACATGGCAATAAAGCTTTTTTACTTGAAATTAGTAACTTGAATTTAGGATCATATAAAATCTACACAAGTTTTGAAATTTGAGCCGCTCCGAAAAAAATTAAAAATGTTAAAAAAATTAGAAAAACACAAACAACCAAAATTAAGTTTGCTTAAAGTAACCTTACATCTATTCTTCACAACAATTTGGCAAATGTGAAAAGTTTAGGTTTGATCAAAGTTGATAAATTGCCAATATCATATCAAGTATATTCATATGATTACACTTATTTTGTGCTAGGTAGGATATGACAAATGACTTTCGTTTGGGTTTCTAGCTTGATTGTGATGATAGCATTCCATTGTGGTTACGACACAAGCCTAGATATTCCCCAATGATTAATTGTAAAAGTTGTAAGCTATGAGTACACTTGATGGTGCATGAAACCTTGTGTTAGTTGAGATCAGCTCTACAAGCTTTCACCCTTGGTCAAGGAGATCTTCTTGGACAATGCAATCTATGATAGTTGAATGTCTGATTTGGTTGGGTTCATTGCCTTTGTCAACTTAATAAACTACGGGCATAATTAAATTGCATAATTAAATTGTTTTAAAGTTGCATCACTTCATTATTAATTTATTTAATCCGATTGTTATGGTCTATTTCTAGTTGACATTATGATACAGATCTAAGCTTTGATGCTAAATCTAATCTCAGCAATCTTAGAGCAAAGAGTTTCTAATGTATATTTTTATAAAGCAATGTTATAGACATGAAATTTTGTAGGTTGCAGTGTTTAATTTAAAAAAGTCTTCGATACTTGTGGTGAAACTTGAAACATGAAACAAAATTAATGCAAAAGATAATTAAGTGGTTTTTTACTATGAAAAATGCATTGAAATTCAGTTCTTAAAAACCTTGTTAATTTAAAATCCAGCATTCAAAGTTTTCCCAATTGTATCCACCATGAATAGATTCAATTACATAGGCAAATCAAATGATAAAATTAAGTTTATATAATCTTTTTATAAGAGTGTGTCTCTTAAAAAATTCTGGTATCCCACTTGACCAAGGAGTTGACTCCGAGATGTTGATGGATTAACACAAACAACAACAACAACAATAAACCTTTATCCCACTAAGTTGGGTTGGCTACATGAATTCTTTTTCTCCATTACGTTCTATTGATTGTCATATTTTCATTTAATTCTAATAAATTAAGATCATTTTTTATACAATATGCCCAAGACTTTCTAGGTTTACCTCTGTCTTTCTTAATGTAAGTTTAAAACATCTACTCTCCTAATCGGGTCATCAAATGGTCGACGTTTAATGTGACCAAACCATCTAAGACGACTCTCTCTAGTTTTGTCCGCCACTTGAGCTACACCAACCCTATCACATATATATTCATTTCACATTTTGTCTCTAAGTGTAAAGCCACTCATCCACAAGCATTCTCATCTCGGCAACACTTAAATTAGTTTTATGCTCTCTTTTAAAGGCCAACATTCAGTGTCATAGAGCATTGCAGGTCTCACCACCATCTTATAAGATTTTCCTTTAAGTCTAAGCAGTACTTTTCTATCACACAATAGGCCCGAAGCATTCCTTCACTTCAACCAACCAACTTGAATTCTACTAATAACATCCCCATCTATATCAGCATCACTTTGACCGATAAGACCCGATATATCTAAAGCGTTAATGTGTTTCAATAATTTGATCACCCATATTTACAACTCTGTCACTAGAGCTACTACTACTAAATTACATTCCATATATTCAGTTTCAGTTCTACCCAACTGTCGGCCGCTTTAAGGAGCTGCGTCTTTTGTCTTTTTAAATTTAATGGATATATGCATATTAGTTTTGAAAATAAGATTTTTTTTTAAATTTTAAAATATTAGAATGAGAAAGGACGGATCTCATTCGTTTAGCAGTTTGGATGAACGAGCGCGATATCGCGAGTAACGCATCTATTCCGAAGAATAGACACCCTACTCGACAATATCGCTCGATCAAATAAACCACAAAATTCATGACATCCGTTCTGGTCTGCGAACCTTTATGTGGACCGACAAATTCCCCTATTTAATACAGAAGAATTAAATAGGGTTTATATTATCTGGGGTCTTTAAAACTCCCTATAGCGGCAAGCCCCTATAGTTAATTACCCCTCAAACGACCGAAGTCACTTGAGAGAACTCTCGATTTAGATCGCGGGTTTCTATCTTCACGAAGTCAAAAGGTAGGGTTTTCAACGAAATTTGGTAGTAGGAAATCCAATAGGTGAAAGGCGCAAGGAGGAACAGTTATTTCTGGAGTCAAAGGAAGAAGGGTAGGGGATGTCACAGATCTCGAGGAGGACCTCGAGGACGTCCCAGGCTATCCTATGGTTGGGCTTTAAGTTTTGGAAAGAGGTATTTATTTTAATTTCAATCCTGCAAATTAATTATAGGAATTACGCTTGCATAATGTCCTGATTATGCAAACTACCTGAAAAACAGGAGGGCTTACGTCGTATCAGACGACAACCTCGGAAAACCTAAGCGAGTTAGGGCTTATATCGCACAGCAAGGCGGTGCAAAAGCCTAAAAGAAAAGGTGAGGATTTATGCCGCGCTAGGCGGACTACCTCGAAATCCTAAAGCTTGCTATTTGAACTAAAGAATGGTTTTGCGATGTCGACACGAGTTTTGCGATGAAGATGGTCTTGCCGCCCACCGTGCTCCAAGCTCCACGTCGTAGCAGAAGCAGCAGTTTAAATTTCAAGTCTTAAGTTAAAGTGAGCATGCAAGTCGTTTATTATTTTTATTGCAAGTGAGTGTGTGCAATCGTGACATGAGTAGCAAAAAGAAAGCAGTAAACAGGAGCATGCTAAGCTATGCAGGAAGTAACATGCTATAACAGGTAAAACATGCTGAGCAGGAGAAAGTACAGGAAGTGTAAAACATGCTAAGCAAGCATATGTACTGAAAGTAAACAGCCTAGACTAGCAGGAGTATGTGCTGAAAAGTAAAATATGCCAAGCAGGTATAATAGTAAGGAAAGTAAAGACTGTCACAGAAGTACCGTATGCTTTGCTTATCCTCGGCGCGCTGTTACCTGTTTATTGTTATTATATTTTTCTTTATTTCCTGCAGAAGAGTCTTTAGCGCAGAAAAAAAAAACAAGAGTACAAGTAGTGGGCAAACACCTGACTCAACAGGAGTACTACGGTACGTACGAAAGTAGCAAAGTACGAAAACCCAACGGTAGAAACGAAGGAAAACGGCGAGAAAGCGAGGAAAATCACAGAAGAAAACTAAGAAAGTCGAGAAAGAAAGAAAAGAAACGTCCGTAGAAAACTCCGAGAAAAGCCACAAACGAAAACAAAAAAAAAAAAAACGTAGAAAACTGCAAAAAAGTACCGTGAGGAAACCTACAGACGACCCGCTAAACTCATGGCGAACCATAAGAAAGCCATGGGCCTCTGGAAGGAAAGACTCGTAAGCACGGTGGTGTTTCGCACTCGAGCCGTGCTAATGTCCGGACTCGAGTGCCGACTACTGACCGACTTTCCGCGGATGCGATCTTAATCCGACTCGAATGGCCAACCGTGGACCTTTATAAATTTTCATACATTTCATTTTTGGTTTGCATGCAAGTAAAAAGCCGTAGGTAAGTAGGCTGTGTAGTAGTGGAGGTAATTTTGTATTTTTTCAAACATATGTATTTTTTTATTTTAAAGTATTTTAGTCCACGGGTTGACTATCCTAATAGGACTAGGTCTACGAACATTAGACTGTCGGTAGTAGAAACCCCAAGGACGGTCGAACGGTTCCGTGATTCCTGCTCTACTCTCTGACGCAGTCTCCGAGTCGCGGCCCCATTCTATGGCTCTCGTAATTTTTCTCGTTTTGCGAGCCTCATCAATGTCCCCACCGCACTTAAAGCCTTGTTGATGGCCCCATATATAACCCAAGGAGGTTATATATGCACACCTACACGTCCCCCGTAGGTGTGTGCTTTGAGCCAAGAAACAAGGTGAAAACTAGGGACGAGAGGTCAAGGAAAGGAGGACGGAAAGCGGCTCACTTAACACAATTTCGAAAAGAAGTGAGTCGATTTCCAATAATCAGAAAACATGTAAGTCACCCTGGACTCCCGACCGACCTCACATGTCCTAAGAAAAGGACTAAAGGCACATCGACGCTCTCGGAGAAGGTGAAGACTAGACCCCTAAGAACGCACTCCCTTTTCCCAAATAACAGTGAAATCATAAGCAAAAGAGAGAAAGAGAAAGCCACTGCTCGGGTCCTAGACCCCGGACTACTAAACTAGGAGTGCTATCACAAATCTCCAAAACTTAACCCTTTCACTTTTCTTTCTTCTCTTTTTTTTTTTTTTTTTTTTTTTTTACTCCAATTTTCATTTCATGCTACAAATTTTGGGGCTCGAACAATCGTCGCAACAAAGGCTCTCAACCTCAACATCAACTTATCAAGTGATTGCAAATCTCACGTTCACATAATTTTTTTTTACCAAGCCTCAACATTGAAATTTCAAGAATTAATTGAAGCAAATAAGAGATGCCTCCAAATTCGTCCAACCAATTTCATAAGCAAATATAGCAAGAGACACAAGCATTATCACCAACTACCACACCCACCAAGGCTCGGCCAAGGCAGAAAAACAAGAGGAGAGGCTCACGGTCAAGGCCAACATAGGAGGGGCAACAGGAGGCGAAGTCCCCCCAACAAGCCACTCACACCAATTCCAATTTACCACAAACACATAAGAACAAACTCCATTAGAATCCAAACAATTCAGCCCCTCCAAATAAAATTCCAAACAAGGGTGCAGCCGAGCCACCACAAGACCCAAAGAAACAGCCCCAAACACAAGCTAAAACAGCCCCAAAAACCGAGAGCAAGCAAAACTCAAAACAGTCCGGAGAAAGTAGCAGGGGGAGGGGGCTAGGAAAACCGAGCAGCAGTAAGGCTCAAAACAGCCCCTAAACCGAGAAAACAAAAGCCAACAGGAACAGCCCCCAAACCTCTTTTAAAGTGGAATAAAACTTGTTTTCAATCAAGCTCCCAATGAGCCAGGATAGGGCTTACAGATTTAGCTAAACGTGAAGCTCAAGCAAACACGTCCATGCTTCCAATACATCCAAGCATAAGCCCCCAATATATTTCAAATGAAAGTAGAAATAAGACTCTCCAAATCGATTCAAGACCTTCCTAACATGCTTTCTTTCTCTTTTTTTTTTTTAAAAAAAAACAAAGAAGTAGAAGGAGCAAAAGAGCAAGCCTCACATGTATATAGATTAAGCAAAACATTTCGTGCTCCACCTTAGATTAGAATAAGTGAAGAAGAAAAAGGAGCAACCACATGCCATATGAAATATTTCCAAAAATAAAAATATTCAACAAGAGCTGGAGAGGGATCAACTAGCCAAACTTCCCACCTAGAAAACTCCTCAAGTATAGCATGCCAAACTCATAAGTTAAAGAGCATTTGCAAGGCAAAGAGAAGACTAGCTAAACACACCTCTTTCCCCACTTCTCCTCTTCTTTTAACGTAAAAACATGAGTTATAATGCCATCGGAGGGGAGAGGGGAGTATTACTTCCCACTTAAGCATGTAAACATATCAACAACGAAGCACATAAACATTCCTCCATGCTAGCAACGGGAGTGCAACTTAGAAAGAGAGAAAAGGGGGGAGGGGAGTTACCTTGCTTCAGCTTTCACTTAAAAGAAACAGCAGAGCTCCCCACCAAAGCTCACAGAGAACAAACCCAGCCGTGTGGAGCAACCCCAACAATTCCTATAAAAATTTTGGCAGCACTTTCCCCCCACACAGAAATTTTCGGCCAACCCCTAGAGAGCTCCCCAAGTGGGGTTTAAATAGGCAAAATGGAGGAGCACCCAACCCTTTACTTACCTGGAGGTGAGCCAAACCAAAGGAACCAAGCGGGAGTGGCGACAGGAATTGCAGAGGGGAGTGGCGACAGGGAACCAGAGGGAGCAGGTAGAAGCTTTTGCCAGGGGCGTACGAGAGACAGAGGGGTCACGAGGTCGAAGCTTCACGAGCTCGGAGGAAGGCCTCGCCTGGGTGCAACTGCTCGCGGGAGGAGACGCGGCTCGGCGAGCATTTCGGCCGAGCCCTAGCGTTCGGCTCGTGACCGAGAGGAGACGAGCGCGGTATTCCGTCGCGTGCGTGAGGCGCAAGCGTGAGAGAAAATAAGGGTTTTGGGTTTAAAGGGTTTAAAAAGGATTTTAAAATAAAATAAAACTTATCTTATTAAACTACGCCGAATTTCGCGTCGCGAACTCGTGCTCAGAAACATAGCAAGCTATACGTCTTTTCCTAGCAAATTCGACGTTCCGGACGCAACGGCGCAGTCCGTTTCGCGATCCGAGGTCGTTCGGAGAACCTCGTCACCGGTCGAGTCGAAAGTGCGTCAAATTCGATTTCGTCGAAATTCTGACCTTGATGGCGCTCGTTCTGGCATTCGGACTTCGATCTCGATCCGTCGCGGAGAATTTGAAGACGTCGAGGCCGGGGCTCGAGGAATTTGTGCTCGGCGGTGCGGAAAGTGTGCACAAGGCTACCCTAAGGTCCGGTGGTCCCATAGAACTCAATCTGGAGTCCTAACGCTAATTCCAACCTACCAGCTGCGAGCGAGAGGTCGGAATTCCGTCCGGGATTCCAAAAGAGTGTCGAAGTGGTTTCAAGCATTCTAAGACGAGGTGGGTCCAAGGTTAGGAATCTAAGATCGTCGGGAAGCTCCTAAAGCTAGAACCCTAGATCCTAGGAGGAAAACTAAACCTCGACAAAAGTGAGGTCAACAAATGGACCCCCAATAGGTGTGGTGCGCCGGACAGGCACACCGCGCGTATTGGTGTTGACCGAAGAAGATCAACAAACCAACACAAAGCCGTCTAAGTAAAATACTTAGGACAGGACGCGAGAACGAGAAAGAGAGAGCGAGTAGTTTCCGCTGGGGAAATAAGAGGGGAATTTTCAACTTAAGAGTTGCAACTTTTAATTTCCGACTTCAAATTTAATTTTATGCAGAGAAAGAGTAGGCGAAGGCCCACCCAAATGCATTTGTATGCTGAGAAGGATGTAGGGCTGAGCCTACCTCAAATGTGCATGCTGAGAAAGAATAGGACGGAGCCTATGCAAAATGCAGAGTGTTTCAATTTCAATTTTGATTTCGTGCTGAGAAAGAAGTGGAGTGAAGGACAACCCCGAATGCTGAGAACATGCAAAGAAAGGGAATAGGGCAGGAGCCTATCCCGAATGCCGAGAATATGCTAAGAAGGGAATGAGGCGGAAGCCTATCCCGAGTGCTGAGAACTGCAGAGAATATGCTGAGATGGGAGTACGGCGGAAGCCTATCCCGAATGCTGAGAATATGCTGAAATTGCCGAGATTGCTGAGAATATGCTGAGAATTGCTGAGAAACGTCGAGAATTGCCGAGATTGCCGAGAATATGCCGAGAATTCGTCGAGGATGCCGAGAATATCGCCGAGAATTGCCGAGAATCGCCGAGAATCGACGAGATTCGCCGAGAATGCCGAGAATTGCCGAGAATTGCCGAGAATTGATGAGATTGCTCGAGAATGCCGAGAATTGCCGAGAATATGCCGAGAATCGCCGAGAAATGCCGAGAATATCGTCGAGAATTCGCCGAGAATATGCTCGAGAATATGCTCGAGAATTCGTCGAGAATTGCTGAGATTGCTGAGATTTGTTGAGAATGCTGAGAATATGTTGAGAATATGCTGAGAATGCTGAGATTGCTGAGAATTGCTGAGATTGCTGAGAAATGCTGAGGATTTACGGATGCATAGACCGTGAAGAATTTTGTTGAGATGTATTTATGCAGAGATTCAAAAAGATTTTGTTGATATTTGGGAATGCAGAGGTTTATGAATGCAAAGACTGAATATATTGCTGAGATTTATAATCGCAGAGATTGAAGACATTGCTGATATTCGTGGATGCAGAGATTATGAAAATATTTTGTAAAGTGCAGAGAATGTTTGTAGAAGTTCATGCAATGTTGAATTTTATTGAAATGTTTGTGCAGAGATTTTGAAAATTCACAAGGTGCAGAGTTCTTTTGTTCGTTCAAATGTTGATTTTTATTTTGGGATTTGGACCCGCTTAAGACAAGCGCAACGATCGGTGCTTCGTAGAACAAGACTCGTCTTTGAAACATCACGATGTACGAGCATTTCGAGGTATCGTCCATCGATCGAAGGTAAGAGTAGAGAATAACTCCCTTTAAGGTGTCATCGGAATTATATTCTTTCAAGCACCTATAAAGGTGTGTTATCTCTACGGATGTCACTGCTGAAGAGGACAAAACTTTGTAGCTTCGTTTGTAATGAGCCACCATTCGATTCGTCATGCATTCGTCAGAAGGTTGTCGAAGTTGACTCGAGAAGTATTTCCGGCGTTTTTCGAGTTGAAGTCGGAGTTCAGTATCTGAGAAATCTTTCTGACATTCTTAGAGTTGAAGTTGAAGTTGTATTTGCTGGGCGCTGCAAGACACGACTTCAGGGTCGAATTTCTATTAATTGCTAATAACGTCGTCGTTTCTTTAATTCTTTCTTTCTGGGCCTAAGCAGATCCCAAAATTTCTGGTCACGTGATCAAAACATTTTTCATTTTCCAAAGATATTTCTGAGCCAATTAATGACCAACCAAAAGGCATAGAATCACTTGACTCTCTTCAAAGCATAATATCAGAGGAAACTTCTTAAGATTGCATTTCAAGTTTCATTAATCAGGGGAAGATTAAGACACCAATTTTTGATTATATGCTTGCCTCAAGCTTCTTCTCAGGGAGCATTCCCTTTTTTTTTTTATTGAGCTTTTCGCTCTCCTTTTTTTTATTGAGGATTACTATATCTAGTGAAACACAGATTAAAGATTTTGAATGTCTGGATTGTGACACCAATTTTTGATTGTGTGCTCACCTCAAGCTTCTCCTCGGAACACTTTTTTTTTTTTTTTTTGCTCCTTTTGTTTTCCGAGAATTATCGTATCCGGCAAGTGCATATTTCTGTTAAAGATTTTGAATGCCAAAACTCCCCTAATTAATAATCCTGAAATGTCCCTTAATATAAATCCTGGGATATTATAGCTTATTCGAAAGTCCGGACCCAGCCACATGGCAGAAAATTAAAAGGCCCGTGATATCCCGAGTCAATTACTCGTATTTCAACCACACTATGTCATTTTGAAATCAACTTAGGACCCAGTCCAAATTCCTTAAAGTGAAGGACCCAACTATTGTGGCATTAACTTCGTTCTTTCTGAAGTCGAAGCCTTAGCAAAATATTCGATTTTGAGTTTTCCAAATATTGAACCGTTCTGAACAAAAACAAACTCCTTGTCATTCATTCATTGCAATAGGAAGGATGGTACAGACCAATACTGATCATGCTGAGCAACAAAAGTAATATAACGGCAATAAAAAAGTGTCCTGTCTCGTCGTCAACCGCGTAGGATTCAATTGTAGCAAACAAATCGCCGAAATCATATCGATAGAACCTCTTCAAGTTCTTTTCAAATATTCATCTGGGATTGTTACGCTTCCATTCTCGAAATTTTTCTCCGACCATTCTTTGAAACCGATACGACTCTTCAATGGTGTGCCCAAGCATTCTCGTGATATGGGCAATAGTCGGGATGATTCTTCTTGTTAACCTCCGCCGGTTTCTTTGGCTCAGGCAATCCGAACTCGGGCTTCTTAATCAAATTCTCGGAACATCCGTGCCATCGCTTCATCATCGAAGGGATATACTTTGTTCAACAAATCGGTCATGGACCGACCTCGCCTTCCATCCGTCGGGAGTGGCCTCTCGCCGGGACGATCGTCGATCGTGTTGCCGATTGTACCGCCGACCGTATCTGTTGGACATGCCGAATATATTGCGGTGGGTGTGGAACATACCACCGAGGCGGCCGATCGAACCGAGGGAGCGGCCGATCGTATCGTCGTGAAACCGACCGTATCGAGGCGGCCGACCGCATCGCGTGACAACCGACCGCATCGAGGCGGCTGCCGCTGCCGATCGTATCGAGGTAGCTGCTCGGTCCGTATCTCTATCGACCGCTTTCCTTGTCAACTATTGCCACTATTTCGTACTTCTCGAATGCTTTTGTTGTTCGGGCTCTTCAACCTTTTCTTGCGGCTCGCATGCTTCGATCTCTTCTGCGACCGCCGGCTTTGCTCGCAGTTTCTCAAATGACTTGATGGTGAGTCCTTTAAGCATGAAAGCTATCGGTCCATGGATATTCTTAAGTAAAACCTCAATCGCATGTTGCTCCTGCAATTGGGGCTCGCATTTCATGCTCAAGTTTCTCCACCGTAGAATATATTCCACCAAAGTCTCTGTAGATTTCTGACGTTCCATTACAAGATCTCCGATAGTAATGTGGTGATGTACCCCGGCAAATCTCTTCACGAACAAATTTTCCAACTCTGTAAACGTCTCGATCGACCCATTTGGCAGTTCTGCGTACCAATCAAATGCAATTCCGGAAAGACTGCTCACGAACTGGCGGAAAAGTAATGCCTCGCTACCCCCCCGTTGCAACGAACTTGCCCGAAGTGTGCAACATGCCGACGGGGTTGCCCGTTCCATCGAAAATCTTAAAGATTGGTGGCACAAAACCCTTAGGATAAGGGACGGAATCGAACTCCTCCGGTAGGTCTACCCCTCGAAATTGATGCGCCCCTTTCGATCGGGGCCAAGGCTTCCTTTACTCGTTGTTCGACCAGCTGCTTGATGTCATTTTCTGGCACCATATTCTGAGTTGAATCTTTCTCTGGTGGCTCATCTCGGCTTGCAGAAGCAACTTCCCTTCGTTCGTCGGTAATGTGGACAATCTCCGGCTGGTTCATCTCCGGGGATGCCACCTGCTGTGAGTGTGACTGTCTCTTGCATCATAGCCATAACAGCTCGTCATTTCTTCGATCTTCTTCTCGAGACGGCCGATAATTTCATCCTTTCGTCGGACGTCCTCTTCGCCACTCATCCGCTGCGTTCTCACAAAGAGGAGTGTCGCTCGCGGCTAACATGGCTCGAGTCTCGATGACGTTGATTTCTGCGAATTTGCCCTCCATGTAATCTGTTAGGTTGTAATCTTCATCTTCAAAGTCTTCTTTCCGATCTTCAGACAGTCGTGCAATGTTAGCTCGAAGCTTTTCCAAAGCGGACTCGATCGACTTTCCTTTCGATAACTTTAAGATCAACTGGAGATCTTCGAGAAACATCACTTGTTTCCTCGAGCATCGGTGTCGTCGTGCGTGAGCTAATGGAATCACTCGTCATCATATTTATAGAACCTATTTCAAGTCCTTTTAAATATTCATTCGGGATTACTACATTTCTGCTTCTGAAATTCTTCTCAAGCCAATCCTTGAAGCTGAAGCACTCCTCAATGGTGTGTCCAACGAACCTGTGGTATGGGCAATACCTTGGATGTCCTTTCTTGTTGATCTCGTCGGGTTTCTTCGGCTCTGGTAGTCCGAACTCCGGCCTCTTGATTAGATTATCGAACATCTTTGCCACGACATCATCCTTGAACGAATAGTTCTCGTGTAATCGATCTGATTCGTTGCTGGAACCTTTCTTCCGTCTATCCGGTATGGTCTCAATCGGAACGATCGCTCATCGACCGTTGTGGTCGCCGTCGCGGCTGATCGATCTTCGAATCCTCGATCGCGTTTCCATTCCCGTGCCTTTGTCATCCGCACTGGACTTTGAATCGACTCACCTCCGAACTTAGGAGACGGTAGAACACAAGCCTCGACCGACTCCTCCTCATGTAGAATACCCTTTCCTTTAGTTAGCGGAGCGACCGGTACAACAAGCGAGTGAATCCGACAAGAGGAGCGTAAATGAGCCTCGGGAGTAGTCCCAACAAAGATCTCGAGTTCTTTTCAATCCATTCCTTCTTCGCATGGGAGTTTCTCAACAGTCTTCGAGTTGAACATTACAATAGGCTTAACGTACTTGCTCATTTCGAGCTTCGTCATCTCAATGGCCACATCTCCGAACTTAGCTTCAACATCGTCGAACCCTTGCCCAAACTTAATGACTGACAGATCAGACAGCTCATCTCTATTGACGGCGAACTCTACTCCGGAGGCAAAAGAAAAGATCAACTTTGGCGAAGACATCGTTCCTGGCATTTAAAGAATTTCTGGAAGTCAGTAACGTCCGTGCCTTGCAGTTTCAACGGAAGTACTCAAGCTACCGCACTTGTACTGCAAACTGGGCAATTCCCTCTATTCTGTTTGGTGTTTCCACCTTATTTTACCTTTATTGTTCATTTAATTTCAGGATTTAAACGGAAGGTACAAGAGCAGAGATTTGGTTTAATTTGCCGATAGCAAATCAAACCCGGAAACACGAGAGAAAGGGAAATTCAGGACCCAGTCCTGAGCCGAATTCGCAGCGCACCTCGCGCACTAACACACCTATTGGGGGTCCGACCCCGCAAAATCAAAAGAAAACCCTAAGGATTCCCGAACCACGCTGTTTAAAGGTGATTTAAACAGACGGTTCTGAAATCCAAGAGAGTTGACTGTGTTTGCCCAAGAAAGAAATGAGCAAAGCAAGCCAACGGAAGAATGACAATCTGGATCATGAGGGACATGGATACATTGCCGATGTGCAAAGATAGAAACCTTTGATTTAATGGAGAGTAGAGTTACTCCCCAGCGGAGTCGCCAGAAGTTGTCGGCCGCTTTAAGGAGCTGCGTCTTTTGTCTTTTTAAATTTAATGGATATATGCATATTAGTTTTGAAAATAAGATTTTTTTTTAAATTTTAAAATATTAGAATGAGAAAGGACGGATCTCATTCGTTTAGCAGTTTGGATGAACGAGCGCGATATCGCGAGTAACGCATCTATTCCGAAGAATAGACACCCTACTCGACAATATCGCTCGATCAAATAAACCACAAAATTCATGACATCCGTTCTGGTCTGCGAACCTTTATGTGGACCGACAAATTCCCCTATTTAATACAAAGGAATTAAATAGGGTTTATATTATCTGGGGTCTTTAAAACTCCCTATAGAGGCAAGCCCCTATAGTTAATTACCCCTCAAACGACCGAAGTCACTTCGAGAGAACTCTCGATTTAGATCGCGGGTTTCTATCTTCACGAATTCAAAAGGTAGGGTTTTCAACGAAATTTGGTAGTAGGAAATCCAATAGGTGAAAGGCGCAAGGAGGAACAAGTTATTTCGGAGTCAAAGGAAGAAGGGTAGGGATGTCACAGATCTCGAGGAGGACCTCGAGGACGTCCCAGGCTATCCTATGGTTGGGCTTTAAGTTTTGGAAAGAGGTATTTATTTTAATTTCAATCCTGCAAATTAATTATAGGAATTACATTTGCATAATGTCCTGATTATGCAAACTACCTGAAAGGCAAGAGGGCTTACGTCGTATCAGACGACAACCTCGAAAACCTAAGCGAGTTAGGGCTTATATCGCACAGCAAGGCGGTGCAAAAGCCTAAAAGAAAAGGTGAGGATTTATGCCGCGCTAGGCGGACTACCTCGAAATCCTAAAGCTTGTTATTTGAACTAAAGAATGGTTTTGCTGATGTCGACACAGGTTTTGCTGAAGAAGATGGCCGTGCTGCCCACCGTGCTCCAAGCTCCACGTCGTAGCAGGAACCGCAGTTTAGATTTCAAGTCTTAAGTTAAAGTGAGCATGCAAGTCGTTTATTATTTTTATTGCAAGTGAGTGTGTGCAATCGTGGCATGAGTAGCAAAAAGAAAGCAGTAAACAGGAGCATGCTAAGCTATGCAGGAAGTAACATGCTATAACAGGTAAAACATGCTGAGCAGGAGAAAGTACAGGAAGTGTAAAACATGCTAAGCAAGTATATGTACTGAAAGTAAACAGCTGTACTAAACGGTGAGTATGTACTTGAAAAGTAAAATATGCACGAGCTGATGTATAATAGTAAGGAAAGTAAAGACCGTCATCGTAAGTACCGTATGCTTTGCTTATCCTCGTATGTTATTACTTCGTTTATTGTTATTATATTTTTCTTTATTTCCTGCAGAAGAGTCTTTAGCGCAGAAAAAAAAAACAAGAGTACAAGTAGTGGGCAAACACCTGACTCAACAGGAGTACTACGGTACGTACGAAAGTAGCAAAGTACGAAAACCCAACGGTAGAAACGAAGGAAAACGGCGAGAAAGCGAGGAAAATCACAGAAGAAAACTAAGAAAGTCGAGAAAGAAAGAAAAGAAACGTCCGTAGAAAACTCCGACAAAAGCCACAAACGAAAACAAAACAAAAAAAACGTAGAAAACTGCAAAAAAGTACCGTGAGGAAACCTACAGACGACCCGCTAAACTCATAGCGAACCATAAGAAAGCCATGGGCCTCTGGAAGGAAAGACCCGTAAGCACGGTGGTGTTTCGGACTCAGAGCTGTGCTAATGTCCGGACTTGAGTGCTGACTACTAGACCAACTTTCTGCAGAAGGCAGTCCTAATCCGACTCGAATGACTAACCGTGGACCTTTATAAATTTTCATACATTTCATTTTTGGTTTGCATGCGAGTAAAAAGCCGTAGGTAAGTAGGCTGTATAGTAGTGGAGGTAATTTTGTATTTTTTCAAACATATGTATTTTTTTTATTTTAAAGTATTTTAGTCCACGGGTTGACTATCCTAATAGGACTCAGGTCTACGAACATTAGGATCGTCGGTAGTAGAAACCCCGAGGACGGGCGAACGGTTCCGTGGTTCCTGCTCTACTCTCTACAGAGTCTCTGAGTCAGGCGGCCCCATTCTATGGCTCTCGTAATTTTTCTCGTTTTGCAATCTCATCAATGTCCCCACCGCACTTACAGCCTTGCTTGATGGCCCCATATATAACCCAAGGAGGTTATATATGCACACCTACACGTCCCCTGTAGGTGTGTGCTTTGAGCCAAGAAACAAGGTGAAAACTAGGGACGAGAGGTCAAGGAAAGGAGGACGGAAAGCGGCTCACTTAACACAATTTCGAAAAGAAGTGAGTCGATTTCCAATAATCAGAAAAACATGTAAGTCACCCTGGACTCCCGACCGACCTCACATGTCCTAAGAAAAGGACTAAAGGCACATCGACGCTCTCGGAGAAGGTGAAGACTAGACCCCTAAGAACGCACTCCCTTTTCCCAAATAACAGTGAAATCATAAGCAAAAGAAAGAAAGAGAAAGCCACTGCTCGGGTCCTAGACCCCGGACTACTAAACTAGGAGTGCTATCACAAATCTCCAAAACTTAACCCTTTCACTTTTCTTTCTTCTCTTTTTTTTTTTTTTACTCCAATTTTCATTTCATGCTACAAATTTCGGGGCCTGAACAACTGCTGCAACAAAGGCTCTCAACCTCAACATCAACTTATCAAGTGATTGCAAATCTCACGTTCACATAATTTTTTTTTTACCAAGCCTCAACATTGAAATTTCAAGAATTAATTGAAGCAAATAAGAGATGCCTCCAAATTCGTCCAACCAATTTCATAAGCAAATATAGCAAGAGACACAAGCATTATCACCAACTACCCCACCCACCAAGGCTCGGCCAAGGCAGAAAAACAAGAGGAGAGGCTCACGGTCAAGGCCAACATAGGAGGGGCAACAGGAGGCGAAGTCCCCCCAACAAGCCACTCACACCAATTCCAATTTACCACAAACACATAAGAACAAACTCCATTAGAATCCAAACAATTCAGCCCCTCCAAATAAAATTCCAAACAAGGGTGCAGCACGAGCCACCACAAGACCCAAAGAAACAACTCCAAACACAAGCTAAAACAGCCCCAAAAACCGAGAGCAAGCAAAACTCAAAACAGTCCGGAGAAAGTAGCAGGGGGAGGGGGCTAGGAAAACCGAGCAGCAATAAGGCTCAAAACAGCCCCTAAACCGAGAAAACAAAAGCCAACAGGAACAGCCCCCAAACCTCTTTTAAAGTGGAATAAAACTTGTTTTCAATCAAGCTCCCAATGAGCCAGGATAGGGCTTACAGATTTAGCTAAACGTGAAGCTCAAGCAAACACGTCCATGCTTCCAATACATCCAAGCATAAGCCCCCAATATATTTCAAATGAAAGTAGAAATAAGACTCTCCAAATCGATTCAAGACCTTCCTAACATGCTTTCTTTCTCTTTTTTTTAAAAAAAAAACAAAGAAGTAGAAGGAGCAAAAGAGCAAGCCTCACATGTATATAGATTAAGCAAAACATTTCGTGCTCCACCTTAGATTAGAATAAGTGAAGAAGAAAAAGGAGCAACCACATGCCATATGAAATATTTCCAAAAATAAAAATATTCAACAAGAGCCGGAGAGGATCACTAGCCAAACTTCCCACCTAGAAAACTCCTCAAGTATAGCATGCCAAACTCATAAGTTAAAGAGCATTTGCAAGGCAAAGAGAGAACTAGCTAAACACACCTCTTTCCCCACTTCTCCTCTTCTTTTAACAGAAAAACATGAGTTATAATGCCATCAGAGGGGAGAGGGGAGTATTACTTCCCACTTAAGCATGTAAACATATCAACAGCAAGCACATAAACATTCCTCCATGCTAGCAACGGGAGTGCAACTTAGAAAGAGAGAAAAGGGGGGGAAGAGTTACCTTGCTTCAGCTTTCACTTAAAAGAAACAAAGCAGAGCTCCCCACCAAAGCTCACAGAGAACAAACCCAGCCGTGTGGAGCAACCCCAACAATTCCTATAAAAATTTTGGCAGCACTTTCCCCCCACACAGAAATTTTCGGCCAACCCCTCGAGAGCTCCCCAAGTGGGGTTTAAATAGGCAAAATGGAGGAGCACCCAACCCTTTACTTACCTGGAGGTGAGCCAAACCAAAGGAACCAAGCGGGAGTGGCGACAGGAATTGCAGGAGGGAGTGGCGACAGGGAACCGCAGGGAGCGGGTAGAAGCTTTTGCCAGGGGCGTACGAGAGACAGAGGGGTCACGAGGTCGAAGCTTCACGAGCTCGGAGGAAGGCCTCGCCTGGGTGCAACTGCTCGCGGGAGGAGACGCGGCTCGGCGAGCATTTCGGCCGAGCCCTAGCGTTCGGCTCGTGACCGAGAGGAGACAGGCGCGGTATTCCGCTGCGTGCGTGAGGCGCGAGCGTGAGAGAAAATAAGGGTTTTGGGTTTAAAGGGTTTAAAAAGGATTTTAAAATAAAATAAAACTTATCTTATTAAACTACGCCGAATTTCGCGTCGCGAACTCGTGCTCAGAAACATAGCAAGCTATACGTCTTTTCCTAAGAAATTCGACGTTCCGGACGCAACGGCGCGAGCCCGTTTCGCGATCCGAGGTCGTTCGGAGAACCTCGTCACCTGGCCGAGTCGAAAGTGCGTCAAATTCGATTTCGTCGAAATTCTGACCTTGATGGCGCTCGTTCTGGCATTCTGACTTCTGATCTTGATCCGTCGCGGAGAATTTGAAGACGTCGAGGCTGGGGCTCGAGGAATTTGTGCTCGGTGGTGCAGAAAGTGTGCACAAGGCTACCCTAAGGTCCAGTGGTCCTATAGGAACTCAATTTGGAGTCCTAACGCTAATTCCAACCTACCAGGCTGTGAGCAAGAGGTCAGGAATTCCGTCCGGGATTCCAAAAGAGTGTCGAAGTGGTTTCAAGCATTCTAAGACGAGGTGGGTCCAGTGCTAGGAATCTAAGATCTTCGGGGAAGCTCCTAAAGCTAGAACCCTAGATCCTAGGAGGAAAACTAAACCTCGACAAAAGTGAGGTCAACACCAACCAAAGGCCTTCAGACTCCAATGTAGACCTCCATATTTTAAGTATTTTCTGAGCTTGTTCTCTAGTCTTATCCATTAGAAGGATATCATCAGCGGAAAGCATAAAATAAGGTAAATCCTCCTATAAATGTCCAGTAGGAGCATCCATAACTAAAGCAAAAAAGGTACGGGCTTAAACCTGATCCTTGATGTAATCCAACCGAAATAGGAAAATATTTGGTCAATCCTCCTTTTGTTCGAACACAAGAAACAACTCTAGTATACATATCTTTAATGGCTTGAATATGTCATATCAACACCTTTCTTCTCTAGAACTCTCCAAAGGATATCTCATGGACTCTTATCATAAGCTTTTTCTAAATCAATAAAAAACATATGTAGATCCTCCTTATTCTCTCCGAACTTCTCTATCAAACCTCTCATTAAATGTATAGCTTCCATAGTAGACCTACCCGACATAAATCCAAATTGATTTTGAGAAATCTTTGTAATACGTCTTAGCCTGTGTTCAATTACCCTCTCCCATAATTTTAAAGTATGACACATCAACTTAATTCTTCTATAATTTGCACTCTTGTGCATCTTCTTTATTCTTAAAAATAGGGACCAAAATACTCTTCCTCCACTCTTCAAGCATCTTTTTTAGTTTTTAAAATAATATTAAAGAGTTTAGTAAGCCAAGAAACTCCCAAATCTCCTATATATTTCCACACTTCAATTGAAATTTATCAGGTGCTACAAAATGTCCACCCTTGGTTTTCTTTAAGGTCTCCTCAACTACTTTTTTACTAATGTGACGATAAAAATGAAACATTTTATTATTATTAATGATATTAATATCACTAAGATTGATCGTATTTTCAAAAACATCATTAAAAAGTTTATCAAACTAACTCACGCACCTATGTTGAATATTTTTTATAAGAAAAACACTTTTTGATTTTCACTTTTAATACACTTTTCTTGAGTTAAATCTTTACTTTTTTTTTCTTTGTTTGACTAGTTTATACATATGTTTTTCACCAACTTTAGTATCTAATCTATTATAAAGATCACTAAAAGCAGAATTTTTAGCATTAAAGATTGTTCTCTTAGACTCCCAATCGGCCATTTTATATTTTTCACGTTCTCTAAGCTTTTACATTTAAACCAATTTTTATAATGTAACTTCTTATATTTTATCTTTTCTTGCACATTATTATTTCATCACAAACTATTTTTATTTACATAAATTTTTTCTTTTGATTCTCCAAGTACATCTTTTGCCACTGATTTAATAATGTTTGTTACTTTATCCCACATAGAATTTGTTTATTCATGAACATCTTAAATCTTGAAATCTTGAAGTTTACTCATAAAAATAATTTTTTTTGGGCTTTTAGGTGCCCTCATCTAATTTTATGACAATGATTCCTAGTATTATTTATTTCACAACTCTTCATCTTAAAATCTAGAACTAAAAATCGATATTGGGTACTTAAATCATCACTTAGAATGACCTTACAATCTTTACATTATCGACGATCTCTTCTTCTCATAAGAAAATAATCAATTTATATTTTATTAGATCCATTTTTATAAGTAAGAATATGTTCATTTTTTTTCTTGAATAAAGTATTAGCAATAAGAAAATCATACGCTAAAGCAAAATCTAATATGACTTTGCCTTCTTCATTAATCACTCTAAAACCGTAGCCACTATGAATATTTATAAAATCTTCTACCACTCTACCGACATGTCCATTTAAATCTCTTGCAATAAAAATTCTTTCTTCAAGAGGTATCATTTGAATTAAGTCTTCTAAGTCATTTCAGAATTTTTCTTTAGAATCTATATCTAAACCTACTTGATGAACATAAACACTTATCATATTAAAAATCTTAGTTCAACAGTAATCTTAAGAGCTATAATTATATCTCAAGTTCTATGAATTTTACAATATTATCTTTCAAACTCTTATCTATAATTACACCTACCCATTTCTAGTGCAACCCTTACCTGAATACCAAAGTTTAAAACCTAGGGTATCAATCTCCTTAGTCTTTTCTCCAACCCATTTAGTTTCTTAAATACATAAGATATTTATTTTTCTATGAATCATAATATCAACTAATTCCATTAATTTATCTGTGAGAGCACCTATATTTTAAGATCATATCCTAATACTAATTTCATGTACTACTTCTACCTGCATCCGTCCATAATGTGGGAGCTCTAGCTTATTTGACACTACACCCGGACACTACACCCGGACGCCGGTGTTGGAGCCCTTGCTCATGGATTAACACATCCAACTATAATTTTTTCTAGAAAGGGTTTCTATTTTAGAGAAGAATGCTCTCTTTGATTTTCCAAATACCGGTTTGTAGCTCACAGAAGTCATACTTGTAACCAATCATAGAAGATTGTTCTGCCGTTGAAGGCCTGGTAGTACACAGGAAAAATTGCGCCATAAGGATTTTATTTTTTATTTTTTATTTTTTATTTTTTTTTATCTGTTGGATTTTAAATAACCTTACCCTTCCAATGCCAACAGGTTGCTTGCCAGACAAATCTATTCGCAAAGGATATAACTCGCATTAATTCTTTAGTGCTAAATAATTGCTTGTGACCTAATAGCTTGCTTTATCACAAAATTTTAAGTTTTCTTATATTGATTTCATCTAATCTAAAACGGGAAATTTACAGACATCCCACACAATTCTTATCATTTTTGATATTTGCATTTGTAACAATTTAGTGTTATAAATATGCATGAAAATATGTCTTTAACTTTTAAAAAGTTCATAATGAAGATACATAAATAGATATGAATTGCATGTCATTCATGTAAATGCCCCATCAAAAATTTATGTTGAAATGCTAAGGCTTTCGTTACTTATGAGAAGCTTTGATTGCTCACTAGATTTGGATTAGAAATTATAAATCTTAAAACATCCTCTTTAATTTTTATTTCCTATTTGGACGGTTGACTCTAATGACTCATGAAAATGTATTTCTACTCCTTGGTTGTCTTATGGCTTTGAATTGCATTTGGTGTTTAATTGGCATGGCAGTTCACTGATTTCAGTGTTACTTGCTGGTTTCCAAGTCCAAGCGCAGAAAAAAAATTGATGAAATAATATTTCTATTTCTCACTGTTGCTCCTTTTTCTGTAAAAACAATGATAATCATTTGATGAATTACTTGATTTAACAAGATAAACAAATCTAATATGAAATTCAAATATTAAATAAATTAAATAACATGATAAAACAAGTCATAAAATTGAGCACTTATGATCAGTACATTTGTGTAATAGTTAATTCATAAATTTTGTAATAAAATGTTTACATCAAGAAATAACATGATAATTTCACCAGAATTTTAATACATCAATTCTTTTCTTTACTTAATCATTTCCTGTATTTTTTTCTTATGTCTTTGCATTATAATATTTCATATTCGGTACGGTTATTGGTCATCATAATCCAATCTGAAGGTTAAATTATCAAGTTCAATATATTCCGAGTGAAATCCACCATTGTCGCTGTTGAACTGTCTTGGGGGCTTTTTGCTATATATTGCGTCCGGAGTCCTTTTGCTCTTACCTGCGTTGGTAACTTAAACTTATCAGGGGAAGGCAGCGAGATCAAAGTTAGCAAGGAAACGGCTCACAGAAGCCCGAAACTCTAGTTTTTTCTCAAGTTCTTGCGGCATTCAAGCCTTACGACGATATCAGGGCTACAATGACGCGATTCTAGCTATGGGGCTTGCGCGAATTTGTGCTTTGTTTCACCGAACAATCGATGGTGAGCATACGTTCTCGTGATACAGAACTGCGAATCAATCGACGAGATTGCAATGTGCGGGTGTATTTGTGCTTTGTGATTAAAAAATATATTTTTTTGGAGTGATGGCAACAAAAAAGTGAATGATTTAGAGAAAAAGTTGGAGGAAGAGAGCAGCCAAATCAAATATGGGATGGAAGAAAGATTCGCCACCATAAACGGTAGATTTGCTTCCATGGAAAATCGAATGGAGAACCAATTTGAGAGCATGGGGGAAATTCGAGAGATGCTAAAGAGGCTTATTGTGATGCAATACAAGAACCAGCCGATAGCTCAATTTACAAACCCTAATCAAAGATTGACTGGAGAATCTGTGACAAGTTCATATGAAAAAAGAGATCGAATGTTAGGAACATGAGGAGGAAAACATCCACCATCACGAACTTTCTCTCAGAGCTCTGATTAGGGGTGGATTAGATATTTCTGATGGAAGCGGTTAGGCCAGAATATGGAGAATGGTTTATGCTAGAGGTTTGGAGGAGCGTGAAGGAGGAGTAGCAAGGAGGGGATATGATTACGATCGAAGGAAGGAGTTTTACCCTCAATATATAAGGGGAAACAACAGAGGAAGAGGAAATTGGGGTGGGAAAGTTAGAGTTAGAAAGTTGAAGATGTTGATCTTCGAGGGGAAAAATCCACATGGGTGGGTGTACTGGGCGGAGCGATACTTCGTGGTGAATGGGTTGGATGGGGAGGAGAAACTCACGGCGGCGGGATTGTGTTTGGAGGGGAAAGCTTTAGCCTTGTTTCAAAGGAGGGAGGTTAGATACCCGATTTGTTCGTAGGATGAGTTCAAGGATTATTTGTTGGAACTTTTTCAAGCCATTTGGAAAGAAAACCTAGACAAGCAATTATTTGCTTTGACTCAGGAGAGGACAATAATGAAATATAGGGAGAGATTTGAATTATTGTCGGGAAGACTGTGGGAGATTTCTAAGGTAGGACTGGAGGGGGATTTCATGAAAGGCTTAAAGCCTTACGTACGGGCGATAATCTGATTGCTAAGACCACGTGGATTGAGGGAGATGATGGAGCTAACCCAGATGGTGGAAGACAAGAACTAGATAAAGAAAACCAACCAGAACAACACAGATGGGTGAATTGTTGCAACCACGACAATGCCAAGAAGTTCAGACAGTGGAAGTCCAGAGGGAGACTGCAAGGGGCACGAATAATGGATCACAACCAGGAGCCACACTCAAGCTCCTTACAAAGATAGAGATTCAGGAGAAGCAAACAAAGGGGTTATGTTTTTGGTGTGATGAGAAGTTCACCCCAGGATACCATTGCAAAGATCGAAGATTATGCGTTCTCATAGTGCAGGACGAGAAAACATAAATTGAAGAAATAGAGAACAGTTGAGGAGGAACACTCATTTTTTCTCAATTTGAGGAGATGTCTTTTGGGGGGGAAGTATTGTTATGAGGGTGCCTAGCTTAAGGGCAAATTTGTCTTTTGTATGCTTAAGGGCAATTTAGTCTTTTATTATTATTATTATTATTATTATTATTATTATTGATATTATTGTTGGGTATAAATATACTTGTTATGTCTAGTGTTAGGTTTAAGCAGGAGATTGGTTTGTGAGAGTCTTAGGTTTAGGTTTTGAGAGAGATTTCCTGCCTCTAGAATTGTAGGAATTGGGAGAGATCGCCTAACTCTCTTATTGTAGGTGCTTCTCACTGAGTTTTTTGAATTATTTAAATAAGAAATCTGTTTGCTCTAATTTCTTTGGAAAAACGTGCTGATTTTGAGATTGGATCTTATCGGAAGGAAACTAACTCATTATTATTATTTTTGTTTAGAAGAACTTGCCTATTATTTTTTATGTCAAAATGACTGATTTGTTGAATAAAATATAATGAAATGATTTTGATTTCTAGAAAGCTAAAGTTTAGGATAAAATTTATTTGTTATTTTGTGTAATTATAACTTTTTCAAAATTTGGTCATTACATTTCTGCTCCCCATCTATATTTATTTATTCTCTTTACACCTTGTCAAAATTTGGGTATATCTAAATATTAGTTTACATAATTTGTACATCTGATTTTTTTTTTAATGCTTATTGTGCTTACATATTTCTTCTTCTTTCAGTATTGACAGTTGAGAATTGTGTGCTTCATGATCCTTATCAAAATGAGAAGAGATTTGTATTTGGTTCATCTACACAAGTCTCAACACTGATGAAACCTACAGCTAGTCATCTTGCCAAGCAAAATAATCATTGTCCAGTGAGATATGCTCATCAGTCAGCACATAGGTTAATTCTACACTTTGAATGTAGTTTAAATTTATATAGTCACATTTTACTTACAAATTCATGTTCTTTCATTTATGAATCATGAATTCAACAGATTTTGTGCTTATACATTTTTTACTCAACTTTATCTTTTTTGTTAGTTATGTAGTAATAGAAATAATTGTTCTAAAAACTTGCCTATTTCATTAATGGCTTAGGCTTTTATAGAGCCTTGCAACATTTACAAATAAATCTCTAGACTTCTCCTATTTATAAATAGCACTCTACATTAGATATAAATCTCAACACTCACCTCAAGATGGGCAAAAGATATCCACTAAGCCCATCTTGTCACATAACCTAGACAAATCTAATGAGCTAAGTCCTTCGGTGAGGTAGTTAGCCACTAGATGACTTAGCTCCAATAGTCCATTTTTCAGCTTTTACTTGATGAAGAACCTTTCAATCTCCACATGTTTAGTTCTATCATGTTGCATCGGGTTGTTGGCAATGTTGATCGTTGACTTGTTGTCGCACCATAACTTTATTTAAGCTCCTTGATCCACCTTGAGCTCTACCAACAAAGACTCCCAACCACATCATTTTGACAACTCCTAAGGCCAAGGCCCTATCTATAATTTGCCCCTGCTGTTGGCCTTGCTATTATCGATTGTATTTTGCTTTTCCAAGAGACCAAGTTGCCCCTACGAATATGCAAGATCCAGATGTGGACCTATTGTCATCAGTACAACTCGCCCAGTTAGAGTCACAATAGCACTCAATGCTTACATGTCTATTCTTCCTAAAGATTAACCCCTTTTCCTGGTGCACTCTTCAGGTATCTCAAAATTTGATACACTGCATCCATGTGGCCCTTCCTCAGATCATGCATGTAGAGATTCACCAAGCTTACCACAAATGATATGTCAGGCTAGTGTGACGCAGATAGATGAGACGACTTACTAACCTCTAATATCTTTTGTGATCAATTGGCTCTCCTGCCTTTGCGCTGAACTTTCCCTTCTGATCAATTGGTGAAACTGCAGGCTTGCATCCCAACATGCATGCCACTGCGAGCAATTCTAACACACTTTCTCCGAGATAGAATAATCCCCTCTGCTCCACGAGCCACCTCAATTCCAAGGAAGCGTCTAAGTTGTCCCAGGTCCTGCATTTTACATTCTTTGTCCAATTTTGTCATCAGCCGCACAATTTCTCCCTCATCATCACCAGTGAATATCATATCATCCACATACACGACAAGCATAGTAATGTGACCACCATGTTGTCAAAAGAATATTGTGTGTTCGCCATTGATCTGCTGATAGTCTATGCCTACCATTGCTCTCTTGCACCAGTCAAACCAAGCTCGAGGGGACTGTTAAACCCGTATAGTGACTTCCTCAGTCTACATGCATTGCCCTTTGTTTAGTTTGTGACGATGCCTGGAAGTATTTCTATGTACATCTCCTTTAACAGATCTCCATGAAGAAATGCATTCTTCACATCCAATTGGTGTAACCTTCATCCACCATTTACAGCCAGAGAGATGACTGTCCTGACTGTGCTCATCTTTACTACTTATGCAATTGTCTCATCATAGTCAATATCATACATCTGATTATACCTTTTCACTACCAACCGTGCTTTATAGTGATCAATTTTTCCTGTTGAGATATGCTTCATGGTGAAGACCCATTTGCACCTGACTGCTTTCTTCCATGTTGGTAAGAGCGCGACTTCCACATCTTGTTTTTCTCGAGAGCGCCAGTTCCTCCAACATGATAGTCTTCCATTTTGGATCCTCTTTAGCCATCTGCCAACACTTGAGTATAGAGATAGTGTCAAAAGATGCAATGAATGCTCCTTATGCAGGTGATATGTTAAAGTATGAGACAAACTAAATAATGTTATGTGAGAACCAAAAAATTTCCAAAGAAATACGATCGGGAGAATGACCTGCATTGGTGTGAGAGGTCCTCCTTAAAGTCATGGGAGTGGGAGGAGAAAGAAGAGAAATCATCACCTGTGTTATCTAATTCTGAGGTGGATGGTGTATGTGTCTGTTGACCTCATTTTTGTTGAGGTTTAGTTTTCCTCCTAGGATTTAGGGTTCTAGCTTTAGGAGCTTCCCCGACGGTCTTAGATTCTTAGCAATGGGCCCACCTCGTTTTTTTAGAATGCTCGAAACCACTTCGACACTCTTTTAGAGTCCCGGACGGAGTTCACGACCTCCAGCTCACGGCGGGTAGGTTGGAATTAGCGTTAGGACTCCAAATTGAGTTCCTATAGGACCACTGGACCTTAGGATAGCCTCGTGCACATTTTCTGCACTACCGAACACAAATTCCTCGAGCCACGGCCTCGACGCTTTCAACCACCTCGCAACGGATCAAGATCAGGGTCAGAATGCCAGAACGAGCAACGTCGAGTCAGAATTTCAGGAAATATCGGATTTGACGCACTTTCGACGCGATCGTCAACGAGGTTGCCCGAACGACCTCGGATGACGAAACGGACTGCGCCGTTGCGTCCGGAACGTCGTTTCCACCTAAAATTGATATTTGATTTGCGACGATCGCATGCCGGAGCGGAAATTGCGATTTTGGGCTTATTTTAATAAAATTATATATATATATATATATATATATATATATTTTAAAACCTATTTTTCTATCCTAAGCCCTAACCCTTACCCGTTCGATCGGCTGGCTCTCTCTCTCGCTCGTTCGATGAGGGCTCCCGTTCCCTCCTTCTCCCGCGCTCGAGCGCGTCTCTTCCTTGTAGCCGTTGCCCTCTCGAGCCCCGCGTGGTTCTCCCCATACCTGCTCGAGTGTTATCCTGTGCGAGGGTCACCTCGCGTGATCTCCCGCGCGCAGCTCTGTCTCCCGCTCGACTCTTGCCCTTGCTGCCGAGCCTCGGCTCTTACCTGCGGCATTTTGTCGCCTTCTTCCTGACTCTTCCCCGACTCTGCAGGTAAGGGGCGACCCTTCCTTTCCCTCTTTTGCCTATAAAGGCCCTGTTCTTGGATGGATTGAGGGTTGGTTGGTTGGCTGTTTGGTTGCTTGCTTCCTCTTGAGAAATTGGTGTTGGAGTGGAGCTTGGTTGTCTTTGCTTTTTCTTGTGTGCTCTACACTACCTGGTATGCCTCCCTCCCTTCCCCTCCTTCTCTGTTTGGCTTGAGGTGGCTGCGGTTTTCTGCAGTTGGCTGGGTTCTCCCTGCTTGTTGTTTCGGCTGAGCATTTGTATGCCATGGAATGTGTTATCTATTTGCTTAAGTGATGGTTTCTTGCTCCCCGTTTCTAGTGGCATGCTAGTATGATTGTGGTATTAAGAGTTGGGGGACATTTTACTACTCAAGCATGTTAAAAAAAATGGAAATATGAGCATGTAGTAGGTTTGATTTTGATGGCAAACTATTGGCTCCCCTTTGCAAGTGTTTCGAATAGGGCTCTTCACTCTTTTTTTTTATGAAACATAGAGGAGCCTTTTTGCTTCTTTCATATGCATGTGGAGCTTGTCTTTTGCTCCTTTTGATTCTTCTTTATTAGGAGCATGCTAAGGAAAGTTTGAGTTGATCTAATAGAGCTTTATGCTTACTTTTATTCGAAGTACACCTATGCTCTACACTTTGATATGTTGGATGAATGGAAATGCTTGTTTAAGCTTCATGTTTAGCTATATTCTAAGTCTTACTTTGGCTCATAGTGAGCCTGATTGAAAGTAAATTTTATTTCATGTTAAAAGAGCTTTGGGAGCTGTTTTTGTTGGCTTTGTTTTCCCGGTTTTGACCCATGTTGTTCTCTCGATTCTGGGGTATTTTGAGCCTTGTTTTTCTCTCGGTTTTGAGGCTGTTTCAAGCCCTGCTGCTGCTCGGTTTTTGTGTTTTGCTGCCTAGCAGCTAGCCCCATTGCACATGAGGGGCTCGTTTTTCTGTTTTGCTGCTCTTGCAGCTAGCCCCATTGCACATGAGGGGATCGGTTTTCTGTTTTGCTGCTCTTGCAGCTAGCCCCTTTGCTCTTGATTTGGGGGCTCGGTCTCCTGCTTTGCTGCTCTTGCAGCTGCTCCCTTTGTACTTGATGTTGGGGTTCGGTTTTGGTCCCTGCTGTTCCTGCAACCTCCCCCGGTGCAGCCTTTGAATGGCTCGGGTTTGGGTCTCCCCTGGGCTCGGGTTTGTGCTTCTTTTAGGCTGTAGGTGGGCTGAATTGCTTGGTTGCCCTTTGGATTCATTCCTATGCATTTGTGGTGAATTCGAATTAGTATGGGTGGTTTGTTGGGGCTTGGCCGTGAGCCTCATTGTGATGATTTGGATTGTCGGGGCCTTACCTCTTGCTGCCCCTTTATTGTAGCTTAGGCCGTGAGCCTTTGTTCCTGTTTTTAGCCCTGGCCGAGAGCCTTACTGGGGTGATTATTGTGATGGTGGCTTTGCTCTTTGCTTCACTTGTCTATGAAATTGATTTAATGAATTTGGAAGAGCTTCCTAGCTTACTTGTGGGAAATAAATTGAGCACGATATCTGGAATACTTCTTGGAGAATTCTATTTGGGGGAATTGATGCTAGTTTGGTGGCTCATGGCTTGTCCATTCTCTTTCTTATGTATCAAAAGATTATTGATTCTCCTATTGCTATAGCTTGAGTCCCGAGCCTGTAGGAGAACGTACCGGAGAAGTTTGTGTTTCAGGAATTGAAAATCAATGTGGGTACTTGGAGTTTGGAGGAATCCTGAGCAGTGGTCCAGAGTCCAGGACTTGGTCAATATCTTTTGGTCATGATTTTACAGTTATTTGGGAAAAGGGAGTGCGTTCCTAGGGGTCTAGTCCTCACCCTCTCCGAGAGCGTTGTGGTGCCTTTAGGTCCTTTTTCTAGGATATGTGAGGTCGGTCGGGAGTCCAGGGTGACTTACGTGTTTTCTGATTATTGGAAATCGACTCACTTCTTTTCGAAATTGTGTTAAGTGAGCCGCTTTCCGTCCTCCTTTCCTTGACCTCTAGTCCCTAGTTTCACCTTGTTTCTTGGCTCAAAGCACACACCTACAGGGGACGTGTAGGTGTGCATATATAACCTCCTTGGGTTATATATGGGGCCATCAACAAGTTCGTAAGTGCGGTGGGGACATGGATGAGGCTCGCAAAACGAGAAAAATTACGAGAATCATAGAATGGGGCCGCTCGACTCGGGAGACTGCGCAGAGAGTAGAGCGGGAATCACGGAACCGTTCGGCCGTCCTCGGGGTTTCTACTGCCAGACGGTCCAATGTTCGTAGACCTAGTCCTATTAGGATAGTCGGCCCGTGGACTGAAATGTTTTAAAACAAAAAAATACATATGTTTTTAAAAAAAAAAATACAAAATTACCTCCACTACTACACAGCCTACTTACCTACAGTCTTGCTTGCATGAAAGCCAAAAATGAAATGTGTGAAGATTTATAAAGGTCCACGGTTGGCTATTCGAGTCGGATTAGGATCGTCTTCCGCGAAAAGTCGGTCCGGTAGTCGGCACTCAAGTCCGGACATTAGCACAACTCTGAGTCCGAAACACCACCGTGCTTACGGGTCTTTCTTTCCAGAGGCTCATGGCTTTCTTATGGTTCGCCATGAGTTTAGCGGGTCGTCTGTGGGTTTTCTCACGGTGCTTTTTGCAGTTTTCTACGATTTTGTTTTGTTGTCGTTTGTGGCTTTTCTCGGAGTTTTCCACGAACGTTTCTTTTCTTTCTTTCCCGACTTTCTTAGTCCTCTTCTGTGATTTTCTCGTTTTCTCGCAGTTTTCCTTCGTTTTTACTGTTGAGTTTTCAGACTTTACTTTCTTTGTACACACCATAGTACCCCTGTTTAGCTAGGTTGTTTTCACTTACTACTTCTACTCCTGCTCTTTTGGTACTAATAAATCTGCTGCAGGAAATAAGAAAAATATATAAAAAAAAACAATAAACGGAGTAATGACGTGTCGAGGATAAGCAAAGCATACTGGTACTCATGTGACACGGTCTTTACTTTCCTTCTTGTTATACGTCTTAGCATGTTTTACTTTTCAAGCACATACTCCCGTTAATACAAATTTGTTTACTTTCAGTACATGTACTTGCTTAGCATGTTTTATATTTCCTGTACTTTCTCTTGCTCAGCATGTTTTACCTGTTATAGCATGTTACTTCCTGCATAGCTTAGTATACTCCTGTTTAGCATGACATGTCTCATTGTTTAGCTTGCTATAGCATGCTCACTTTCTTGCTTTCTTTTTGCTACTCATGCCACAGTTGCACACACTCACTTGCAATAAAAATAATAAACGACTTGCATGCTCACTTTAACTTAAGACTTTAAACCTAAACTGCGATTCCTTGCTACGACGTGGAGCTTGGAGCACGGTGGACAGCACGACCATCTTCTTGACAAAAGCTCGTGTCGACATCAACGAAAACCATTATTTAGTTTAAATAACAAGCCCTAGGATTTCGAGGTAGTTCGCCTAGCGCGGCATAAATCCTCACATGTTCTTTTAGGCTTTTGCACAGCCCTCCTGTGCGATATAAGCCCTAACTCGCTTAGGTTTCCGAGGTTGTCATCTGATATGACGTAAACCCTCCTGTCTTTCAGGTAGTTTGCATAATCAGGTCATTATGCAAACGTAATTCCTATAATTAATTTGCAGGATTGAAATTAAAATAAATCCCTTTCCAAAATTTAAAGCCCAACCACAGGATAGTCTGGGACGTTATCGAGGTCCTCCTCGAGATCTGTGACATCCCCTACCCTTCTTTCTTTGACTCCAGAAATAACTGTTCCTCCTTGCGCCTTTCACCTATTGGATTTCCTACTACCTCATTTCGTTGAAAACCCTACCTTTTGAATTCGTGAAGATAGAAACCCGCGATCTAAATCGAGAGTTCTCTCAAGTGACTTCGGTCGTTTGAGGGGTAATTAACTATAGGGGCTTGCCTCTATAGGGAGTTTTAAAGACCCCAGATAATATAAACCCTATTTAATTCCTTTGTATTAAATAGGGGAATTTGTCGGTTCACATAAAGGTTCGCAGACCAGAACGGATGTCATGAATTTTGTGGTTTATTTGATCGAGCGATATTGTCGAGTAGGGTGTCTATTCTTCGGAATAAGTGCGTTACTTGCGATATTACGCTCGTTCATCCAAGCTAGCTAAACGAATGAGATCCGTCCTTTCTCATTCTAATATTTTAAAATTTAAAAATCTTATTTTCGAAACTAATATACATATATCCATTAAATTAAATCTAAAAAAAGAGACGCATCACACAGCTCTTAAGCGGCCGACAGTGTCTCAGGAGTTGGGGTGGATCGAGACAAGAGATTTAATGGCACGAGTGACACGGCAGGTACTGTTCCTTCATTCTGTCTCATCCTCTTTATATACACTCTCAGCTCTCATTGAGCTTGAATCCCACCACATCCGGGCTCATTTCTCTCATTGTTTGACTCTTCTCAATTTATCCTTCCCACATAAGAGGTCAAGGCATTATTATCACATGTACTGATCTCTCACCATCACTATTCTCCCTCTCTCGCCTCATACCTCAAGTATCTGGCAAGTCACCAAAGGGTGAGGTCACCTCCAACATGTAGTATAGTTCAAATTCTCTAAAAGTCATATTCGTACTCACAAACAGTTTCTTCTCTATCGAGCTTCAACAAACATATCCTTTCTGAGTGGCAGAATAACCCAAGAAAATATACTTCACCGTTTTGGGATCCAACTTCCCTATTGATGTTTTATTATCTTTCACAAAACGTACACAACCAATTACCTTTAATGAGAGGATCCCTCCATTATCTCCTTTCAACAATTCACAAGGGGATTATTAATCCAAAACTATTAAGGGCATTTTTTCTATCAATCAAACAACTGTCAAAATAGCTTGCCTCCACAAGTGCTTTGGGATAGTCATCAAGATCATCATGTTTTGGACTATGTCTAGAAGGTGTCTATTCTTTCTCTCCGCTACTCTATTTTGTGCCGACGTGTATGAACAAGTGGTTTGATGTTGTATTCCTCGGGTTGACTAATACTCACAAACCTCTTGTTGGTACACTATGTCTCATTATTTGACCTCAATACCTTCACTATTGCACCGTATTGCGTTTGAGTCACATTGTGAAAGTCTTTTAAAGCAGACAAACACATCACTTTTGTTTATCACCAAATATGCCCAAGTAACACGAGAAAAACAATAAATAAAAGTCACAAAATATCTGTAGCCATTCATCGAAGTAGTAAAACAAGGTCTCCATACATTTGAGTGCATCAAATAAAAAACACAGGAACTCCTCTTACCAATACTAATATAAGTGCTCCTGGTATGCTCACCAAACTCACAAGCATCAACAACAACAACAAAACCTTAATCCCACTAAGTGTGCTCGATTGCATGAATCCTTTTTCTTCATTGCGTCCGATTTAGTGTCATATTTTCATTTAATTATAACAGATTAAGATCATTTTTTATACAGCAAGCCCAAGTCTTCCTAAGTCTACCTCTTCCTTTCTTAACATAAGTCGAATCTAAAACATTACTCTCCTAATCGGATCATCAAATGGTCAATGTTTAATGTGACCAAACCATCTAAGGCGAATCGCTCTAATTTTGTTTGTCCAAACTCGCAAGCATCACACACAAATTTTTGTTTGTTTGTCTTTTTATACAAAGATGGATACAAACGACTTAATAGATTAAACGAAGAGTGTCCCCCATGCGCTTGTGATGTAACAACAACACATCCTCCACATTCCTCTCATATCCCCCTACTCAAGCACTCTCTACCATGGATGTCAAGGTTGAGTCCATCATTTCTCTATCCAGGTATCAGAGACCACTATGCCATGTTTCAGTCTAAGTCTTTGGCTAGTCCTCTTCTTTTGAAAGATCACCTTAGGAAATAAAATAAAACAACACATTTTAGTTGGAGTATAATAACACTAATGGATAAAATGTTTACTGGAAATGAAGGAGCATGCAAAACATTAAAGAGTCATAAAATTGGTATTACTTATTGCACTCTTACCAACCACATGATGTGTTGTTCCATCGTCAGTCTGAATCTTCTCTTGAAATGTTAGGTTTGTATATGAAGAGAACTTACTAACACACCTGTCACATGTTGAGTTGTACCGAAATCTACTATCCATTTTGATGAACTTGTGATAAATATAGAGACATACACTTTGGCTGAGTGAGCATAAGTAGTAATGTTCCCCTTGAATGGCGATAAAGTACATACATTCTCAGTCACATCACCTGCTACTCCCTGTTTCCTCTTCAACATATCTAGGAACTCGTGATCCTCATCGGTAACGAACACTCCTGTCTCTCTCTTATTCTTTGCTACCACCAGGCTTGCCCTGTAGCCACCTCTTTTATCTCTTTGTCCCTCGTGATTATGACCATAGCCTTTAGATTGTCCACATCCACTCATCTCTCTCTCTTTGGGTAGATTTGGACAAGTCTTACTCAGACGTCCCACTTCTCGACAATTGTAGCACCTGCGGGTCTCTCCCGAGAACCTGTCATATCTAAGCTCGAGGCAGCCAAACCTGATCATATTCCTAGAAGTCCACTAGGCTGAGTCGGAACACGTTCTGAGGTAGTGGTTCCCGTCGAGACACTAGCTACCTATATGAATTCGACCAAAATCTTCATAACTTCAGAATCAATTTTCTTGAGAAATTTTAATCGTTTACTTCCTGATATTCTCAATCTCAAAGATCCAAAGTCTAAATAAACGTGATCTTGATCTATCTCACCATCAAGAAGAAACTCAATTTAACTCTTCTTGCTCTGCATGCCCGATTCGAAGCTCTCTCCAGTTTCTGTTCTACGCGAAGCCCCTTTTCCGTCCCTCACGACGCGGAGAAGCCGAAACTTTCTCCTATTTCACGACTGCGACACACTTCTCCCTGTTCCTGCGCACGCAGGAATCTGCAATTCCAGACCTTCGAAGCTTCTAGTTGTCGCGATTAGCGCTCGCTGGAAAGCAACGACGTGATTACCAATTTCCAGTCTTTCGAATGTGCTAGCCGCGGGAGCTCCTTCTGCGATGAAAGACGTCGGTAACTCTCCTCTTCCGCTTCTTCTGCGCTCGGGAAGAGCAGGACGAGATCGCTGCACGGGATCTTCGAAGAAGCTGCTCCGCCTTCTGGCTCGCATAAGTAAGCCATAACCCACGAAGCACGGGATAGAAGCTAGCTGGGGAAGCAGCGACGGGATCGCAGCCCAAAATGACCGTGAAGCTCCCATCTTCCTCGGCATCCACTCTTCCTGCTCGAGCAACAACAGAATTGCAGCGGTAAGTAGAGGCGAAGCAGCGTAGAAGGACCGCGAAGCTCCCATCTTCCTCATCGTCCGCTCTCTCTGCTCTGGCCTCCCTGCGCGAGCAACGACGGAATGCAGCGCGTTTCTCCGATACCAAATAAAAATATTTGTTCATGATTTGAATTTTATAGGGTTTTACAATATTTATAGATAAATTTTTATTTTTTTTAATAAAAAAGATTCTACATTAGATATAAATCTTAACACAATCATATCTGATCAATTACTGTACATTTATTTTTCACACACACACACATACACATAAGGGTGTAAATGAGCATAACATGAGCCAGCCCAAGCTTAGGCTAGCTCGTGTTCAGCTTGTTTATATTTCGAGCTCAAAAGATGTATTCGTGTTCAGCTCGTTTGCTTAGCGAGTCGAATAGGAGCCGTTCACTAACAGAGTCGTTTCGACAACTCTAACCACGTAATCATAAAATGTTAAGGGTTGTGGCAATATTTAAAAAATATTGTTTATGTTAAAACATCATTTGAATCTAATTTAATAGTTTTTATTCTATTTTCTTAATTAATATTTTTAATTGATTATATATATATATATATATATATATATATATAATTGATTAATAGTATTTCGAGCCAAAATGAGCCGAACACGAACGAACAAACCTTTTCGTGTTCGGCTCGTTAACTTAGCGAATGAGCCGAACATGATCTTCTTAACGAGCCGAACACGAACTGTTCACGAACAACTTATTGTTATTCTGTCATTTTAATCTTCAATGTTAGATCACGAAAGCCACAAGTTGCGGAACGTGTGAAGAATTCTGAAGATCCTTCCGAAAATGGGTTTCAAGCCGCGAAGAGACAAAAACTTGAGGATGGACTTTTGCGCAAGGTTCTGCCTCAGCTTTTATGCTTATAATTACTACTAATCTTTCATCTGTTATATGCATTTTAACACGACTATTTGCCATGTGCTTCTTTTTGTGCTCAACAGTTTTCATATAGCTTCCAAGAAGTTTGCAATACAATTCTTTAAAAACTCATCGTATTAAACTCTTGAAGGATTTATGTACGTAAAAGTCATCTCCTATTTAATTACTTATCTAACACTCAAATTTCAGTTTTTACCTCCGCATGCCACCGTATGTATGCATGAAAAAATATTTCACTTTTTAACAATGATATGAGATGTTTTGAGTGTCATAAATGTTAAAAATAAAATCTTAGTGTTAGATATGTAAAGACATTAGAAATGTGTGGTATGTACGCAAATGCACTAAAATCTATTAGAGGTATCTAGTTGATCATATCAAACGCGATTTGAATATGCTTTGAATCATGATTGTATCTTTGTTCAGGGCGGGCCAATATCATTTGATTTGATTTGACAGTCATTTACTATCTACTTGAACTTTAACTCTAGCATATAACATCGGAAAGTTATGGCGCATAGAATGAAAAATCAGCCACGTACTTGCACTGCAGCACCTTTCCCGCATGGTGCAATCCTGCTTCTGGCAAAAAAGTTGCAATGTCATGCTATGAAGCTCTCATACTTCGGAGTCATACTAGACACTATTGTGAGCATTTATCAATGCCTCTCCTTCAGCATATCTTAGTAGCGGAATTATATCTGTCCACCGCACACATGTTTTAAAAATATCTTTCTTTTTAGTTTCTCACCTATTCAACTCTATTTATATTTATTTTTGTTGGAATTAGGATTATGTTATTAGTGATTTCTCTTTTCAGATTGTGGGGAGTCTTCTTCCAGCTTGCTAGGGCTGTATTTGACAACAGGTTGTACTTCGGTTATATCTTGCTCCGAGGAGGTGTTGTGTCCTCTCTGATTTCCTCCGTACTATATTTCCTACCTCCACTAGCCGCTGGCCTGCACCTTCCCTTCCTCCTCCAGCCCTCAAACAGTCAGCCTGCTGTAGCCGCCTGCCTGCATTTGCTACACCTGAAACTCCTGTCGCCAGCCAGCCACTTCCCTCTCCAACCTTGCCGCCCACTTGCAACCCTCAACATTGTTGTTTCCCCCTCTCCTTGTGCAGCTGCCCTCCACCTTACCTCCGTTTTCAGCTCCTAACCACCGCCCCGTATACCCCACCTTTCAACCAAATCCTCCACGCCCCCCTACCACTACTCCCAACCACCTTCGCCGCCACCACCGCTGCCCTCGGTTCTTCTCTTCCGGCCCTACTCGGAGATAGTGTTTGTTGCATGTTCATTTCAGTTTTGAGTCATGTTTGTAACCTAATTTGCTTGATGAATTTTACTTCCGGTACCTCAAGTTTGATTAGTTATGGCATCGGATGTTGTATCTGTTTGTCAAAGGTTTAAATGTTCTGATACTGGAGTTGACATAAATCACGATTCTAAAATGCGCATATTATTGCTGACTCTAAATTAGGTTATAATGGAGACTCAAATAAAGCGAACAACCACCCAAGACAATAGTACCGGACAAAAGCAAACACACTACATAACAAGGACAACACAAACATACATAATGAGTAAGAAATCCAGAACAGAGGAGTATGGAGAGCTGCGCCCTTGCTGGAGAAGGCTGGCAGGAGGTTGGAGGAAGAAGCTGAGCTGCAGCTGGTTGGGTGTAGGAAGGAGGTTGGATGGCGGTCTCCAAGGGAAAAGTTCGGTGGTGGGGGGGGGGGGGGGGGGATGTTGGAGTCATGGAGCAACAACGGGATGAGGAAGGCCGGCCTAGAGAATGTTGTGAAGGGGTATTGCGGATGCTGAGAGGAGCTGGAGGGACTGTTGGATGTGCAGGAGATGGGGAACAACAACAGGGAGGCCCATCAGGAGGCTGTTGGGATCGGTTGGAGGTAGGATAGCAACCAGCGGTTGCTGTTGAAGAGGTGCATTGGACTGTTGTAGGGCTGGGAAGCGGGATGACACGGTAGAAAGGGTGGAAGGATAGAAAAATATATCAGCGGGGTTAAGCAACAGCGGAGCACCACCGGGATCCGTGGAGATGATCACCACCTCAGACGAGGGATAGCCGGAGCACTACATCGACGACGGATACAACCCTCGAAGGGAAGATATTAAGGCTAAAACCTGAATTCAGATATCAAAACAAGGCCCCTAATTCTAAACACATCATCCTCAGCTGCTAGGGATGTTGGAGTCATGGAGCAACAACGGGATGAGGAAGGCCGGCCTAGAGAATGCTGTGAAGGGGTATTGCGGCTTCTAGGAGGAGTCGGAGGGATTGTTGGATGTGCAGGAGATGGGGAACAACAACAGGGAGGCCCATCAGGAGGCTTTTGGGAGCGGTTGGAGGTAGGACAGCAACCAGCGGTTGCTGGTGAAGAGGTGCATTGGACTGCTGTAGGGCTGGGAAGCAGGATGACACTGTAGAAAGGGTGGAAGGATAGATAAATATATCAGCGGGGTCAAGCTACAGCGGAGCACCACCAGGATCCGTGGAGATGATCACCACCTCAGACGAGGGATAGCCGAAGCACTACCTCGACGGCGGATACAGCCCTCGAAAGGAAGATATTAAGGCTAAAAGCTGAATTCAGATATCAAAACAAGGCCCCTAATTCTAAACACATCATCCTCAATTTATAATGAGGCTAGGACTTTATTTTAGGAAATACTTGAAATAAGAAGTAAGAATCAAATCAGGTTTTCAGATATATTTAAGGAAATAAAGTGAGGGAAAATTAAATTTAGGGAATGGTAAATAAAGTTATCAAAATTTAGATTTTGGAAAGGGCTTAAAATAAGAAATGTTTTAAAATATGAAAGGATAATAAAATATAATCAGGATTTCAAATATTAGGAAATGACTTAAAATAAGCAAGTGCTAGGAAGGAAAGAAAGGAAAGGTAGGAAAGGAAAGGGGAAGGAGGGGGCGGCGGACCCCTTCTCTTGAGGACCGGCTGGTCCTCCTCCGAGCCATGTGTCATGTTCTTTACGTATTCTTTGACCGGCTATGAGCGAAAAGCTTTATATGTGTACAAGACTGTGCTCTCAAATTTTTTTTTGAGTTATTGAATCGATATGTTCATATTTATTGAGCTAATAATGACTCTGCTGCTTCAATTTGAGAAACACTTGGTTTGTCTCCTTATTTTGAGAAGATTCAGAGCTACCTCATATTTAATCTCTACTTAACTTTCTTTTCGTTCCTTCTCATAGTTATGCTAATCTTTAGCATGTTTTTGTAATTGCAATTATACCTATTTTTTCCTTTTTTGGCATAGCAGATTGCTACCGAGAAGCAACAAATTGATTTGATGCACAAGCTTCCAAAAAATGTAAGCTTTTGCTGAAGTCGTTAATTCTTTTTTGTTCTGGAAGTTTCATTAACTTCAACAATTTGGTACTTGTTCTTTTTAAATGAAATTTATTGTCAGCTTATTTTGCCTTTTAATCATACCCTCTTCTTTGTATTTCTTCTTATTCTCCAACCTTTTGATGTAGGATGATTTTTTTTTGCTCGCTTTAACCTCCACTGGACTATACTTCAATTTAGCTAATCCATGGCATTATATATTTTGTTCCAGAGTAACAAAACATCTACTTCCAAACTCAGGCTCACCATTCCAAGAGAACCAGAACTTGCAACAGCACAGCGGGCACAGAGGATAAGAGTACATAGGTTTCGGCTATGTTATCCATCATCTGGCTATACTGATTACTTAGCCGTAAAACTTTGTTAAAAAATTCGTTGAGACTCTTTAACTTGTGGTTATTCAGGTCAAATCTTGATAAAAGATCACAAGAAAAGACCCCAGCAAAATCAAAGATTAATTCACATCCTCTTAATAGAAAGGTAGTTCTTCCATCTTAAGGAACAATATCTCTAGACATCATTTGTTCTTTCTCTCTCTTCCTTTCCCTCTCTCTCACACACACAGCCAAAAAAGAGAAAAGAAATTTACATACGTAGCATGCAAATTCTTATGTTCGCACACATCTCATACCTAAACTTTCATATTTACTTACAAAGCACTTCAGTGCTTTAAGCCTATGCATGAAATATTTAAAAAGTGATAAATAGTATTATTTTTTATGTGATATTAAAGATTGAGTGTTGTGTGTGTACATATGTAAATTTATAGGAATTGTGTGTTACCTATGTAATGCCCCCGGAAAAAAGATTTACATACATACCACTCAATTCCTATGCATTTACATATCCAAAACTTAAATTTCAATTTTTACATATATGCCACCTTATCTATGCATGAAAACTATTTTTCATATTTTAAAAGTTAAAATGGTGGTATTTTTTATGTGATATGAAGAATTTGGATGTTATAAATGTAAAAAGTAAACTTTAAGTGTTAAATATGTAAATATATAATAATTGTGTGGGACTTCTGTAAATGCCCAACCAAAAAAAAAAAAAAAAAAAAGGAAAAAAAAAGAAACGCTTACTAACAAAAAATCATCATGATAATAACACAGATTCTTGAGGCGCCTACATTGCCTAGCTGCTTTAAGAGCAAGCCAAGATTACAAGAATTTAAAGTAGGCATTTTGAAATTTTTTAGTATTAGTTTTATTGACTTGTTACAGTTTCCTTGCAGCATTAATGCTCTACAATATCGTATTTTATTTCTGTTATTGTGTTTTTTTGATACATTTTTACTCACAATCTTAGCATTTGCACTTAACACTTAAACTTCCATTTTTACATATATGCCACCTTACTTATGCAGGAAAAACTATATTTCATATTTTATAAGTTAAAATGGTAGTTTTTCATGAAGAATTTGGATGGTAGAAATGTAAAAAGTAAAATTTAAGTGTTAAATATGTAAATTTATAATTGGGTGGTACTTAAGAAAACCCCCACCAGAATAAAAAAAAAAAAAGAAAAAAGAAAATGAAAAACGCTTACTAACAAAAAATCGTCATGATAATAACACAGATTCTTGAGGCGCCCTCAATGCCTAGCTGCCTTAAGAACACTCCAAGGTTACAAGAATTTAAAGTAGGTATTTGAACTTTCTTCGTATTAGTTTTATTGACTTGTTACAGTCTCCTTTGCAGCATTAATGTTCTACAATATCGTATTGTATTGCTGCTATTGAGTTCTTATGGTATGTTTTTACTCAGAATCTTAAGTTGAAGACATTAGAGAGAGACATTAAACACTCTGTAGCTACTTCATTATCGCTGGTATCCTTTTATTATTCTGTGGTTTATGTGTAATTTATTTCTTCTTGGTTTAACTTTAATTTATAAGGTATCTGTTTAGTCATAATATAAAGGATATATGGCTAACATTCACGAGTTAATTAGTTCTAAATTTTTTAAAATTGAGTACTGTTTTTTAAGATCCAATTTCCGGATTGCGCCCCTTTCAGTCTGCAATCAACCACGCCCCGGGTAACTCTAGTGAACATGGAGTTAAATCAAACTCGATATGTTTCCAGCGCCATCCTTCTATTGCTTCAAGATCTGTCTTGTAAGTCTAATTTAGCAGTTCAGTGTACAGATTTTATTCTCATATCACTATTTTTGTAAGAGCTCTCGATGTTGATAATCTTCTTTGCTTTAAATTTGAGTTTGAATCATAGAGAATTATGTGTGAATCTTTCTTTCAATGTATGTTCTGTAGGCATATGTAACCAATCAATTTGCGTTAGGGTTGTTCTAGTGCTATCCATGTATGATCATATTGTAGGTGTAAATGCATCAAGTCAAGCTCAAGCCACCCTTAGCTTGAGTTTGAGCTTGATTAGTTTATCGATCTCGAGCTTAGTCATACGAGTTAGAGTTGGCTCATGAGTCCGCTTGTTTTTTATGAACGAGAGAAAATATATTAATTCAAGCTAGTGTCATAATAAAATAAGGAAATATACATACTTCACACACAATTCTTATGTAATTAGATATCTCACACCAAAATTTTCATATTTACATACATAGTACTTTGGTGCTTTAGACATATGCATGATAAGGTGTATTTCACTTATAAAATATAACAATAGTGCTATTTTGATGTGATATTATAGATTCGAGTGCTATGTGTGTGTCTATATGAAAGTCTAGGTGTGATAGATGTAAATACATAACAATTGTGTGCTATTTATGTAATGCCCCAATAAAATAACAAAGAGAATAAACAATTAGGAGATAAGAAAAAACAAATCATTCAATATAAAATATAAAATATAAATACAACAACAACAACAAAGCCTTAATCCCACTACGTGGGGTGGGCTACATGAATCTTTTTTCACCATTGTGTCTTTATTTAGGGTCATATTCTCATTTAGTTCTAATAAATTAAGATAATTTTTTATACAATTAGCCCAACTCTTCCTAGGTCTACCTCTGCCTTTCTTAACAGAAGTCAACTCTAAAACATCTACTCTCCTAATCTGATCATCAGATGTCGACGTTGAATGTGACCAAACCATCTAAGATGACTCTCTAGTTTTGTTCTCCACTAGAGCTATACCAACCTTATCACGGATATATTCATTTCGCATTTTGTCTCTAAGTGTAAAGCCACTCATCCACCTAATCATTCTCATCTCGGCAACACTTAACTTAATATTATGCTTCTCTTTTAAAGGCCAACATTCAGCGCCATAGAGTATTGCAGGTCTCACCACCATCTTATAAAATTTTCCTTTCAGTCTAAGCGGTATTTTTCTATCACATAAAAGGCCCGAAGTATTCCTCCACTTCAACCAACCAACTTGAATTCTACTATTAACATCCCCATCTATATCACCATTGCTTTGAACAACAAACCTGAGATATTTAAATCGTTCGCACCTTTTAATAATTTGATCACCCAAAGTTACACTTCTGTCAGTAGAGCTACTATTACGAAAATTACATTGCATGTATTCAGTTTTAGTTCTCCTCAAATGAAGGCCTTTAGATTCCAGTGTAAACCTCCATAATTCAAGTTTTTCCTGGGTTTTTTTTCTCATCTTATCCACGAGAATGATATCATCAGCAAAGAGCATATACTTCAATTTTTTTAAATATTTTTTTTAATGTTTTTAAGAATTTAAAGATAATATCTTGAATTTTAATATATTTTGAGTATATGTGGTATTAATATAATTTAAATGAGCGGGCTCACGAGCTAATGAGCCGAGTAAGAGCTGGCTTGAGCTTGGCTTGTTAGCTTATCGAGCTCACCTCATAAGCCACTTATTGAGTCTAACTTGAGCTAGCTCATGAGTCAGCTTAACTCAGTTACACCCCTAGATCATATTCATATTTATAGATTTCAATACTGGGATTCATGACGATACAACTTCTATTTGTAGAAATGGTTATGACTATTCTTTTGATTGAGGATGGGCTATTACGACAGTACTGCTTATTTTACATGCAATTTTGAACTCCCCCAAAACTTGTCACTTTCTGCCCTACAGCTGCATGTGTGCTATGCTTAATTATTTCATTGAGATGTTCTGAATGTTACTGTAAAGAACAATTTGGCCAGTAAAATAATGGTTATTATTTTCATCATTTCTTTAAGCGTATGGCTCACCTCGTCATATATTAATAATTAGGAAGATATACATGCATACCACTCAATTCTTATGTATTTACAAATCTAATAACTAAACTTCAATTTTTACATATTATCCACCTTACCTATTATGCATAAAAAGGTGTATTCAACTTTTTAAAAATGAATATAGTGGTATTTTTTATACGTGATATGAAAGATTTGGGTGGTATTAATGTAGAAATTAAAGTTTAGGTGTAGATATGTACATACATAAAAATTGGGTGGTATGTATGCAAATGCCCCAATTAATTAATTTGACATGCTTTTCTCATTGCACTAATATGGAAGGTTTGAATTATTATTCTTGAGGGTGGTTTGGTGGGTAAGAATAACTTATTTACAAATTTTTTGGGGATGTGAGAATAACTGATTAAAACTGTGCAACAGTTCCAAAATTTTTGAATTTCCCTTTTTTTATTATGTTTTGTAGTTATCGCTACTCTACGTTGGATTCATATATTCTTTGGATGTGCATATCTCTTACAAGTACCCCATCTTTTTCAATGTAGAGATAATCAGAGGATTCATAATGATGAAAACATTCAGCCCAAGTTTACAGCTAGACCCCTTAATAAGAAGGTAATTCAAAGAATGCTACTGCCTTTTCCCTTTTCCTTCATTATCATGATTTATTTACATTTTTGTGAGTCAATAAATTATTATATACAATTTGGTGGTGGTTATTGGGTGTTTAAGAGTTTTGAAGTATGCATTACTGAAATAGAAAAATTGTGCACATCTTCGTCTGCAGATTTTGTCCAGCAGGGGAGATATTGGTGTCTTTCGTTGTTCCAAGCGAGAAACTACTAAACCGATGGTAATCCTGCATTCTCTATGAATTCTTTTGTTTGTGCATTTCTCTGCTCTCATATCCTTCTCACCTGTGACTAAGGAATTTAACCTTTCAACAAACAAAAGAAGCCAGCAAGATCTACCAACGGAATTTTTTAACAAGGTGAATAATGTCATGCGGTTATTGTTACATATTTGACAATTAATGTTTCTAAGCTGGACCACCTGTGTCTTCTGATTTTCACTTTGTTAACATTATTTTCATCGAAGGAATTTTGTATTTGTTCCATAACCATTCTACGGAACTTGAAATCAATTAACACTATGCTTTTATTGGCTTATAATTTGCTATTTTGAGCTTCCTGATTTTTGTTTTTCTTGCATCTTATGTTGGACTTGAAGCTCTCTCTAAACTCTGAAGTACCACAATCTTCTAAGGGTCCGGCAACACCTTTATGGCCTTTGCATGAATATAGGAAGGTTCTTATATATTTATTTCTTGCAAGCGAAGTTTTCTAAATAAGATACATTGTTATTCATGGTAACATTTTTTTTAATATTTTTATAAATGATTCCAAAATATTTGACGCCAGGATTTAAAGGGCAATCTAAAGTACATTTCACAACAAGGGCATAAGGTCTGTTGCATTGCTTTTGGAAGAATAATTTTATACCTCTTACTAACATCTTCATTTTCCATTTTACCTACAATCAACAATATCTGTTTGTTGTAGGCAAGTTGTGAAGATCAAGGAAACCTGTTCAAGGATGAAGCAAAGCTTTTTGGCTTTGAGAATGAAGCTTATAGTTACAAGAGATTGGAAGCAAACAATATGAGGTAAATTTTGAGAGAGAGCCAAATCATAGAAGTTCTGCCTTTTTTTCAAGCTTCAAAAATAGGTTAGATGAACAACTAATTGAATGATTGATGCAGGATATTATAAGTTACTCAGAAGGGATTGGATTATGTGAAAATGTGCCCAATTAGAAAATGAAAATAGTTTGTTTTAGTTGCTCTTTTGGACGAAGTGGGAGGTGGGAAGAAATTTGTTAACAAAGAAAATGATCAAATTAATTGGAAGGGATTGGATCAGGAGCCATCTGATGGAAATTCTCATTTTTTGTTTCTATAAGGTAACAATAAGGGCAACTTATGTATCAACTTTTCATCACCCATCCTCTAAAAGGAAAAAATAAAATGTGAAGATTTTTTTATGCGTTATCTACCCCAAAGTCATCAAATTATATGCTGCAGTCTTGAAGTTATTGTATTGGCTATTAGTCTAGAAAGATGAATGCTGATTTTCCTTCTCTCAATTTAGATGTTAGTCATCTAAATATTCAAAAGCTCTTGACATACTAATAAAATTTGAAGCATTGGGAGTACATTGGAGATAGATTTTATATAATTATTAGATCAATAAGTTAACGGTTTCTTCTATTATTTTAGCTAATAAAAATTCTTCTAAATGTACTTTTTCTCTGCTTTGCAAGTCCTGTTTGGATTGAAGATTTTTTCTCTCTTAGGTCCCATTTGGGACAGCTTATAAGTGCGGTGGGTTTTTGAAAACGCCGTTTAACCGTTTGGCTCGCGCGTTTTTTAAAACGCTGTCTGCTGCGTTTGAGTTTTTTACACTAAACGGTAAACAATCCCAAAGTTGTTTTATAGTTGATTTAAATTTTCTAGTAATGTAATCCAGTCGTAGAATTTACACAGTAAACGTATTGCATGGGCAGTTTTGCAGTTTGCTGTTGATTAAATTTAAATTCATATCGTGGTTTAACTTTATAAGTCATAACACGATTTCATTAATTATTATTTCTTTTTGTTGGCCTTTTGATTCCCATCAATAAAAAATGAATATTGAAGAAGTCTAGGATTTATTTGTAAAACTTAAAAAAAAAGAATATTGCATCAAGACTTCGCACGTAGAGTTACATGCGAAGTTCAATCACTGGGAGTCACATGGAATCCCGACCCCACTAAGTAAAAGAGGTAAAATTATACACGCGAATCCGGCCCGACCGAAACCCGATCAATATTCCTGGTCGCGCAACTCGTCCTGCATCTAGCCAAAAAATAATATATTAATACCACAATAACACATCAATACCACCACAATAACACCTGAATAATATGAAATAAAATAGGAGAATATTCTCCTAATACTGTGGAATAACAGAGGAATATTCCCTAATACCGCAGGATAACACTAGGAATATTCCCATAATACTGGCATGTTATTATGATGTTAAAGATATGTTATTGTGATGATATTGATGTGTTATTATGTTATTATAACATCAAAAATATTCTCATAATACCGTTGTGGGTCCAGAACACCACGGAATAATACTGGAGAATTTTTTCCTGTGTTATTCTGCGGTATTACGGGAATATTCTCGGTGCTATGTGCAATTGTGAATATTGGTCGAATTTCGATCGGGCCGGATTCACATGTATAATTTGTCATCTTTTCTTTAGTGTATCTTTTCTTTTAGTGGGGCCGGGATCCTTAGTGGCTGCTAGGGATTGAACTCTGCACCTAGAGTTACTTTTTTGCGATAATTCTATTTTTATGGTAATAGAGCCCAGCTGTCGCAGACTTTTAAATCGTTGGGATCGTCGTTTCGTCCTCTGCATGCTAACTGGGAAGGCATGGGATCAGGATTGTTAGGAACGTTGTTTTGTCCTCGCGATCAGATTTGGATTCTTGTGTTTGAGAAAGTCAGGAGATTGAGATAATGCGCGAGATAAATGATTGGAGCTTCTGAGAAAGTTACATCCTAAAGTTTTGAAGGTTTTGATAGGTCTCATATAAGGAGTTAGTGTCTCGACAGGCGTCGCTATCTCATTACGTGATTCAACGCAGTTGAAGTTTGATCTCCTTTCCGTGGATTTGAAGCCTGATGTACCGACCACATATTTGAGTTTTTCATGTCGGGTTGAGGTTGTTTCAGTAGGGAAGAAACTAGACAGATATCTGATCTGGGATGAACCAGAGAGTGGCAGTGCGGAGGGGATAAGCAGATAACCACACACACCTTAGTCTACATTTGGCTACTCAACTCGTTAGTTCTGTCAATTGCTCTCTTAGTAGATGGCATTCGATACGTGATAGACGGTTGGGAAAGCTGAAGAGGATGTATGTTGGGACAACGAGTCACATTAGGGTGTTCTAGATTCAGCGTGAGATTGAAGCAGTGGTACAAGGTGATAGATCAATTTAGGAATACGTCATAGAATTGGACGGTTGTGCGTATATCTTGATCACTTTTCATCGATGTTGAGTTGTGGCGATCTGGAATGCAAGAAAGTGGAGATCCTTACACAGATGAGGACTATACAGTTTTTGACCTATCTGAACTCTGCCTTTTATTAGAGGAGATCAGTCCTCCTAACCCAAGAGACCATCCCTTCACTCGATGAGGCCATTGTTGCAATGATATGGGAGGAGAGTCGCATGAAGCTATACTCTGAGCCTAGTAGACTTTCAGACGTGCGATTAGCATTGACTACCTTGAGCTTAGGTATGATATGTGTTTAGGGGGACTCACAAATGCTACAACTGTGGTTAATTTGATAATTTGAGCAAGAAATATCTTAGGCCACTTAAGAAGAAAGAGATTGTTGGATTTTGACAAGTTGGAGGCTGTGGGCGTAGTCATTGTGGTCAAAAAGGTGGAAAAGGAGGATACCGGGTAAATTTGATGGTAACAACGGAGGGATAGGTAGGTGTGATTTTTACTAATGAGGATCATAAGTGTTTGGAGTTGTTGAAGAGGAAGCAGAAAGCAGTAAGAGATGAAGTCGTTGATGCTTTCAACCAGTCGACATTAAAGGGTAACATTGCCACTTATACTCACTATGACAAAGTTACTTGTGATACACATACTTTTGCCTCCATTTTTATCATTGGTTCATCAGAATAGATAGTACATTCTGATGCATCTCGACCATTGATAGGTATTGTTAGAGAGTTTTCTTCCTATACTCCTCTATCAGTACTAGAAAATAGCTAGATTTTGATGGTACAACACAATCTATAGTTGGTATGGGTCCAGTGAAAGGGTATCAATTATATGACTTTAATTATATGACTTTATTCAATGTCTTGTATGCTTCTACTTTTCTTGTGAATCTTTTATCCATTAGTGTTATTATTTTCTAACTAAAATGTGTTGTATATTTTGATATCCCTAATGTCATATTCCAAGAGAAAGGGATGGATCAGACACTTGGGACTGAAATGTGATATAATGAACTTTGATACTTGGATTGGGAGGGGATGAACTCAGCATTTACATCCATGGTGGAGAGTGATGGAGTAGGGGAATCTGGGAAGAGTGTGGAGGATGTATTGTTGCTACATTGCATATGCATGAACACTGTTGTTTTAGTTTATTGAGCCAGTTGTATCCTTCTTTGTGTGAAATAAAAAATAAACATAAGCTTGTTTGTAACTCGTGTTTTACGAGCTTACTAAGAGATTTTATGTCATTTATGGGAATAGAAGTTGTGTTGGTTTTGACTTAATTCATTCTAATATTTGGAGATCTTGTTCTATAAGTTATATGAATGGTTATCGATATTTTTTTACTTTTATTTATTACATTTATCGTATTACTTAGTTTTTTATTAAAAATTAGTGTGATGTGCTTGCTTGCTTTAAAGACTTCCAAAAGGCAATCTAAACTCAATATAGTGCAGTTGAAGGTTTTGAGGTCTGATAATGGGGGCAAGTATACCAATAAAACATTTGAGGAATATTTGACAGGATCAAACCACGTGACAATACACGCCGACACAAAATGGAGTAGCAGAGAGGAGGAAAAGACACATTATAAATGTTACACAAAGCATGATGATCACAATGAATGTCCCAAAGCACTTATGGGGGCATACAGTTTTTGACAGCTTCTCAATTGATCACTAGGATGCCGAGGGTGTTGAATTTGAAGTCTCATTGTCAGATGTTGAAAGGAGATAATAGAGCGATCCTCTCATTGAAGGTGTTTGGATGTGTATGTTTTGTGAATGATAACAGACAATCAGTATTGAAGCTGGATCTTAGAGTTGTGAAATATGTATTCATAGGTTGTTCTGCTACCCAGAAGGGGTACGTTTGTTGGAGCTCGATAGAGAAGATTCTTTCTATGAGCACTGATGTGTCATTTAGAGAAATTGAATCGTACTATAACAAGGAGGTGACCTTACCCTTCGGTGACTCACCATATACTAAAGATACAAGGCAAGGCGGGATGAGTAGCAATGGTAAAAGAGGGGTACATGTGGGATCAATGTCTTTTCTTGTGATGTGGGATGAAACAGTTGAGGAACCAAAAAATGGAGAGAGTAAATCCAGAGGTGGTGGGATTTAGGTTGAAGGTGAGCTAAGGGTGTATACATAGAGAAGCAAGCAAAATGAGGGAATGGTGCTTGCAGTGCCACTTGTGCCAACTTGTTCTTTGTTCAGGTTTTCCCCGACTCTTGAGACACCTAAACCATCCACCTCCCACTCAAAAATCTTAAGTGATGTGATTCGTCCTTTTCCTAACACCCCCTTTAAGGAGGACCTCTCACAAAAATGCATAACATCATCCCGATCGTCTTGGGCGGGAATATTACATTTCTAATTTTGTTTCATATTTTAACATATCACATTTATGTTGAGCATTTATTACAGTCGACATCTCTTTTGCAGTGTACGTGGTGATTCACTACATGCATGATCCAAAAAGGGCCATGCATTGTTTTAGATTTTGAGGTGCCTAAAGAGTGCGCCAGGGAAGGGGATGTTCAAGAAGAATGAGGATGTATACTTAGGGTTTTTGTGACGCTAACTAGGCAAGTTGTGCATATGACAGAAGATCTACCTAAAAAGTGCGATAGGGAAGGGGCTTTTGTCACTACATGCACGATCCAAAAAAGGGTCATGCATTGTATCAGATTCTGAGGTACCTAAAGAGTGCGTCAGGGAAGGGGTTGATCTTCAGGAAGAATGAGGATGTAATGAGGATGTAGACTTAGAGCTTTTGTGACGCTAACTGGGCAGGTTGTGCAGATAACAGAAGATATACCTTAGAATACTGTATGTTCCTAGGGGGCAACTTGGTCTCTTTGAAGAGCAAGAAAATGTCTCTAGTAGCGAGGTTAACTGTCGAAGCAGAGTACAGGGTAATGACCCTTATGAGTTGTCGAGATGATGTGGCTAGGAGCCTTGTTGGTCGAACTCAATGTGGGCCAAGGAACTCAAATGAAGTTGTGGTGTGACAAAAATTCAACAATCAGCATTGTCAACAACTCGGTGCAACATGATAGAACCAAACATGTGGAGTTTTATAGATTCTTCATCAAGAAAAAGCCGACTAACGAGCTATTGGAACTGAGCTATGTAGCCACTGGAGAGCAAGTGGCTAATTTCCTCACTAAAGGACTTAGTTCATTAAATTTGTCTAAATAGTGTGAAGATGAGCTTAGTAGATATCTTTTCCCCATCTTGAGGGTGAGTGTTGGAATTAGATCTTATTTAGAATTCTATTGGTAAAAGGAGAATATTAAAGAAATCTAGGGGTTTATTTGTAAAACGTTGTAATACCTTATTTAGGCCCATATTACGAAATGGACATATTAGGTTTTTGCGAAATTCTTTCTTCTTTCATGGTTCTTCATGACGTGTTGATAATTTATTTTTGTGACAAATATTGAACATAGGCTATGTATTTTGCCACCCCCAGAAGGCATGTAATCCGCTTGTGAAAATTTCAGAAAAATGTTATTTCAATTTTTAAAAGTGAAAAAAGTGATTTTTGATGTGATATGATTGTTTATTTCTTTTTATGCACATAGTCCATAAGTATTTCATCAATTTTGGCTCAAAATTGGTCGTTTCATAAATCAATCAAAGCCTTGCGCTACAAGTATGAAACAAACAAGTTTGTGTGTTAAAATATGATGTAATTGAGCAAACATTCCCATTGCAATGCAAAATATTTTCTCTTTGTTATATTTTTGAAACAATTTGTACTCTAGCTTGATTTAACCAATGATTTATGCTTGCTGTCAGTACTAGTTTAATCTCTCTGAGAATTATTTTTCTCTTATGTTTATTTTATGTTTAACTTCTTTTTATAAATCGTGAGTGTCTTTTTCTCATGTAAAAAAATAAAAATAAAGTCCATAATATTATGTCACATCCCACAATTTTATATCTTGTCCTGCATCTTTATATTATGTCATATAGTTTTATGTTATGTCATTCCATATAGCTGAACTCGGTGGCAATTTATCAGCTTATCAGTTCATCAGTTCAATTAGATAAGCCCATTATGGCGTATATATTTAGTCATGATCCTCTTACCTCTTGTAACTGCGAAAATAAGAAGAAATTAGTTAGAGAACGTATACTTCATTTATTCGAAATATGAATTTGTTGATATGAATTAGAACTATTTGAATAAAATGAATGGTGTATTTCATTACGTACTCATTATTCATCTATTTGGGGCTCTTTGCACTAATATAGGGAATCATCTTTAGGGCATTTTGGCTACACCTACAAGATTATGTCATGGTGGCATTATGACTCACCTTCATACATTTTATAGTTGACTGAATTGTCCCACAGGGAGAGTTCCTCAAGTACTATCAATAAAAATAAATTTTATACTCTTTATTTTGTGACTAGATGTACAATTTTCATATAATATAACTCAATCATAAAAGACTTGGAGTGAGTTTGTTAAGCTCAGACTGTCCTTCACGTGGGGCATATTGGCTACATATATTCGCTTGAGGGCAATTTGGCTACACCTATTCGACTGGGCGCATTTTGGCTACACCTACAAAGATCAATAATCAGCGTAATTTTTCAACTTTACCTAGGGTGAGATTCTGCGATCTTCAATACCTAGGTTAAATGACTTCATCCTTTATTTAGCCGAGTTAGGTTTCAAAAAGAGTTTTTCAAAATTGTCCATAGAATTCAGCTATTGAGTCAAATAGACTCTAATGGTTTGGATAATTTTTCTTTTACTCTTAATAATCTTGTTTACGATGGGAAAGTTCCTTGATTTATTAAAAATATAAAAAAAATGAAATCACTATTACAAATTTATATAAAATAAAATAGAGATATAAGAGTTTAAATGTTGTAAAAATGAAAGATTTAAGGATGGAATATCTTATCTCATTTAGAGAAAATTCCTCTAGCATAATGTTTGTTATCTCTTTGAAGAAGTCTATGCGTAACTTTAGATTTAAGACATACGTTTACGTTCACTGCATCTTTCAGGGTATTGAATTCTTTTAGGATGTAGAGTCCCATGTTATCCCTGGATTCAATAAATCTAAGAGAGACCTTGTGAGCTTGGAACGGTGCAGAGAAGATGAGCATGGTCTCCATACCTTTTAAGATATTGAATCTTCTCCTTTTAGAAGGTCAGGTTCCATATTATTCGAGGTCTACACCCAAATTCTATTATTATTGAGTAGAAGAATGGGAAAGAAAGAGAGAGGAACAACTCATGGGAAGAGAATCATTTTCATTATCTTTTATTGTTTTTATATTTGACTCCTACTTATTAAGTCTTGAGTGTCTTTTTATCATAGAATACACACACACACACACACACACACACACACACACACACACACACACACACACACATAATGTTATGCAAGTCATGTTAAATTATGTCATGTCCTATAACTTTATGTCATGTCATATAGTTTATGTCATATCATTTCATGTAGTTGAACTTGACAGTAGCTTGTTAGCTTAAAAATTTGACAGTTCAATAGCTTGGCAAACTTTTTTTTGTTTGTAAAATACCGTATATCTTATGAGTATTCACGTACATACCATAAAATTTTTATGTATGTATATATCTAATATTTATACTATCATATTTATTTATATAATACAAAATTTTAACCTCACATTAGAAATACTATAATTATTAATTTTTAAAAAATTAAAACAATTTTATAAATATTTTTTATAACACCAAAATATTATAAAAATAAAGATAAAAATTTAACTATTGGATATGCAAATCCTTAAGAATTATGCTTTATGTTTATAAAATTTTCTATTGCTTAGTGGCATTTACATGCATACCACACAATTCTCTCATCTATTTACATATCTAACACCCACACTTTGTCTCAAAATCTCGCTCAATTCACCCAAAAAATAAGAACGGCTATTATCATTTTTTCCCACAACTTAGCAGTAACTCTGCATTTCATGAAACATCAAGCAATTATCACCCGAAAATATTATACAAGCAAAATATTACCGTTATGATACAGTAAAGGCACAATTTCTTTGTTTAAGGTGAATCCAAAAGAATAATATGTATGATTTGAAGTCGTGATGTTTCGATCTGACTCATGAGCGAATATTACGTGCAATAGACGTACATGCACACCGCAATATTGGTTTAATATTGGCGAATATTACTTACATCAATACTACCGGTCCGCACATATTTTATCTGCACGTAATATTTTTTCATGACTCACACTCAGGACTACTATGTGGCACATCGCCTGCCATCCGACGAGTGATTGTCGACGGCGGCCGGCAGCAGAGATTTCTTAGTCTTTCCCACAGAGGAGCTGTTCCCGCTCCTGCTGATGGCTATGGCGAGATCGTTTGGGAACAGGGAACGCCATACGAAAGCGTGCAGTAGTGTAGAGATGAATAGAGATGAGACGATTGCGGATGATGTGAGCGCGAGGCCGAGCGCGAGCACCTTGCTCGCTATAGTCGGAACCTCTTCCGCGTACTTTATGGCCGCCATTGAGGCTGTTGTCATGGGGAACGTATACGACCACCATGCAATTGAGAACCTGCAAAAGACCAGTAAGAGAATGAGGGCAATGAGTACTCCTGATACTTGTATCAGGAGTACCGATGCATTTTTACATCAGGATTTCAATCAGAACCAACCACGTGTACGGACATATTCCTCATGTATTAAATTAAAAGTCTGCTTATACACGTGATAGACTTTGATTAAAGTCATGATTAAAAACTATATCAGAACTTCTCCTACAATAATTTCTCAAAAGAAAGACCCTTAAAACATTTGAAATTCATATTGAGCTATCAATGGCTGCTAAAAGGGAGCTTACTTGAATCCCCAGAAGAAATTGATCCGCACGACAAGCGACAAATAGAGAAAGAGGGCGATGAAGAAGAAAGTCCTCGCCACCGCGTCAAACTGTCCATAAATGGCGTTCCAAGCAAGACTCGCCGCAGAAGGCGTGGCGATGAACATGCAATACACCGGATGCAGCTCCTTCGGCAGCGTCTGGCTCGTCGGCAACCTCTGATACAACGTCACAAACACGCACAGATAGTGTGCAATCCCCACGCCCCACAGAAACTTCCCCACCTCCCCCCACCCCACCCTCGCCGCCAACACCGCCCCGACAAAATTCCCCACCACCGATAAATGGGACGACGGATTCCCCACCTTGCAAAGTCGCCGCTTTCCGCCCGACAACCACTGCCCATATATCTTCAGCTCGAGGACGAACAGGGGAGCGAAGAGGGCGCACCAGAGCGCCGGGTGGAGCTTCGCGGTGGCAAGAGATGTAGGAGCAGAGATGGCGAGGAACATGCAGGCGATAGATGGGGCGAAGAAGAAGTTGACGCGGATGGGGTGGAAGTATTCGCGGCGGACGGCTTCGAAGTAGAAGGCGGTTTTGAGGGCGTAGGTGAGGGAGACGAGGAGGAGGATGAGGAGGGAGAGGAGCCAAATGGCGGTGCTGATGAATGGGGTGATGTGGAGGAAGGACATGGAGGGGCTGGTGGAGATGGATTGCCAGAGGATGGTTTGGCTGCCGAGGCCGAGACATATGCCGAAGGAGTTTATGGGGAAGCGGAGGAGGAATGGCCAGGTTTGGTCCTTTGGGAGGAGGATGTCTTCTGAGTCCTGTTACGGCTGCACATAAATTAGCCACCTTTTCCATATAATTACACAAGGTACACAAGGAAAGTTTATTGTATGCAAGTCCAATGAGGTTATGCCTGTACAAGTAGCAGGTTTTGAGTGGAGTCTTGATGTAAAATTGTGATAGAACTCCTGATACAATAATTTCTCGTACAACATGAGTCTCAACTCGCTCAAATTCGCCTCATTTATACTCCTGATTATAGGAATTTTATATGTAGATGTAGGGGAGGCCACGATAAGCTTGAGCTGGCTCATGATAGCTCTTCTCGCACATACATACATCTAGTAGACTTAAAATTTTACCCCTAATTATACACATAGAATTGTAGAACAACTCTTTGTTTATGAACACTTCATTATTCATGAACAACTCTTATTCGTGACTCATTAGGTAAAACAATAATATTTTTTAATGAGACGAATGTATGTTGATCCCAGACATGAGCATGGACTTGGGTGCCCTGTTTCATACTAAAAAATATTTTTTCCCTAATCTATATATATATATATATATATATATATATATATATATATATATATATATATATATATGTGCGGTCAGTCGTGACCTGTCGGTACATGTATATATATATTTGCGATCATTCTTGACCTGTCAGTAGAACGTCTATAAAGGTCATAAGTCCACTTAGTTCACGGGTTCGAATCTCCCACTGGTCACTTGCCGATAGTGAGGGTGGTCTTTGAATAGTTAAACATATGAGGGTAGTTGGGAGCTCGTATAATAGGCTCCGACCATTCTTTTATAATAGGCTCCGACATTGATCGGAGTTTGTGATATGAGCCCCTAATCAATGTCGATGACTAGTATAGGCAGATGCATTCAGATGAGCTCGAATTAGAAACTCTAAGAGACTCGAACCTGCTGCAACCAAAGAGCCACTTCTAGCAACCCCAGAATTGTAGAAATATATGTTTATATGATTGCATACCTTAACTTCATCTAGCTCCGGTCCACGAAGAGCAGCGATATACCGGCCGGCAGGTACGCTCTGATTGATGGATTCCTCCGGGCTAGCTTCGCCGGCGGCAGCGGCATCAGCATCAGCATTCTGTAGATCGAAACCGCTCTCCTTCCTTATTGGAAGCATCGATTGTTGTCGATGAAGAGTCGACTTAGTCCGAAACATACTATAGTCTCCCTTTTTCACACCTTCGGCGGCAGTGCAGCCCAGACTTTTCCCATTCCTGCAAAGAACCCTCCTGTTCTCTGCACCTCTAGGGCTAAAAGTTGCGTTTTTTCCGCCATTGCTCTCGGATTTGAGCGCGGCGAAGCCGGTCTCGAGAGAGACCTGCCGACTGAAGTTGCCGTGCGGCGGCAGCTGAATCTTGCGGACATCGCCGGACTTTTTTCTGTTGCGAGAAGCTTCGACTGCAGATACCATGGCTTGCGTTGGGTGCAGAGAGACGCAGGGTGGGGTTCATAAGAAAAGCAGGGAAGTTGTTTTGAGCTGTTGACATGCCAAAAAAGCAGAGGAGATGGAGATTGATGCACGGACGGTGGCATGGAATTGTAAATTTGAGATTTTGATTTCTGGTTTGTGGTGATTTTGGGATTGGTCGGTTGGTGAGATGGAGTTTTGGGGAAGGAGAAAGTTGAAAGTAGTGGGAGCGGGTCGATTGTCCGTGAGGAGTCACGGGATGGAAATTGAATGGAGAAGTGTAAGTGTAGCGGAGGATCGGTGCGGGGATTTCAGGCGAGATAACGACGGACCATTAAAGATTCACGGGAAGGGTGGGCGTGGTAAACTCTAAGTTTGGCTCGAACTCAGGCTCGGATTGCGAGCTCGAGCTTGGCTCTTGTAAAATGTATTAGGCTCGAGTTTGAATAGGAAGCTCGAGCTCGACTCATTTTATAAGCTCGATTGAACTTGAAAATTTTAATTTTAGTTTAAATCAAGCAATTAAAAGAGCTGTAAATTTATATTGTAATTAAGGGTGCATTTGAGGCAGCGGTTTGTTCGGTGGTGTGGTGACGCAACATATTTTTTTTCTGTTTGGCAAAACTGTGTTCTAACTGCATTCTAAAAAAACTGCAGCTAAAAGTTATGTTTTCCCACCAGGCGTAGCTACATGCTGTGGCTATCAAAAAACTATGATCTGACTTTCTCAAGTAACAAATTTTTCTATAATAGTCACAACATCTTTTTGAACACCAACTTCTTCTTCAGCAGTTTCATAGTTGTTTCTTAAAACAGCTGCAGCTGGCTCAAAAAGACCCTAATTGAAAATAAATAAAATACTTTTTTTTTCCACAATACTTTTATCATAACCTCAAAAATATTGTTCTAGCACCCAAACCATACATTTTACATTTATACCGTTCAAATCTTTTATATCACTTGAAAGATGCTACTATTTTAATTTTTTAAAAAGTGAAATATCCATTTTTCATGCAAATGTAAGATGACATATATGTAAAAAAATAAAGTATAGATTCTAAATATGTAAATACATAGGAATTGAGGGGTGTGTTTGTAAATCTACCAAAAGATCATAAATAAGACTCAAAAAAGCTTTCATCAAAATACAATAATGAGTATTCCACATATCTTTGATTCTGGTATAAAGATTAAAGACAATAAACTTTTAAAAAATTAAAAAAAAAATCTAAGCTGCTGCAGAAAAAATAAAGCATAAATAAATAAATAAAATTGGTAATCACAAAAAGCATACATTACAGAATGGCATTTACATAGATACCCACCCAATTATTATGTATTTACGTATCAAATACTTCAAGTTTCTTTTTTTGCATTTATACCACCGATTTGTCATATAACATAGAAGAAACCACCATCTTGTACTTCTAAAAGGTGAGGAGGTATGAATGTAAAAACTGAAGTCATTAAAGCTGTTGTTCTATTTAAAATGGTACATTAATGGCAGCTTAAAGCATAGGTTTAAGGTTACGTTTGGGGCAGCTTATTTGTGCAGTTGCGTTTTGAGAACGCACTTGACCTGTGTAGTTAAACTGCGTTTTGACAGCTTATGCGTTTTCAAAACGCAGAAACGGTTTTTTCACACCACACATATGTAGGTGCAATAGCAGCTTTCTGGCTGCGGTCTAGCTTTTTCAAAAAGAAAAAAAAATTGTAATAGCCACCGCACCTTGCTCATCGACATATTATTTTTAATCAACTTATCAACAGATTATTAATGAGCTGCAACTGCCCCAAACAGACCCTACAACAGCAAAGTGCCATATATATGTAAAATGAAAGTATAGGTGTGAGATATGTAAATAAATAAGAATTGTATACGACGTATGTAAATATTCATAACAAATAATGATAATATTATCCTATTATCACAAAATTAACGCCTTTTATCAAGCAAAAAAAGATCATGAAATAATGCTTGATATACCCAAAAACTGTGCATTAACAAAAAAGCATGCTATAGTTTGGTGCAAATAATGAATAATACAAAGATTTAATTGCAAAATTTCACAAGCCAAATAGACTCCCCTGAAGCAGCTTATTGCTGTTGGGGCTTCTGCCATGAATTTGGCAGAATTGCAATTACCAATGGCAGACTAAAAATGAAAGAGCAATTACAATATTAGAAAAGAGTTGGATTCCAACCTGGAACAATACCATTTGTAATGATACTGAAGAATGAAAAGCAAGAATAAGCAATCAAAGATGAAGACAGACTATCCTGAAGAAGAACCGTTGTGCAAAATCATTTTGAGAAACCATCTGATACTCCTGCTCTAAAAAGAAACAAGATAACTCAAGAAGGTGTTACTGAGAATAAATTTTGAAATACCTTGAATATCCCTATATTTCCTTTAAACATTCAAATAAATAGAATCGTTGGTGTCTTCATGAAAGAATGTTAACCATAGCCTTTTTGTAATAGGGCAAATCCAGATGTCATGGATCACAGAGAAGAATAGCAACCCACACCCAAAATTGTCCTAAAATAATATACAAGAAACAAGCCCTGATTATAAGTGACATCAAGGCTCACGTGTGCAAACCATTAAAACCTGATAGTTGCTTTGAAAGTAATAAACAAATAAAATTCAAATTGAAATAAAAGGACCTACCTCTTCCAGCAATCAACAATATGTCTTCACCTGTTAAAAACACATAATGTTTTCAAGTACCAAGCAATCGACTCCCGCTCAGAAAGTAAAGATTGCTACCAAATACATGTCCAATAGATGAGCAACTATCAAATATAGCTACTTGCATCTACAGGATCAATGAGAAACTATCTAAGAATTAAGATCATTAAAAGTTATAAAGCATGTCTTATAATTTGAGCTTGATATTATTATGCACACAAACTTCTTGTTTCATTTATACAATTTTAGGACATTTTTGGGTGTGGGATGCAAGTCTTATTTATGATCTGATTAGGAGATTAGTTGTTTTAGATTCGACTTATGTCAAGAAAGACAGAGGTAATGATCTTAATTAAAAAAAAAAGATTCATGTAACCCACCTAACTTAGTGGGATAAAGATTTGTTGTTGTTGTTGTAAAAGTTATAAAGCACTGATCAATAAGGCTCTGATAAAAATTAAAGTAAATCACTAGCATATGTCGAACAAATGGGCAACTACCAAATATATCTACCTACATTCATGGAAATTGTGGGCAATTGTTTAATCACATTAGCATCATTCACTAATTTTTTCATCATAGCCATCGTCCTATCTTCCACAATAATATTAGTCGCCATCACACATCCAATATATAGGCAAATATCAAACATAAGTACAGCTAACCCATGAGATCAATTGACACCAAAAGAAACTAAGAAATGTTGCATTCAAGGAAAACTGTCATAATTGAGAGTGTAATAAAAGTTAGAGAATACAGTCTGAGATACTATTAAAATTTATTTAGATTCTAATTTATATCATAATTAGGGGTAGATATCTTCCATCTCTCCATTAACTTCGCGAATCATCCTTTATAATTGTAAAAAAAAAAGTGGCTCTCAATTCAGAAACATGCCATCATAATCTATGCAATAGTTAGTAGAGAGATAAAAATATATATTAACTTGAAAAAGTTTCTAACTTACTAGTAATTGTATTTCAAATTGTTCATCACAATCTTCTTCCTGCCAAAAAAATAATCTTAATATATAAATATTAGCCTAAAGAATAAATAAATTGTAAAATAAATTAAGAATAAAAAATATAAAATATAATTACCTTGATTCTTCTCTTCAATCCATAATTAGATAGGAGCCAATTAGAGCCACATATGAGAGCTTCAATTGTTTCAACAACCAACTTAGAATGATATATATCGAAACCTCTTTCCCTTGCACTAAATGTGGGCTCGGAGGCAATTGTGCTAATTGGAATAGGTAGTATGTCTACTGTCATTCTAAATAATATGCAATAGTTTGACCGATTACTCTTCCACCAAGCAATGACATCAAAACTTTATCCTTGTAGACATATTTTTAGGCCATCTTTGAGATAGTTATCTAAATCTGATTTCATTGGTCTTCCACATGATTTCTTTGTTACATAAGTTGTGAATGCATGCCAACCACTATACTTCTTGGTGGAAGTATCATGAGTAACAATTTTACTACTGCTTGCTCGATTTGTTAAATCAGTGCATGAAACATATTCCTCGTATAAATCAAATAAGAAGGCACATGTATGAAATATTTTAATTGCTCTCATCCCCTCCATAGACCATTGGATAAGCAAATTCAATAACAACAAATTTCTTTCTAGGGCTCATAACAACACCGAAAGCCATCAAAAGATTACACCCACTCCAGTAATTTATCAACCTTCTCCTTCACTTTCTTAGTCATATTCATAATAAAATGATCAAAAGATTCTGAGCTTCATTTAACACTTTTTTTATTGTACAAATTTGAGAGATAAATAAATTAGATGTTGGACATTCCGTGCCATAAATGATTTTAATAGCCTCATTAAAAAACCTCAAAAATATCACAAACCTTTTATATATTACCCCATTATTCTTCTGTAGGATAATTGAGCTATGTAATCTCTCTTTCACTGTATCCCATTATTCTTCTGTAGGATAATTGAGATATGTAATCTCTCATTCACTGTATGAAAAAATGCTCTCTTAGTTGAGTGACAACAATTAACATGTTATATGTAGAATTTGAGTATGTCAGACAATAAGTTTCCTAGTGGGCAACTGTAACTACTGAATAACATTTGCAAATTTCATCTATCTTGCTTCAAAATCATATATAAAACTAAAAATTTCACGAATTTTCTCAATCACATATTCTATACTCTTAATTTCATCATTCACCATTATGTTTAATATATCTGCATAACAATGCACAAAAAATAATTTTTCTTCAAAAAATAACTTCTTTATAACTTGTAAGCTATCCTTTAATAACTTTATAGCATGATCATTTTTTGAAGCCTTATCAACTTATATTATGAACACTTTATTTTAGAGGCCCCACATAGTAACTGATTTATAAAAGGTATCAATAATTTCAGAACTTATATGTGGAGGGGGAAGATGTAAAGATCTAAGCACGAACTTTTATAATCTCCAACTTGAGTCAACATAATATATAGTGACTATCATATATGATATTATCTAATTTTTTGATTTCCACAAATTAGAAGTAAAGCTTACCCTGTTAACATTTTTTTAATGAATTCTTCAATTTTTTTCTCTTTCTCATATACTACCATGACATCAATGCAAGCAGTTGTTCTTGAATATTTCAAAAAAAATATTGACATAGATTTCAAAATTAGATCAAATCCAAATTCTTCAACAATTGAAAAGGGTTTCTCATTAAGCAATATGTAACGTGCAATTATTTCATGTACTTTTGAATGGTCATAATTAAAAGTTGTTAAATTTAGAGCCACTTGAGTTGTTTCTAGTTAATTCTCACTATCATTGGGTTGAAATTGATTTGGTATGCATGTAAAACTCCTAACTTGAAATAAATCTCCTCTCTCGTTCTGGACTTCAGTATCCCCTTTCCCTATCCTCTCTCGTGTACATCGTTTTGATTTCTCATTTATTGGATATTGATTTCTCTATTTGGCAATTTTTTTGATGTCTCTGTTGGTTTTTTATTATGGTGATGGAGGAAGTGGTGTTAGGCTGTTTTTGTGAATTTGTGAATAGTTGGTTTTATTATGCTTTGGTGTTGGGTTTATTCTGTTATGCTGATAGGTTTCTGTTGTGATAATTGTTTTGTTTGTTGTGAATTTGAGAAGAGAAGTTTGGTTACATTTAAAAAGTATGGTAAAAAGAATTTTTTTCACACAGAAATTTCACCGAGTGTAGCATTACATCATTGAGCATCATATAGTTTCTTTGAATGAACATTAGACATTGATAGCCCTTCGGTTTACATTAAAAAATTTATAAGAAATGCCTCAAAAGTAAATTTTTTTATTGATCATCATGCTCATGCAAACCCAATTTCAATGATTATGGTAAAAGAAAATTCATTTCACAGACAAAAACTTCATGGAGTGAAGCATTACATCACAGAGCATTAAGAAATTTCTTTGAGAGAATATTTTGCATTGACAGCCCTTGGGTTTACTTTGAAAATTTTTATAAGAAATGTCTAACAAGTGCTTTTTTATTGGTCATCATTGTCATGATCATTATCATCACTGTTAGGAGAGAAATGCATGGATTGCTTAATCATGCTCATACAAACCCAATTTAAAATATTATGGTAAACATAAATTTTTTTTTCACACACAAAAACTTCATGGAGTGAAGCATTACATCACAGAGCATCACAAAATTTTTTTGAGAGAATATTATGCATCAATATCACTTGGATTTACTTTGAAAAATTCTATAAGAAATGCCTCAAAATTATATTTATATTGATCATCACTTCCATTATCATTACCATTATTGCTAGGAGAAAAATACATGGATTGTTTCATCATGCTCATGCGATCCAATTTCAAAGATTATTGTAAAAATAAATTATTTTCACACACATAAACTTCATGGAGTGAAGCATTACATCACAGAACATCACAAAATTTCTTTGAGAGAATATTATGCATTGATAGCCCTTGGGTTTACTTAGAAAAACTTTATAAGAATGCCTCATAAGTACATTTTTATTGCTCATCATTGTCAAGATCATTATCATCACTATTAGTAGATAAATATATAGATTGCTTTATTATGCTCATGTAAACTCAATTTGAATGATTGTTCTAAAAGGAAATTCTTTTTACAACATAAATTTCGTAGAGTGAAGCATTACATCACGAAGCACCAAGAATTTCTTTGAGAGAATATCATGCATTATCAACACTTGGTTTTACCTTGAAAATTTCTATAAGAAACAACTCAAAAGTATATTTTTATTGATCATCATTGTTATGATCATTATCATCACTTCTAAGAGACAAATGCATGGATTGCTTCATCATGCTCATGCAAACCCAATTTCAAAGATTATGGTAAATAAAAATTCTTTTCACACATAAACTTCATGAAGTTAAGCATTACATCACATAACTTCACAAAATTTCTATGAGAGAATATTATTGCATTAATAACCCTTAGGTTTATTTTGAAAATTTCTATAAGAAATGCCTTAAAACTACATTTTTATTGATCATCATTGTCATGATCATTATCTTCATTGCTAGGAGACAAATGCATGGATTGCTTCATCATGCTTATACAAACTCAATTTCAAAGATTATGGTATAACAAATTCATTTCACATAGAAACATCTTGGAGTGAAACATTACATCATAGAGCATCAAAATTTTCTTTGATAGAATATTATGCATAGATAGCCCTTGAATTTACTTTGAAAAATTCTATAAGAAATGCCTCAAAAGTACATTTTGATTATCATCATTGTTATGATCATTATCATCACTGCTAGTAGATAAATACATGTATTACTTCATCATGCTCATGCAAACCCAATTTCAAAGATTGTGGTAAAAAGAATTTTTTTTTCACACACATAAACTTCATGAAGTGAAACATTACATCACGGAGCATCACAGAATTCTTTTGAGAGAATATTATGTATTGATAGCGATTGAGTTAATTTGAAAAGTTCTATAAGAAATGCCTTAAATGTACATTTCTATTCATCATCATTACCATAATCATTATCATTATTACTATAAGACAAATACATTTATTGCTTCATCATGCTTATGCAAACCTAATTTGGGGTGATTAGGGTGGCGGTCTTTGATTGTGGCTTGGGGTGGTGGTTTTTGGCTATGGTTGGGGTGATGATTTTGTGGTTGTGGCTTGAGGTGGTAGTTTTTAGCTATAGCTTGAGGGTGGTGGTTTTTGGCTGTGGTTGGGGTGGTTTATTGTTTTCACGTGCATATTTTGTTGTATTTTTATTTATTTAAGTTTATTTTTTTATCATAGTAATACAATAGCTAAAACCAAAGATGCTGGTACGCCGGCATTGTGGGTAGAGAAACCAAAATAATATTTTGTGACCTTTGTCTAAAGGCGATTGATCTAGGAAATAATCCTACTACCTATTTCAACAAGGAAGGGTGGCAAAATATTATCAAAAATTTCAATAAAAGTAATGGTAGAGAGTTTGACATGATGCAATTGAAGAACAACTAGGATCAACTCAAGAAGGATCGAAAAATTTGGATGTAATTGAAACGGAGATCAACGGGTTTGGGGTGGGATACAAAGAAGCAAACCATTAATGCTCCCGAGGACTGGTGGGGAAAAAAACTTGCGGTAAACATTTTTAACATGTCCCCTAATTTGGTCAATTTCATTTTTGTTTTTAAATTGAAGTGCATGTTATGAATTTGTACGTGGTGTTTGCTGTAAACAAATTTAAAATTTGTGAAGTTGAGCATTGGTTGGAGGAAAAGTTAGATCAAATGTTTGGGGGTGTCGTTGCTATGGGCAACTATGCATGTGCCCCTAGTGACACATGGTTTGGTGGCACTCCCGAGAATAAGAGAGCCCAGCAATCAAGTGATTCAACTAAAGTATCTAGCCTGGAGCACTATGAACTTGACTCCACCTCCCGTTCTAATCCTCCACGGGTTTAGAATAGAAAGAAAGTTGAGGCTACTTTCCTTAGAAGCCAGATGTCACAGCGGATGTCTTCTTGCAGTGCTGAACCCCACACTTCTCAAGCAAATTTTGTCGAGCAGGTCCTGGAAATTCTAAATGCAATCAAGGAAATTTTTTAGGATGAACCATGTACTTGTTTGTGACATATCTACGACATTTTTATGATTGCATGAACTTTTGAGAGACTTCTCTTGGAACAATTATATTTGTATATTTTTTCATTATGATTTTGATATTTCAACTACTTGGAACTTCGAATATTCTGCATTTTTTTTATTTGTAACATTTTGTGGTTGTAGCTAATTCATTGATGCTTTTGTGTTCGACAACATGATACTGATCTACATGGATGCAACTAAAAGAAGTAGAAGGAGAATTGCAATTCTCGTATGCTTGATCTATGAATATTACAACTCGTACATTGATTGGTCTTCATGCTTGACATCCTCATATGTTGGGGGCAAATGGGTTAGGGAGTTGCTTATGGTCACCCAACGAGATGTAGCAATATGTTCCAGATAAGACAGGCATTATTCATAGATCTGTTGGAGGAACTAAGTGGATCTCATGAACTTTATGGCTCTTACTGGAAGACTTTCGAGAGGTGTTGGCGATAACCCTATAAATATCACTCCATAACGAATCAATGCGAGAGGCAATTGAGCGATTTTCAACACTCATCTGAAATAATTGGCATGTACTTTTCGGTGAAGTGAAGGAGCTTGTAAGCTTTTCTTCACAAGTCATAAACCTACTGATCTTACGTTCGAACGAACCCCTCCTAAGATTTCACATGATACACGATACATGCCGTTTTTTAAGGTAACGTCTCAAATTCATTAAAATCAAATTTAAAAAAAAAATACCGTTATTATGAACTTAATGTTATTTTACGAGGATTTCATTGGAGCAATTTATGGAACACACATTGACTCACGTGCTATAAATAATGAGAAAATTGCATTAATCGGCCGTTGTGGGAGCCCAACGTAAAATGTCATAGATGTTTGAGACTTCAATATGTGTTTCATTTTTATTATGTTGGGTTGGGAGCTGTGAGTAGAATATTACTTCTTGAACTTGATCCTCTTTTCTATTTCCTTCTTTCATGTATTTTCTTTTATGTGACTTTAACCGGATATATATATATATATATAAACATAGTACGTTATACCTTTATCACGTGCCGGCATCAGAGCCGTCCATTGTCCAGGCAGCAACCAACTCGTCCTCAAATCACTCATAACGTCGCCCCAACTGAGCCGTCCGTTTTCACGATAAGTAGAGAGCTCGTGGCCGCCACACTCTCAGAAGCAAAATCAATACCAAGCAGCATCAACCCTAGAGAAACAAGATGGCATGCTCCTCCGCCATGATCAGCACTATCGGAGCTCGCTTTTCTTACACTCCGTCAACGGGAACGCTAAAGCAGAGAAACGTAGCGCTCTCATTTGTGTCAGCACCTCACCGGCGGCCTCGTGCCGGGCTGCTGGTTAAAGCGGAGGTCGCCATCAACCAGGAGATCCGCAAGAACGAGGATAAGGTCGTCGATTCCGTCGTCGTCTCCGAGCTCTCGAAGCCACTCACCGCTTACTGCCGGTATATGCTCCAAATAAGTTTTTTTTTTTTCGTGTTTTTATTCTTCAATTCTCTTTTCCGCTTCTGTTCCTCTGCAACTTATTCACCACTGATCACCGCTTGATACCTAAATAGGTGCTGGAAATCGGGGACGTTTCCTTTATGCGACGGCAGCCATGTTAAGCATAACAAAGCCACTGGTGACAACGTTGGCCCGTTGCTTGTAAAGAAGTGAGAAATTCGCTGGTTAGGCTTCGTTAGTGAGTAGTGGTTTGTTTCATCCTTTTCTCAAATCTTGTTATTCTGTAAATTTTAACTGGTTGGGAGTTCAGCTCTCCCCTGAAATAAGTGTGCTTTATCCGCTAAATGGAATTGAGCGTTGGTTCTATAAATTGAACGAGTTCTCATCAAGTTTTTATGGCTTTATCATATCTTTTACTTCATCTCTTGTGGATCGAGAGTAGTGGATGCCAATCTTTGTTTCAAAAACATGAAGTCATAATTCATTCTCTTTGGTCCAAATTGTATTTCTTTTCTTGTATTCTTGGCTGTATTTCCGTGCTATTCCTTGCCATTAAGTTTAGAATGTTGGCATTCAACTTTTTAAAAGACAAAAAGAAAAAGATATAGAGCTACAATATCTCCTTCTGACAGCATAATTGATTATGCGATTGGATTCCTTAGCTCCCTAATTAGCTAGCCATGATCACATAAATTTTCTTTATGAAATATATGCAATTTTCTTTACATATCTAAATTTTTAGATTCATAACCTTTTATAACCTCTGATAGTTCTATGCTAGGATGGAAGAGATGTTGATTAAATTGATACAATAGTTTAAATTCTGATAAATTTAAAAGCTGCTTGATAGGTTTTCTCTGAATACGAGGAATAAAATGCTAAGCCGTTTCCTGAACTTTAGAGCACCAATCTTAACTCTTAAGCAGAATCTCTTAGGAAAATAAAGGATCTTGGAGTGATGTCACTTCTCTATCTCCAGATAGGATTGATTCAGGCTAAGGGCTGTTTGGTTGGCTAAAAAGAGTAGTGTACTGCATTCAGGAGGCAAGGGATTCCAACTTTTGGCTGTTTTGGTTGGCTGAAAAAAGAAATCATTTTAAGATTACTGTGATTTGTAGAGTGTATTTGAAATTCATCACATTTGTGCGATTTTTAAATATATTGGAAATGGTCGCGACCACCACAATCATTGCAGCCACCTTGACCACCCACTATATTGCCATCGTCACCGCCGCCACCCGCCGATTTCACAACCCCTGGCCATCGTTCATTGTTGCCTCCAATTGCGAACGTCCTCATCCCAATTGCAGTATCTAACGCTGCCTCCCACTGCTCGACACCCGCCCGCTACAGCAGCTGCTACATCCGCCCACCATCGGCCTCCATTGTCTGCTATAAGTAGCATGTCGCTGCTGCTGCGATGCCACCTCCATCAGAGCCACTAATGAGGATATTTTAGATGAAATTCGTTTTTCCTCAATCCTCAAGAAAATATAAACTTTTGCATTTATTTTACATTAAACCAAACAATTCCAAATGCAATATATTCTTTTTATATTTAGAGGTTTGATGGAGAAGTATAGAGATAATAAGGAGGATCTAAATTTGATTTTATTGATTTAGAAAAAGCTCATGATAAGGTTCAAAGAGATGTCATTTGGAGAGTCCTTGAGAAACAAGGTGTTGATATGACTTATATTCAAGTCATCAAATATATGTATGCTAGAGCTGTTACTTGTGTTCAAACTGAAGGAGGATTGACCAAATATTTTTCTATTTTTGTTGGCTATTTTTGTTGGTTTACATCAAGGATCGACTTTAAGCCCATATCTTTTTGGTTTAGTTATGGATGGTCCTATTGGTCATGTACAAGAGGATGTACCTTGGTGTATGCTTTTTGCTGATGATATGCTTCTCGTGGATAAGACGAGAGAAAAAGCTAGGAAAAACTTGAATTATGGAGGTCTACATTGGATTCTACAGGCCTTCGTTTGAGTAGAACTAAAACTGAATACATGAAATGTAATTTTAGTAATAATAGCTCTAGTGATAGAAGTGCAACGCTGGGTGATCAAATTATTAAAAGGTGTGAACGATTTCGATATCTCGGGTCTATTGTTCAAAGCGATGGTGATATAGATGGGGATATTAATTATAGAATTCAAGTTAGTTGGTTGAAGTGGAGGAATGCTTCGGGCCTATTGTGTGATAGAAAAGTACCACTTAGATTGAAAGGAAAATTTTATAAGATGGCGGTGAGACTTGCAATGCTCTATGGTGTTGAATGTTGGCCTTTAAAAGTGAAGCATATTACTAAGTTAAGTGTTGTCGAGATGAGAATGATTAGGTGGATGAGTGGCTTTACACTTAGTGACAAAATGTGAAATGAATATATCCGTGATAGGGTTGGTGTAGCTCCAGTGACGGACAAAATTAGAGAGAATCGCCTTAGATGGTTTGGTCACGTTAAACGTCAATCATCTGATGATCTGATTAGGAGTGTAGATGTTTTAGATTCGACTTATGTTAAGAAAGACAGAGGTAGACCTAGGAAGACTTGGGCTTATTGTATAAAAAAGATCTTAATTTATTAGAATTAAATGAAAATACGACACTAAATAGGACGCAAATGAGAAAAATGATTCATGTAGCCGACCCCACTTAGTGGGATTAAGGCTTTGTTGTTGTTGTTGTTGTTGTATTCTTTTTATATTTCATTCCTTTTTCAGCAAATCAAACGTAATCTTAAGTTGGAATTAATGGGTAATGAACGAAAGTAAAATTTGATCTTTCTCAAAGAATCCAATCAAATGTTCAATAAGGATTTTAACTGCTGATTGTGCTTTTGCCAATTTAGAACTCATTCGCAAATTCAAAATAAAAAAGAAAAAAGAACTCATTCGCAGTTATGACAATTTTAGCCCAATATTTTCTGATAAAACCATAACAGAGCTAAGGTGAACTGATATACAATTGGATATGGTGGCAGAGCTATAATTTTTGGAAGTAATGTTGCTTTTTTTAAAATGTGAATATATATATATATATTTGAATTGCAAAGCGATACACTAAAACTAAGTATCCTGAAAAGAAATGGCCTAACCAAGGTTTAAAATTATACAATTGCGTATTTAAATTATTTTTAATCAGTGATGCAATGCTAAACTTTAGGCATTTGTGTTGTAAGTCTCAGAATAAGTACGCACTAAGTAAGATTTGTTGTACTACGTTTAAAGTATATAGTAAGAAATAATATATTAGAACTTTTTAATATATAAAAAGTAATATATTAACATCTTTACATTCAAATATCTAATCATAAATAATAAGAGTTGTTTGAACATAGTAAGACATATAAACATAATAATCCAGATATGGTTGATACAGTTGATCTCTTTCTCACGCTCATACTATACTACATTCAAAATGAGAACATAACAAACCACTGATTAGAATTTTTAAATTTAAAGGTTATCATTTCTCTCATAATTCAATGGGTTTTCATTAGATATAACAATTTATTTTTTTCCCCATGCATCCTTAGCTGTGTCAATTTTTTCTTAATTTCACCTCCCACTCTTCTATCTCAATCATCTTCATCTTATTTAATTAATAATAATTAATAAAAATATTAATTAAATTTTAAAACAATAAGCATGTTGATAGTTATAAATTTAGTTACATTATCATATGTGTATTATTTGAGTAAGAAGTATTTTATTTTATGATTATTTAACTTATATTGATTTTAAAAAATATTGGATCCAATTGGACATGCCTTTTCAGAATAAAACGAGACATGCATCATATTATGTGAGGCATAAGTTTAATTGTAGTATCTAGTGAGGCGTTAACCTCTTTATGAATTTTCCAAGTGTTAAGATGAACCTCATATTTTGAATTTTAAACAATGGGTTTAACTATGTTTAGAAAAGGTCTTCACCAAAGATAAGATAGTGGAGGGCATAAAGGGAGCTAGTCCCAATGGGTATTGGTAGAATTGTTGGGCCAATAATTATGTGAGAAGCTTGAAATTTGCTTGATCCAGACTAAATTGATTATACTTATTCCTTATTCTTTTGGTTGCTTAGGAATTGATTGGACCATTGGGATTGAATCTAATCAGCCCAACCAGCTCCCTAACGTAGTTTGTTTAGTGCAATTAGGTTCCCTTAAAGTGCAAGCTAAAATGTTTTTTTTATTTTAGCTTTCCTTTTGTTTCCCTCCTCAAATTGTTCCTAATCAGCCTTCAGAGTGCATTCCACGCCCAAGCATTTTGTCAACTCCTATTGAGCTGTTGAAAGGCGGGGATAGACAAGGGAGGTTGATTTGAACTTCATGGTCATCATACTAATTTAGTTCTGCCCACGCTACTCAATTTAAAGATTTTTGAAAGTTCCATATAGAGTTATCTACCCTTCACATTCTTCCTCTTACCTTTTGGCAAAGAATTATAGTACTATCATATAGAATATCTGAACGTGTTAAAAAAATGCCATCTGATGGCTTTATGTAAAGATACCATATTATTTCTTGTGTTGATGTGTTCAACTAGATAAGATGCTCCTTTGTAGGTTTGAAGAGTCTAAAACTTCTTTGATGTGCAAGGCTCCTAAGATTTATGGAGTGAAGGGAGAATAGAGAGTAGTTGTAGAAGAGATATCATTAGTAGAAAGCTAGAAGATGACAAAGATACTACGATGTCGTTAATCATAATTCCTTTTCCCTACATTGTAAAGCCATTGATGGAGGTTAATATTGGAAAGCAAATCCAATAAGCCATGCATGTGAGGCAAAAAATTTGACCTTCTATGGCCTCAAAGTGATTCCCAAATTGAACATGACTGACAAAGTCACCAGATCTAGCCATCTAGGAGGTTCTTCGAATTAAATTTGAATGCATGTTGGGATATAAAGATTAATGGGAAGGTTGCTTGGAATCAGAATTTTATCCACCATAATTATCCGTTCATAATGATGCGGTGTAAAATCTGTTACTGGCAATGTTAAGTATTAACAATGAAAATTTAAGAGTCACTTGGGGTAGTAAATCTTTAGTTTCATTGAGCTTAAAGAGAAAGATGAGAGAAAGTCAATATAATGAAGGCTATATAATTAGAACATGTAGAGAGTGAAATTAAGTGTGGGAAAATGATAAATAAAGTAACAAAATATAAATGCTGCAAATATAAAGTGGCTGTGTCATATTGACTTATATCTGATATGGCGAAGCAACAATAAATACTTTATTATGATTGCTGGAATGTTACAAAAAAGAAGAAAATTTTGAGCTCAAGTGTCAGAAAATCAAATAGTGCCCCATAAGTTGTCTAAGAAAGTGGCATAAAATAATCCTTTTCATAGCTTACAAGTGTGATTTTATTGGTGTTGAGCCTTGTCCGTATTATTCTTCATATTCGAATTCGAAGCTGTGACTTTAAGCTGCAAACCCAAATTATTATGCTGCATTATCTGGCCTAAGAGGCTAGTGATGAGTGTCCTATCAACAAATTTTTTTCTTGGTCAATAAACTCATAAATTATGACAATTTGTATTAAATGATATTTTGAATGCATTGTTGGACTCTTTGGATCATACACATTTTGTGATGAAATTTATTTAGCAAATATGAAGACTCCAAGCCTAGGTAAATGACTCTAAAACGGAGACAGATTTATCGAGATTGAGATGTCATGAACATCCAGTAATCGAGTTTTTGAAGGTATAACATTTTGTAGGCTAGTATAGATTTCATGCAACATTTAGGGTTGAGAGGTAAACATTTAATCAAAAAAGCTCCCAATTTTAACTGTAATAAGTGTATGTGATGATTTTAGAATGTTATCTATTCACAATTTAGCTTTGTTTGATATGGTTCTTCCATTTGCAAATGGTTATGCACATCTATAAAAGACTTCGAGAGACGACGACTTCTATTTAGAAGCAATTTCACCAAAGAAAACAACCACGAGTGATTTCGAAACTAGGGCTTCCAAAGAGATAGTAAGCATAGCAAACACAGCATGTTGAGGAAACCACAATCACCATGATGATTGTCGCCCATCCACACGGGGGTGGTGGCTTTTGTTTCTATTGATGTTATTGGTGAAGAAACGAGGAAATAATTTGTTGAGAAAGAGAGAAATTTCATCCTCTCCACTAGTTGGATTAGAGTGAGATGGGCCAAAGGAGAAAAATAAAGAACTTCTGAACTATGCCGATAGTTTGGTGAGGAAGAAGATGATTGCTTCCATGTTGACATGGCCTTTTGAGTCTTACTCCTTAATAGATAATGAAGCTAACATTGTCATCCTGCCATCTGACATGTATTTAAAGTTAGTTATCAAGTCCCTTTGTACCATGTGAGCACCACCTTATGTGCCAGTCTATAGTCTATGGATCCAAAGCCTTCTCATGCATAAGTTTTTTAATGCTGTTATATCAACACAGTCCAGTCTAGTCTACGGATCCATTTTTCTCTCATTTTGTATAAGCAAGCAAAAATTGAAGAGGATTTGTACAAGGGGCATTTAAATGCATACCTCACAATTCTTATATGTTTATATATCTAAAACCTAATTTTTCATATTTACATACATAACATTTTAAATATTTGACATCACCTGATAACACAACAGAGAAAACTGCTACTCCTAACTTCTTAAAAGTAAAATACACCTTTTCATGCTTAGGTTTTTAATACTGTTATAAATGTAAATAGCAAACTATGCCTCAGCAGATGTAGGATTTTTTTTAAAAAAAAATCTTTAAAGGGTGATCAATGTGATCAAAGGTGATCATATGCTCTTCAACATGAAATACTGTGAGGGTATGGGAAATGGAATCCTCTTACCAAACTAAATAGTAATAATCTTTTGAATAGTTGTCTTACAATCAAATGAGAGTACTATCAGATTCTACAAAAGAAATTACATTCATGTAAATATACACAAGCATCAATTACTTTTAATAGATGCAACAAATGTAGGATTAATAGATATAAATGCCATTAGTTTACTAATCAAAGCGAGGAAAATATGACTAAAGGTAATTTTATTGAACTTACCTAACAATTGAAGAGATAACACTAAGATATAAAAGATAAGGCGTCCTCAGCCGAATAGCCATATTATGTTTTGCTCTTTTATTTTCTTTATCATATTACATTCTATAATTTTCCTTCTAAGATAGCCTCCTTTTAAAATTTATCGCTTCATCTTCACTCAAGGACCAAAGATAGGATGAAGATGGATGGAGAGCGAGAGAAGAAAAAATTTGTTTGAACAAATAAATAATCGGTGTACTAAAAAATATTCTCAACTAAAAGTACTCTTCTTTGATTATGAAATCTCATCGTTGGTCATATTAAAGAAATAATAGTCATTCCAATAGGGGATATCTCATACTCTAGAGCTAAATTAAGCCATTGGGAAGAGGGTGAATCGCCTTTTTCTAATGGGTTTGACGCCTTTAAGCCATTGGGTAGAAATGATTCTTTATCTCAGGTTTATTTTGATATTAATGATGATAATATTCTTGATGAGATCTTCATGGTTGAGGCGCAATGATCCTCTCACAATGAAAAACACTAGAAGTCTAGCTTTCATGATACTATACATGAGGACGGTGAACCGTCTAACCCAACTTAAAAGGCGATCACCAAAATGAGAAGAATGTGGAGGAGATATTTACTGTTGTGGCTATTTGTGTGTTTGGAGTACATCTATTGAGAGATGAAATGTGCGAGCTATGCACAAAATTTTAAAATTTATCACTTGAATTTGAATACAGCATTAGAAATAGTATATCACATCGAGAGATCAAAATACTATTATATGTTGGATCCAATCACAAAGTAATTTTTTCTGCGTATGAGAAGCTTTTCCCTCCCCTAAAAAGATATGATAAAATTTATATTAATACGGGGTCTGGTATCTATAAAGAGACAATTCTATTTAGTTAATTATATTCTATAAGGAGTTAATCTCCTATAAAAACTCTCGATTAAAATAGTGACTAAAATTTTTACAGATCTCAAAGATTAAGTTCAAAGATGTTATTTAGAATTTGAAAAGGAATTGACTCAAACTTGAATAGTTTTTGATAAAAGCTAACAGATGAGGAGTATGTAACTCTAAATATTGAGAGGCCCACTCGTGCCCCAATCTATCATTGGGTTGGACTTTATAATTTAAAATTTGAAATTGAGATTTTTTGTTTGATTCACTATATTTTTATTGGGAAAGTCATGACTTAAATTTCAATGAAATTAGCAGTGAAAAAGTCTTTGAGAGAATATGTCATATGGTAAAGCTAGAAAGATTGCCTCAAACCTTAAACAAGGCAAGGGTAGGAAGCTTGAACCTAGTCTAACAAGGGATATTTATGAATTTCACTCCCATTGAGGAATGAAACTCCATTTGACTCTTCTAATCTTATAACATGTTTGAAAAGGCTGTTAGTTAACGTCTTCTATACTTTAAAATAAAGATGTTGGTCACATACACGTTAAGATTGATAGGTTGCTATAATTTTAAAAATTAATTCGGGACCTACAATTCGGTCATAAATATCTAGTTGCCCGAGTATAAATGCACCTAAGGTAACTTTAATATTTTAAATATTTTTATGCTTTGATTTATGAAATTTATGCTTGAAAATTATGATAGGTATGCAAAGTATGCATGCATGCATGCATGGAAAGTTAAAATTCATATTTTTTTATCCAAAGAGCCTAACGAGAAATCTGTGTTAAATCTTAGGCTTATAATCTACAAAAGAAGCCTGTAAAAATGTCATCTTTATGCACAAGGAAAGTAAACGCATAATAAACACAAGTAGAAAAACACAACAAAATAAACATAAAATAGGTCGGTATTGTCGGGCTTTGCTATATGTTCCGAAAGAAAAAGAGAAGGGCAGCTATGCTTTTGCCCATTTACAGTCCAGAGTAATCTTAGAATCTTTTAGGCCTCACAAGGCACGATTCATCCTCTTACTAATCATGTGGGACCTAGCTTATTTCTACGAAATACACCTAAAAATAAAAATCCCGTAAAATAAATCTTTGTAGAAAAAGCAAGCTAGCGCAATCAACATGTACATCGCACGCAATATATGACTTAGCACCCTAAGGTACCAAGTCCTTTGTCCTACTATGTTGTTCTTATATAAATCCATAAGAAAAGTGAGCAAGCATCTATAGAAATTTATTGGTTTGATTTAATTTAATTCATGCCTCCTCTTTTCATATTTAGTACGATCACCTACATAAAAATAATATTAGGCTAGAAATAATGCATTAACATCTTGTCTACGTAAACAACAACGATCCTAATATCCATCTACAACGGTAAAGAGCACAATCATGAGAGCAAACCAATCCACATCACAATCACGATCTCCATCACACTAAGCAAGGTCTAAGTTGGTGGACTAACGAAGTGTCAAAATACGTGTGGCTAGTGTGATGGGTCTAGACTAGCCATTATGTTTGTTCGAGAGTTATGTATTTAAGTTTTACCATTATATGGTTTGAGTCGAAGTTATTTTTATTTTATCTTCAAGTTCTTATGCTTTTTATCTGATTTGAATTTAGGTTTTGTTTTATATTATAAAGTGTGTCGTGAATGGTGGGACCCACCTCAATAAGAAGTCCCACCACTCATAACTCCCCACTCTAAGAAACAAAAGGGTTATTAATTGATTGAATTCTTTATTTAGACTTTTAATTTAGAGTTTGATTTGACCTACATTTAAGACTAACTTGGCTTTAAATGAACTTAGATTGATTATTGGATTGATTTTCCTTTGAATTTAGATTTTATTTTTTATTTTTATCTTTGAATTTAGATTTAGCTTGACATGAGCTAACCTGATTTTGACCTTGACTTCAACCAGTATTTGACCAAGTTTGACCTTGGTTTGATCAAGGTCAACTTAAATGAATCCAAGTCAACCAACCTACAAACCTCTTTAAATTCACTTCCTACTCAAATGAATTGCTATATGTAAGATGAATAAGGAGGTTCAAGGTTAAGCAAGTTGATTATAGTTTAAAAATTGGTTTGAAATTATTTTTGGAGTCAACGTAGACTAGAAAATTAATTTTAGACCATTTGGGAATTGTTTAAATTATTTTATAAATTAATTATTTTATAAATTAATTATTTTTAACTGATTTTTGGAAATTTAAAATTCAAACAAAAAAAAATAATTATTAAAATATTTTTATTTTAATTTTATAGGTTTTTTTTTCTTTTTTTTTTTTTTTTGATCTAAGATTAAAATTTCATATTTTTGGTGCATTGGATTAATTCATATTGATTTTAGAAGTTTGAATGCTTTAGGTTTAATATTTAATTAATAATTTTTTGAATATTTAATAATTGAATTAGTTATCTCGAGCAATATCAATTTATATTTCATATAAAATGAATTTCTAATGTTTAATTAATTAATTTAATTTAATTAATCCAAGAAATTAATTAGTTAATTAAAAATATTTTCATTTTAGGCTTAATGGATTCTTGACGTTATGACGGTTGATTTATTAACGTTGGATGGATTTTAGCTACGTTTCACATAGTTTTCAATTTAATTAATTAATTAACTAATCTAGTTTAATTTAATTAGTGAATTAGCTAACTTAATTACTAAATTAATCACTCTAAGCCTTACTTAAGACGACAAGGCCTTAAGACCCATTGATTAGAGTCTAGAGAGGCTTAATTAAGATTAGAGCTTATTTATTTTAAGTTTTAGTCACCTAATTCACTCCCAAGTGGGTTTTATTGGCTAAACTCACTCCATGAAGGCCTCATGTCTAGGGGTGCAAATGAGCTGAACACGAGCGAGCTAGGCTCAGCTAGTGTTCGGCTCGTTTATATTTCGAGCTCAAAAGTGTATTCGTGTTCGGCTCGTTTGCTTAGCGAGCCGAACACGAGCAGAGCACGAGTCGTTCACGAACAAAGAGTTGTTTTGACAACCCTAATCACGTACCCATAAGTTGTTAAGGATTGGGGTAAGATTTAAAAATTATTGTTGATATTAAAACATCGTTTGAATCTATTTTAATAATATTTTCTATTTTCTTAAGTAATAATTTTAATTCACTATAAATCATTATAACCTTGTAGTCAATTAATTTTTGTTAAATACTACTTATTAGAAATCAATATATATATATATATATATATTGATGAGTAATATTTCGATCAAAAATGTCTTTGTTTGTGTTCGGCTCGTTAACTTAGAGAATGAACTGAACACGAGCTTCTTAATGAGCCGAACACGAGCTGCTCGCGAACAACGTGCCGTTTTGACAGCGATATTCATGTCAACAAATATAGCTTACAACAGCATTATGCATCATGTATTCTAGAACTAAATATTATTATTAAAACTCTGATTCTGTGAAAAATGGTATGTATGTAAATAAAGTGGTACGTATGTAAAAATTGAGGTGTTGATGTTAGGTACATAAATACATAAGAATTGAGTGGTATGTATGTAAATCCTCCTATAATCTATTCATTTAGACTTAATGATAATATGTCCAAATGCATATATAAATAGATAGATAAAAGGATAGACTTGTCGTAAGCTTAATGCTGACAAAAGATGGAAATTTAGAACAACTTGCCCGAAGATTCATGCTTCGCCGGTCGTCTAATAAGCTGACGTCGACTTGCCCGTCTATTTATGGTTCGCCGGCCGGCCATTTTATACCTCCGGCCGACTGGACATATATATATATATAGATATTATGTGTAGCATTGGCAATGCCGAACAGGGTTAATTGATTAACTCAGCTTGTCTTTAGAGCAATCTTTTGGTTTTATTTATGTTTGTTTAGTTGGTGTTGTGAGATGAACAAATAAGAAAGCGCCAGAGAATAATATGAGCTTAAACAATTGATGTGGAATAAAAACAATAATTAAGGTTTCAACCCTGCACCTGTATAGCGGACCATCCAAAATATTGGATATAGGGCTGTCAAAACGGCTCGTTGTTCGTGAGCAACTTGTGTTCGGCTCGTTAAGAAGCTCGTGTTTGACTCGAAATACTATTCCTCAATTATAATGTATGTATCTATACGTACGTACGTACGTACGTACACACGCGCACACGCGCGCGCGCGCGCGCACACACACACACACACACACACATATATATATATATATATATATATATATATATATATATATATATATATATATATATATATATATATATATATATATATATGCATTCATATATACATAGTATCTTAAAAAAATTTAAAAGATTTATAATCAATTAAAATTATTAAATTAGATTAAAATGTTGTTTTAATATAAACTATAATTCTTAAATCTTGCCCCAACCCTTTGTTAGGTAATGTGGAGACTCGGTCCACATTGATTTAATTAACTTCCTAATTAAGAATCCCACCTACCGCTCACCTACCCTTCAACCTACCGCTCACTTACCTCCCCACCTACCGCTCACCTACCTCCACCTACCGCTCTTCTTGATTCTATAAATAGCCTCTTTTGGCTATTGGATGAGGAGCAAGCCAAATGAAGAGCTAAGTTGACGAAGCGAGCGAAGCCAAGTTCTCCAGAGAGAGAAAGAGAGGAAGAGAGAAAGAGAGGAAGGGAGAGAAGAAAAATAGAGTTTTTCTTGTATACGACGAGGCGCTCGACGGTGTAATTCCTCGAAGTAATAAATTCCTCTGCAGCTCCGTGGACGTAGACAAATTTGCCGAACCACGTAAATCCGTGTGTCGCTCTAGTATTTTTCGTTCAATTTTACTTTATTGTCATCATTTTTCACAACAACTGGTATCAGAGATTTATGTTCGGATCTTAAGAAAAACGATGGGCGGAGACGAAGTGATGACATTGGGGATCAAGAAGTTCAATGGCAAAGATTTTGCTTGCGGAGGATGCGGATAGAGGATACCTACATGGGAAGAAACTTCATCTTCGTTACTTGGGAAAGCGACAGGAAAAGATGGACGAGGCGGAATGGAATCGTTGGATCGATAGGTTACGGGGGTTATACGATTAACCTCGTCGAGATCGGTTGCCCACAACGTCATCGAGAAAGAAGCTACTTGCATATCTCATGGCGAGCTTTATCGAGTATGTATGAGAAGCCATCGACGAATAACAAGGTGCACTTGATGAAAAAATTATTCAACTTGAAGATGGCGGAAGGTGTGTCTGTTGCTCAACACCTGAATGATTTCAATACTATCACAAATCAATTGTCATCTGTTGAAATTGATTTTGATGATGAGATACGTGCACTGATATTGTTGTCTTCATTACCAAATAGCTGGGAGGCCATGAGGATGGCAGTTAGCAGTTCTGCAGGTAAATCTAAACTGAAATATGATGATATTCGTGATTTGATTTTGGCTGAAGAGGTGCGCGGAAAGATGCAGCGAGACCCCGTGTTCGAGTTCGACGCGATTGTTGATTCCGGAGGGAGATCACGAGACATGAACTCGAACGGAGAAGATCGAAATCGAAGTCGTAGTCGACGAGCGACCTGCTTGGAATTGTGGCAAGGTGGCCGCATAAAAAGAGCTGTAGGAATCCTATGAAAAAGGAGAATGATGGCGCTAATGTTATAGCGAAGAAATACGGGATGCGCTTTTGCTGACGGTTCATAGTTTTGTTGATGATTGAATGCTTGGATTCGGGGGCTTCCTTCGCATACATCTTCCCACTCGGGAGTTAATGCGAAACTATGTTGCGGAGTAACTTTGGAAAGGTACATCTGGGCGATGGAAAAGCTGCGGACGTGGTGAGGATGGGAGACGTTGATATTGCACTCCACTAATAAGAGCGAATGGACTTTGAAAAAGTCGGACACGTTCTCGAGTTGAAGAAAAATCTCATCTCGTTGGGCGGCTCGATAAGGGCGGTTATTCGGTAGTGTTCTCGAGATAGCACACGGAAGGTTACGAAGGAGCATTAATATCGGCTCGTGGTAAGAAAAGCGACACAATATATATGATTGCTTGGTTTACTCGACTTTGTTGTTACTACGGTTGCAGAGAGTACGAGAGATGCGGCATTGCGAGGCGTGGACACATGAGTCGGAGGTGCGTTATGGGAAGCAGAAGAAGGTCAGTTTCTTGAAAAGTGGCAGAGCGCCAAAGGCAGGAAAACCGGACCTTGTACAGACAAATGGTAGAGAACCACAAAGCTATGAAGAAATCTCACAAGATGAGAACTCGAGCAAGTGGGAGCTGACCAAGGAGGAGACGGATTCCCTGCCGGGAAATCGGACTTGGGAGTTGGCAAAACTTCAGCGATGAAGAAGGCATTGCACGACGAGTGGGTATACGAGATGAAGACTGCGCTTGATGGCGGTAAGAGGTACAAGGCTGGACTTGTTGAAAAGGGCTTTCAGCAGGGGCAGGATAGTGCTCATGCAGTGGAAGTTGTAAGCAGATACATGAGCAACCCAGGAAAGAGCTTGGTGGTAAAAGGCAACGTTGACGGTGATATGTCAACTGAAGGTGTTACTCGCGAGAAGCTGAAATTGTGCTCAACTTCAGTTGGTCTTCTGGCATGAAGACGGGGGCTTTGAGTTGCAGAGGTGGAGGATATCATGTTTGAGGAAAAGGTCGGTACAGTTAGCAGATGATGCAGTAGTAGGTGGTGCAGTGAGTGTCTCAGTCTCAAAGTGGGAGAATTGTTAGGTAATGTGAAGACTCGGTCTACATTGATTTAATTAACTTCCTAATTAAGAATCCCACCTACTGCTCACCTACCCTTCAACCTACCGCTCACCTACCTCTCAACCTACCGCTCACCTACCTCCCACCTACTGCTCACCTACCTCCCACCTACCGCTCTTCTTGATTCTATAAATAGCCTCTTTTGGCTATTGGATGAGGAGCAAGCAAAGTGAAGAGCTAAGCCGAAGCAAAGCGAGGGCCGAACCGAGTTCTCCAGAGAGAAAGAGAGGAAGAGAGAAAGAGAGGAAGGGGGAGAAGAAAAATAGAGTTTTTCTTGTATACGTCGAGGCGCTCGACGGTGTAATTCCTCGAAGTAATAAATTCCTCTGCAGCTCCGTGGACGTAGGCAAATTTGCCGAACCACGTAAATCCGTGTGTCGCTCTAGTATTTTTTATTCAATTTTACTTTATTGTCATTATTTTTCACAACACCCTTAGCATCTTATAGTTACGTGATTAGGGTTCTCAAAACGACTCTTTGTTCATGAACAGCTCGTGTTCAGCTTGCTAAGCAAACGAGCCGAACACAAACACACTTTTTGGGCTCGAAATATAAACGTGCTCGTGTTTAGCTTGTTTACACCCCTAATTGGATATAGCATTTTAACCACTCAAAACATTGAATATTATATTTTAATCACCCAAAACTTTCACTCAAAACCTTTAGTAAATGGTAAAGGAGGGCGGTTTTAATGAAAAAAATGGTCAATATGTTATGTTTAAAGTTTGAGTTGTTAAAGCATTATGTTAAATAAGTAAGAAATTTAGACCATTTTTGCTCTTAATGAAAGTTAAATCAATTATATTTAACCAACAACATAGAGGTGTGGAAACTATAAATTTGTATTTAAAGATATGGGAAGATTCTAGGAGGAGGTTGAATTTAAATCTCATCCCAATGGTTCAGATGTGTTGGTTATATTACTATGACTGTGATAAGTAAGTTTGATACATTCGGTGTAGCAGATTGAGTATAGCTATTTTCTGGTAAAGTGATGAGTTTAGAAAGAGCAATCATCTTGGAACAAAACATGTTATAACACTATTTTGCTATTATTTTTGTTAGAAGATCTGCACACTAATCATAAATGCAAATATAGTGAGTCTAAAGGTTCTCTAGCATTCGATCTTGAATAAAACGATAATCAATCATGTTATGTTTGGTGTGTCCAAGTAAGACATGATTGCTAGCAAGCACCATTGTTGAAGTATTATCACAACATAGTTTGGTGGGTTAATAGAGGGCAATTCCAAATTTGATGAGAAGATGGTATAGCCATAATATATCTGAGACAGTCACTATGAGTGCATGGTCTTTATTTTCTATAGAGGAGCAAGCTTTGACATGTTGCCTTTTAGTCATCCAAGAAATATGTGTGGTTTAAAGGAAAGAGAAATAAAAGTAAATCAATGGTTATTAGAATCACTAGCCCAATTAAAATCAGAATAGGTATGAAGAATTAGATTACCTAGTGATAAGAAGACCAACATTTTTGGCACCTTGTAGACAACAGAGGAGCCTTTTAAGTAACTAAAAGAGATAAGTAGATGAATTGTGCATGTTGGTACATTTTGTTGACTGCAAATGAAATTGTCTTGTATAGAGACAGTGAGGTATTGTGATGATCATGTGAGCTACTTGTATTCCACCCGAGCCACGCAATAACGCGAGTAATTTTTGCTCCAAAAGATGGCAAAAACTTGACCGATTTATAAATAGCGGCTAGTGTATAAAATTAAAATGTTGTAAAACTTAGAAAATATTTTACACACTAGGGGTACTACGCAAGTATATGTATCGTTTCAAGTAATATAGGGTTTTCTTTTATAACCCCAGTATCGATCCCACAGAGAAGCGAGGTAAGCAATCCTTTAGGCTAATTCTAGTCTATTTCTATAAGGCCTAAATTTGGAATTTTGATTAAAATGGGTAGTCTAATAACTAATCCTAAATAAAATTCTTAAATAAAAAGATATCTTATGGATAAATTGGTTTGGAGAATTTCGAGATATTAAAAACTACATTTCTCTTGCAATTACATAGATAATGTGTATGAAAGAGATGTTTAGAATTTTATGTAGTAGTGTCAAATAGAAGCAATCCTATTCTTTACTCTTTGGTCCAGGTGTAAAGAATATTGGCTAATCTATAGATCAGTTCAGGATGTTTTATTAGTAGAATGGGTTAATCTAGACTCACACTTCTAGATGTCCAAGGGTGGCTATGGTCGGCCCTACCAGTGACCCGTTCCCTTCCTTTATAAACCAAATTATTAGAATTTAGTCTGTCACTCTAAAAACTAATTAATTCTACGCCCAATAAATAATATCTCCTTATTTATTTGCACTTCGCTTGAATAACCCGCACGAGCGCCTTCGACTACCTAAGGATTCATGTGATATATACTAGTTAAGAATTCATCTTCTTCTAGGTCTCGGAATTCTTCAACGATTTTAATAATACAAGTGATCAATTTGTAAAGTAAATGAAGATCCGGTATGAATATCATCACCATAATTTGATAAGAGAATATATAAGCAAATCTTAATTCCTAAACATGCATCTATTTTATTACAAAACAAAAGTAAATGAAATTAATGGCATAAGAAGTAAAAGCATTGATAGAATTATGTAATAAATTAAGTGCCAACAAAGAACTTATTTCATTAGTATTCTATTATATTTATGCAACTATCACGTCACCTAGAAGCATTTAATAGTTAATTCTATCATAAAAATGATTTTCCTACACATGCCACTACTTCGTTTAAAAGAAAGAGTAAAGAAAATCACTTACGAAGAATGGATAAATCACGACAGAAAACTTGGTTTAAAACAAAGAAAATTAACTAGAAAGTGTTTACAACAATTACAATAGAACGAATAACACAATACTTAGCTTTTTCTCTCTGAAGGAAAGAAGAAGATCTCTCCACCAAAGTTTCCCATCGATTCATGCGCCGCTCGTACATTCCTTACATAAATATCTCAAAATCCCTAACCAATCTCTCCATAAGATGTAGAAATCTACATCTTCATGTTTCTAAAATGACTAAGGTGAAAGAGAGAGAGAGAGAGAGAGAGAGAGAGAGAGAGAGAGAGAGAAGAGACATGAGAGAGAGAGAGAGGCAAGAGAGGCACCCTTTCCTGTATAAATATCTCCTATTTATAGAGTTTTGAAAATGGCCAAGGCTTGCTTAAGGCACCTCTTCAAAAGTAGTCCACATTCATTGAATCTTCTAGAAACCGACTCTGGCGCCTAGGCGCCGGGATCTGACGCCTAGGCGCCCCGGCGCCTAGGCTCCAGACTCATGTGACCAAGTCTTTGCACCCCTTCACTGGCGCCTGGGCGCCACCCTGTGTGCAACTCCACCGTTTTCTCGTCGTCACTGGCGCCTGGGCGCCGGGTTTGGCGCCTAGGCGCCACCCTGTGTGCAACTCCATCATTTTGCTCCGTTTGGCTCCGTTTCAACTCCGTTTCGCCCCATTTCAGTTGTGTTGCATTCCTAACATCTTCACCTACAAGATAGACATAAAAACAACCTTTCTCAAAAGTATAATTTCATTCAAAAACATGTGAGAAATATAAAATATATTAAGCATAAAAAGACATCAATATGTGCTAAGTTAGAATTTGTTTTTCTTGCTCATTTTGGCTCAAAATTGCATAGTTTTTGCTTCATTTTCTATAAAATCATATTTTTATACTTGAAAACAAAAATATGCCAAATTATGCAAAATACCTTCCTTTATAGTGTAATATCATTAAAAATATGCATAAAGTGGGCATGAAATGAACACTAAAAATAGATACTTTTTTTTATGGATCATATTCCACTGGATCTGCTAATGGAAAGTCAGAAGTGAATGGTAATTATATTTTGGAGGGCAGAGGAGTAGACACTGGTTTACTCCGGGTCATTACAACAGTACGAGAATCTAGTGTGTTATGCTCCTTTTGTTAATTTTCTCATATTTGCCTCCATTAGTTCCTTTTTCTGAAATAGTTTTTGCTATGGTATAAAAAAAATAAGAGGAGGAAATCAAGAAATTAGACAAGTATCAAGAAGGACAAGCGAATAGGTATGACGACGTCTCATAAGACGATCATCGTAATACAAGTTGGAGTGGAACAGTCCAAAGTAAATAGATTATACTCAAATCAAACAAATATAGAAAAGAACGGTGCAATGGCCTTCACATCCAAACTAGATCAAAATTAATTTTATATTTTTTTATTCTAGGTTCAAAGAGACCTTTCATCGCGACACATACCTGTATTCAATTACATTATAGAGACTATTCGGGAAGACTCTCGATAAATATGCTATGCTTGCATTTATAAACCATAACAATAGGAAATCAAGGAGAATTTTGTCAAGTTAATAGGGGAAAATCCTACTATCAATGCCAACTTCGATTCGTAGGTAGATGGTGAATCAATGTAACCTAATAGATACTTTTATCTCAACAAAAGAGGGTTTATGAAATGACCATATAATATGCCAAAGGAATAAGATAGGGGCCCAAATGGGGTATTTCAATGTGTAGATATGGAATTCCTAGACAGATAGAGACAGTCTAGTAATGACTGTATGGATTAATTGCCTTGGGCTATTAAGACCCTAAGTCTGTTTAGTCATAAAGGCAGTCGACTCAAACAAGACAAAGAATAACTTGTCAAAATCACATGTTGCATTATCCAAGGTAGTTCAATAAACTTAAAGTCACAAGAAAGAAATATCTAACATCTCATGACTCTATCCCTATAAAAAAGGTTATGAATAGGGTTTATACTTGCAAAGAATATGACTAAAAACGTACAGAGTGGAAAGAATGGATTGTTTGGCCCATAAAGCCAAATCACCCCATAAAGGAACTAAACACCCGCTTTGGTCCAAAAAACCTCTCACACCCTAGGCATACTAAATAACAACCTAAATAAATAAAACTTATAGTTTCAGTCCGATATGAGTAACAACGATACTTCTCAGGGAGACATGTTTATGATGCAAAGTTATCTAAAATCCCTAATAATATGGTCCTATTAATTATGACTTGGATGATAACCATGCTATTTAGAATTATTTTTTATAAATAAAACTAACAAATAAAATTACTAAAACGTCCTCACTCCCCCCCAACCCACTTAATTCACCAAGAGGGGCACCACGTAACCAAGAGACTCCAAATTTTTGGTATATGAGTCATACCTAACAATATATATATATATATATATATATATATATATATATATATATATATATATATATATATATATATATATATATATATATATATATCACACACTACACACACATCACACCTAATAAATTATCTATGAAATGAGGAAAAAAATGCAACAACAATTCATAAACCAATAAAAAACAATGGCTCTACACGTAAAAAAACATAAATAGACCCTAATCCTAGGATAAACAAGCATCTGTCTTTTTCTAACACGTCATCTAGTGTGTGTAAAAATATGAGGCTAAGCGAAGGCTTGTAAGACCTTGTTAGACTCACAAAGGCTAACCCTATCTCAGGTACCCAAATGGACTAATAACTATCACGCACATGAAAATGGTTAGCTTTTTGTATATTCTTTGAATGATCATATAAGATCTGGTATTAATATAATAATTTACATTATCCTCATAAGCAAGCTTGTAGACCTTAATCATTTTTTATTATAACTACTAGTGTTTAATAAAATTCTTAGCATTAATATGTCAACTCACAACTATGACTTTGTTGGCATCATTTTTTTTTTATTTTATATATCACATGTGTGGGAGGTCCGCTCGAGCGCATCGGGATCATACTTTATGCAAATAAGTCACCCGTAGCCTCCGGACATCCATTTGTGACCTTCGGTGGTGTGTTGAGGGGCACACAACCGGGTCATTCTGTTAGACTTTGGCTTTCGCTTAGGCGAAGGCCGGTCGACATTTTGTACGTCAGATGGTTTTGGTCGGGCTGACAAGTGTTACTTGACGCGTCGCGGGCAAAATTAATTGAAATTGGCCCATCCACCTGCGAGCTTGTTCAGATGACCCCTAACGATGAAACGGACCACGCGAGTGTGTCCGGGACGTCGATATTACCTAGGGAGGATGTTTATCTCGCTACGGCTTGACAGACGGGCTAAAATATATGCAAATTATCGTTTTTGGTCAAATCGTTAAAAAGTCACTCAAACGACTCCGGATGACAAAACGGATCACACGATTGTGTCCGGGACGCCGATTTTACCTACGGAGGACGTTCATATTGCTACGACGTCGCGGGTAGGGCTTAAAATATGCGAATTATCCTTTTTAACTAAATCGCTCGAAAAGTGGCCAAGCGGCCTCGAATGACTCCGGATGACGAAGCGGACCACGCTAGCGAGTCCGGAACATCGATTTTACTCGGGGAGATGTTCATTTCACTGTGAGGATGTATCCGATAAAAAAATGGGGAGAATAATAATAATAATAATAATATTATTATTATTATTATTATACAATAAAAACAAAAAAATCTTCTCCCTCTCCTTATCTCATGCATGTGCTGCAGCCCTCTCTCTCTTATTTATGATATGCATTGTATCAATATATATATATATATATATATATATATAAAGAAGCAAAAAAAAAAGTCTATCCTAATTCTATTAAACTCACGTATTCCTCCCTTGTTTGCGTGGTTTTGTTGCGAGGTGTGTCTCTTGCCCTCATTGAGTCTTTTTCTCGTTCCCTGCATGCTCGACGAAGTACATATTGCGAGGCGTGTCGGCACGTGGACCGAACACCGGCGGTTCGCCGGAAACGTGGGCTCTCCTTCAGCATAAAGAGAACGCGTCTTCAACCTTCGCGGCGGTGAGATTTCCTTATCCCTTAGCCGACCCTAGGTTTAGTCCGGTCGAGGAGTGTGGGTTCGATCGCCCACACGGGGTGCGTGCGCCAGCGTGAGTTGGCGTGTCGACGTGCCTATGTGATGGATCGTTGATTTACCTAGAGTAAGCTATAGGTTAGGAATCTTGTGCGTTGGCCAATTCCTATTCGTAGCCTAGCGATTTCCCTGTTCTGAGCTTTAGATCTTAATCCTGCTGGGTTGGAATCCCAATTTCCCACGGTTTTGGCGCTCTTAATCTCCCTCGGAGGGATTAGTCGAGTTCGATCTTAGAGGACGGGAAAAGCTTTGTAGCTAGTCCGTCCTATAAGATCGGGGTGTTCGTAGAGCGGAAAATGCTTTGTAGCTAGTCCGCCCTACGAACGGTGGCGAGTTTCCCCCACGAGAAATCGGAGGGGGAAGCCCTCCACATAGCCACGCCAAAGCTGGAGGCGACGATGCCGCACATCCAAGAGCGTCAACCCTAGGTACCTATGTGAGGTCGTTAGGACGAGTTCGACATGCCGTCGAGTGTTGGGGTTGTGTTGCATGTGCATGCTCCATCTTGTTGCATTTTTGCATGTGGTCATTTGTTGCATTGTATGCATGTTCGCATGAGCACTTCGGGTCGGTCGGCCGTCCTGGGCCGATCCCCGATCCTCAGTTGGGTTCGATCGACTGTCCCAAGTCGATCACCTATCCTTTAGGGTCGGATTGGTTACCCCGAACTAACCCACCCATTTCTTTGGTCCGACCAACCACAACGGTCTGGTCGACCGATCACTCATGTTTGTATGCTTTTGCATTTTATTGCATGTTTTCTGGCATGTGCATGTTGGTCTGGTTGCATGTTGCACCTTATTCTGCTTTTTTTTTTTTTTGCATTTGCATTTGCATTTGCAATTGCATTTGCACCTCACTTTTATGATTCTCCCTAGTGAGAATTATTCCACCTCCGAGTCACTGCCTCCTCGGCATACTCATTTGCTCGGGCCGCTGCCGCTACGGCATGCCCACCTCCGGGCCGCCGCCACTACGGCATGTCCACCTTCGGGTCATCGCTTCCCGGCATACCCATCCTTTCGGGCCGCTGCCACTACGACATGCCCGCTCTTTCGAGTCACCGCCTTCACGCGTATACTCCACCTTCACCACTTTGGTGCATCCTCTTTGCATGTAGCATCCTCGCATTTTGCATGATGTGTGTGCTCGCCTTTCGGGCGCCCGTTGTGATTGTTTCGTACTTCGGCCGAGCAATCACAATGTGGGCTTCTGTACGATCGTTTGCTTACCCATTCCTCGATGACTTGTCCTACTCGTTAGGAGAGTGACCGTGTGTCGGTCGCGATGCCTTAACGAGCATTGCTTGTTGGGTTGATCCCAACGAGCAATGCGAGTTAAGTCATCGGGATCGACACAAGTATGACTGTGCTAAGGATCCATCGGATCTAACTTGTGTCACTCGTTTTCGTGACGCCCTTTAGATCCTTCGGATCTTCGTGTCGGGGCCGGTATGGCGACCCCGTCAAAGTCATACTATACCCGTACTTACCCCGCACTTAGGCACTAGGTTTGTGCACTCTCCGTTAGATGGTGTGCTAGGCTAGGACTTAGGTTGCTAGGTAGTCTTTTTGATGCCTCGGCTATTGTTTTTTGATGGATTGGTTGCCCTAGCCGTGTATCTTTCTTTTGCACTTTGCTTGGATGTGATTGCATGCTTCATATGTATGGTAGTGTGTTAGGGCGCTTTTCTGCAGGGAGCCATGCTTATTTATACACACACACATGTACCGCTATGGGGGAGCAAGTGATGATTTCTGACATTTTTGTTTGCAGGTGCTATTAGCTCCCCCATTTATAAAGCATGGCTCATTATACGTCATTTGCATGTGAGCTTTCCCGCTAACACTTGTTTTCATGCAGGATCGAGTCTTTCCTTTTTCTTTGTACTTTTAGAGTCTAGGAGAGTCCCGTAGCAGCAAATAAGATACGGGCACGGGTTCCGAGGCGTTTGGCGTAGGAACCACGTGGAGGGGACTAGGAGCCGATGCTCGTGCCCCGTATCTTAATTCCGCATTTTTATATCGATGTATAGAATTAGGACCGGCATGTATATGCGGAGTCCGGCCGCATTTTTCTTTTTCTGGGTTATGTTGCCGGTCCAGCGGCATTTTGGCCTCTTTTATTTTATTATGGAGTGCTTTCTTTCTTGCTTTTATTGCATATTTGCATGCCTGCATGTGTTTTCCTTGTTTCTTTCTGTGATCTGGGATTTCACGATATCATTTAGGCTCTTTAAGGACCCTAAAATTGTAAACTTTATATGTTAAAAATTCTAATAAAATATTCAAGATAAATGAATTTTAGGATTAAAATATTCAAGATTTTAAAATATGCACTTTTACTTTCTTGCATGGCCTTCGGGCCGGATTTTAAATGGGTCGCATTGCATGGCTATCACCCAAGTCCTACTAATAGGGCCTCCACATTACTTAAGGACCGCTCTAGATAACTGCATTCATATTTGCATGTCCCGAGGAGGAGTCCCCGTGCTTCTCCAACCTGACTGGCCCAACATACCTTTATAGGTGGTTGTCTAGTGCGCAGGGTGTTAGAAGGCTCCCCGACCCATACGGGGTGTAAGTCCTTTTGTTTGGAGTGTTTGCAGCTTTATAGTTGAACCTCCCTTTCTCTTCTTTCCTGAGGCATCCTTGCCGCTTTGGCAGGTGTGAGACCCACCTCTTGGAGCTCCAGCTTATAGTCATAGGATAGAGTTTCCTTCCTTTGACCTTAGGGCTACCGAGGTCCCCGTGGATAATGCAATTCTTGGATTGCCGACCGGGATCTCGGGACGTGTCGGGTCGACTACCTTCACGTTCGGGCAGACTTAGGGTCCTATCGCTTTGGATGACGGGCTCGTGATACCCCGACTCGGCTACCTCTACCACTTTATGATTACTCCTTAATTCCTTTAACTACCCCTCGTCGAGCCCTTTCGCTCCTCGACTTCGTTGATATCATTTTGACGGCCCGATGCCGATGAGCCGCCGCCCGTTCGGGATACGACGATTTGTCCTCCGTCCTTATGGCCCGGATGTGCTTTCGACGTGTCGGGATACCCCCGTCAAGATGATTTAGGTTATTCCGTGGGTTCCGTATGCCGATGAGCCGCGACCCCATTCGGGATGTGAGAGACTCACTCTCCGCCCGATGGCTTAGCGAGAGCTTTGCAGCGTCGAGACTTTCCCACACGAATAATCTCCCTTTGATTGCCTATACCCTGTGTCTATGATAATATAAAGCGAAACTCCTTTTATCGAGAGTATTCTTGGGTATTCCCCAAGATGTAATTAACCAGCAGGAATACGTTCCTCCGGGAGTGCTCTCGACCCCTGCAACGTGTACATACACTCGACTCTCTGGTTATGGGTAGTCTACGTAGATACTTCTTTCGCGGATATTGGTTCAAGCTGCCTCTGCCCGATCTCGTTTGGGCGGACATGCTTGACTTATCCTTACGAGGTTTATCGCACGTAGACTCTCCATGCTTTTTCTTTTCTCTTGTTTTTGACTTTGTCGTATGTCCCTTCTTAATCGGTTCCTCTCCTCTTCGAATCACTTATTCGATTCGGGAGGGAGATTTATTCGAATAGGGAAGTATACGACGACCGACAAGTCGGCGACTCCTTTTAAAATAAAAAGAGAAAAGAATGGCGAAAACAAAGCCGGCGACTCCGCTGGGAAGAGTCTCTCTCTCCATACTTGGAGTTTCGCTTTTTCACGGGGTCTATAACCTCTCTCCATACTCAGGAGTTTCGCTTATATTATCGTGACCTGGTTCTCTTCCTTCGAGTCACAGTTGAGCCTTTTGTGAGACCTTGGTTTTCAGTCCATGTGTCAGTTGCTAGGGGTAGCAACTCGATGCATTCTAACTCTTCTCTCACCCTCGACATTTCGGTTGCAGCATTATCGCATGCATTAGTGTCATTGTAGTTTTGTGATTGGTTTCTTGAACTTTCCTTATTTTTGATCGTTGTCTCTTTTTGCCCCGCTACGCGGAAGAGCAGAAAGATAGACATGATCGTTGCCGCCAGGGAGAACTCTTTCCCCTCTCCCCGAGCGTTTTATGTGCTTTTGAGGGTGTCATGACCTTCAGTTCTTTCGAGCACCCCTGTGGGGTTACCTTACGTAATCCTACGCCCTTTGAGACGTTTTACTCTGTGCCCTCCCCCTTAAAAGGAGAGACGTGCACATTGAGTCTTTCTTACGCCCTTTGAGGCATTTTCTCTATGCCCTCTATCTTAAAAGGGGAGACGCGCATATCGAGTTGTTTCTACGCCATCTGAGGCGTCTTCCTCTATGTCCTCCCCCTTAAAAGGGGACTTGTACACATTTAGCTGTTTTTGATGTGGTGGCTCGCGTCGCGTTTATTTCTTTTGCAAAAAGAGGCCGACGCTCGATAGCGACGCGCCGCAGCACCTGACAGTCTTTTCTAGACTTGTCCTTTTGTGTTCTCATATATCTCCCTGCCATAGGTGGGTGAGTCTTCCTTTGGCGGTAGGCTTTCACTGCTGTTGTCGTTGTGACATCTGTCCCGACTTTCTTTCTGTTCTAGGTTTCTCCTGAGGATCCACCTGTCCCTCGATTAGGCAGGAAGGCCAGGAAGACTAGGAATAGATTGCTGCAAATTTAGTAGCATTACTTGTATCAGGTTTCTATACCTATTCTGACTCCCATTTAGGAGGTGCATTCGGCCCCCGTTTTGAGTCATTTTTGCTACTGTCCCCGTTGCGCGGACCACGTCCCCATTGGACATTTGCTACATACACTCCTTTGAAAAGGTGTTGTGCATGTAGTACTACTTTCGTTGTAGCAACTCATATCGATATTACTTTTCCCTCGAGGAAATGACTAGTGCCGGATGGCGATACGCTACAACGCTCTTTCCTGTTTACTAGCCTCTATTTTAGTCCTTCCATATGTTGAAGATTTTCATCCTTGTGGATGTTGCATTATGTAAGAGTGCTAGAGTTACCAGTTATGGTACCGTCCTCTGGCGGTGTGGACTGGGTCCCCGCCATGATTTGTTTTAGTTCCGGCCCAAGATTTATACTTAAATCTTGAAGGTTGAGAATCACTTTTTCTCATCTTCTGATGTTGATGACTATGTCAACGTCATGACTCATTTCGATTTCAGCATAGGATAACGCCCAAATTCCATTAGCTGAAAATCATCTTCTCTCCTCTGTCTGGTTATGTGGACTACACTCCAGTCAGGTTTGCTTAGGATTCTTCCCTCCTCCGGATGCAAGTCAATCATCACCTTGCAGTTCGTACTGTTTCTACTACCACAAGATCTCTAACTTAGAAGATTGTAGGAGCAGCTTCCTCTCTAAGGGGAAATGTTTTTGCTGGTTTGACGATTGTCCCAGCCCCAGTTGTTCTGATTTCTCTGAGGTCTCGCCTGTCCCTACATTAGGCAACGGCGTCCATAAGAATAGGAACATATTGCTGCAACCATAGAGGCTGACTTAGCCACAGGTCTCTTTACATGTTGAGATTCTAGTTTCCTATTTGAGAGGACATGGTCCTATTTTTTAAGATGAGTTCCTTGCTTAGATCTCTGAAATATCTAAGCATGTTGTGTAAGAACTCCTCTACTTACCATATCCCAAGATCCTTATAGTAGGAGACCGAGATATACCTCTCAATCCACTACGAGATCTGGATGTTTGTCATCTGTCGTGTAGGCCATGAGACCCGTCGAGGTGTTGCATGGAACCCTTGGCGTGGTATTTAGTGCCACTTACCAGATGTTGTGCCAGGTACCATTAATGATCTGTTGGAGTGGCTTTTGCCCATATTGGATGTGCTAACTCTTTCCACAAGTTATAAGGAAAATTTTGTGGCTTCCTTTTCATCGCGCTAGATGAATTTGTCCTATGTCGATAAAGGGAGATCCGGGGCATACCCCGTCGATTCTCACCTTTTTTTTTGGGGCAAAAGTTGATCGTCGTCCTTCGGCGAATATCCATTGGGTTAGGCAAATTCTTGCCACCATGTCACTTGATATCCTGACGCTGCATGTAGAATGACTTTCTACATTTGACGGCGAGGGGTTTACTCGCCTTTGCTTTGAAGAGTGCTTTATTCTACCTCTTTCATTTATTAAGCAAGGCTATAATAGATGTTTTATACTCCGATTGGGGGACACCCCAAACAAATCTTTTGTTGATAACATGTTGTATTGACTAGTCCATTTTGCTAGCCTTAGTCGATCCATGTTTAGCTGGGATGCACATCTCCAGTGCCGTTTGAGAGTGCCTCATTTGATTTAAGCTATGTTTGCCTTTTGGCTAAGCTCTTGATGAGAGCATTTCTTTGCTAAGACCAACTTATTTGTCTAGCATTTTATTTAGTCGAGTCTACTTTGAACTCGACTAGGATTTGGTGCCTCACCTATCTAGGACCTTATTGACTTTTAGTCTGTTCTTTGTGAGAAAACATCACTGTGAGATGGATTCGTCTCCTATATCCAACCTCATGGATATTTTGTTTGACTTGGTTGATTCTTATCACCTTGCCAATAGTCATGTTGAACTGATTAAAACACTTTGTCATGATAAATCAGTCCATGACTCATCAGGATACCTCGATATCCGACACTACCGGTTAGACCTCGCTGCTTATCTAGCCGAGATATACCTCGACCAAGAGGCAGTGGCTTCTTGTCCTCGTACCTCTTGATATTTCGGCTCCATTTACAAAGGTCGTTGAGACGCTTCCGAAAGGAACTCAGTGCTCCTTAGTTGATCTTATCTTGGATTTTCCTTCGATGTTTCTTGAGGTTGAATCTATGATAGATCCCGAGGATAGGTTTAAGCTCGAGACCATGTATGCACCTTCTTAGGATTTGCCGATCTTCATGGTTCGGGGATTTGAATTATGTCTTGATGACCGAATCCCTTACTTTAATGAACTTTCGCATAAGTCCTGAGAACACCTCAGAGTGACTAGATGGGTGTCATTGAGATGTGAGTAGTTTCAGAGACTATTTAGATCTCTTACTTTTCCATTCAGTTAGACCGATGGAAGCTTGACAAGAAATGTACAATAAAATTCTAAGAATCTTTCTTCATGAGATTTTTGAGTCATAATAAATTACTTTATAACAAAAAAAAGCTCACCAGATATAGTAATTCTCAGGATAGATAAAAAAAGTGTGAAAGGCTTCAAAATAAAAAAAAAAGAAAAAATATTGAAAGAAAAAAAAATGATCAACACTCCTGAGAAGAAGCTTGAGGTGAGTGGGAAATCAAAAATTCGATATAAAGAACTTTTTGATTTCAAAATTCTCCTGTAAGATCCTTAGAATATTAAGGTTCAGAGAATTGTTTAAGTGACATTGGATGGCTCGATAAATTAGTAATTGTTTTAAAGACATCTCCAAAATGAAAACATTTCTTTACATCCGGATACGAATGATGAGGCCTATCTGGGCTAAAGGTGAAAATAATTAAAGGATAGGGACTATGGAAGAGTACTTAAGGAAAATCCCACCTGGACCTGAATTTTGCAAATCTCATATTTTGCATGGTTTATCTGGTCACGAGTCTATGATGCTTACTTGAGAGCTCCACTTACCAGATTGAGTTGGCATGTCACGCCAAATCATTCCCCATAACGACTTATAGTGGGAATAAAAAAATAATATTTAATGCCAATGAAAAAATATAAATGGCATGGAAGGCTCTCAATAGCTTTGTGGGCATGTTGTACGACATATCGTACACCCACATTATATCACGCTTGATGCGTTGACCCTCTGAGTCCGCGACCCTTCCTTTGGAAGAAAGGTTTGCCATCTTGTGGGCTCTCTACCCACCATCGTTATGTTTTATGCGTTGACCCTCTGGGTCCGGCAGCCCTTGCTTTGGATGAAAGGCTTGCCATCTTGTGGGCTCTTCACCCACCATCTTTACGCTTTATGTGTCTACCCTCTGGGTCCGGCAGTCCTTCCTTGGAAGTTGACTCTCCTTCTTGTGTGTGGACTCTTCACCCACCACCCTTACGTACTATGTGGCGACCCTCTGGGTCCAGTGGCCCTTCCTTCGGAAGAAAGGTTTGCAATCTTGTGGGCTTTTTACCCACCTTCTTGTACACTTTATGTGTTGACCTTCAGGTTCCTGGCAGTCCTTCCTTGGAAGTTGACTCTCCTTCTGTGTGGGTCCGAATTAGAGTCTCCCGCTCATTTCAAATGAGTGCGGCATTTTCCCTCTTAGGAGGATGTTTTTGGGTTGGTCTGAGATCCATGCACCCATGCGGTTGGAATGCTATATTTTTGTACCAACCACTCTTGGATACTCGTGGTAATTCCCCATTGGAATTCATTCTACCAAATTTCCGTAGCATGATATCATATAGGGTTGGTATGTTTTGACCATCCACCCTCTTTGATATGCCTGACTCGGTCAATTTTCATTGCCTTGTTGGAGCGGCATATTGTATCGATTTTAGATTTCGTTTATTGTCTATCCGATCCATGTCCCTAGTCAGTTGCATTTTTGATGCATGACATTTGACCCGATATTTTCCCCGGTATGAATTGCCTTAGCCAGTTCTTGCAGGAAATATCCATTGAGTTCTCCTCAGCGACAACAACTTCGCTAGTTTTGAGGGCCACTTTAGCGAGACTTATTTCGCTAGTGCTTGCTTAAAGCACTCTACATTTGGACTTGTGAGTCCACCTCGATGATATTTCGATTGGCTTGGTTAGTTTGGTCCGCCTCGTAGAATGACATGTTGTATCGGTCGCTCGGTTGATCCATGTCTACACCGGGATATTTGATGCCTCCCGACATAATTATTTGCTAAATGGGAGAATCCCCTGCGAGATTCGTCTCGCTAGTGCTTACATAAAAGCACTTTATTGGTTAGACCATTTCAGTTAGCTAACCCTATTAATTCTTTCGATTATTTGGTTAGTTATGTCTACCACATCGAGTAACATGTTGCATCGGCCTTATCGCCGATCCATGTTTAGTTGGATCGCTCCATGCATCCAGCATATACTTGGAGCACGATACCTCAGGCTATTTTAGCCATATGGTCGCTCATTTGATGCATAGGCAGGATACCTCCCCCTGTCCTATTTGATATTTTCGACTACTTTGGTTGGTTCTATCCACCATGTCGAGTGACATGTTGTATCGGTCTTACCACCGATCCATGTTCTGTCGGAGTAATTTGACATCCGACTATACTTTGAGCATCTTGCCTCATGTTGTTTCACCTTATGGATGCTCATTTGACGTGTAGGCAAGACACATAGCTCTTGTCCATTTTAGTATTTGACCAGGATACATACCTCACGTGTCATCGATACATTCAACCAGGATACATACCTCCTGTGTTATTTGATATGTTTGGCCGGGATACATACTTCCTGTACCATTTGATATGAGAAGTAGGATACATGCCTCCTACTCTACTTGATGTGTAGTCAGGATACATATCTCCTAGACTACCCGATCGGGATATATACCTTCCTGAAAAATTGATCTTCCGATCAATGGCACTATTGCCTTCACTTGGCCGACCCCTGATGATAAGACCTTATTATGAGGCACGTCGGGTTTCGTAGCCATTTGGCTTTGAGGTCTCTCGAACCGCATGCCCATTTCGGCTGGTTCTCTTATGAGAGCATTTTTCGGCTTCACATAGCCTTATACCTTGATGTTTCTTGAGCCACATGACACTTTAGTAGGCTCTGTACAAGGACATCTCGTCTTTTGACATTTTGGCCCCGTAGCCATTTGATATGACATTTCTCGAGCTATATGACGCCCTAGTCAGCTCTTATGAGAATATATTGTCATATCCGTCTCATTAGCCTTTCGATACTTCTCGAACCACATGTCCCTTTTGGGCTGGTTCATTTACAAGAGTATCCCGTCTCCGGACACTTTCAGCTTTATAGCCTTGTTCCTCGAGCCATATGACACTTTAGTCGGCTTTGTTGTGAGGATACTCTGTCTTTTGACAACTTTACCTTTGTGGTCGTTTGATACGACACCTCTCGAGCTACATGACGTTCTAGTCAGCTCTTTTATGAGAATATATTGTTGTATCCGGCTCATTAGCCTTTTGATACTTCTCAGGCCATATGTCCCTTTTGGGCCGGTTCATTTATGAGAGTATCTCTTCTTCAGACATTCCTTGGGTTATGCCTCTACGGCCACTGAACCCACCCCTAGGTTATGTCTTTAAGGCCTCTGAACCTATTTTGTGGTTATGCCTTTATGGCCCCTGAACCACTGTGTTTGGTCATGCCTTCACGGCCTCTGAACCACCCCTCTCTTTTTTCTTTTGGGTCAACCATACTTTATACTCATTGGTTTGATCACCACCTCTGATCAGGATATGTTGTGCTTTATAGCCACCTGATTAAAGTGATGGGTGTTTCGTCTCAAGGAGATCAATAGACTCGCAATCGGGGTCTCTTTCGGAGGAAACACAACGGGAGATTTGGTCGCACGAGATGATCGGGTTTTCTCCCCTACTTGTTTCGAATGTGGTCGGGTATGGGGTTTTCATCGATTCCGTTCTTTCGAATGAGGTCAAACAGATTGATATTGCCGTTTCAAATAAGGTCGAGCAAAACCCCGACCAAACATGTCCAGTTTATCGGCTCTGGTTGGGTCCTTTCTCCCTACTTGTTTCGAATGTGGTCGGGTACGGGGTTTCCATCGAGTCTCGTTGTTTCGAAAGAGGTCGAACGGATCGATATTGCCGTTTCGAATGAGGTCAGGCAAAACCCCAGCCAAACATGTCCAGTTTATCTGGCCTGGCTGGGTCCTTTCTCTCCTACCGTTTCGAATGTGGTCAGATACGAGATTTTTTATTTTCATCGACTCTGTTGTTTCGAATGAGGTCAGACAGATCGATATTGCCATTTCGAATAAGGTCGAGTAAAACCCCGACTAAACATGTCCATTTCATCCGGCTTTAGCAGGTCCTTTCTCTCCTACCGTTTTGAATGTGGTCAGGTACGAGATTTTCATCGACTCTGTTATTTCGAATGAGGTCAGACAGATAGATTTTGTCGTTTCGAATGAGGTCAGGCAAATCTTTTCTCAGTCATACCATGTCCAGTTTATCTGGCCTGGCTGAGCTCTTCGGTGGACAGTTAGCTTCGACTCATCGACCACCACCCCCAACCATACCCCGCCCGGCTTTTCCGGCTCGGTTGGGATCCTTTGTGGCTATGCCTCTTCGGCCTCTGAACCACCCCCTAGGTTATGCCTCTACGGCCTCTGAACCACCCCCCTAGGTTATGCCTCTACGGCCCCTGAACCTATTATTGTGGTTATGTCATTACGGACTCTGAACCACCCCCATAGGTTATGCCTTTACGGCCTCTGAACCTAGTATTGTGGTTATGCAATTACGGCCTCTGAACCACTCTTTTAGGTTATGCCTTTACGGCCTCTGAACCTATTTTTGGTGATTGACCGGTCACGCGAGGTTAGCCACACTCTTGACCATACCATGTCCGATCTATTCGGCACAGTCGAGTTTTCTTGTACTCTTTTCTTGGGATGTCACATCTACAACCAAGAGATGCTCTCTTTTAAGGATGCTTCCAACAAGTGCACTGTGCCTGAGCGGTACACCACACTTGTTGGGGGTCCTTTGTTGGCATCATTTTTTTTTATTTTATATATCACATGTGTGGGAGGTCCGCTCGAGCGCATCGGGATCGTACTTTATGCAAATAAGTCACCCGTAGCTCCAGACATCCATTTGTGACCTTTCAGGGCGTGTTGAGGGGCACACAACCGGGTCATTCTGTTAGACTTCGGCTTTCGCTCAGGCGAAGCGCTCGTGCCGACATTTTGTACGTCAGATGGTTTTGGTCGGGCTGACAAGTGTTACTTGACGCGTGTCGGCATATTTTTAGGTTATGTGTTTTATTTTGAAAAGAGAGTCGCCTACAAAAATTGTCGGCGAATTTTAATTTAATTTAAATAAATAATTTGAAAAGTAGTATTTGATTTTGAAAATAATTTTAAATTTGAAAATTTTAAGATATGAAATCAAACTGATCTCACATCCCGAATAGTTTATATAAACGAGCGCCGCACCACAAACCGTGTATCTATCCCGAAGAATAGACACACTTCGCTTGATAATGGGGCTCGATTAAATAAACTAGAAAGGTTTGTGACATCCGTTTGGTCCGCGAACCAATTTTATAAGCCGACAAATTCCCCGCTTAATATGAAACTATTAAACAGGGTTTATATTACTCAGGTTCTTAAAGTTCCCTATAAGGGCAAGCCCCTATAGTTAATTACATCTTAAGTGATGGGAATCACCTAAGAAAACTCTCGATAATAATCAATAATTCTCGCTCTCAAGAATTTCAAAGTTTAAGTTTTCAAGGGGTTGAATTTTGGAATTTCAATAGGGAATGGATCAAATTTGGAACATTTTTATTTTGGGAATTCAAAGGAAGAAAAGTAGGAGAGATCACGGATTCGAAGCGGACTTCGGTAATCTCCCGATTATCCTATTGTTTGGCTTGGATTTAGGAAAGTCCTAATGTTTATTTAATGTTTTAATCTTGCCAATTTAGTTAATTAGGGCTTATATTTATATGATAGAATCATACAAATTGCCTAGAAGATATGAGGGTTTATGTCGTACGGACGACTACCTCGGAATCCTAAGACCGGTTAGAGGCTTAATTCGCAATGCAAATGCCTAACGAAGAGTTGAGGATTTATGTTGCACTAGGCAAACTACCTCGAAGTCCTATGGCTTTGTTATTTAATTCTAAGAAAGTTTTGTTGAAGTAGGTTCAAGTTTCTGCTGACGACGATGGCCGTGCCGCCCACCACGCTCCGAGCTCCTTGTTGTTGCAGAGGTTTAGTTTTAGAAATCATAAATCAAGAGATGAGAGAAGTGTTCTGGTTTAGAGAAGTCTTAATTTCCAAGTGTTTTTTGTGTTTTAATTAAAACAAATCTTAAATTTGATTATAACGACACCTGGTTAAGATCCCACGGTTCCATCCTTCCGGCACCATTATTTTTATCGGATTCACTTAGTCCGGATGAATTTGCTAAACTCAACTGAATGAGTTCCACACTTTCATTTAGACCGTGGGAAATCCCGTTAGCAACACGTAGGTTACATCATCCGAGGTATTCCCGATCATCCAACAAGACGTTTTAATTTAGTTGTAATTGTAGTTTTGTGTTACTGTTTGTGATTAAATTTTGAGTTGTCTTATATTTTGAAATGTTGTGGAGGTGAATTTTATCTTGTAGTGTCTTTTATTTTAATTTTGGGTTTCGGTTTTGGTTTCGTCCTAAAGGTGTCGGTTTTCATGCAACTCGTTGTTTATCATGCAAGAAAAATAAAGTGCTTTTGCAATAAAATAAACTGCAATAAAATAAAAGCGTACCTGGAGGGTCTTCCCGTCATTCCAAGCTGCACTTAAATCACAGTTAGAATATTTAAGCAAGTTCCTAGGTAAAGCTAAGGGAAAGGTTTATGGTTTTCTACCAAATTCCTAATCTTATAGCTAGTCGTTTCCTATGACGTCTAGGTTCTTTGTGTTTTTGGTTTGAAGACGATTTTCTTCATCAAAGAACAATTAAGTTCAATTGTTCTTGTAGAATATCCTATCATATTGAGGAAGTGCTTAAGAAGAATCTTAAACATCTTTTCAATATTTCTAGGATTGTTTCAAGTCCAAATGAATTTAATTGTGTAAATGAATCGATCGTCCGAGGCTTTCAAGTTTTGTTAACTTGCTCAGTGAACTAGGATATTTGAATGTCCTGTAAGTGAAGTAACATTTCATTTTAATGTTCTATTTAGGAGTTATGATAACTAAAGCTCCTAAAGGCAAAATGATATTTAATGATTTGTGATTCAAATTTAAGTTCAAATTAATGATTTAAGTTTGGAATAGTGTTCAAGTTATTTTAGATTTATTTCTTCATGTCTTAAGTGAGGTTATTTAATTCAATTTAATTTAATTTAATTTATTTTAATTTAATTTAATTTGATTTGATTTAATTTAATTCAATTTAATTTATTTGATTTAATTATTTAATTTAATTTAATTTAATTTATTTATTTAATTTTATTTAATTTAATTTAATTTAATTTTATTTATTTAATTTGATGTATTTAATTCATTTAATTTAATTTAATTTGTTTATTTAATTTAATTTAATTTTAACTTAATTTAATTCAACTTTTAATCTTAATTTAATTTAATTTAATTTAATTGAAATTTTTGAAAGAGTTTAATGATTTAATTTTAGTTTAATGATTAAGTCTTTTAATATTTTAAATTTGAGTTATCATTTTAATTAAGAGTTGAGTATTAATGAGATGATTAATTTAGGGATTTTTAAATTAAAGAATAAATCTCTTCCTAATAATATCCCTATTTTAATAATTCCGAATTTATTATTCTTCCAAATTCAATTAATTATTTAATTAAAGTTTAATCATTTTAAATTGCTTAATGGGTTTCTACCCTTTAATTATTAAATTTCAATCATCCAAATCAGATTAGGATCAAATATTTTACTTGTTAATTTTTTATTAAACCTAAAGTCTTAATTAAGGATTAAAATTTTAATTACCATTTTGCCCTTTAAGCCTAATAATTTCATAACTCACTAAATTGAACTCAAACGAACTTGAAATTTTTATGTGACTTCACTTATGTGTCAATGAAGACATGAGAGGAGAAAATGTGATTTTTCTGTATTTAATTTATTTATATAATTATTTTTTGTAGAAAATAGAAATTTCCAAGAAAAATTCAATAACATGACCAAGGGAAAGTTTCTATCCTTAAGAAAATTAGGAGACATTCCTAATGACCAGAGGACCACTTGGACCAAATTTTGTAATTTTTTGAATTATATTTTATTTATTAGAATTATTTTAAGTTCTGGAGTATTAATTAATTTAAAAATAAAATAAATGTTGAAAAATAAATTTTATAATTTTTAAAATTCTCTCTGATATCAAGGATTCTAGAGAACCAAACTTTACAATTTTCTGATTTTTCTTTGATTTATTATAATTATTTTGGTGAAAATGCTAGAAAATATATTTTTTAATTTTAAAATTACCCTAGAGCTTTAAAAATTAATATCTCACTAAATAGACCTAGGAAAAATATGGGACTTGTTCCCAAGTGATTAAAATTCAAAATATAACATTTTAGTGAATTTTATTATTTTTGTGATTTTTATTATTTTTTAATTATTAAAAATATTAAAATAATATTAAAAATCAACTTTTTTAGAAAATTGAAATTTTAATTTTCTTAAACTCCCCTGATATCAGAGAGACTCCAAAACCAATTTGGTGAATTTTTGAAAGATATTTTGAAAGTTATGAATTTTTAAAATTTAAAATGACTAAGTGGCTTAATTAACCCAATTAGTGGGGCTAACCAAATCCAATTGACCTCAATTTTTTATGGTGGGTTCCTCTGATCCTAAAGGTCAGTGGAGAATTGATTTCAAGTCAATTTGATGTATGGTTAGCTCTAACTAATTAGAGACCTATTTTGGGTATTTAAGCCAATTAGGGTTAATCTGAGTGAATTTACCCAAATCCTATTTTTCCTAGGGTTCTCTGGTCACAAGGAACATCACCAAATTTTCCTAGAATTTATTTCACAACATGCTAATTTTTGAAATTAAAATACTTAAAACAACAACATGCATTTGAAAAATCAATAACTCTTCATAGGGATGACCTCGACTTTGGAAAATTCAGGGAATGTTCCCAAATTCAGAGGCTTCAAAAGCCCTATAGTCTCATGCCATGGTGAATTGTGTGAATGCATGGAGAATTAAAATAATGCAGAGAGTAAATAATTAATTAAAAATAAAATACTTGGACAAAATTAATTAATTTCTTTTCCACATTATTCTCCTCTGTTCACCGAGCAAGAGGGTATTTTTATTTTATTTTTATGATTTTCCTACACAAAGATATGAATTTTCAAAGTTTAGGGAATTTAAATAAATAGGAAAATACCCTATTTTTCTATTTATCCACGCGGCGCCGCGTCAACCTCGGCAGCTCCGAATGCACACGCGGCGCGCTCCCATTCGACGCCGCCATCCGAGTCGGCCGCTCCCGGACCCGCCGTGTCGCTCCGTCTTCGGTCCGACGCGATCCCGGCCGTCCGTCCGCGCGTGTATTAAATGGACGGCATCCGTTCATCGTCCCCAAGTGTCCTCACCCGAGAGCCGTCCACACTAAATCCTTAAGATCTCACTCGATACTCAATGGATTTTCATGTTCTTATGCTCTATGGATTCGTCTTCGAAGAGACGAACACATCTATACGGTTATCATGCATTGAAATTAAAGCATTTGAAATGGAGAATCTCCGGAAGCTCGGGATGAAGAATTAACTCATACCTTAGCTGCGAGAGGTGAAGCCTCGATCGAGATGCTCGGCACGTTCGTTGGAGATGCAGGAGGCTGGGGATGAAGCCTGGGGATGTGGTGAATTGCCTAGGTGTGATTTCCACCAAAGCTGATCACAACCTTTGGAGTCTGGAACAACTGGGTGACCTGGAGATGGGGCTTTTGCTGGTGGACACCTTCCCTTGGTCTGGTGCAGGTGTAGGACCAATCAATTTGGGGATTGGTCCACTGTGGAGAAGTGTCCTGGTTTTGGGTGAAATTTCAACTCTGAAATTGAGCTCACAGAGAAGAAATGGCAGGGGGATCTCACTGGGGATCAAGTGCTCGTGTGTGGGGAGGAGTCTGGAACAATTTTGCGCGAGTTTCAGTAAGGTCTGGTTCAGCACTTCTCATGGCCGAGAAGGTGAGGGGTTTAAATAGGCAGGGCTGGAGGCTCTCCCAGGGGGAGTTGAGGGCTGGGATCAGCTGCTCTTGGCATGTGAGGAACAGCCATGGTGGCCATTTGGAGTGGGGCAGCTCAGCAGGATGGAATTTCAAAGCTTGGCTTCTCCCAAGGTTTCGGGCATGGTGTTTTCCGGCGATCGGGTGGCCGGCCGGCTGGCATGGGTCACCATCTTGGTCGAGTGGGTCGGAGCTGGGACTTGGTGCAAGCAATCGGCAAATGCCATGTGTAAAAGGCTTGGATTAGAATGGAATGGGAGAGGGCTTATTTTGGCTCAAATTGGTCAACCCCTCCATTTGGGCTAGGTGCACCACCCAAGGCTTTGTTTAGGCTGAATAGAAAGTGATTTAGGTCGAGCTTAATCAGTGGGTAATGGTCACCATCCAAGTACAATTAAGCTTAAGCAAGATTAAGGGGAATCATGGGAGTGGTTAATCACCTTTAGGAATTAAGGAAAGAGCCTCCTCCTTTTTCCCAAAATGGCATGGTGACATGTAAAGAGGCTCTCATGGCTTGCATATGGCTCATGCATGGCTTCATGGCTCCATTTGGCTTGGGAAAAGGTTGGGTCAATTTCATAAAAATGGGTTTTAAGAATTTTGGATATTTTGGTGTGAATTTGTATGGGGCTTGATTTGGAATTGTTTGATGATGGAATTGATAACTTAGGGAATGATTTTCATCAAATGGATGACAAATGAAAATGTCATATGGGCTTTAGAATCAATTTTGGGCTTTTACATTCGTGAAATGGCTTTTGGAGGTTTAGGAAGTGGGCTTTTGAATTTTAAAATGGATTTTGGGATGAAATTTTGGTAAAGGCTTGGGCCAAATAATTGTTGAGTTTGGTTTAGGGATGCTTCATGAGTGGTTTGAAACAAATTTGAGGTGATTTGGGTTTGAATTGGGTTGGATATGGGCTTTTCGGTAAAGAGGCTAAAGTGGGCCAAAATGGGCTACCATGGGCCAAAGTTGGGCTAGAGTTGAAATTAATGTAAAATTAATGTTGGGAAATGTTTTTGGGAGTGTTTCAAAGAGGTTTTGGCTTTGGTTGGGTTTTGATTTTGGGGTTTGGGCTCATTTGGGCTAGGTTTAGGTTTAGGTCAAAATTGGGCTTTTTGATTTTGGGTTGAATTTGAGTGGGGTTTGGGTCTAAATTTTGAGCAAATCATGTTAGTGTTTTGTTTATGGGGATGTTAAGGAAGGTTTGGAAAAGATTTGGGGTTAATTGGAGTTGAATTGGGTGAGTTTGGGTTAGGTTTGGGTCATAGGTCCAAATTGGGCTTTAAGGCCAAAAGTGAAATTGGACCCAAATTTCAATCAAATTAAGCTTGGCTTTGGTCTAGATTGGTGTTTGGGATGTTGAATTGAAGTTTAGAATTGAATTGGACCAGAATTTGGGTCAATTGGGTAGGTTTGGTTTGACATTGGGTTTACTTTGGGTTAAAATGGGTCAAATCGGGGGTTTTGACAAAAGTGGGGTAAATTGACAAAATTGGCCCATGGTGTAGTTGAACAAAATGAAATTGGGAATATTTGGGATTTTCTGGAATTTTCTGGGAATTTTCTGAATTTTTGGATTTTTGGGTCAAAAGGGGTATTTTGGGTATTTGGAAGGTATTGGGGGGTATTTTGGAATTTTTGATATTTTTGGATATGGATGATCAATTTGAGTGATGTGGAAATGTTTGGGATTGATTTTGGAGAATTTTGGGTAATTTGGAGAACTTTTGGAGAAATTTGGCTAATTTCGATGGCTTTGGGTAGGTTAGCGGGTGTAGGGTCCCTGGGGTCAAAAATTGAAAATTTGGAAAATTGAAGATTGGGTGGATGTAAGTGAAATGAAATCATTTTTGTTGAGCCATGAAGCCATATCAAGCCCACATGAGCCATGAAGGGACTCATTTGAGGCATTCACCATGTTGTTCCTAACCCTCTTAGCGATGGCTTAGGGGTTAAGGACCATCCATGTGAATCACCTACATGAGTCGGGAGGTTAAGTTGGGTAAGGGTGTGTTTTAGGAGGTGTGTGAAAGTGTAGTGCATAGGTGTAGTGTATGTGTAAGTCGGCCCTTTACCGCACCAGGCCACCTGGAAGCGATCCTAAGGCCAAAGAGTCCTATAGGAACTCATCCTTTAAACTTCCACATTTGATTTCAACCCTCTAGGTGATTAGGGGTCTATAGTCAAGTTTGTGGAGTTTGCAGGGAGTTAAGAAGTGGTTTGAATTTCTAAAAGGTGGGTCCCAATTCTAGTCCTCTAAGATAGTCAAAGGAAAAGCCTAAGGCTAGATCCTAAGTACTAAAGAGAAGAAGAGAAGACCTCATCAAAAATGAGGTCAACAAATGGACCCCCAATAGGTGTGGTGAGCCGACGGAGCACACCGCGCGTATTGGTGTTGACCGAAACGATCAACAAAACCAACACGGATGTCCAAGTAACAAACTTAGGACAAAGTAGAAGAGCTTCATCGGGGAGTGTCAAGTATATCTCTCGGGACAGGAGATTCTCGAACTCTCGCCTGGGGAAAGGAAAAGGAGGTGAATCCCAAATCACATGTTTCGAGAGAATTTCGATTTAGATTTTATTTTATTTCATGTTCAAGTCACGATGCGTGAGTTTAGATTTCAATTTGGAGTTTTAATTTAGATTGAAGTTTGTCAAGATTAATTTGAAGGGATTTGATTTGAAATGAAAATTGGAATTTTGAAGTTTTAGATGTAACATCTTCAACCCCAAAAGAAGATCGAATCGATTGGATTGAGTCATTACAATGAGAAAAGATCTCAGAGTAATGTGGTATTGGATGTAAAATCCTTAACCTCAAGAGTTTGATTTGATGTATTTCAGTGCAATAGGAAAAGAATCCTAAAGCAGTGCAGTCTCGGATGTAAAATCCTCGACCTCAGGAGTTTGAATTTGATGTATTTCAGTGCAGTAGGAAGAGAATCCTAAAGCAGTGCAGTCTTGGATGTAAAATCCTCGACCCAAGAGTTTGAATTTGATGTATTTCAAGGTCAATAGGAAGAGAATCCTAAAGCGGTGCGGTCTTGGATGTAATATCCTCGACCCAAGAGTTCGAATTTGATGTATTTCGAGTGCGATAGGAAGAGAATCCTAAAGCAGGTGCGATCTTGGATGTAAAATCCTCGACCCAAAAGTTTGAATTTGATGTATTTCGAGTGCGATAGGAAGAGAATCCTAGAGCGATGCGGTCTTGGATGTAAAATCCTCGACCCAAGAGTTTGAATTTGATGTATTTCGGTGCAATAGGAAGAGAATCCTAAAGCGGTGCAGTCTTGGATGTAAAATCCTCGACCCAAAGGTTTGAATTGATGTATTTCGGTGCAGTAGGAAAAGAATCCTAAAGCGAGTGCGGTCTTGGATGTAAAATCCTCGACCCAAAGGTTTGAATTGATGTATTTCGAAGTGCGATAGGAAGAGAATCCTAAAGCAGTGCAGTCTTGGATGTAAAATCCTCGACCCAAAGGTTTGAATTTGATGTATTTCAGTGCAGTAGGAAGAAAATCCTAAAGCAGTGCAGTCTTGGATGTAAAATCCTCGACCCAAGAGGTTTGAATTGATGTATTTCAGTGCAGTAGGAAAAGAATCCTAAGCGATGCAGGTCTTGGATGTAAAATCCTCGACCCAAAGGTTTGAATTGATGTATTTCAGAGTGCAATAGGAAGAGAATCCTAAAGCAAGTGCAGTCTTGGATGTAAAATCCTCGACCCAAAAGTTTGAATTTGATGTATTTCAGAGGCAGTAGGAAGAGAATCCTAAAGCGGTGCGGTCTTGGATGTAAAATCCTCGACCCAAGAGTTTGAATTGATGTATTTCAGGTGCAATAGGAAGAGAATCCTAAAGCGAAGTGCAGTCTTGGATGTAAAATCCTCGACCCAAGAGTTTGAATTGATGTATTTCGGTGCAGTAGGAAAAGAATCCTAAAGCAAGTGCGATCCTGGATGTAAAATCCTCGACCCAAGAGTTTGAATTGATGTATTTCGAAGGCAATAGGAAGAGAATCCTAAAGCGATGCGAGTCTTGGATGTAAAATCCTCGACCCAAGAGTTTGAATTGATGTATTTCAGGTGCGATAGGAAGAGAATCCTAAAGCGATGCGGTCTTGGATGTAAAATCCTCGACCCAAAGGTTTGAATTGATGTATTTCGGTGCGAGTAGGAAAAGAATCCTAAAGCAGTGCAGTCTTGGATGTAAAATCCTCGACCCAAAGGTTTGAATTTGATTTGAGGTTTGATGTGAGATCTGGAAAGATCGAATTTGAGATTTGAAATTTGACTGAGATTTAATTTAAGATCTGGAAGATCAAATTTGAGATTTGATAGAGATGAGATTTGAAATTTGGAAAGATTTGAATTTGAAATTTGAAATTTGAAATGATGAGTTTGAACTCGGTTGAAATTTGATTTAAGATTTGATTTGAAATTTAGAAGATGAAATTTGAAGTTCGATCGAGATTGGATTCGAAATTTGATTGAGAATTTGATTTAACATTCTTGTTGATTTTGTTTATCCTTTAATGATTCAAATTTTATTTTGTTATTTATTTAATGTTCATGTGAATTTGGTGTTTGTCATTTTTTAGATTTTTTTTTAGAAAGTTTTCTTTTATCTTTTTTTTTTTCTTTTCTGTTCTTTGTTCGAAGTTCATTTAACTTTAATGGCGTTTCCCAATCAATTTGCACAAAAGAGGTGAAGGCCAAAAAATGTGACATGGTCACTTTTATTCCAATCATACTGAAGATACATCGTACAACTTGATCTGGAATATATTTCATACAATCCATGTAGACTCAAAACGGACTGTGTATGATCTTTGTCGATCCATCTAAAGAAGCATCTGTCAAAAGTCCATGTCTGAATAGTGAGATACATGGTCAATAACATCACCTTCCAAGCCATCCTTGGCAAGGATGCCGTATGGATGTACATCGGAGGTGTGATATTTTCCATGTAACTCACGGCTCGTAAGGCCGGAGGCTCTCTAGCTCCGGTGTCAGGTCGGAAATGGTAAGGTATCTTTCACGTCGTCCATCCTTCGAACGTAACTGAAATCCTCTTCACCGGTACTCCCGGTATGCAATGCTTGGCGATATCTCGCTCCGTTACCCTTCGGTATCATGACGGAACCTACCGGTAGTGGTATCTTACTCGGCCCTCGGAACTCACCCGGGCTCGCTATCCGGAGGTCGGATCCGAACATGATGTTACACTCGCTCGGAAAAGAGATCGTGCGAAAGGTCCGACAAAGTCATGGTGATCAATGTGTGGGGGTATACGATCACCCTGTTTGTAGATATTGATGATGCAGCTATTGGGTATGCGATCTGGCCGCGCACCCTCCATGTTATCAATCTCTTTATCATTCTCTTGATGACTAATGGCATCGGGTCCACTTGCCCATGACGGAGTATTCCGGCGGGTTTCCCTTCTCGTCCTCGGCAAAGTTGTAACGGCATCCACATTGTATTGTGATTCTTCCTTTCCACGGCATCCATCTCCGGGGCTACGAGTATGTGTTTTCCCTTAGGCGGCTCGCTCGGCCCGGTCTTTTCAAATCCCGGATGCAATCCACGATTTGCTGTCTGCTCATACTCCGAGAATACGTACGTATGTAATTCGAGGCCCTCCGGTATATTGATTCTTCTGCCTCTAATCCTTTCAAAGTATTCAAAGGTTTTCTTTCAACATTTCGCATTCTCTCCGGCTCGTATTCCGGAATGATCTGCAGATGGCGAGGCCTCGGTGACGTATTGTGGGATATAAGGTTCGATCCCTTCCCGTTCTCCTACATACCTCGGCTCCTCGGGGATGATGCTCGTCGGGACATCCCCGGGGTTGCTCCGCAACAAGGTCATGCATCAGCTGGTGGTTCTATCCGGTGGCGTGGTAGCCTTCTTTCTTCCGGTCTTTGTGAGATTTCTCCGGTTCTTTCTGCCATCCTAGGAGGTCGGCCTTCTTTCTTCGGTTCTGGTGAACTGGTGTTCTTGAAGTGTATGCACCGACATTAGCAGTGCCTCGTCGTGTCGATCCGCGACTAGTTTTGTCAACATCTTACGGATACGGCGATTCTTATTTCTTCGTTGCGTTCTTTGTGAGAGTAGCTCTCCGAACTTCTTGAATCTCCGTGGGCGCGGCGGCGACAAGCTCGCCCTCTGTGTAGCGACTACGGACTTCATTTTCTTATCTTCTTCAAGGTTTGTCTTTCTTCTCTTCTTGCTTTGGATTGGTGGCTTGGGCCACCCACTTTCATCACTTGTATGTCCGGCGAGCTCTTCTCGGTCAGCCGGGACCCGGTCACTTTCCTCGTCTTGTAGGCTGTCGGTGCGAAATCCGAGTCGATCTCGATTATCGCTCCATCTTTCACCCTCTTTTCATCGAGTGCGAGGCTTACGCCATTCTTAAAGTTCGAGACCGACCGCCCGCTCGACATTTCCCTGCGAAGAGACAAGGAAAAGGATCGGGGGCCGTACTTAAGAACAAGAACATCAAGAAAATGTTTATTAAAGACATCTTGTTTTATTATTATTTTTATATTTTCAAACTTAACGAGGAATGAAGTGGGATAAGATCGGGTAAGAGATTTTGATTTGGAAAAGAAAACAAGGAAAATTTTATTATCGGGATTTTATTTATTTTGGCACATTTTTGTTATTTTTGGGTTCGGACCCAGTCATAAGTAATCACTTCACCGTGCTTCTAGGGATGGAAAGTTCATTCCTTCGAAACATCGAGTAGCGTAATACTTTTTCAAGTATCGTCCATTGATCGGAAGCATATGTCGTTCTCCCTGGCAATTCACTAGGCCGGTAGGAGCCTCTCGAGTAGATCGCCTCGACTACGAATGGTCCTTCCCAAGTGGGTTCGAATTTTCCTCCTATCTTGCGGTGTGCGAGAATAGGTCTTTTGAGAACGAGAACTAAATCACCAACTTTGAAGGTTCTTGGGCGGACCCGGTTTATCATGAGCTCGAATCATCTTAGCTTGGTATAATTCTAGAGTACGTTGCTGCTGCAAGTCTTTTCCCTTCCGGGCTCTCTAATTCTTCGAGTCGTAATTTGGCGTTCTCTTCTGTTGTGATTTTATTTGCAGCTGCGATTCCGAGTGAAGGGAGCTGAACCTCTAAAGGTAACTACTTGCCTCGGACCCATACACCGGAGCGTAAGGTGTAGCTTGCGTAGGAGTTACGAAGGTTGTCCGGTAGGCCCATAAGGCTTCTAACAACTTCTCGTGCCAATTTCTCTTATTGTCGTCTAAAGTCTTCTTTAAAATTTGAACGAGAGTTTTATTAAAAGCCTCGGCTAGGCCGTTTGCTCTTGGGTAGTAAATTGTTGAATATCGCCGGTCGATTCCGTGTCTCCGACAAAATTGTTGATTTGTGTGCTTCGAATGCCGACCCAGTTATACGAGATGATCCTGCGCGGCACTCCGAAACGGTAGACAACTTGGTTCTTGAAAAATTGTAGCACGTGATGTGCTTTCACTTCTCTTAGTGGAGCCGCCTCTGCCCACTTGGAAAAGTAATCCGTAGCGCACAGAATGAAGCGATGTCCTTTTGACGACGGCGGTTCTATTGGACCCACTATATCCGTGCCCCAACATTCAAATGGCCATAATGCGATTGTCGGATGTAGCACATTTGGAGGTTGGTGGAGAACCACTCCGTGCACTTGGCACTGAGTGACGGCTCTCGGCGATTTTCATGCGGTCGGTCATCATCGAGGGCCGGTAGTACCCTAGTCTTTTAATTTTCATTTTCATCTTTGGACCCGATCGAGTGAGCGCCGCGAGTCCCGAATGCACCTCCTTAACAATTTCACGAGCTTCGGACCCACTTAGGCACCTTAGCCACATTTGATCAAAAGACCTTACGTATAACGTATTGTTTACTAATGCGTAGGACGAGTTCTTTTCTTGATACGATGGGCTAGCGACCTATCGTCCGGTAGCTTTCCTTGTTTGCAGGTAGTCTATTAATGGCTGTCGCCTGATCTTCCGTGTTTTCACATCCATCTGCTGCAATTAATTCTTCTTCCTTATCCGATTTGTGTATCGTGTCGATGTCAGTCGTGATAGGACACGGCGTCACGTGAGCTGACACTTCTACCGATTCATCTTGCAAACAGGCAAATTCTTTTGCGAGACGAGCTAGCGCATCCGCTAGAGCGTTTTCTTTTGGGAATTTTGTAGATTGTCACATTTGGAATCCGTTCCAACAGTCTGTATGGCATCTTGGAAGTATTGCTCGAGTCTTGGTTTTAAAATTCCGTATTGTCCAGCTGATCCGTTGAATGATTAACTGTGAATCTCCGTAGATGTTGATGTCCGTTATCCACATTTGAATGGTTAATTCCGGTCCGTTATGAGGGCTTCGTATTCGCTCGTTGTTTGTACATGGTTACGTCAAGTGGTAGGAGTATCTTAACATCCCCAGCTCCGGTGTTATAAAGATTAGCCCGATTCCTGCCTTACCGGGCACTATCACTTGCGATTCTTCGTCTTTGTGCGCTGAAGATGCTCCGTCGAAATATAATTCCCAACGTCGATCATCAAGGTCTTCTAGATTCATTATTTGTTCATCCGGCGGATCGTCATTGAGAGGAGAGTCGCCGTGCAAAGGGTGTGCTTTGCAAGGAAGTCTGCTAGGACTTGTCCTTTACGGCACGAAGAGGCACGAAAGTTATATCGAATTGCAATAATATCATTGACCATCCGGCAAGTCCGCCGGAAAGCGTTGGACGAGTCATCGAGTATTGCGATGGATTAAACTTCGAGATTGAGGTTGACCTTATGAGAAAGCATGTAATGCACGAGCTTTTGAGCGGCGAAGATCGAGGCCAAACAATGCTTTTCAATTGCGGGATACCTTATTTCCGTCGGCGATGAACGACGACTTAAGTAATAAAGAGCATTTTCTTTACCCTCATCATTGACACAGGCTAATAGGGCTCCGAGGAGTCGTCTAAAGCCGCGGTATAAAGTATTAGCGGTCTACTCGAGGCCCGGGGCTGCTAAGACGGGAGGTGTCATTAAGTATTGTTTAATGTCTTCGAAGGCCCTACGGCATTTCTCTTCCCAAATAAATTTGGCGTCCTTCTTAACTAGTGCCGAGAAAGGCTGACACCTACTCGACGGGTTTGAGATAAAGCGTCGAAGATATGCCGAGCTTCCTTGAAAAGATCGTAGTTGTTTTAAGGTTTTGGGAGGCGGCATTTCTAAGATAGCTTTAATCTTTTCCGGGTCGATTTCAATTCCACGATGTCGGACAACGAATCTAAGAATTTCCCGGAGGTGACGCCGAAGGCGCATTTTAAGGGATTCATCTTAAGGTTAAATTGTCTTAATCGTTCGAAAACAATTCTCAAATCATACAAGTGGTTGTCCTTTACTTTGCTTTTGATGACCACATCGTCCACGTAGCATTCGACTTGATTGTGGATGAGATCATCAAAAATTCTTGTCATTGCTCTTTGGTAGGTTGCTCCTGCGTTCTTCGATCCGAATGGCATCATCTGTATAGTGAATATACTCCGATCGGCGTTCCGAATGCTGTAAGTTTTTCATCTTACGGAGCCATTTTTATTTGGTTGTATCCTCGAAGATCCATCCATGAATGAGAATATTTCATGTGTTGAAGCGATGTCGATCATTAATTCGGGATCGGTAAAGGAATTCATCTTTCGGACATGCCTTGTTTAAATCTCCGAAATCCACACAAATTCGATCGACCATTCTTCTTCCCGATCGGTACCACGTTGGCTAACCAAGTCGGGTATTGTTCTTCACGGACAAATTTAGCGTCTATTAACTTTTTAACTCAGTTATGACTTGTTGTTCGATTTCTAGACGCATTCTTACGGGACCTTGTCGATCTGGAGCGAAGTAGGGTCCACTCTAGTTTATGGATTGCGACCTGCGGAGCTAAACTCGGCATCTCATCGTAGCTCCAAGCAAAACGAGTCTTTAAATTCCATTAATAACTTGATTATTTCTTCGAGTCTTCTTTATTGAGTAAAGAAGCTAACAAAGGTAGGTCTAGGCTCTTCGCTAGTACCTAAGTTAACTTCTATTAACTCATCTATTGTAGATTTGATTTCTTCTTCAAATTCTGGTGGAGCGTCTCCAATTTGTAAATCTTCGAGTTCTTTTGTAGTTTCCATGCAGTTTTCATTAGATTCGCAGGTGATAACCAAGCAAGATTCAGTATCGTCGGCCGATCTCTATGTGCCAAATCCGAGACCATGTTTTGAGTTGGGTGGACGACCGGAGTTATTCCATAAATTTTCAAAACGTTGTGATTGACCTTTTGTCCATTGTCGAGGTAAGAAACCACGTTGAATTAAATTTTGAACACGGGAGAGTACCACTCAAAAGGCAATTCCATTAATTCGATGAAGTAGCATCTTCAAGTTGTACATTATTTTCGGTTTTGGAGGCGAAGCACCACGGTAGAATTTGATTGGTTTTGCACCACCGCTACGTATCTCTTTGACCTCCATACCCTCGATCTTATTAGAATGGATCGGGGTCGGGGTCATAAGTATGTACATAGTGGTTAATCTTCTCGTACATCGATTTATATTCTTCGTTTCTTTCATCTTCGATAGGGATTTTGAATTGTGGCTTCTTCCGACTTATTGTCGTTGCTTCTTGTTTGATTTCTCTTTCTTCTTCGAACTATCTTCCCGATCGACTTTAATGGTTGGTTTCCTGCGTCCGATCGTCCTAACGTCTCTACCACGACCTCGTCCCCGGCCTCGACCTCGGATGCGAGTTGTGAAGAAACCTTCACCATCTCGCCGTAAGGGAGTGGTGAGTGACTGTTGGACTAGAACTTCGGGTTCTTCGTTGTCCCGAACTTTCTTTGCTTCATTTGTTAAGGTATCTGCGGAGAAGATCGTTTTCTTCGGCGGTGCATAATAAGTTGCATCCTCGTGGATTCCAATTTCATGTACGGAGAATGGTTGTAAGTCACCTTTGATGCACTCGTTCCCCTCCATCGTAGTACTTCGATGCACTCGATGTAGAGATGATGGTACCATCCCGTTTTCATGTATCCATGGTCGGCCGACAGAGCGTTGAATGACGTTTCGAATCGATTATGTGAAATTTTGCGGTTGTCTTTGCTAAGTCACCGGTCTTCATTAACGGTGTTATTGAGCCGAGGGCTCTTTCTCCCTTCCGGTTGAATCCTCTTAATAACATTTTGTCCGCCTCGAGCTCGCGGGCATCAATTTCCAAGTATGCTTTAGCGTTCGAAGATTCATTATATTGATTGATGCTCCTGGATCCACCAATACTACGGAGAGTGTAAATCTTCCGATTGTAGCTCGAAATGTACAACGGTCGGTTATGGTCTGCTGTTCCAAGTAGTAGGTCATCGTCCGTGAAGGTAACACCTCGTTGTTCCTTTAACGAGCAAACCTCATCTAAGGACTCTCCGGCCATTTGAGTTAAGCAAATTTCTGGATCAAGTAAGGCCTTGATCAGAGCTTCTCTCATCTCCTTTGATAAGATGAGAGCGTCGTAGATGCTCGGTTAGTTGGTAGTTTCCTAAGATGGGCTAGCACGTTGTAGTCCACTTTGTTTTCATGTGTCTCTGCTTCTTCTCGAATGGGTATTCCTTCGCAGGGTTGGTTCTTCTCCGAACAACCACACGCTTTCCTTTGTCTTTTGGACCCATTCTCGGAGGTAGAACTTTTCCACTCCTTAAGTTGACTTCGTAATTTCCTGCGAATCTATTGTTGAGCTTGCTGGTGTTTTTTCTTGAATCGGAATGACGAGGCTCTTCCGGATTAGCTTCCGAGTACGAAGGCTCTAACTCTATCGTGATCTGGAGCTCCTCGAAACTCGCGGATAGATTCGTTGCTTGTTGAACTCTCGTAGCCTCCTTGATGGATGTCTTCTTCGTTATTTTGCTTGTCGAGATCGTGTATGATTTGAGAATTGTCGTTGGTATCGAAATCGATATCCGGATTATCGTTAGTTACGTAATCGTTAGAAACGATCAAAACGTAGCCAACGCCATCACCCTTATCATTATATGATCCCACCGAAGTGAGCGGATAATCATACGGAGTCGAGGGTTCGAGGGATTTCTCCCCGAATCGGAAACTGACTATCCTAGGATAAGCGGCCCCTAGTCCAGCCTTAGGTGCCTCGGTCTTCTCTTCTTCGTCAATTTTCTTCTTCTCTTCGATCGTCTCCTGTTGAGGTGGTTCTTCTATCGCAAGTGATAGTACCGGCTAACGGGTTTCGAACTTCGAATTGAAGCTCGTACCGAAGCGGTCCGGATGCTTGTCTAAAATCTTTTTCGAAGACCTCGTCCAAGCGGTAGTCCATCCATCGTCGGTCGTATAGGGATCTATCGGAATGATGGGATCGGTCGAGATAACATTGACGGAACCTCCTTTACGGGGTTCCTTCATGTACTCCTTCGGGATCGTTATATTCCCTTTCCGCGGAGTTGTCATTGAGCCAACTTTTGAAGGTAATGCAATCTTCTATTTTGTGTCCAAGCATTTGGTGGTAAGGGCAAAAGTTGGGATCACCCTTCTTGTTGACCTCTTCGGGTCTTTTAGGCTCCGGCGGTGGAAATCCGGAGTCTTCATCGATTGCGGAACATTTTCGGCCATTGCTTCATTCTTGAACGGATAATCTCTCGCTCAAAAGCTCTCTTAATGTACGTTGCGGACGAGGCGGTTGTTCATATTGCGGAGATGACTGATAGGCTGGGCCGGGGTTGCTTGGTAATTCTGTTGTGGTTGCTGCGGCCGTTCTGGTGGTATTTGCATCGGTTGCTTGCCTTTGTCAACTGCTGCAACGATCCCGGATTTCTTTTCAAAAGTCTTTACAGGCTTTTGTTTGTCTGTTTTATCGGTGAAACATAATTGCTTCGCCTCTTCTTGCAAGCTTCCGGCCTTGCTTAACAACTTCTCGAAAGTCTTAATAGTAAATCCCTTGAGGAGAAGTGCTATCGGGCCATGGATGCTTTTTAGCAAAATGCCGACTGCATGCTGTTCTTGCAGTTGTGGTTCACACTTCATACTTAAGTTCCTCCATCGAAGTATGTAATCCACCAAAGTTTCATTCGGCTTTTGTTTCTCTACCACTAAATCACCTATAGTGATGTGGTGTCGAGCTCCGGCGAATCGCTTGATGAAGAGGTTCTCTAGCTCGAGAATGTCTTCACCGAACCGTTTGGTAATTCCGCATACCGGTCGAAGGCGATTCCCGACGATCGCTGATGAACTGTCGGAAGAGTAATGCATCGCTCCCGCCGGCATTGCAACAAGCCGGCACGAAAGTGTGCTACATCTTGTCGGGGGTTCCCGGTTCCGTCGAAGGTCTTGAACGAGGTGGTACGAAGCCTTTCGGGTATTGGACGGCGTCGAATTCTTCGGGGTAAGGTCTACCCGTCCGAATGGATGTCCCGCTCTTTGATTGTGCTAAGGCTTCTCGCACTCGTTGTTCCACCAAGTTCTTGATATCCTTTTCGGGAATCATACTCTGTGTTGCATCCTTTTCGGTGATCATCCCCATTGACGGACGTAATCTCCTTTCCTCCGTCTACAATGTGAATAACCTCTGGGGGTGTCTCTCTATGTGGTTGTACTTGACTCTGGAGAGTGGCCAGGGCTACGGCCATCTCTTCCATCCTTTTTGCCATTTGAGCGATCGTATCATCTTTTTCTTGAAGTTGCCTTCTCATCGGTTCACGGCTCCTCTCTTTACGCGAGCTGCAGGAGCACCTTGCGAGGCCGATGAAGCTCGTGTCTCAACCATGTTGATTTACGCGTATTCGTCGTCCATAAATTCCGATGAATCAATCTCATCTCCGAACTTTTCTTCTCTTTCTTTTGCCAAGCGTCGGATATCGGTTCTCGACTTTTCCATGGCATCTTCTAGCGGGGCTTTCGTGTGTCTTCGTGGTTGTCGTGCGATAGTTGCCGGGTTCCCTTCTCACGAGTCCCCTTCATCGCGGTAGCACTTTCTTCGGATTCGAGTCTCTGGCGAGACTTTCTTTCTCGAGTCTTGTTTCGATCTCAGTCGCCCGGTGAGTGGGACGCCATACCATCCTTCAGCGGCAGAAGGTCTAGGACCGGATGGTCCGTCGGCCAAATCGTTGGAAGGTGGTATCCTCCCTAATCCGTAATCCCGAGACGACAACGGGCGGACTAGCCTTCATTCTTTTACTCGGCTTTTCCGTCATGATGGCGGGTTCTACTCGGGGCCCAAGACGGGATTTGAGCGGCACCCGCCCTATCCTCCGTAGAATTTACGATACGGGGCGGTTTTCCTTCTTCGCTAACTTTTCTACCAAAGTTTGCGGTCGAGCAAACGGCGTAGTTCTAGTTCTTTTCTTACGGTATCGTTGTAATATGCGGTCGTGGTAATTTGGCGACAATCTTGCGAATGTTTTCTTCATCTTCCGCGGCGGAGAGGGGATGAAATCCGCTTCCTCCCAACGAGTGGTATGTATTCGAGCGGCGGTGTATATTCAGCGAGTTACGGAATTTCCTCTGGAAAGCGATTTCGGCGACCACGACTTCTTTAGCGATCCTTCTATTTCGTTTCTTCTGCGGGTCTTTGTTAGTGACGGAATTCTTGAGCCGGACCCGATCTCGAAAACGGAAGGTCTTACGAGAAGATGCTGTACCCTCCACGGTAACGGGTCCATCATAATCTTGGATTTCTTTCCCCTTTGATTTGGCAAAAGTCGGGGCGAGTGCAGAAACAACTAGACCAGGTGGGGGTAGAAAGAACGGTCCTCCTGTGGGCGACAATGTTCCTCTTAGTCGGGATCCTTTGCGGGGAGGGAATTCTTGGGTTGACCTAAGGTTGAATTCGAGCGGCGGCTCTTCGGCTTCGGGTACCTTGTTCATCGATGCGAAAAGGGAGACGTCGGTGATCTTGACGTTCGTGTTTTCAAATCCTTGTCCAAATCGGATGATTCCATTGTCGGGCGACTCATCCTTATAGACGGCGAGGTCCAGTCCGTTGGTGAAGGAGAAAATCGGTTTCGGGGCTTCCATTTCGCGGGGTAGATTCGGTTGTCGATCCCAAGTTATGCTTCTTTTCTTTAGGACGAAAAGAAAGGAATTGAAAAGAGTCCGAACTCATTCTTGTTCATGTATTTATAAGAAGGAATCACTTATTAAAAGAATCACTTATTAGAGGGTTTGTTTATTTAGAACGGAGTGTTCAAAGGTGTAGAGAAGGTAAGGAATCCGAATCGGAGTTGGAAAGGAAAAGAGAGTCTTAAGCAAGACTTCTCGACTCGAAGGACCACTCCTAAACTAACACCTATTGGGGGTCCACCCCACCTCGGAAATGAGGTAAAAGGATCTCGGAACCTCTGCGTTTAGGGGTGTCTAAACAGGTGGCTCCTAAATCCGAGAGAATGTTGGTTATACTTGTTCGAGGTAGAAATGAACACAGTATTCCAACGGAAAGAAGGGTAGTTTGATCCATTAGGGACATGGATACACTACCGATTTTTGAAAGCAGAACTATTTGATTAAAATGAAGAGAGGAACTTTTCCCCAGCGGAGTCGCCAGAAGTTGTCGGCATATTTTTAGGTTATGTGTTTTATTTTGAAAAGAGAGTCGCCTACAAAAATTGTCGGCGAATTTTAATTTAATTTAAATAAATAATTTGAAAAGTAGTATTTGATTTTGAAAATAATTTTAAATTTGAAAATTTTAAGATATGAAATCAGACCGATCTCACATCCAGAATAGTTTATATAAACGAGCGCCGCACCATGAGCCGTGTATCTATCCCGAAGAATAGACACATCGCTCGATAATGGGGCTCGATTAAATAAACTAGAAAGGTTTGTGACATCCGTTTGGTACGCGAACCAATTTTATAAGCCGACAAATTCCCGCTTAATATGAAACTATTAAACGAGGTTTATATTACTCAGGTTCTTAAAGTTCCCTATAAGGGCAAGCCCACATAGTTAATTACATCTTAAGTGATGGGAATCACCTAAGAAAACTCTCGATAATAATCAATAATTCTGCTCTCAAGAATTTCAAAGTTTAAGTTTTCGAGGGTTGAATTTTGGAATTTCGATAGGGAATGGATCAAATTTGGAACATTTTTATTTTGGGAATTCAAAGGAAGAAAAGTAGGAGAGATCACGGATTCGAAGCGGACTTCGGTAATCTCCCGATTATCCTATTGTTTGGCTTGGATTTAGGAAAGTCCTAATGTTTATTTAATGTTTTAATCTTGCCGATTTAGTTAATTAGGGCTTATATTTATATGATAGAATCATACAAATTGCACAGAAGATATGAGGGTTTATGTCGTACCGGACGACTACCTCGGAATCCTAAGACCGGTTAGGGCTTAATTCGCAATGCAAATGCCTAACGGAGAGTTGAGGATTTATGTTGCACTAGGCAAACTACCTCGAAGTCCTATGGCTTTGTTATTTAATTCTAAGAAAGTTTTGCTGAAGTAGGTTCGAGTTTCTTCGACGACGATGGCCGTGCTGCCCACCACGCTCCGAGCTCCTTGTTGTTGCGGAGGTTTAGTTTTAGAAATCATAAATCGAGAGATGAGAGAAGTGTTCTGGTTTGAGAAGTCTTAATTTCCAAGTGTTTTTTGTGTTTTAATTAAAACAAATCTTAAAGTTGATTATAACGACACCGGTTAAGATCCCACGGTTCCATCCTTCGGCACCATTATTTTTATCGGATTCACTTAGTCCGGATGAATTTGCTAAACTCAACTGAATGAGTTCCACACTTTCATTTAGACCGTGGAAATCCCGTTAGCAACACGTAGGTTACATCATCCGAGGTATTCCCGATCATCCAACAAGACGTTTTAATTTAGTTGTAATTGTAGTTTTGTGTTACTGTTTGTGATTAAATTTTGAGTTGTCTTATATTTTGAAATGTTGTGGAGGTGAATTTTATCTTGTAGTGTCTTTTATTTTAATTTTGGGTTTCGAGTTTTGGTTTACGTCCTAAAGGTGTCGGTTTTCATGCAACTGTTGTTTATCATGCAAGAAAAATAAAGTGCTTTTGCAATAAAATAAACTGCAATAAAATAAAAGCGTACTGGAGGGTCTTCCCGTCATTCCAAGTTGCACTTAAATCACGGTTAGAATATTTAAGCAAGTTCCTAGGTAAAGCTAAGGGAAAGGTTTATGGTTTTCTACCAAATTCCTAATCCTATAGCTAGATCGTTTCCTATGACGTCTAGGTTCTTTGTGTTTTTGGTTTGAAGACGATTTTCTTCATCGAAGAACAATTAAGTTCAATTGTTCTTGTAAATATCCTATCATATTGAGGAAGTGCTTAAGAAGAATCTTAAACATCTTTTCAATATTTCTAGGATTGTTTCAAGTCCAAATGAATTTAATTGTGTAAATGAATCGATCGTCCGAGGTTTTCAAGTTTTGTTAACTTGCTCGAGTGAACTAGGATATTTGAATGTCCCGTAAGTGAAGTAACATTTCATTTTAATGTTCTATTTAGGAGTTATGATAACTAAAGCTCCTAGAGGCAAAATGATATTTAATGATTTGTGATTCAAATTTAAGTTCAAATTAATGATTTAAGTTTGGAATAGTGTTCGAGTTATTTTAGATTTATTTCTTCATGTCTTAAGTGAGGTTATTTAATTCAATTTAATTTAATTTAATTTATTTTAATTTAATTTAATTTGATTTGATTTAATTTAATTCAATTTAATTTATTTGATTTAATTATTTAATTTAATTTAATTTAATTTATTTATTTAATTTAATTTAATTTAATTTAATTTAATTTTATTTATTTAATTTGATGTATTTAATTAATTTAATTTAATTTAATTTGTTTATTTAATTTAATTTAATTTTAACTTAATTTAATTCAACTTTTAATCTTAATTTAATTTAATTTAATTTAATTGAAATTTTTGAAAGAGTTTAATGATTTAATTTTAGTTTAATGATTAAGTCTTTTAAAATTTTAAATTTGAGTTATCATTTTAATTAAGAGTTGAATATTAATGAGATGATTAATTTAGGGATTTTTAAATTAAAGAATAAATCTCTTCCTAATAATATCCCTATTTTAATAATTCCGAATTTATTATTCTTCCAAATTCAATTAATTATTTAATTAAAGTTTAATCATTTTAAATTGCTTAATGGGTTTCTACCCTTTAATTATTAAATTTCAATCATCTAAATCAGATTAGGATCAAATATTTTACTTGTTAATTTTTTTATTAAACCCAAAGTCTTAATTAAGGATTAAAATTTTAATTACCATTTTGCCCTTTAAGCCTAATAATTTCATAACTCACTAAATTGAACTCAAACGAACTTGAAATTTTTATGTGACTTCACTTATGTGTCAATGAAGACATGAGAGGAGAAAATGTGATTTTTCTGTATTTAATTTATTTATATAATTATTTTTTGTAGAAAATAGAAATTTCCAAGGAAAATTCAATAACATGACCAAGGGAAAGTTTCTGTCCTTAAGAAAATTAGGGGACATTCCTAATGACCAGAGGACCACTTGGACCAAATTTTGTAATTTTTTGAATTATATTTTATTTATTAGAATTATTTTAAGTTCTGGAGTATTAATTAATTTAAAAATAAAATAAATGTTGAAAAATAAATTTTATAATTTTTAAAATTCTCTCTGATATCAAGGATTCCAGAGAACCAAACTTTACAATTTTCTGATTTTTCTTTGATTTATTATAATTATTTTGGTGAAAATGCTAGAAAATATATTTTTTAATTTTAAAATTACCCTAGAGCTTTAAAAATTAATATCTCACTAAATAGACCTAGGAAAAATATGGGACTTGTTCCCAAGTGATTAAAATTCAAAATATAACATTTTAGTGAATTTTATTATTTTTGTGATTTTTATTATTTTTTAATTATTAAAAATATTAAAATAATATTAAAAATCAACTTTTTAGAAAATTGAAATTTTAATTTTCTTAAACTCCCCTGATATTAGAGAGACTCCAAAACCAATTTGGTGAATTTTTGAAAGATATTTTGAAAGTTATGAATTTTTAAAATTTAAAATGACTAAGTTGGCTTAATTAACCCAATTAGTGGGGCTAACCAAATCCGATTGACCTCAATTTTTTATGGTGGGTTCCTCTGATCCTAAAGGTCAGTGGAAAATTGATTTCAAGTCAATTTGATGTATGGTTAGCTCTAACTAATTAGAGACCTATTTTGGGTATTTAAGCCAATTAGGGTTAATGCGAGTGAATTTACCCAAATCCTATTTTTCCTAGGGTTCTCTGGTCACAAGGAACATCACCAAATTTTCCTAGAATTTATTTCACAACATGCTAATTTTTGAAATTAAAATACTTAAAACAGCAACATGCATTTGAAAAATCAATAACTCTTCATAGGGATGACCTCGACTTTGGAAAATTCGGGAATGTTCCCAAATTCAGAGGCTTCAAAAGCCCTATAGTCTCATGCCATGGTGAATTGTGTGAATGCATGGAGAATTAAAATAATGCGGGGAGTAAATAATTAATTAAAAATAAAATACTTGGGCAAAATTAATTAATTTCTTTTCCACATTATTCTCCTCCGTTCATCTGAGCAAGAGGGTATTTTTATTTTATTTTTATGATTTTCCTACACAAAGATATGAATTTTCAAAGTTTAGGGAATTTAAATAAATAGGAAAATACCCTATTTTTCTATTTATCCACGCGGCGCCGCGTCGACCTCGGCGGCTCCGAATGCACACGCGTCGCGCTCCCATTCGACGCCGCCATCTGAGTCAGCGCTCCCGGGGCCCGCTGTATCGCTCCGTCTTCTGATCCGACGCGATCTGAGCCGTCTGTCCGCGCGTGTATTAAATGGACGGCATCCGTTCATCGTCCCCAAGTGTCCTCACCCGAGAGCCGTCCACACTAAATCCCTAAGATCTCACTCGATACTCGATGGATTTTCATGTTCTTATGCTCATGGATTCGTCTTGAAGAGACGAACACATCTATACGGTTATCATGCATTGAAATTAAAGCATTTGAAATGGAGAATCTCCGGAAGCTCGGGATGAAGAATTAACTCATACCTTAGCTGCGAGAGGTGAAGCCTCGATCGGAGATGCTCGGCACGTTCGTTGGAGATGCGGGAGGCTAGGGATGAAGCACAGGGATGTGGTGAATTGCTCAGGTGTGATTTCCACCAAAGCCGATCACAACCTTTGGAGTCCGGAACAAGCTGGGTGACCCGGAGATGGGGCTTTTGTCGGTGGACACCTTCCCTCGGTCGCAGTGCGGGTGTAGGACCAATCAATTTGGGGATTGGTCCACTGTGGAGAAGTGTCCTGGTTTTGGGTGAAATTTCGACTCGAAATTGAGCTCGCGGAGAAGAAATGGCAGGGGGATCTCACCGGGGATCGAGTGCTCGTGTGTGGGGAGGAGTCCGGAACAATTTTGGCGAATTTCGGTAAGGTACGGTTCGGCACTTCTCATGGCCGAGAAGGTGAGGGGTTTAAATAGGCGGGGGCGGAGGCTCTCCCGGGGGGAGTTGAGGGCCGGGATCGGCTGCTCTTGGCATGTGAGGAACGGCCATGGTGGCCATTTGGAGTGGGGCGACTCAGCGAGATGGAATTTCAAAGCTTGGCTTCTCCCGAGGTTTCGGGCATGGTGTTTTCCGGCGATCGGGTGGCCGGCCGGCCGAGCATGGGTCACCATCTTGTTCGGGTGGGTCGAAGTCGGGACTTGGTGCAAGCGATTGGCAAATGCCATGTGTAAAAGGCTTGGATTAGAATGGAATGGGAGAGGGCTTATTTTGGCTCAAATTGGTCGACCCCTCCATTTGGGCTAGGTGCACCACCCGAGGCTTTGTTTAGAGTTGAATAGAAAGTGATTTAGGTCGAGCTTAATCGATGGGGAATGGTCACCATCCAAGTACAATTAAGCTTAAGCAAGATTAAGGGGAATCATGGGAGTGGTTAATCACCTTTAGGAATTAAGGAAAGAGCCTCCTCCTTTTTCCCAAAATGGCATGGTGACATGTGAAGAGGCTCTCATGGCTTGCATATGGCTCATGCATGGCTTCATGGCTCCATTCGGCTTGGGAAAAGGTTGGGTCGATTTCATAAAAATGGGTTTTAAGAATTTTGGATATTTTGGTGTGAATTTGTATGGGGCTTGATTTGGAATTGTTTGATGATGGAATTGAAACTTAGGGAATGATTTTCATCAAATGGATGACAAATGAAAATGTCATATGGGCTTTAGAATCAATTTTGGGCTCATTGAAATGGTTTTAGATGGGCTTTTGAATTTTAAAATGGATTTTTGGGATGAAATTTTGGTAAAGGCTTGGGCCAAATAATTGTTGAGTTTGGTTTAGGGATGCTTCATGAGTGGTTTGAAACAAATTTGAGGTGATTTGGGTTTGAATTGGGTTGGATATGGGCTTTTTGGTAAAGAGGCTAAAGTGGGCCAAAATGGGCTACCATGGGCCAAAGTTGGGCTAGAGTTGAAATTAATGTAAAATTAATGTTGGGAAATGTTTTTGGGAGTGTTTCAAAGAGGTTTTGGCTTTGGTTGGGTTTTGATTTTGGGGTTTGGGCTCATTTGGGCTAGGTTTAGGTTTAGGTCAAAATTGGGTTTTTTGATTTTGGGTTGAATTTGAGTGGGGTTTGGGTCTAAATTTTGAGCAAATCATGTTAGTGTTTTGTTCATGGGGATGTTAAGGAAGGTTTGGAAAAGATTTGGGATCAATTGGAGTTGAATTGGGTGAGTTTGGGTTAGGTTTGGGTCATAGGTCCAAATTGGGCTTTAAGGCCAAAAGTGAAATTGGACCCAAATTTCAATCAAATTAAGCTTGGCTTTGGTCTAGATTGGTGTTTGGGATGTTGAATTGAAGTTTAGAATTGAATTGGACCAGAATTTGGGTCAATTGGGTAGGTTTGGTTTGACATTGGGTTTACTTTGGGTTAAAATGGGTCGAATTGGGGGTTTTGACAAAAGTGGGGTAAATTGACAAAATTGGCCCATGGTGTAGTTGAACAAAATGAAATTGGGAATATGTGGGATTTTCTGGAATTTTCTGGGAATTTTCTGAATTTTTGGATTTTTGGGTCAAAAGGGGTATTTTGGGTATTTGGAAGGTATTGGGGGGTATTTTTGGAATTTTTGATATTTTTGGGCATGGATGACCAATTTGAGTGATGTGGAAATGTTTGGGATTGATTTTGGAGAATTTTGGGTGATTTGGAGAATTTTGGAAAATTTGGGTAATTTCAAGGGTTTTGGGTAGGCTAGGCGGGGGTAGGGTCCCTAGGGTCAAAAATTAAAAATTTGGAAAATTGAAGATTGGGTGGATGTAAGTGAAATGAAATCATTTTTGTTGAGCCATGAAGCCATATCAAGCCCACATGAGCCATGAAGGGACTCATTTGAGGCATTCAGCATGTTGTTCCTAACTCTCTTAGCCGAGGGCTTAGGGGTTAAGGACCATCCATGTGAATCACCTACATGAGTCGAGGAGGTTAAGTTGGGTAAGGGTGTGTTTTAGGAGGTGTGTGAAAGTGTAGTGCATAGGTGTAGTGTATGTGTAAGTCGGCCCTTTACTGGACTGAGGCCACCGCAGGGCGATCCTAAGGCCGAAGAGTCCTATAGGAACTCATCCTTTAAACTTCCACATTTGATTTCAACCCTCTAGGTGATTAGGGGTCTATAGTCAAGTTTGTGGAGTTTGCGGGGAGTTAAGAAGTGGTTTGAATTTCTAAAAGGTGGGTCCCAATTCTAGTCCTCTAAGATAGTCAAAGGAAAAGCCTAAGGCTAGATCCTAAGTACTAAAGAGAAGAAGAGAAGACCTCATCAAAAATGAGGTCAACAACGCGTCGCGGGCAAAATTAATTGAAATTGGCCCATCCACCTACGAACTTGTTCAGATGACCCCTAACGATGAAACGGACCACGCGAGTGTGTCCGGGACGTCGATATTACCTAGGGAGGATGTTTATCTCGCTACGGCTTGACAGACGGGCTAAAATATATGCAAATTATCGTTTTTGGTCAAATCGTCAAAAAGTCACTCAAACGACTCCGGATGACAAAACGGATCACACGATTGTGTCCGGGACGCCGATTTTACCTACGAAGGACGTTCATATTGCTACGACGTCGCGGGTGGGCTTAAAATATGCGAATTATCCTTTTTAACTAAATCGCTCAAAAAGTGGCCCAAGCGGCCTCGAATGACTCCGGATGACGAAGCGGACCACGCTAGCGAGTCCGGAACATCGATTTTACCTGGGGGAGATGTTCATTTCACTGTGAGGATGTATCCGATAAAAAAATGGGGAGAATAATAATAATAATATTATTATTATTATTATTATTATTATTATACAATAAAAACAAAAAAATCTTCTCCCTCTCCTTATCTCATGCATGTGCTGCGGCCCTCTCTCTCTTATTTATGATATGCATTGTATCAATATATATATATATATATATAAAGAAGCAAAAAAAAAAGTCTATCCTAATTCTATTAAACTCACGTATTCCTCCCTTGTTTGCGTGGTTTTGTTGCGAGGTGTGTCTCTTGCCCTCATTGAGTCTTTTTCTCGTTCCCTGCATGCTCGACGAGGTACATATTGCGAGGCGTGTCGGCACGTGGACCGAACACCGGCGGTTCGCCGGAAACGTGGGCTCTCCTTCAGCATAAAGAGAACGCGTCTTCAACCTTCGCGGCGGTGAGATTTCCTTATCCCTTAGCCGACCCTAGGTTTAGTCCGGTCTAGGAGTGTGGGTTCGATCGCCCACACGGGGTGCGTGCGCCAGCGTGAGTTGGCGTGTCTACGTGCCTATGTGATGGATCGTTGATTTACCTAGAGTAAGCTATAGGTTAGGAATCTTGTGCGTTGGTGTTGACCTCATTTTTGATGAGGTCTTCTCTTCTTCTCTTTAGTACTTAGGATCTAGCCTTAGGCTTTTCCTTTGACTATCTTAGAGGACTAGAATTGAGACCCACCACCTAGAATTTCAAACCACTTCTAAACTCCCTGCAAACTCCACAAACTTGACTATAGACCCCTAATCACCTAGAGGGTTGAAATCGAGTGTGGAAGTTTAAAGGATGAGTTCCTATAGGACTCTTTGGCCTTAGGATCGACACAGGTGGCTCAGTCCGGTGAAAGGGCTGACTTACACACACACTACACTTATGCACTACACTTTCACACACCTCCTAAACCACACCTATACCTAACTCGACTTCCGACTCATGTAGGTGATTCACATGGATGGTCCTTAACCCCTAAGCCCTCGGTAAGAGGGTTAGGAACAACATAGTGAGTGCCTCAAATGAGTCCCTTCATGGCTCATGTGGGCTTGATATGGCTTCATGGCTCAACCAAAATGGTTGTATTCCACTTACATCCACCCAATCTTCAATTTTCCAAATTTTCGATTTTTGACCCCAGGACCCTACACCTTGCCTAACCTACCAAATGCCTTCGAAACTACCCGAATTTCTAAAAAAATTTCCAAATTACCCAAAATTCTCCAAAATCAATCTCAAACATTTCCACATCACTTAAATTGATCATCCATAACCAAAAATGCCAAAAATTCCAAAATACCCCCCAATACCCTCCAAATACCCAAAATACCCCTCTTGACCCAAAAATCCAAAAATTCAGAAAATTCCCAGAAAATTCCAGAAAATCCCAAATATTCCCAATTTCATTTTGTTCAACTACACCATGGGCCAATTTTGTCAATTTACCCCACTTTTATCAAAATCCCCAATTTGACCCATTTTAACCCAAAGTGAACCCAATGTCAAACCTAACCTACCCAATTGACCCAAATTCTGATCCAATTCAATTCTAAACTTCAATTCAACATTCCCAACACCAATCTAGACCAAATCTAAGCTTAATTTGATTGACATTTGGGTCCAATTTCACTTTTGACCTTAAAGCCCAATTTGAACCTATGACCCAAACTTAACCCAAACTCACCCAATTCAACTCCAATTAACCCCAAATCTTTTCTAAACCTTCCTTAACATCCCCATAAACAAAACACTAACATGATTTGCCCAAAATTTTGATCCAAACCCCACTCAAATTCAACCCAAAATCAAAAAGCCCAATTTTGACCTAAACTTAAACCTAGCCCGAAATGAGCCCAAATCCCAAAATCAAAACCTAACCAAAGCCAAAACCTCTTTGAAACACTCCCATAAATATTTCTCAACATTGATTTTACATCAATTTCAACTCTAGCCCAACATTGGCCCAAGTTAGCCCAATTTGACCTACATAGACCCACTTACCAATTAAACCCAAATTCAAACCAATTCAAACCCAAATCACCTTAAACTTGTTTCAAACCACTCATGAAGCATCCCTAAACCAAACTCAACAATTATTTGGCCCAAGCCTTTACCAAAATTTCATCCCAAAATCCATTTTAAATTCAAAAAAGCCCATTTCCCTAAACCTCCCTAAAAGCCCATTCCCACCAAATACAAAAGTCCAAAATTGGCCCTAAAGCCCACATGACATTTCCATTTGACATCCATTTAATCAAAGCCATTCCCTAAGTTATAATTCCATCATCAAACAATGCCACATTAAGCCCCATACAAATTCACATCAAAATACCAAAATTTCTCTTAAATCCATTTCCATGAAATTGACTTGACTTTTCCCAAGCCAAAGGTGAGCCATGAAGCCATGCATGAGCCACATGGAAGCCATGAGAGCCTCTTTACATGTCACCATGCCATTTTGGGCAAAAGGAGGAGACTCTTTCCTTAATTCCTAAAGGTGATTAACCACTCCCATGATTCCACTAAATCTTGCTTAAGCTTAATTGTACTTGGATGGTGACCATTCCCCACCGATTAAGCCGACCTAAACCACTTTCTATTCAACCTAAACAAAGCCTTGGGTGGTGCACCTAGCCCAAATGGAGGGGTTGACCAATTTGAGCCAAAATAAGCCCTCTCCCATTCCATTCTAATCCAAGCCTTTTACACATGGCATTTGCCGATTGCTTGCACCAAGTCCCGACCACGACCCACGACCTTGAGGGTGACCCATGCACGGCCGGCCGGCCACCCGGTCGCTCGGAAAACACCATGCCCGAAACCTTGGGAGAAGCCGAGCTTTGAAATTCCATCCTGCTGAGCCGCCCACTCCGAATGGTCACCATGGCACGTTCTTCACATGCCAAGAGCAGTGATCCCGACCCTCGACTCCCCCGGGAGAGCCTCGGCCACTGCCTATTTAAACCCCTCACCTTCTCGGCCATGAGAGGTGCTCGAACCCGAACCTTGCGAAACTGCGCCAAAATTGCTCCGGATCATTCTCCATACTTAGAGCACTTGATCCCCGGTGAGATTCCCCTGCCATTTCTTCTGCGAGAGCTCGATTTCGGAGTTGAAATTCCACCGAAAACCGGGACACTTCTCCACGGTGAGCCAATCCCCAAATTGATTGGTCCTACACACCGCACCGGACCGAGGGAAGGTGTCCACCGAGCAAAAGCCCCATCTCCGGGTCACCCGGTTGTTCCGGACTCCGAAGGTTGTGATCGGCTTTGGTGGAAATCACACCTGAGCGATTCACCACATCCCAGGGCTTCATCCCTAGCCTCCTGCATCTCCAACGAACGTGCCGAGCATCTACGATCGAGGCTTCACCTCTCGGAGCTAAGGTATGAGTTAATTCTTCATCCCGAGCTTCGGAGATTCTCCATTTCAAATGCTTTAATTTCGATGCATGATAACCGTATAGATGTGTTCGTCTCTTCGAGACGAATCCATGAGAACATAAGAACATGAAAATCCATTGAGTATCGAGTGAGATATTAGGGATTTAGTGTGGACGGCTCTCGGGTGAGGACACTTGGGGACGATGAACGGATGCCGTCCATTTAATACACGCGCGGACGGACGGCCAGGATTGCGTCGGATCAGAAGACGGAGTGATACGGCGGGTCCCGGGAGCGCTGACGCGGATGGCGGCGTCGAATGGGAGCGCGCCGCGTGTGCATTCGGAGCTGCCGAGGTTGACGCGGCGCGCGTCACTTAAATAGAAAATTAGGGATTTTCTTAATTTATTTAATTCCTTGAACTTTGAAAATTCATATCTTTGTGTAGAAAAGTCCTAAAAATAAAATAAAAATACCCTCTTGCTCGAGTGAACGAGAGGAGAATAATGTGGAAAAGAAATTAATTAATTTTGTCAAGTATTTTATTTTTAATTAATTATTTACTCCCTGCATTATTTCAATTCTCCATGCATTCACACAATTCACCATGGCATGAGACTATAGGGCTTTTGAAGCCTCCGAACTTAGGGACATTCCCCGAATTTTCCAAGGTCAGAGGCCATCTCTGTGAAAAGTTGTTGATTTTTCAAATGCATGTTGCTATTTTAAGTATTTTAATTTCAAAAATTAGCATGTTGTGAAATAAATTTTAGGAAAATTTGGTGATGTTCCTGATGACCAGAGAACCCTAGGAAAAATAGGATTTGAGTTAATTCACTTAGATCAACCCTAATTGGCTTAAACACCCAAAATAGGTTTCTAATTAATTAGAGTTAACCATAGATCAAATTGACTTGAAATCAATTCTCCACTGACCTTTAGGATCAGAGGAACCCATCATAAAAATTTGAGGTCAATTGGACTTGGTTAGCCCCACTAATTGGGTTGATTAAGCCACTTAGTCATTTTAAACTTTAAAAATTCATAACTTTCAAAATATCTTTCAAAAATTCACCAAATTGGTTTTGGAGTCTCTCTGATATCAGGGGAGTTTAAGAAAATTAAAATTTCAATTTTCTAAAAAAGTTGATTTTTAATATTATTTTAATATTTTTAATAATTAAAAAATAATAAAAATCACAAAAATAATAAAATTCACCAAAATGTCATATTTTGAATTTTAATCACTTAGGAACAAGTCCCATATTTTTCCTAGGTCTATTTAGTGAGATATTAATTTTTAAAGCTCTAGGGTAATTTTAAAGTTAAGAAATGTATTTTCTAGCATTTTCACCAGAATAATTATAATAAATCAAAGAAAAATCAGAAAATTGTAAAGTTTGGTTCTCTGGAATCCTTGATATCAGAGAGAATTTTAAAAATTATAAAATTTATTTTTCAACATTTATTTTATTTTTAAATTAATTAATACTCCAGAACTTAAAATAATTCTAATAAATAAAATATAATTCAAAAAATTACAAAATTTGGTCCAAGTGGTCCTCTGGTCATTAGGAATGTCCCCTAATTTTCTTAAGGACAGAAACTTTCCCTTGGTCATGTTATTGAATTTTCCTTGGGAATTCCTATTTTCTACTAAAAAATAATTATATAAATAAATTAAATACAGAAAAATCACATTTTCTCCTCTCATGTCTTTATTGACACATAAATAAAGTCACATAAAAATTTCAAGTTCATTTGAGTTCAATTTAGTGAGTTATGAAATTATTAGGCTTAAAGGGCAAAATGGTAATTAAAATTTTAACCCTTAATTAAAACTTTAGGTTTAATAAAAATTTTTAACAAGTAAAATATCTGATCCTAATCTGATTTGGATGATTGAAATTTAAATAATTAAAGGGTAGAAACCCATTAAGCAATTTAAAATGATTAAACTTTAATTAAATAATTAATTAAATTTGGAAGAATAATAAAATTGGAATTATTAAAATAGGGATATTATTAGGAAGAGATTTATTCTTTAATTTAAAAAATCCCTAAATTAATCATCTCATTAATACTCAACTCTTAATTAAAATGATAACTCAAATTTAAAATATTAAAAGACTTAATCATTAAAGCTAAAATTAAATCATTAAACTCTTTCAAAAATTTCAATTAAATTAAATTAAATTAAATTAAAATTAAATTAAATTAAATAAACAAATTAAATTAAATTAAATGAATTAAATACATTAAATTAAACAAATAAAATTAAATTAAATCAAATTAAATAAAATTAAATAAATTAATTAAATTAAATTAAATTAATTAAATTAAGTTAAATTAAATTAAATTAAATTAAATTAAGAAATTAAATCAAATAAATTAAATTGAATTAAATTAAATCAAATCAAACTAAATTAAACTGAATTAAATTAAATTAAATTAAATTAAATTAAATTAAGTTGAATTAAATAACCTCACTTAAGCACATGAAGAAATAAATCTAAAATAAACTTGAACATTATTCCAAACTTAAATCATTTGAACTTAAATTTGAATCACAAATCATTAAATATCATTTTGCCCTTAGGAGCTTTAGTTATCATAACTCCTAAATAGAACATTAAAATGAAATGTTACTTCACTTATAGGACATTCGAATGTCACTAGATTCACTGAGCGAGTTAACAAAACTTGAAAACCTCGGACGATCGATTCATTTACACAATTAAATTCATTTGGACTTAAAACAATCCTAGAAATATTGAAAAGATGTTTGGGATCTCTCCTAAGCACTTCCTCGATATGATAGGATGTTGATAAGAACAATTGAACTTAATTGTTCTTTGATGAAGAAAATCGTCTTCAAACTAAAAACACGAGAACCTAGACGTCATAGGAAATGACTAGCTATAGGATTAGGAATTTGGTAGAAAACCATAAACCTTTCCTTTAGCTTTACCTAGGAACTTGCTTAAATATTCTAAGCGTGTTTTAAGTGCAGCTCGGAATGACGGGAAGACCCTCCAGGTACGCTTTTATTTTATTGCGAGTTTATTTTATTGCAAATGCACTTTATTTTTCTTGCATGATAAATAACGGTTGCATGAAAACCGACACCTTTAGGACTGAAACCAAAAGCTGAAACCCAAAACTAAAATAAAAGACACTATAAGATAAAATTCACATCCACGACATTTCAAAATATAAGACAACTCAAAATTTAATCACAAACGAACACAAAACTACAATTACAACTAAATTAAAACGTCTTGTTGGATGATCGGGAATACCTCGGATGATGTAACCTACGTGTTGCTAACGGGATTTCCACGGTGCTAAATGAAAGTGTGGAACTCATTCGATTGAGTTTAGCAAATTCATCTGGACTAAGTGAATCCGATAAAAATAATGATGCCGGAAGGATGGAACCGTGGGATCTTAACCGGTGTCGTTATAATCAACTTTAAGATTTGTCTTAATTAAAACACAAAAAACACTTGGAAATTAAGACTTCTCTAAACCAAAACACTTTTCTCATCCCCTGATTTATGATTTCTAAAACTAAACCTCCGCAACGACAAGGAGCTCGGAGCATGGTGGGCGAGCACGGCCATCGTCGTCAATGAAAACTTGAACCTACATCAGCAAAACTTTCCTAGAATTAAACAACAAAGCCATAGGACTTCGAGGTAGTTTTCCTAAGTGCAACATAAATCCTCAACTCTTCGTTAGGCATTTGCATTGCAAATTAAGCCCTAACCGGTCTTAGGATTCCGAGGTAGTCGTCCGATACGACATAAACCCTCATATCTTCTAGAGCTATTCGTATGATTCTATCATATAAATATAAGCCCTAATTAACTAAAATTGGCAAGATTAAAACATTAAATAAACATTAGGACTTTCCTAAATCCAAGCCAAATAATAGGATAGTCGGGAAATTATCGAAGTCCGCTTCGGATCCGTAATTTCTCCTACTTTTCTTCCTTTGAATTTCCAAAAATAAAATGTTCTAAATTTGATCCATTCCCTATTGAAATTTCCAAAATTCAATCCTTTGAAAACTTAAACTTTGAAATTCTTGAGAGCAGAATTATTGATTATTATCGAGAGTTTTCTTAGGTGATTTCCGTCACTTAAGATGTAATTAACTATAGGGGCTTGCCCTTATAGGGAACTTTAAGAACCCAGGTAATATAAACCCTGCTTAATTCATTTATATTAAGCAGGGGAACTCTGTCGGCTTATAAAATTGGTTCGCGGACCAAACGGATGTCACAAATCTCATAGTTTATTTAATCGAGCCCCATCATCGAGCGAGTGTGTCTATTCTTCGGGATAGATCCACGGTTTGTGGTGCGGTGCTCGTTTATATAAACTATTTGGGATGTGAGATCGGTTTGATTTCATATCTTAAAACTTTTAAACTTAAAATTATTTTCAAAATCAAATGTTATCTTTTAAACTATATATTTAAATTAAATTTAAAATATAAAAAAAAAATTCGCCGACAATTTCTGTAGGCGACTCCCTTTTCAAAATAAAACACATAACCTAAAAATATGCCGACAGTTGGCCAATTCCTATTCGTAGCCTAGCGATTTCCCTGTTCTGAGCTTTAGATCTTAATCCGCTGGGTTGGAATCCCAATTTCCCACGGTTTTGGCGCTCCTAATCTCCCTTGGAGGGATTAGTTGAGTTCGATCTTAGAGGACGGGAAAAGCTTCGTAGCTAGTCCGTCCTATAAGATCGGGGTGTTCGTAGAGCGGAAAAAGCTTTGTAGCTAGTCCGCCCTACGAACGGTGGCGAGTTTCCCCCACGAGAAATCGGAGGGGGAAGCCCTCCACATAGCCACGCCAAAGCTGGAGGCGACGATGCCGCACATCCAAGAGCGTCAACCCTAGGTACCTATGTGAGGTCGTTAGGACGAGTTCGACATGCCGTCGAGTGTTGGGGTTGTGTTGCATGTGCATGCTCCATCTTGTTGCATTTTTTGCATGTGGTCATTTGTTGCATTGTATGCATGTTCGCATGAGCACTTCGGGTTGGTCGGCTGTCCTGGGCCGATCCCCGATCCTCAGTTGGGTTCGATCGACTGTCCCAAGTCGATCACCTATCCTTTAGGGTCGGATTGGTTACCCCGAACTAACCCACCCATTTCTTTGGTCCGACCAACCACCACGGTCCGGTCGACCGATCACTCATGTTTGTATGCTTTTGCATTTTATTGCATGTTTTCTGGCATGTGCATGTTGGTCTGGTTGCATGTTGCACCTTATTCTGTTTTTTTTTTTTTTGCATTTGCATTTCCAATTGCATTTGCACCTCACTTTTATGATTCTCCCTAGTGAGAATTATTCCACCTCCGAGTCACTGCCTCCTCGGCATACTCATTTGCTCGGGCCGCTGCCGCTACGGCATGCCCACCTCCGGGCCGCTGCCACTACGGCATGTCCACCTTCGGGTCACTGCCTCCCGGCATACCCATCCTTTTGGGCCGCTGCCACTACGACATGCCCGCTCTTTCGAGTCACCGCCTTCACGGTATACTCCACCTTCACCACTTTGGTGCATCCTCTTTGCATGTAGCATCCTCGCATTTTGCATGATGTGTGTGCTTGCCCTTTTGGGCGCCCGTTGTGATTGTTTCGTACTTCAGTCGAGCAATCACAATGTGGGCTTCTTGCATGACTGTTTGCTTACCCATTCCTCGATGACTTGTCCTACTCGTTAGGAGAGTGACCGTGTGTCGGTCGCGATGCCTAACGAGCATTGCTTGTTGGGTTGATCCCAACGAGCAATGCGAGTTAAGTCATCAGGATCGACACAAGTATGACTGTGCTAAGGATCCATTGGATCTAACTTGTGTCACTCGTTTTCGTGACGCCCTTTAGATCCTTCGAATCTTCAGGTCGGGGCCGGTATGGCGACCCCGTCAAAGTCATACTATACCCAGACTTACCCCGCACTTAGGCACTAGGTTTGTGCACTCTCCGTTAGATGGTGTGCTAGGCTAGGACTTAGGTTGCTATGTAGTCTTTTTGATGCCTGGCTATTGTTTTTTGATGGATTGGTTGCCCTAGCCGTGTATCTTTCTTTTGCACTTTGCTTGGATGTGATTGCATGTCGCATATGTATGGTAGTGTGTTAGGGCGCTTTTCGCGAGGAGCCATGCTTATTTATACACACACACATGTACCGCTATGGGGGGAGCAAGTGATGATTTCTGACATTTTTGTTTGCAGGTGCTATTAGCTCCCCCATTTATAAAGCATGGCTCATTATACGTCATTTGCATGTGAGCTTTCCCGCTAACACTTGTTTTCATGCAGGATTGAGTCTTTTTCTTTTTCTTTGTACTTTTAGAGTCTAGGAGAGTCCTGTAGCAGAAATAAGATATGGGCACGGGTTCCGAGGCGTTTGGCGTAGGAACCACGTGGAGGGGACTAGGAGCTGATGCTCGTGCCCCGTATCTTAATTCTGCATTTTTATATTGATGTATAGAATTAGGACCGGGCATGTATATGCGGAGTCCGGCCGCATTTTTCTTTTTCTGGGTTATGTTGCCGGTCCGAGCGGCATTTTGGCCTCTTTTATTTTATTATGGAGTGCTTTCTTTCTTGCTTTTATTGAATATTTGCATGCCTGCATGTGTTTTCCTTGTTTCTTTATGTGATCTGGGATTTCGCGATATCATTTAGGCTCTTTAAGGACCCTAAAATTGTAAACTTTATATGTTAAAAATTCTAATAAAATATTCAAGATAAATGAATTTTAGGATTAAAATATTCAAGATTTTAAAATATGCACTTTTACTTTCTTGCATGGCCTTCGGGCCGGATTTTAAATGAGTTGCATTGCTTGGCTATCACCCAAGTCATACTAATAGGGCCTCCACATTACTTAAGGACCGCTCTAGATAACTGCATTCATATTTGCATGTCCCGAGGAGGAGTCCCCGTGCTTCTCCAACTCGACTGGCCCGACATTCCTTTATAGGTGGTTGTCGAGTGCGCGGGTGTTAGAAGGCTCCCCGACCCGGACGGGGTGTAAGTCCTTTTGTTTGGAGTGTTTGCGGCTTTATAGGCTGAACCTCCCTTTCTCTTCTTTCCCGAGGCATCCTTGCCGCTTTGGCGAGTGTGAGACCCACCTCTTGGAGCTCCGGCTTATAGTCATAGGATAGAGTTTCCTTCCTTTCGACCTTGGGGCTACCGAGGTCCCCGTGGATAATGCAATTCTTAGTTGTCGACCGGGGATCTCGGGACGTGTTGGGTCGACTACCTTCACGTTCGGGTAGACTTAGGGTCCTACTCGCTTTGGATGACGGGTTTGTGATACCCCGACTTGGCTACCTCTACCCTTTAGGATTACTCCTTAATTCCTTTAACTACCCCCGTTGAGCCCTTTCGCTCCTCGACTTCGTTGATATCATTTTGACGGCCCGATGCCGATGAGCTGCCGCCCGTTTGGGATACGACGATTTGTCCTCTGCCCTTATGGCCCGGATGTGCTTTGACGTGTTGGGATACCCCCGTCAAGATGATTTAGGTTATTCCGTGGGTTATGTATGCCGATGAGCCGCGACCCCATTTGGGATGTGAGAGACTCACTCTCTGCCTGATGGCTTAGCGAGAGCTTTGAAGCGTCGAGACTTTCCCACACGGAATAATCTCCCTTTGATTGCCTATACCCCAGGTCTATGATAATATAAAGCGAAACTCCTTTTATCGAGAGTATTCTTGGGTATTCCCCAAGATGTAATTAACTAAGTAGGAATACGTTCCTCTGGGAGTGCTCTTGACCCCAGAACAGGTACATACACTTGACTCTCTGGTTATGGGTAGTCTACGTAGATACTTCTTTCGCGGATATTGGTTCAGCCGCCTCGCCCGATCTCGTTTGGGCGGACATGCTTGACTTATCCTTACGAGGTTTATCGCACGTAGACTCTCCATGCTTTTTCTTTTCTCTTGTTTTTGACTTTGTCGTATGTCCCTTCTTAATCGGTTCCTCTCCTCTTCGAATCACTTATTCGATTCGGGAGGGAGATTTATTCGAATAGGGGAAGTATACAACGACTGACAAGCCGGCGACTCCTTTTAAAATAAAAAAGAGAAAAGAATGGCGAAAACAGACTTATATGAAAAAGGCATGTAGGCTTACCCCGAACAAGGTGAGCCATGCAATAAATAAAAATGCACAATGTATGGAATTAAGTCCTTTAAGGACTTAGCCCTTATGCTTGGATACAAGGATTACTATGTTATGGAATGCAACATGCACACTAAGTATATCCAATGAGCAAATAATGATCATGAAGATGAATATTACAATGGGGCATAATCAAAGCTAGCCTATTGAAAAACCCATATGATGCTACATGCATGAAAATGCAAATACAAATGCACAAATTTGAAGGGTATCATCACAAAACTATATAAATATTGGTGTGATGTTGACCCTCTAAATCAGATATAGAGGAGGCAACACTCTGACAGAATCATAATGATAACACTCTATTACTACTAATGCGATGTTGTGGCATCAATCACCATTATCCTTAGACAAATATACTATAATGCCAACACAGTAAAACAAATATTTTTTTTAATATTTTCCCTAATTAATGGTGAGACTCACGTACACACCCTTATGCCTCATTGGAGATGGGTTTTAAGGTAGAAAAGAGAGGATTTATATTGTATTAGCCACTAAGGAAAACACGATATAAATTAAACCTATTTAGTCCAAAAATGGGACTCGTCACGCTCCATCTGGAGGAAGAAAAATGGTCAGCAGAATAATCCCCTAGATCCTTTGCCAACAAGGGTTAGGACTTTACTCATCTGACATGGCCGAATGAGAATAAAAGTTAACTAAACTCTTGATCATTACACTATGATGATCTCACTGCATAGACTATGCATTCACAAAGGGTAACCGACTCAATAGGGCTTAACACATCTGTGTTGTGAACACAACACTATGGTATTATGCCAATTAAAACCACAACACAACGGTGACGTGGATGAGGTGTTGTGATACTATGCCCAATAAAAGCATGACATTATGGCACTAAGGATGAAGTGACGTAGCGATAAGCCCAAGAAGAGTTTAACACTATGATCTGATGAGGAAACACTATGGTGCTAGTGTTAGGATAGGTTTTTTCACTCATTCACAAGGATAATTGTAAGGGAAAGAGGAGCTTCCTAACCTAGCAATTTTCTCTAAACTATAACCTGGCTCTAATGTTTTTGTTCTTTTTTATCTCTTTTATTTTAAGGAGTTTCCATATTGTCTATTTATAATTGTAGTATTATTCCATTATTCGAGTAATTATCTCTCCTGGATAAAATGAATTATCCAAAGAAGAGGAACTGAAAGAAGAGATATATGAAGGGCAATAAACAAACAAGAGAAAGAACGTAGAGAACTTTCACAAAGTGAAATTCACATGGATAGCTCTGAAACGTATGTTCAAAATGAGATCAGATCGAAAATACAATGGAGCAAAGTGGACCTTAGAAAGTAATCCACAACAAACATTGAGAATAATCTCCTAGGTCCTTTGCCAACAAGGGTTAGGACTTTACTAATCTAACATTGCCAAATGAGAATAAATGGTAACAAATCTCTTGATCATTACACTACGATGATCTCACTACATAGACATGCATCCATAAAGGGGAAATGACTCAATAGGGCTTAACACCATTGTGTTGTGAACACAACACTATGGTATTATGCCAATCAAAACCACAACACAGTGGTGATATGGATGAGGCGTTGTGGTGCTATGCTCAATAAAAGCATGACGTCATGGCACTAAGGATGTAGTGACGTGGCAATAAGCCCAAGAAGAGTTTAACACTATGGTCTGAGGAGGAACACTATCGTGCTAGGGTTAGGATAGGTTTTTTCACTCATTCACAAGGATAATTGTAAGGGAAAGGGGAGCCTCCTAACCTAGCTGTTTTCTCTAAACTATAACCTAACCCTAATGTTTTTTTTTCTTTTTCTCTCTTTTATTTTAAAGAGTTTCCATATTGTCTTTTTATAATCGTCATATTATTCCATTATTTGAATAAATCTCTCTCCCGGATATAATGAATTATTCGAAGAAGAGAGGAACAAAAAGAAGGGATATATGACGGGTAATAAACAAACAAGAGAAGGAATGTAGAGAACTTTCATAAAGTGAAATTCACATGGATAGAACCAAAGCATATATTTGAAATGAGATCAGATCGAAAATAACATGGAGACATATTTGCGAAGTGGACCTTACGAAAGTAACCCACAACAAACATTGAGTTGTATAGTATTGCAGAACCAATTCTCCAGAAGAAAGGTGTCAGATTTTCACATTCAGGATGGCTCAAGGAAGAAGTGTAGAGGATACCACATAAATTTTTGAAGAGGTTCCTAACGATATGATTGAGTATGATGAGGAGACTGAAGAAGAAATTTTAGGTTCAACATCGACGACGAGTTCCTTCAATGAAACTTAATAACAATAGTATGTAATTTGGATTAATGGTCATTGCTACTTTTTTTTCTTTTAGTTTTTTTGTTCTAGTTTTAGACATAGCTGCTACTCATGTCTTACTTTTCCAATTTTTTTCTTTTCACGTATCGCTGTTTACTTTTATTTCTGCTCATTATTATTTTTGTCGCCGAACTAATGTCAATCCTTCATTTAAATATGGTCACGGGTAGTGCAGGTGGTCAAGCACTTAAGATACCCCATGTTAGAGGAACATTATAGACCACCTACAGGAGCTACAAGGGCAGGAAGAGGCGGGCATTTTCTTCTACTACTGCTTTCGCTATTGTTTCCAAACTTGCTCCCTCAACTGCTGTTGCCACACCTTCTGCGACACTTACTCCCCAATCAATTACTTCCCAGCCTGATGCTTCCTCAGCTCAGACAGCTACCGCTGGAACACCTACTCCCCCACTGTGATTGCCGTTGACACACAACTTCTTTTAAATATTTAAAAATTGATTCTTTGGTGTAAACATGTAGCACTATCCAACCGTATATGCTGCAGGCCAAGGGTTTGAGTCGTGAGCCCTCTGTTATGGAGTAGCACGTCTAAATTCATCGGTGCCCGAAGACACAACAGTGGGTTTTGAAGCATTCTCGGTGGATTGATGTAAGTAAAAAAAAAATTTTAAATTTATTTTAACTCTTACTACTCAAATTTTCAATTAAACATTAGTTTTAATTTTATAGGAGTTTGAGCAGTTATGGGAGAGACATTTAGCTGTTCGAGTTCGAGCATGGACTGAGGCGATGGGGAAGAAGAATGAGAGAGTTTATTACCTTAGCGTGAAGGGCATAACCTTTGAGGCCGAGATCTTCCGTGATCTCGTACTGAGTTCCCCAAGCTCCTAAAAGTCAGATCATGATGATATAGTCATATAGGTCACTGCAATGAACGATGACCTCTGCCAGTTGCGCAAATAGATGCTAGAAGGCCAACATTGGGTCGTTGACTCTATAGTGCACATGGCGGAAAATTTAGCAGATCGCTGGGGCAAGCGGCCAATGACATCCGTAGAGGAGGAGCAGGGGGATTAGGAGGAGGAGGGAGATAAAGATTAGGAATTATTTTATGTGTTCTTCATTTGTTTTTAGCATTACTTTGAACATTTACTCTAGATTTTTTGGTTTATTTTGTTGTTATTATTGAAGACAATTTGTTACATTCTATAACTTTGCATTATTGATATTTACTTGAGCTATAAATTGTGTTAATGTTGATTATCTGTTGCTGCATAAAATATTTTTGCGTTGTGGATTATATGTATTGTGCAGGTTGTGAAAATACAACTGGTCTTTTACTTTTTTTTGCATGTATTACAAATTTGCGTATGATTTGCATCTAATAATCCGACAATCAAACAATAATTATGTTTACACCGTTCTTCGATATTATTTGTCACTAGTCTGAAGTTCCATTTTTTCGACGCTAAATTCGAACACACGCATAACCTCAACAATAACCAACGCTGTCGACACAAATAAGATGCAAAAAAAATTACGATGAATTATTTCAATGCTAAAGCGAAGAAAATTACATCACCGACTCTCATTTACCGCAAAAAAAAAAAAAAAATCCTAAGTAAATCAAAAGTAGCGAAGATGATAACCCTAAAATATCGTCGTATTAGACTCTGATTTAAGCCTGATATGTCCAACAAAAATTCCTTAAATTATCTAAGTGATGAATGATTTATTTAACCTTCTTTCTGTATGCTTGTGTGCGCATTAGAAATACCTATTCTTTTGTGGTTTCTTTCTATGATTGTGTACTTAGCTAGGCCTCAATTATATTATGCACTTAAGATTGAGATATTTATCAACCCACTTTAACTTAAACTTATTTTTTCAAAAATATAATTCAAAATAAAAAAAATAAAAAAATTAGCAGCCTAATAAAAATATTTACATTTCACAACCAGTAGTTATTGCATCAACATGCATTTAATACTAATAAGCTTAAATAAAATTAATTAGAAAACTTAACTATCAAAATGAACCATATGAATATGAAAATCATCATATTATACTTTTTTTTTTCTCTCTTCAAACCTTCATTCATTACATGGAAGGGGGTCTGACGTGTGAGAATTATTGCCCTTATTAATCCGCATTCCGTATTGATTAGCCTTAACTATTCTTCTAACATGCATCATATAACGACTTGCTTAATCTTCTTCATAACTTATAGTTCAGAGTTAGAGTCTCACTTATAAAAATATATATATATATATATATATATATATATATATATATATATATATATATACCCGATTTCAGGTCTCATTCTTTTTGTCAGGGGGATCTTTGGGTCTGCCCCACAGCTTACTGTCCGGGACACCTGGGATAAAATAGGAGGGCCCACGGCAACGGGCGAGCACCTTCGAGAGATTCGGGAAGAGCTGCTGATTATCCAACGCTCACCTGCCACGGTTACCAAAGGAAAGAGTCAAACTGTTGGTAGAAAGATTGAAAGATGAAGAGTTCTGTTCGGAGCAGATCAAATGAATCTTTCTTTATGTTGATCGTGACAGGCCTCTTGAATCTTCTGTTCTGGTGAGCTAACGCCTTGCTTAAGGGGATTGACCCTCAGACATTACCTCCTAAATACTCACTCAGCCCGCGAGGACATTGAAGTCCTTTTAGGATGAATTTTTATTGATCATTGATCAAATCATAATTTTAGCTAGCTCTGCCGAATCGACATCATCTTTGCATAAATAATAAAATTTAAAATTTTAAATTAACAATTTTTTTTTTAGTGAGGATATTATATGTATCGAGCAACTCGATCCTTATGATTGTGTCGTAAGTCCTAACATATTTAATCTAAGAACAATAATCCACCACTCTTAATGAACATGTGACTAGCCTCTTGATTTTCAATCACAAGTGGTGTTAGCTGGTAACGCATGCTAGGGGGGTTGTAAGTCTTGAAGAGTCAGGGTGGGTCTCATTCCTTGGTAAGAATGTAACCCTAAAGTCCTTTTATTTTTTTTGTTAGTTTCAATTATTTACCTTATTGGTGAGATTCACGTTAGCGTAGGTTCTAAGGTTATTCTATCAGCGTTACCACTAGAAAAACATCTTCTAAGTTATTTATAAATCTTGCACTCTCTTTCATTCGTATTTCGAACTCACTCAGATATCAAAATTCATGATAAAACCTCAAACTATTATGTTTCGATTTTTATCAAATTATCATTGATTTGACCATGACATGCTTAAGTACATTGGTTTGGTAGTTCGTTGGAAGTTCAAAAAAATTAAAAGAGTATTACTTTTGTAAATAGCAATATTTTGAAGTGTTGTAAATGAATGAAATTCAATCCACTGATATTTCTCATAATTTAAAAAACTATAGAAAATGCCACATTCAAAAGAGACAAAAACTGATATCAACGTATTGATTTGGAGCATTTACATATATATAGCATCCGAGATACTGCAATTTACAAATCTACCACCCTCTTTCATCATTTTTTTCCAATTCTCTCTCTTTCTCTCTCTCTCTCTCTCTCTCTCTCTCACACACACACACACACAGACATACATATACATATATACATACATATATTATACACACACACACACACACACATACATACATATAAATCCCTCGGGTGAGTCCCTCAAGTCAGGGGTTCGAATCCCACCCATGAAGGGATGATTCGAATAGCACACCGAACTGGAAGGGAGGTCCACTCCTTGGTCAGTTCAATCTATAGGGGTCGATCAACCTTTAAAAACACACACACACACACACACACACACACACACACACACATATATATATAAAAGAATGGCCAGAGGCTATTATAAGAGCCTCGAGCCACTCGTAATATGTTTAACAATTGAAGTACCATTTTCTTAAGGCCAACTGTGTCAGAGGGGATTCGAACCCCTCACATGAAGGATCTTACACCAAGTATGCTAACAAAGAGGCCGAGATGACACTTATATATATATATATATATATATATATATATATATATATATATATATATATATATATAACCTCAACCCATATTATTCATTTTTATCAAATTCTCAATGATTTGCGCCTAAATTCAAAAATAACACATGAATGTTACATTATGTAAATAACAAATTCTTAGATGCTATAAATGTAATTATCAATTTTCTTCAGCTCTACATATGCGCCCAGTTCAAACCCTAACCAGCCACGTTCCCCACTTCTTTCTCCGAGGAGCGCGCGCGCCTGAGTATCAGGTTAAGCAGCCATGGCAGCTGAGAGAGAAGAGGAGGTGCAGCTGATAGCATTATGGTACAGCCCCTTCTCGATGAGGGCGAAGTTTGCGCTCAACCTGAAAGGAGTGGCGTACCAGAACCTGGAGGAGCAGAACACTTGGGACAAAAGCGAGCTGCTTCTGAAGAACAACCCAATATACAAGAAGATCCCAGTTCTTATTCACAGGGGCCATCCAATACGCGAATCCATGATCATTGTGCAGTACATAGATGAAGAATGGCCGTCGCAGGGGAAACCAATTCTTCCGGCCGGCAATGTCCAACGCGCAGAGAGCCGCTTCTGGGCTTACTATATTGACGACAAGGTATGGCCGGAGAGGATAGAGGAGAGAGGAGAGAGGAGGGAAGGTTTTTTTCTCTCTCTCTCTCTTCTCTCTCCTAATATTTTGTCAAGTTCCTCAGCAATTCTTTCTGATCTTCACCTGACTATGACCTAATTGTCTGATCTTCACCTGTCTTCAGCTTTACCCTACGCTAAGGAATCATGTCGCCGCGACAGCAGAGGAAGACAAGCAGAAAGCGGCAACGGAAGCAGCAGCGGCTCTACAGCCATTAGAGAAAGCTTTCGAGACCTCGAGTGAAGGCAAAACGTTCTTCGGAGGCGATAATATCGGCTTCATCGACATAGCTCTAGGCTGCTTCGTGCCCTGGATAAGAGCACTAGAGAAATTGGACGGCATCCAGATTCTGAGCGATGAGACTTTCCCCAATCTGTCAATTTGGGCGCAGAATTTCAGCGCTCATGATGCTGTGAAGGAGGTGCTGCCGGAAAATGATAAGATGCCTGAAGTCATCCGTGTTTTTCGTCTCATGTTTTCCGCGGCTTGAGTTCTGAGAGCGCAGCTGCAAGTAATGTGATTGTGTACTGCGTTTTGGAGTTTATCTTTTTTTTTCTGAAAAATTATTCTGTTTGGAAGTCCGGACAACGGCTGTGATACAGTTGAGCGCTCGGAGATCACAAATGTCGATTAGATCACAACCTGACTCTACTAGTATCACGATAGAATCGTCCGGATGCAGCTCGCGTCCGGACAACGGACAAAATAATTTTTCCTGTTTTCTGCTTATTTTATTGTTCGCTGCATTAATTTAGTCTATTTCCTGTTGTCTGTTTTGTCGGAAAATATTATAAAACTATGGGTCAATTCAATCTTGATGGTTTTTTGATAGTCGGTAGAGCGTAGCTAATTTGCTTGTCGGTAATATCGTAATCTACGTAGATTTTTCAATGAAATTTAATTACCAACGGGTTATTGATGAGTTAGTCCTATCAGTGTACGCTGAAAGCAAAATCGTGAATAAACCGTCAGTCACTAGGTAATATAAATGACGGTTTTAAGTCGTTAGATCTCATCAAAAAAATTATTCATTGGTCATCCCAATAGAAATACACCAATAGTCCCAAGCTATTGGAGAACTGTTGGATTAAAAAGATTTGTCAATTGGTATCTGAGTTAGTTTGTATGTTGATTGACTGATGGAACTGACCATCATTTTATCAGTAGTTCATGGTGAGACTATCAGTTACACGATTATTTATCTATTTATTAACCATGAGTCTAGAACCACCAGACCATATGATAACTGAGCGGAAAACTGTCGGATAACCATAGGACACTCGTCGGAAAACTATAACATAAAAAAAATGAATATATTTTTTTCATTTCATTATAATTTTCATACCTGAAAATAGTAATACATTGATACAAATTCAATTATATATCAGATACTGAAATTTACCTTTCCCAGCAGTTATTAGACTAAAATCACATGGAAGAACACACAATGTTGACACATAAATAAACACAATGTATTGAACCAAACAATTAAACTTTTTTACAAAAAAATAACATGTTCGTATGAAATGTCTTAGAAAACAAATAGAAATAACAAGTGTCAAAATCTTCTTAAATGCTCTCATCACCTCCTATATCGATCAGTTTTCTCTTAGGTCTGCTCGATGCTAGAATGCATCTCTTTTCATATTTACTTTATAGTCTCTGTTTCAGAACTCATATAGGCGAGCTGGGCGGCTAATATGATCTCAATATCTGTAGTGAATGTGACAATCTGCCTATGAATCTCATCTTCTAATTGAGCAGTAGAAATAGATACCCCGAATACGCTAAATGAGGGAAGAGTGTTGTAGGCTTGTGCCTGAGAAACTAATCCATAGGCACATCCCTTCTTCTTGCCTCCACAGTCTCCATCCAATGCTTATAGTCATACCGATCATGACGTGAGATTTTAAGTTCCCCTTTGCATTGGGTTTGACTCAGTTTAAATTTAATTACGAAAATGATTAATTTAATTTTTTTAATCTTTTATTTGTTTGGATGCTATTAGAAATTAGTATGGACTTAAATTACTCAATCTCCTCAGGCCACAATCTCTTAAAGAAGATTTTTACTTTTACATTCAATGGCTAAAAATCAAATCATTAGGCATCGATATGTAATGTGTCATATATGTTATAGATACGCGTTCTTGATGGGTTAGATTTGGTGTGGGTCGAGTTTAATTAGGCTTTGACTAGTCAGAACGGACTCAAGCCGGTCTTGAGCTCTATTTTATCTAAAAAAAATTATAGCCAAACCAGCCCACTCTATAGTTTGGGCCGGGCCGACCAACGGACCTTAAACTCCACACCAATAAAAATTAACAATTTTTTTCTTATCCAAATTTTATTATTATCTTTCTTAATTGTAATTACAAAATTCTGAAAAAAAAAATTTATTTAATAACAAGACTAAAAATTTAATTAGAATTATTGGCTGCCACTAGACTTCCAAAAGCTAAGAAGAGCATAGCCGTGAAAAAATTATCATTTTTCGAGTTGGGTCTTATGTGGCTGGGTCGGTTTGGTTCTTCCAGTTTTTGAGCAAGTCAAAACAAGCTTACACCGGGTAATACAGTAGAATATTCTTTCCGTGTTATTCCACGTTATTTAGGTGTTAATGTGGTCGTATTGATGTGTTATTGTGTTCTGAGAGTATTCCCGGTGTTATAATAACACAATAACACATCAATCCACCGCAATAACACCTGAATAACAAAAAATAATATATAGGGAATATTCCACTGTGTTATTGACTGATTTTTTTTTCTGTTACTCTACGGACTTGATTTTATTGAACTCTGGACATATCTTTACGTCACAAAAAACGCGTTCTATTTGCCGAGGTGGCGCTACCAGAGCGGCTTATGTGCTTAATGGCGACAATAGTTGCAGTTTATATTGTATTATGCACTCTCCCTTAAATAAATGGCGGGCAGACTTCTGCTATCCTTTTAAGCAGATTCAACATGAACCGCCATTAACTCCCCAAGTCTACCGTTGACCATTTGTAAACGTCATCGCTCACGTTACTGAAAAATTCTTAATTTAATACCACAAATAACATATATACCCCTAAACTGAGCAGAAGAAATCCAAATCAAATCATCCTTACTAAACATCGAAACCGAATCTGAGATCCAGAAAGGAAAATGGTGAGTGAAGAGAAGGTGAAGCTGATCGGAATCTGGTCGAGCCCATTCGTTGTGAGAGCGATGATGGCTCTCAATCTGAAGGGGATTGAATATGAGTTCCTCCCGGAGGATTTGCCGAACAAAAGCGAGCTTCTTGTTAGGTCTAATCCAGTTTACAAGAAGGTCCCTGTTCTCATCCATGGAGATAAGCCCGTCTGCGAGTCCCTTATCATCCTGCAGTACATTGACGAAGTCTGGGCTTCTTCCAGCCCGTCCATCCTCCCCGCCCATCCCTATGACAGCGCGCTCGCTCGCTTCTGGGCAGCCTATGTTGACGACAAGGTGCTCATTTTAGTTCATTTTAAAAAACTACAGTTGCTCCTAAATTTGACTTGGCTCCTTCTAAATTAGTATAGTTTCTCTTGGCAGTTATGCTCTGTGATTCGAGTGTTGATCTGGAGTGACGATGAGGAGAGCAAAGCCGCGGCTAAAGAGCAGTTGTTCGTCGCACTGCTGCAGTTAGAAGAGGCTTTAGTGAAGTGCAGTAAGGGGAAGAACTTCTTCGGCGGCGACACCATTAACTTGGTAGACATCACGCTTGGTTCCTGTCTTAGTTGGCTGAAAGCTATTGAAACTTTACAGGGAACAAAAGTTCTGGATAAAACGAAGACACCTCGTTTGGTTGAGTGGGCGGAGCACTTCTGTTCAGGCGATGCCGCCAAGGAGGCGCTGCCGGAAGCTGAGAAACTAGTAGATTACTATAGTAAATATTTTGTGGCTGCTAGTCGTGCTGCTGCAGCTTCTGATCCGCCCAAATGATCTTCTGCTTTCATGGTCGATTACTATAGTAAACATTTTTTTGCCGTTGAAGTTATTTGATTGTGTTATGGTTAAGAAATTGAATCACATACAAGATGTCACATATCATGAGTTATTAAATTTTTTTTGATGTTTCTGCATCTGGAATCAGAATGTTAATAATGTTATGTTACTGCCTATACTATGGGGGGTCATGCACAGATGTTTTGAAATTCTTTACTTGTGATTGATTACGACATCATTGAATAGTGTAACACTTCGAGGGATTAAAATGGTGGCCTCAGATTGATCGAATCTTGAAGTAATTGCTTCACTACTTTGTGGAACTAAGAACGAACACTTTTTATCATGTTATGAATGACCATGATTTATTTTAATTATATGGTCTGATATCACTAAGATGACAAACCTCTTTTATTTAATTACGTCTTTGAAGCGAAAACTCTCCGTTAAAACAATAGCTAATCATTTTTGCAGATTACAACCGCATATATGAAGACTGCTATTTATAATTTATAAAGGAGTGGCTCAGATTTGGAACAATTATTTTCGAAAGCCAATGAGGAGTAGAAATATTAGATACAAGGAGATTTTTTTTCAAGTTGATTAATTTTTAATAGTTTAGGATTTATATTCGACAGAACGAGCCATTAAGAAGCATTAATGTGGAAAGGAGAACAAAATAATCTCAAAACCTAAACTAATGTTAGTCCAACAAATAAGATAAATGATCAAACCTTACTAAAAACTGTGTGACTTATGGCATTCACTCGCACTAGAGAGCTGTTAGGTATGGCTCATATACCTAATATGGAATTAATGTTGGAGCGGAGCGAGCGAATCTGGGGAGTTTATTATGTGGGTTGGGGGTGCGGGGCCTAAGCTCGCATGATTAGTACGAGGTAATTTGGTAATTACATATCATGACTGTACGGTTATAAATAGAGCCATTGAGTAGCGCTTAGGGCTGTGTGTGTTGAATCCTGTATTATGTACTCTTTTCTGAATAGTGAAAAGAAAGTCGCCGCTCTGCTCCCGAGGACGTAGACATCTTTGCCGAACCTCGTTAAATCTCTTCGTGTTCTTCTGGATTGTGTCGATTCTTGTTTGCTTTGCCCTAAAATTCTCAACAAGTGATATCAGAGCGAGGTTCGAGGGCACAGAGAAATCGGCGTAGGAGAAGAAGGATTGGCGACGCAGGAATTTCTGTGGCGGGTTGGAGCAGGCAGCAATTCGGCGAGGCTTTGGTTGGGATTTGCGGCATCTCGCAGCAGGAGTTCGCGAAGGTGTTTTAGCGAGGAGTCCGCAAATCTTACTCGCGGCTGGCTTGGCGAGGGCGTTCGGCGGCAACCAAGGCAAAACCAAGCGAAGGAAATCTCAGCGCTAGAGCAGGCAGGCCGGAGGCGGCTTGGAGTTCGCAGCTTTGGTACAGTGCAAGCAACTCCTCCGCGACAGGCGTTTCGGGGCCAGGCGAGAGGAGCTCGGGCGTCGGGACGGCATCCTTCCGGAGGCGGCGCGGAGGAACAGGAAGATAAGGAAATTTTCTTATTACTGGAGGCGGACGCGGAAAGCATTTTTGGAATGTTTAAGCTTAATTAAAGAATTGCTTAATTAAGGATTTTACTTTTAAGGAAGCTGCTTGATTCAAGAATTCCTGGTTATGTCAATTAAGAAGGCTTAATTAAGGAATTGCTGAAGGAATTTTTTCTGGTTGCGTTAAATAAAAAAGGAAGGAATTCTTAATCAAGGGAAATTTGATTAAGAAAATAAAAGGAAGGAATTTCCTTTTGGCTAAGGCGCAGCAAGGAAATTTCTGGGGAGAATTAATTAAGGGAAACCTTGATTAAGGCAATTGAGTAATCAATTAAGAAAAAAAATTTCTGCTGGGAAACGTCAATTATTTCCTTAATCAGAAAATTATTCTGTTTGAGGCACAAAAAAAAAAAAAAATGATTTCAGCAATTGCTGAAGAAAAAAAAAAATCGTTGTAATTTTCATTCTTGCAAGAAAATTTTTTGTTGCAGAATCAATTTTCAGATGGCGATTTCTGGTGCGAAATTCGAGGTGGTGAAGTTCGATGGAACTGGTAACTTCGGGCTGTGGCAAACACGGGTGAAGGATTTGTTGGCACAACAAGGAATCCTGAAAGCTTTGCGGGCAACGAAACCAGATGCCATGGAGGATGAAGATTGGGAGGAATTGCAACAACGAGCGGCAGCAACCATACGATTATGTCTGGCAGATGAAGTTATGTACCACGTGATGAATCTAAAATCTCCAGGGAGGTTTGGAAGAAATTGGAGACTCAATTTATGGCGAAATCCCTGACGAATAAATTGTATCTGAAACAAAAGCACATGAGGCTGAAGATGCAGGAAGGTTCGATCTGGCGCAGCACGTTAATGGCTTCAATCAAATAATCACGGATTTATCAAGACTTGATGTGACTATTGAGGATGAAGACCGAGCGATGATTCTATTGTGTTCGTTGCCTTCTTCCTATGAACACCTGGTGACTACTCTGACATATGGGAAGAAACTATCAAAGTTGATGAGATTATCTGCGGCGTTGTTGACTCATAACCAGTGAAGCAGAATGCGAGGAAAGCTCTCATGGCGACAGTTTATATGTTAAGGGTAAACGGGATCGTGGAAGGAAGAAAGAGAAGGAGGGATCCGGAAGGCGAAATTCCGGATCTAAGTCTAAAGGCAAACGGACGATTCGTTGCTACAAGTGCAGGAGCCGAGTCATATGAGGAGGGATTGTCCGAAGTCGAAGAAACGGACCGATGAGAAGGTGATGTATCATCGAAGTCCGTGAATGTGGTGCGGGTGAAAATTCGGATGTCGGTGATGGTGATATGCTTTCGGTTTCGAAGAACTCGGCTCATGGATGCATGGATTCTTGATTCGGGATGCTCTTATCACATAACACCTAACGGGAGTGGTTTACTTCATACGGAGTCAACTAATTCGGCTCGGTTTATCTTGGTGATGATAGATGCTCGCAATATTGCTCGGTATTGGAGAAGTCGAATTAAGATGTATGATGGCACGGTTAGAACTTTATGCGATGTCGGACATATTCCGCATTTGAAGAAGAATCCGATCTCCTTGGGCACTCTACATCGAAATGGTTTTATTCCTAAGGCGAGATGAGGATAGGGAAACCATCGGGATTGTGAAGGGTGCAATCGACCGTGATGAAAGGAAAGTTAACTCGCGAGTAATATCTACAAACTGTTGGGGAATACGAGTTGTAGGTGGAGTTCATTCGTTGAGTCGGATGATGATAATACAAAGCTATGGCATATGCGTCCGGGTCATCTCGATGAACGTGGGATGGCGGAATTGCATAAAAGGAATTTGCCGCATGGTGTGAAAAGCCGCAAGTTGGAATTCGTAAGTTCCGTATTCTTGGAAAACGGATCGGAGTGAGTTTTATCACCTGGAGAGCATAAAACTAAAGGAATTCTTGATTATGTACATTCCGATGTATGGGGCCCTACTGTGGAAGCATCGATGGGAGGATCTCGGTATTATGTTACCTTTATTGATGATTTTTCAGGAAAGTTTGGGTGTATTTCTTGAAGCGGAAATCCGAAGTTTTCTCTAAATTCGAGTCGTGGAAAGGCGAGGTGGAGAACCAAACCGGTAGAAAGATCAAGTATCCGAGATCCGATAATGGCACGCAGTACACAAATTCACGGTTTAAGAAGTTTTGCGAGGAGCATGGGATTCGGATGCATTTTTCGGTGCGGAAGACACCACAAGCGAGAATGGTGTTGCGGAAAGGATGAACGGTGTCCTTAGCCGAGAGGGCAAGATGCTTGAGACCGAATGCGGGGCTTCCTAAAAACTTCGGGCGGAGGCCGTGAATATGGCATGCTATCTCATCGATAGATCACCTCGGGCTTCATTAGGTGGCAAGGTTGCGGAAGAGGTATGGACGAGTAATCCGGTTAAGTTTGATCACTTACGAATTTTTGGTTGTCCTGCCTATGTGCATGTACCTGAAGATGAAAGATCGAAACTTGATCCAAAATCCAAGAAGTGCATCTTTCTAGGCTATAAGAAAGGTGTGAAAGGATTCAAGTTTTGGGATCCTATTGCAAAGAAGGCGGTGATTAGTAGAGATGCAGTCTTTGATGAGCAATCCATGTTGCAGCACAATCAAGACAAGGTGCCAGGGAACCGTTCCAATTCAGAGACAGTGCAGATGGATCTAGAGCGGCTGTTCGATAGCTAGTCGAGAGAGTTGAAGGTTCGCATCCGACACCCGGTGATTCCATTCCGGATGATCTGCAGATTACAATCTAGCCGGCAGATAGACGGAGACGCACCGGTATAAGGCCTCCTAGCAGATTGGGCTACGAAGACTTGGTCTCTTTTGCACTTCTCGCCAGCGAGTGACGATCCGGCCACTTTTCAAGGAGCTATTACCAGTCGGAGAAAGAGAAGTGGATGGGTGCGATGGTTGAGGAGATGGAGTCTTTGCGGAAGAATCGGACTTGGGAGCTAGTTCGGCTTCCCGAGGGAAAGAAGGCTATTGGGTGCAAGTGGGTCTATAAAAGGAAGCCGACGAATATCGGAAAAGAAGGGGAAAAGTTCAAGGCTCGATTGGTAGCAAAGGGATTTTCTCGGCGAAGGGGATAGATTATGATGAAATCTTCTCCCCCGTAGTCGGACATACTTCAATCGGGGTAGTGCTTGCATTGGTAGCTATTTGGGATCCGCATCCGGAGCGGATGGATGTTAAACCGGCTTTCTTACATGGTGATTTGGAGGAGCGATTTACATGGAGCGACCTGAAGGGTTCACTCAACCTGGACGGGAGCATCCGGTTTGCGGAGTTAAAGAAATCGGCTGTATGGGTTGAGCGATCTCGAGACAATGGTACAAGCGGTTCGACTCCTACATGATTCAGATTGGCTACAGGCGATGTGAGTATGATTGTTGTGTTTATGTTAAGAGCCTTGATGATGGTACATTTATTTTTCTGCTACTGTATGTTGATGATATTCGATTCGTCGCGAAAGAATATGAATGATGTCCGTGGTTTGAAAGCTTTGTTAAGCCGGGAATTCGACATGAAAGATTTGGGTCCTACAAAGAAGATTCTCGGAATGGAGATTCAGCGGGATAGAGGCTCAAGACGGCCGTGTCTATCTCAACGAGGCTATGTTGAGAAAGTGCTTGAACGAGTTTGAGATGAGCGATGCTAAGCTCCGTAAGCACTCCATCGGCGAATCATTTCGAAGCTTTCTTCGAACGGTGTCCGAAGACGGATGAGGAAATCAAAGATATGGCAAAGGTTCCTTATGCCAGGTGCGGTTGGTCGCTTGATGTATGCAATGGTATGTACTCGTCCTGATTTGGCTCATCTTTGTTAGTCGATGTCCGCAAATACATGTCTAAACCGGGAAGGCGACATTGGGAAGCGATCGAGTGGATTTTCGGGTATCCGAAGGGCACCGTAGGACATGGAATTATCTTTGGCGATCAGCAGAATGATCCTTCAGTTGTGGGGTACGTTGATTCAGACTATGCAGGTGATTTGGATGGCAGAAGGTCTACAACTGGGTATGTGTTTACTCTTGGTGGAGGGCCGATATGCTGGAAATCAACAGTTCAGTCTATTGTGGCATTATCTACAATCGAAGCGAGTACATGATACGGTGGCGCGAAGTCGCTAAAGAAGCTTTATGGCTTATCGGGCTAGTGAAGGAACTGGGCGTTGAGCAAGGTGGAGTTCAGTTGCATTGTGATAGTCAAAGTGTTATTTACTTGGCTAAGAACCAGGTGTACCATGCGAGGACCAAGCACATTGATGTCAGGTATCACAAGATCGTAGAATTGATTACTTCTGGAGAGATACTGTTGCAGAAGGTTCATGCCGATGAGAATGCGAGTGATATGTCGACTAGCCGATTACTATCAACAAGTTCTTGCATTGCTTGGACTTGTTGAACATTCACGATGCTGCAGAGAAGCATGGTGGCCCAACCCACATTGGTGCATGAGAAACTCCAGTGTATTTATCTCCTGAGGGGTCGGATATTCGCGAGTGGAGATTTGTTAGGTATGGCTCATATACCTAATATGGAATTAATGTTGGAGCGGAGCGAGCGAATCCGGGGAGTTTATTATGTGGGTTGGGGGTGCGGGGCCTAAGCCCCGCGGTTTAGTACAGGGGTAATTTGGTAATTACATATTGTACTGTACGGTTATAAATAGGCCTATTGAGTAGCCTTAGGGCTGTGTGTGTTGAATCCTGTATTATGTACTCTTTTCTGAATAGTGAAAAGAAAGTCGCCGCTCTGCTCCCGAGGACGTAGACATCTTTGCCGAACCTCGTTAAATCTCTTCGTGTTCTTCTGGATTGTGTCGATTCTTGTTTGCTTTGCCCTAAAATTCTCAACAAGAGCAATACCCAGCCCAACACTCTCGGACTTACAACCCTCTTGGAGTAGGCTACTCGCTAACATCTCGTACACTTCAAAACCATAATTTTCAGTCACATGCATGTTAAGACGAATAGGTTGTTGTTAGTAAAATAGATGCATTGAGCCTTACAACTCGATCATAAGATCCAGAGGCCCGGGTAGACATATGCTCCTCACTCATTTAAATATTTTGATATTTTAAAAATTTTAAATATTATTATTGATGTAACATATATTGATCTGACTGAGTCAACTGAAAATTATAGAATTGATCAAGCAAAATTGATCAATCTTTAAAAGTCTTACTAATTATAGATGAGACTATAAAAAATGGATGAAAGAGTGTGATGGATTTATAAAAAGCAATAATTTGGGGGCTATTCATGTAAAAGGCCCTTAAGAATAATTTTGGTGTTAGGTTCACAAATTTATCGTTAAAAATTATGTTTAACAAGTGAACAAACCTAATAGATGAGCCCTAAGCATATAACAATCACATACATAATGTAAAATATAGAAAAACAAATCAAAATTTTGAATTTTCCTCAAACAAGAAAAGTCAAAATTAAAAACAAAAAAAAACGAACGGTTCTAATTAAATAAAACATATAGGGTTTGTTGTAACCTAGAAAGGTATCTTGTATTCTGTTCTTTTTTCTGATTAGTGAAAAGAAAGTCGCCGCTCTGCTCCCGAGGACGTAAGCATCTTTGTCGAACCTCGTTAAATCTCTGTGTTCTTCTAGATTTACGTCGATTCTTATTTTTTCATCTTAAATTTCTTAATAAGTGTAATCAAAGCGAGGTTATAGGGCACGGAGAGATCGGCCCAAGAATAAGAAGATTCGGCGGGCAACGCTCGTGAATCGCGGTAATCGGGACGCTGGCGCTAAGGATTTGCAGGGCTTTGCGAATTCGGAGACCTCGCTAATTCACCGAATCAGGAGGCAGAATTCGCCGGGCTTTGCAAATTCGGCGAAGGATTTCGGGCGTTAGCTCTGATTTCAGCGCGGGAGTTCGCGCGACAGCATCGCGCAGAGGATTCCCCCACAGCTATTCTCGGCGGTTTGCAGCAGACGGAGAGGGAGTTTGAGGAATTCGCTGCGAGCAGGAAAGGAAATTCCTGCATCCAAAGGAATCTTGGATATCTATTTCAGGGAATATTTCCTCAGAGATTTTTGCTGGAAGCGGAGGCCCACGAGAAGGAAACTTTTCTTCCTTAATCAGGAAAGAGGAAGATCCAAAGCTTAATTAAAGAACTATTTAATTAAGGGTTTAATGAAGGCTAGTTATTCGAGGAAGGTCCGGCTAGTAATTCGAGGTTTCCAGCCCGCGGGATTTACTGCGGAGAAGAGGCAGCTAATCAAGGCAAGCGCTTAAGGAAGGAGGCTGGGATTTACTTAATTAAGCCAGGTAATTAACGCAAGCACTTTAGGAAGGCTTGATTAAGGATATTCTCTAGGTGGCAGAAAAGGAAAGGCTTTGTTGGACGTTGGAGAAGAATTTTCTTTGGAAAGATCCTGAGCAAGGAATTTATGATTTCAATAATTTTTGCAACTTGACAGATGAAATTACAGGAGAAGTTTGTTGCATGATCAATTTCAGATGGCGATTTTTGGTGCGAAATTCGAAGTGGTGAAGTTCGACGGAACTGGAAACTTCGGATTGTGGCAAACAATGGTGAAAGATTTGCTGACACAGCAAGGGATCCTGAAGGTTTTGCGGGCAACGAAACCAGATGCCATGGAAGATGAAGACTGGAAAGAATTGCAACAACGAGCAACAATAATCATACGTTTATGTCTGACAGATGATGTTATGTACCACACGATGAATCAAAAATCACCAGGGGAGATATGAACGAAATTGGAAATTCAGTTTATGTCAAAATCCCTAACGAATAAATTGTATCTGAAACAAAAGTTGTATGGGTTGAAGATGCAAGAAGGTTCTGATATGTCGTAGCACGTGAATGACTTCAATCAAATAATCATGAATTTTTTATGGCTTAATGTGAGTATTGAGGATGAAGGCTGAGCGATGATCTTGTTGTGTTCGTTGCCTACTTAATATGAACACCTGGTGACTACTCTGACATATGGGAAAGAAACTATCAATGTTGATGAAATTACTGCAGCGTTGTTGGCTCACAACCAGCGGAAGCAGAATGCAGAGGAAAAATCTCATGGCGATAGTTTATATGTTAATGGTAACCAGGATGGTTGAAGGAAGAAAGAGATGGAGGTTCTGGAAGGTGAAACTTCAAATTCAAGTCTAAAGGCAAAAAAGACGATTCGTTGCTACAGGTGCAAGGAGCTGGGTCATATAAAGTGAGATTGTCCAAAGCTAAAGAAGCAGAGTGAGGAGAAAGGTGATGGATCATTGAAGTCTGTAAATGTGGTACAGGGTGACAATTCAGATGGCAATGATGGTGATATGCTTTCAGTATCATCAGCTCAGTTCATGAATGCATGGATTCTTGATTCAGGGTGTTCTTATCACATAACACCTAACATGGAGTGGTTTACTTCATACATGTCAACTAATTATGGCTCAGTTTATCTAGGTGATGATAGATGCTGCAATATTGCTGATATTGGAGAAGTCAGAATTAAGATAAATGATGGCGCAGTTAGAACTTTATGTGATGTTAGACATATTCTGAATTTGAAGAATAATCTGATTCCTTGGGCACCCTAAATCAAAATGGTTTATTCCCAAGGCAAATGAGAATAGGAAAACCATTAGAATTGTTAAGGGTGCACTGACTGTGATGAAAGGAAAGTTAACTGCAGGTTATGTCTACAAAATGTTGGGGAGTACAGTTGTAGGTAGAGTTCATTCTGTTGAGTCGGATGATGATAATACAAAGTTATGGCATACGTGTCTGGATCATCTCAATGAACGTTGAATGACAAAATTGAATAAAAGAAATTTGTTACATGGTGTGAAAAGATGCAAACTCGATTTCTATAAGTGATGTGTTCTTGGAAAACAAACTAGAGTCAGTTTTATGACTGGAGAACATAAAACTAAATGGATTCTTGACTATGAGCATTCTGATGTATGGGGTCCTACGAGGGAAGCGTCAGTGGGAGGATCTCGATATTATGTTACATTTACTGATGATTTCTCCAAGAAAGTTTGGGTGTATTTTTTGAAGCAGAAATGTGAAGTTTTCTCTAAATCCAAGCTGTGGAAAACCTGAGGTGAAGAACCAAACATGCAGAAAGATCAAGTATTTGAGGTCTGATAATGACACAGAGTACACATATTCACAGTTTTAGAAGTTTGCGAGGAACATGAGATTCAGAGGCATTTTTCAGTGCGGAAGACACCACGGCAGAATGGCGTTGCAGAAAGGATGGGGCAAGATGCCTGAGACTGAATGTAGGCCTTCCTAAAAGCTTCTGGGCAGAGGCTGTGAATATGACATGCTATCTCATCAATAGATCACCTCAGGCATTATTGGGTGGCAAGGTTGCAGAAGAGGTATGGACAGATAATTCAGTTAAGTTTAATCACTTACGAATTTTTTGTTGTCCTGCTTATGTGCATGTACCTGAAGATGAAAGATCGAAACTTGATCCAAAATCCAAGAAGTGCATCTTTCTATGCGATAAGAAAGGTGTGAAAGGATTCAAATTTTGGGATCCTATTGGAAAGAAGGCGGTGATCAGTAGAGATGCAGTCTTTGATAAGCAGCCCATGTTGCAATATAATCAAGATAAGATACTAGGGAATAGTTTCAGTTCAGAAATAGTGCAGATGGATTTAGAATAACATCCAGTAGTAGCTGAGTGAGTTAAAGGTTCTTATCCAAACTTGGTGATTCCAGTACAAATGACTTACAAAATTACAATCTAGCTAGAGATAGACAGAGACACACCAGTATAAGGCCTCCTAGCATATTGGGTTATGAAGACCTGATATCTTTTGCACTTCTCGCTAGCAGTGATGATCAAGCCACTTTTCAAGGATCTATCACCAGCCAGGAGAAAGAGAAGTGGATGGGTGCAATGGTTGAGGAGATTGAGTTTTTGCAGAAGAATCATACTTGGGAGTTAGTTTAGCTTCCTGAGGGAAAGAAGGTTATTGGGTGCAAGTGGGTCTACAAAAGGAAGCCTACAGTATCAGAAAAAGAAGGGGAAAAGTTCAAGGCTCGACTGGTAGCAAAGGAATTTTCACAGCATAAGGGAATAGATTATGATGAAATATTTTCTCCTGTGATCAGACATACTTCAATCAGGGCAGTGCTTGCATTGGTAGCTATTTGGGATGTGCATTTGGAGCAGATGGATGTTAAAAATATTTTCTTGCATGGTGATTTGGAGGAGCAGGTTTACATGAAGCAACTAGAAGGGTTCACTCAACCTGGATAGGAGCATCTGGTTTGCAAGTTAAAGAAATCCCTGTATGGGTTGAAACAGTCTCCAAGACAATTACACATGCGGTTTGACTCCTACATAATTCAGATTGGCTACAAGCGATGTGAGTATGATTGTTGTGTTTATGTTAAGAGCCTTGATAATGGTTCTATTATTTTTCTGCTACTGTAAGTTGATGATATATTAATTGTTGCAAAGAATATGAATGATGTCTATGGTTTGAATGCTTTGTTGAGTTAAGAATTTGACATGAAAGATTTGGGTCCTACAAAGAAGATTCTCAGAATGGAGATTCAGTGGGATAGAGGCTCAAGACGACTGTATTTACCTCAACGAGGCTACGTTGAGAAAGTGCTAGACAGGTTTGAGATGAGCAATGTTAAGCCTGTAAGCACTCCTTTGGCAAATCATTTCAAGCTTTCTATAGAACAATGTCCGAAGATAGATGGGGAAATCGAAGACATGGCAAAGGTTCCTTATGCTAGTACAGTTGACTGCTTGATGTATGCAATGGTATGTACTCATCCTGATTTTGGCTCATGCTATTAGTTAAGTCTGCAAATACATGTCTAAAATAGGAAGACGACATTGGAAAGCAATCAAGTGGATTTTCAGGTATTTGAAGGGCACTGTAGGACATGGAATTATCTTCGACAGTCAGCAGAATGATTCTTTAATTGTGGGGTACGTTGATTCAGACTATGCAGGTGATTTGGATGACAGAAGGTCTACAACTGAGTATGTGTTTACTCTTGGTGGAGGGTCTATATGTTGGAAATCAATAGTTCAGTTTATTGTGACAGTATCTACTACTGAAACTGAGTAAATGGCAGTAGCTGAAGCAGCTAAAGATGCCTTATGGCTTACTGAGCTAGTGAAGGAACTGGGCGTTGAGCAAGATGGAGTTCAGTTGCATTGTGATAGTCAGAGCGTTATTTATCTGGATAAGAACCAAGTGTACCATGCGAGAACTAAGCACATTGATGTCAGATATGACAAGATCAGAGAATTGATTGCTTCTGGTGAGATACTGTTGCAGAAGGTTCATACTGATGAGAATGCAACTGATATGTTGACCAAGCCAAATAATATCAACAAGTTCTTGATTGCTTGGACTTGTTGAACATTCACAGTTGCTAGAAAAGCATGATGGCTCAACCCACATTGGTGCATGAGAAACCACCAGATATTTTTTCTCCTAAAGTGCTGAATATTCGCGAAGTTGGAGATTTGTTAGGTATGGCTCATGTATATATTAAGGAATAAATTTTGGAGCAGAGTGAGCGAATCAGTGAGTTTATTATGTGGGTTAGAGTGCGGGGGCAACGCCCCGCGGTTTAGTACAGGGGTAATTTTGGTAATTACATATTGTATTTAAAGATTTCCTTTTTGTTCTTTCTTGGGTTATAAATAGAGCTTGTTGTAACCCTAGGAATGTATCATGTATCATGTATTCTTTTCTGATTAGTGAAAAGAAAGCCGCCGCTCTGATCCCGAGGATGTAGGCATATTTGCCGAACCTCGTTAAATCTCTGTGTTCTTCTGAATTTGTGTCTATTCTTGTTTTCTTCGCGCTAAATTTCTCAACACGATGCAAATTCAATGTTAATCGGTAGAGTCGGAAAAATGTCCAATTAGCGTAAAAAATATGTGATGCTTATTAGGCATTTTCCTGTAGTGTTAATAACCGATGAAAAAATCCATTGGCTCTTACAACTATGAGTTAATATCATACGAGAACCAATGCACGAATTTCCGACAACTAGAGTCTGTCAGTTTGTAATTTAATTTGAACCGACGGTGTTATGCCGTCGGTTGGAAAAGTTATTTACAAGAAACCTACGGATTAAACCGTTGGAAATCCTTATATACCATAGATATACTAAGTAGATAGAAATTAATAATTAAAAAATTCTGACGCTCGTAAAAAACTTTCAATTTTTTCACCGATTTTAATATATATATATATTTGTAGTTTTTGCCTTATTTATCATCGAGCCGCTCGTGTTCAGATCACTTGATTTGTCTTTATAACTAAGTAGCCCTCATCTTTATTATATCTGGTCAGATAATTGGGACTCTCAGATGTACTACAATTCTATTGGACTTGGTGCGGCACTGTGTGATGCATCCAATGGTGTAACACAGCAATATAATATCGACACTAAGAAATTGTTTTTAGCAAAGCACACAAAATTTGAACCGCCGTCGATACAAAGTCCACCCTAGACCGCTTACCAACGTCATCGCTCACGTCAATATAGAAACCCAGTTAAACTAATACGAGAAAGAAGAGATCCACCCACTCCATTCGAGCTTTAAATACCAGCTAAACCCAGCGGGAGAGATCCAAACCATCATTACTGAACTTCAGCTCAAATTTCTTGATTCAGAAAAAGAACATGGCGATTGAAGACGAGGTGAAGCTGATCGGTATGTGGCCAAGTCCCTACGTAGCGAGAGCAATGATTGCTCTCAATCTGAAGGGGATCGAATACGAGTTCCTCTCGGAGGATTTGCTGAACAAAAGCGAGCTTCTTGTCAAGTCCAATCCCGTGTACAAAAAGGTCCCTGTTCTCATCCATGGAGGTAAGGCTGTGTGCGAGTCCATTATTGTGGTGGAGTACATCGACCAAGTCTGGGCTTCTTCTGGGCCTTCAATCCTCCCTGTTTCTCCTTACGATCGCGCCATCGCTCGCTTCTGGTCAGCTTATGTTGACGACAAAGTAAGTAATGTCTTAAGTAGAAGTAATTGCACCACCATAAACACTGGAAGCATAGGTAAGATGATACGTATGTAAAACCTAAAATTTAGTGTCTGTTTTGGGCTGCTGTAGGTTATTAAGGGTCGGTTTACAGCAGTTTATTTGGTGCGGGTGCGTTTTGAAAATACATCTGATCTATTTAGGTAGCCTAGGTTTGATGAACTTATATTTTTTCAACATACAGAAAACGAGTTTTGCGCACGTACCTATCTAGAGTGCGGTGAGATAAGTGCGATGACGAATTTCTACAGCAGTGGTGCAGTTTCTTTAAAAAATAAAATTTTGTAATAGCTGCGCATACTAAGCTTATTAGCAGATTATTTTTAATCAGCTTATCAGTAGATTATTCAATAAGGTACCGTTGCCTCAGACAAACCCTAAGTAGTAGTGGTGAAGCTGCTGAAAAATATCTGGTATTGCAAAAAACTGCGATGGCTAATATAATTCTTTCTTTCTTTCTTTTTTTTTTTTTTTGAAAAAGTTACACATCATATAGAAAGCTACCACTGCACCTAGTTAACACCGATGGGAAAACACCGATTCTAGCGGCAGCTTTTAAAAAAAACTGTCAAAACACAGTTTATCCAAACGAGCAAAACTGAAGTATGTTGTCGCATCGCTGTTTCAAACAGACCCTAAGTTAGAAATTTAAATATATATGAATGGACTAGTATGTATATAATTCTAATAAATATTTAATTTCCATGACTTTTTTGTTTGAAAAAAAATGAGATTTTTGTTTTTTTGTGAGGAGAAAATATATTATTTTTTATTTAATTAATTCTCTCGCGTTTTAGTTGAATTGAGGAAAAATAAACTAAAGTATAATTGTAAATTTTCTTTCAGATAGTCAAATTATTTATATAATATATTAAAAATAAAGGACAAATTTTAAGAATAGAAATTTTTTAAAATTTAATATTAAAAATGACAATTAAAAAAAAAAACAGTAAAAAATAAGAAAAAAATGTATATGTTTGAGAATATTTGTAACATATGAATGTTTTAAATGATTTAATATGCTTAATTTCTATATATTTACCTATATAATACCAAAGTATTAATTTTTCTATATATTTTATAAAAGTAATTATTTTCTGAATTTTGTAAAAAATTATGAATTTTGAGCCACTTAAAAAATAATAAATAAATAAATAAATAGATATAATAATCAACATGATGCCTAAGTCAGTAAATTTCCCATCTTGCAGTTGATTCCTCCGATTCGAGTGTTCGTGTGGGGTGAAGATGAGAACAGCAAAGCGGAGGCGAAAGAGCAACTGCTCGCCGCAATGCTGCCGCTAGAAGAGGCTTTCGTGAAGTGCAGTAAGGGGCGGAGCTTCTTCGGCGGCGACACCATTGGCTTGGCAGACATCACTCTCGGTTCCTTCCTTAGTTGGCTGAAAGCTATCGAAATTATAGTAGGAATAAACTATTTAGATGGGAGGAAGACCCCTCTGTTGGTTGAGTGGGCGGAACGCTTTCGTTCCCATGAGGCCGCCAAGGATGTGCTGCCTGATGCTGAGAAATTGGTGGAGTACAGGAGGGATTTTAAGGCTCGTCGTGCTGCTGCTGCAGCTGCTGCATCCAAATGATTAATTTGTCTTTAAAGGTTGCTTCTATGGAAGCTGAGTGAGAGTAATATTATGTGCGGAATTCATATGTGTGGGTTGGTGATATTTGACTATAACATCATCAAATTTACATATAATTAACTCATCTATATGTAATATTTTTTTTCAGAATATGGGGAGAATTTCGATGGCCTCATTCTCGTGAAGATGATATTGAGGAATTTGAGCTTGTCGAAACTTTGGATCAAATTTTTTTCGAGTAGATTTGGAGCCATACATGAATTAGCACAAAGTGACTCGAGAACGGCTCAACATATTTTTTTTCATTATATATATATGTATGTATGTATGTATGCATATATATATCAAGTCTAGTAAATAGGTAAATGTTGATGTCTGAATTTTCCTATGTTGATGTATGGACTTGAGAGAAAAAATATCAACATTTGTTGTGATATATCTACATGTTGTATGGAACTTAATTAAGTTCTTTGAGTCTTTGAAAATTAGCATTAGGAAGATGATTTTTTAGAGTTGCTTGAGAGCTATAAGAAGGAATAGGGGGAATTGTGGTTATTTTGAGAGGCTGATTTTATGTAGAATTTAAATGATGGTTGGGTTGGGAAATATGATAAGTGTGATATTTGTTAGAAAGGTTTAAGTTAGTAAAAGGTTGCAAGAGCTTTTATGGAATTTGGCATGGAAGATTTGGTGTGGAGAGTAGAAGAATCAGGATAGTTCAAGATCGACTTTTTATTACTTCTTTTTCGATGGAAGGAATGAGCTTATTGAAAAGCTCCATAACATTCAAGTAGAATGTGAAATTGGGCATGAGAAGATAAACTATAATAATAATAGTACTAAATAGAAACATATATTTTATGATTTTTTTTTTCAAATTGTATCGACATCCACTACATTAATAGTCAAATTAATAACCTTGAATAGTTCTAGCAAAGTAAGAATTTTGATTGTTGGTGGAACTGATAAGATATTATGAGAGTGAGTGAGAGAGAAATGGAAGTGGGGGGGAGGGGGATTGAGTGCACATTCAGTTCATGTTAAAGGTAGAGTTTTTCTTCTTATTGATTAGAGGTCTGTTTGGGGCAGTCGCAGTTTATCCAAAAGTTAATGCGTAGCAGCTATAGTAGGAAGCTGCCACGATATACTGATTGTCTATTTAATTTTTGTAATTTTAAAATAATTATGTTGCAATTGTTTTTGGTCAAATGACATTTGTACCCATGTACAATAGTGTTGTATATAACAGAACTGCTAATACTTACGCATTCCATACTTGAAAGCAAATAATCATTTTGAACATTAATAAAAAAAGACACATCACTAAACAACGAGTAGCACCAAAATTAAAATTAAAAAAGAAATATTAAAATAATAATTAATAATATGATAATATTATTTTTAAAATGCACTTGATTTACATCATAAGATAAGTCGTCCTCCAAGTAAACTCTCCACACTCGATTACTACTGGAGATGGAATCCTCGAACCCATCCGCCCGCCTAAAGAAGTCACAACATTCTGCTCTTGTCCTCGGACAACGTTTTCCTTTGCCTCGCCAATTACAATGACTAGCCCACAAAGCATTAAAGAACATAAATTCATGGGAGATAAAAAAATAGTATGAAAAATAAACATCTGTAACACCACCACCGCATTACAACCACCACCATCATATTTATCTACACATCACATTGCCTCATGACCAGCGCTACCATCACCACCTCCACAACACACCACCTTCTCCACACAACCTAAAATCAACATCAATAGCACACCACCACCATATCACCAGAACATCAACACCAACACCACATTACGACCTCCACACCACACCACCCCCTCAAAACCACACACCACCACCTCCACACCACCAACCACCAACATCAATAGCACACCACACCACTCCAACACCACCACATTACCTACCTTCACATCACATCCTCGAAACCAAAAACCACCAAAATCATAGTGCACCAATAACATTGCACACTGAACAACACCGTAATTTCCTCATGCGAACAACCTGTTGACCCCAATTTTGAAGTCATTTCTTTTCCCTCTCCTTAGACCTTAGGATCTAGCCCTAGGATTTTCCTATTTTGGACTCTCTTAGAGGACTAGACTGGGACCCACCATATTTAGAACTTCAAGTCATCTCTTCGCTCTTTGAAGTTTCATATGGATGGTTTAAAATCCTCGACATCCGTTCGAGTCGATTAATAGCCGACGTATTGAAACTCTTGATGAGTTCCTTTAGGGATTTGAAAGCCATAGGCGGACCTCACTGCGTGCGACGTTTGACTTTTTGTCACGACCAATATGTTTGATTATGATTGTCGTTTAGGCGAGGACCGGTCATCAATTTACTCATTAGACGGCTCCGGTCGGGTCAAAATAATTTCATTTTGCCACATAATACAAATTGAATTTAAATTGACGCGATCGTCGACGAACTTGTCCGGATGACCCCGGATGACGACGAACTACACCGATGCGTCCGGAACGTCGATTTTAGCTGGGACGGATATATATATTGATAAGGTTTTGAATTGGATCGGATTGTGCGTAAATTAAAGAATTTAAGTAAGTAAAAGATATTAAATTAAATTAAATAAAAAAAACAAAAATTCCTTTATAAAAAAAAAAACTCACGCACATTTATTCCTCCCCTAACTCACGCTCTTTGAGAGGAAGCCCTAGCTGAAACTCATCATCATCGGTAAGGCTCTCGAAACTTCTTCCTTCTCCTTTGAGACCGAGCTCTAGCTTCCTCCTGTTCCCGTGACCGGTTCGGCCGGTTGCTTCCTTTCTCGCAAACCCTAACCGGAAACCCCTCTCTTAGCCGGTTTCTCTGGTCACTCCCTTCTCTCCGGTTACAACCGACATTCGCTTCCGGTTATAGCTTCTGGTCGCATTCTTGTAACAAATTTTCCCGCCCAAACGAGTCAGGTAACCTCCCTATGCTCGATTTCGACTGTTGCTTCTTGGTGAGATGGACTCCTTTACCTCTTCGATTCTCACTAACGGTGAGCACATACCCTTCGTCTGTGCCTATAAATACCCCTTTATGGGGAGGATTTGTGGTTGGAATTTTGGTTCGTGCGCTAGGGAAGAATTTCGGGCTGGTGCTCCTTTCTTGCGATTTAAAAAATTTTGCTCCTAAGTTTGCTTTTACAACTTATGGAAGTAAGAATTTCCTTTTCTCCTTCATTTTCTCAATTGCATAATAAAATATTTGGTCTCACCATAGTTTTCACTATTAATCTTAATCTACTTACAAAACTTATCTTCATTAATATTTGCTTCATTTCTCATGGATCATAAAAGGATTTTTCATGTTTATTAGCAATCTATGTTGATTTATCAGGAACTGGATTTCTTCATTTAACTTACATCATTGATGGTTTGAAACATTGAAGCATAATTATACTTTAAAGGAAATGGATCAAGGTTTTATTCTTGATGAAAATGAAGTTTGGACTATAAATTGTGAATTTATCACAGTCGGATTTTCTTGTCCCATTCGTTTTGCCATTCTTTCAAGTTTCATTTAGGATATTTTATGAAGCCTAAAGAATTCTCGGCTTAATACCCACTACAGATATTACAAATATAAGTTCAAATTTGGAAACCATGGATATTATGGATAGTTTGCGAATGCACAAATGGATTTGTATGGGCAGGTGTTTAGTTTGCTGAAACAACTTGATCAAGAATTCATCAATCAGTTTGTTTCCTGGAGGGAATTATTATTATTATTATTTTTTTTTTGTTTACTTGTTACTCCTAATTTTCATAGAATTGTGAAAACAACACATGCTTTAACTGATGGATCAAGGATTAGTTTTAAAGATGATCGAACCAAGATTTATAAAAGAACGGTTGATTTGGATAAGAATCTTGATAGTGTTCTACAGCATCCTCAATTTAGAGCTTTAACATCCTCCATAATTGATTGAGTTGGAGAATGGTTTAAGATCCTATGCATTATCATCTGGAGATTAAAATTCTCATTCCATTGTATTTGTAATAATGTGGCTTAAGGAGGTAGTTCTCAGCAAGAGAACAAATTATACATTTCGCATGACAATGGTTGGTGATCCAAAGCTGAAGTTAGATGAAGCTGAAATTCCATGTTGCTGAAATTATTGATTTACATAAGACCTAAATTTTAATTCTTATATTCATACTATTCCATCACGGCGTGAATGTGAAGCAACTTTTGGTTGTATCATGAAAAGAGTTGATGAAAGAATTATGGAAATAAAATTTGGGTGCTGAATATGTAAATTCTTAATGATCAGATGGTATATATGTGAATTTCCCCACTTACTGGCTATTTGGAGGCATTTTTGCTTCAGTTTGCTTAGGCTGTTTTTTTTTCATGCTGTAGGATTTTGAATCTTTTTAACTTCAGCTTACTTAAGCTAATTCTCTTGAACTTTATAATTTTGGGAAGTTTCTTTAACTTGCTTTAGTCAAAATCGAATCTTAGAATTGGATATTTAAGAGGCTGCAACGTTTTTTTAATTGCTCTAAACTATTTCAAATGTTGCAACCAACTTTGTATCATCCTATGATTTAGAATTGGAGAGCTGCAGTTAGTTTCTGTCACTTCTTTAAAAAAATCTTGTAGCATGTTTTCTTCATTCATATAATTTCGATTTCAAAATTATGACTAGTTTGTCCTTGCTTCAAAATTTTAGATTTAAGAGAAATTTTATAACAAGTCTATTCTTTGTTTTATAATATGATCTTTTTTGGATGGTATCGTTACTTTGAATCACTTTGGCAGTTGCAGCAGTTTTGCTTTATGTTGTGAATCATTTTCTTTTGAAAGTTGTGGCTTGATAATTAGCTATTTTATGTTGTGCATAAGTCTTAATATCATGGAAATGACGAGCTATTAACTGATAGGGATGCTGAAATAAAATAAATGTTAACATGTGACTTATCTTGGGAATTTATACACTTCTCCATTTTAAATAGCAAGCTCTCTTTTATTTGGATATACATATGGAATATCAAAGTGGGTGATAAGTTGGACATGCGGGGCGAAGGCAATGATGCACAAACTTCTATATCATGTTTTTATAGCTGAAATAAAATAAAATCAATACTCAATTATAGACGCCCATTTTATCCTTTGGTTTGGGTAGTTCTAATTCCTATCTTTAAGAAATTTGTGAACCAATAACAGATACTACGACACCAGATATTACACTGGTACGATGAATGAATACTACAATAACATATACTACACTTGCACAACAACAAATACTGCACTTGCACGACATCATATACTATACTAGCACATTAAATTAAATTCAACATATACAACACATCAAACACATCACATCAAACACAACACATATAATTCATCAAACTCATCATACCATATACATCACGTTAAATATAACATATAAGCACCATATATCAAGTGTTAAACAACACATACACCATATATCGAATAGTACACAACATACATTATATATCAAACACCATACACTACACACTATGCACTAATTACTACCCAATACACATCACACATCAGATATTGCACATTAGGTATTACACTCATAAGATTCAGATACCACATCAGATATTAAACTTTTAAGATCCAGATACTACATCAGATATTACACTTGAAAAATTCAGATACTATATCGGATATTATACTTTTAAGAATTCAGATACTACAAATTAGTTCACCCATCAATTAAATGGTAGGGATTAGAACTACCCAGTTATAGGATGATTTCTTTGGTGAATTTATTTGAGATTGATATAGAGACTTCAATACATTGGGTTGCCTGTGGGATCGTGATAAAAAGAAGAAGTCTATAGACTGAGCCTATCCCCAAATTGAATTCTTATTTCCCCACTTTGATATTTTATATGTATTTCATTAAAATATAAACACTTGTAATTGTATTCACTTTCAAGCATTAATAAAATAAATGAAATATGTTTTAATCTTTCTTTTCTTTACCATACAGTTCTTTCTTTTCTTTAGTGCATAGTTCTTTCTTGTCTTTACCATACAACATTAATTGCACCAAAAACACTATAAATAGACCTCTAACCCTCAAATGAGAGGGAGAAGCCTAGAGAGAGAGCTTAAGGCCTTAAAAAAAGCTGCAACTTAGCACCAACGGCGACCGCCGGCGACCGCCGCCGACCGCCGGCGACCGCCGGCGACCGCCATCGACCACCTCCTACTTTCATCGACCTCTGTCGTCGTCGACCTCCGTCATTGTGGACCTCCGCCAATCATCGTTAATCACCACCAACCAGACACCGTCAGACGACGTTGTTGTATGAAACATATAATTTCTCTCTCCCGTCTGTGGGACAGGGAATTTCTGTAAACATCAATCAATAGTGGATTCTCGCAACTGGGTCAGGCCTCGTGGTTTTTCCACGTAAAAACTTATGGAGTCGTCACCGCTTATTTTTCATCTGTAGGTATATTGAATTTCCATACAACGCTAAGATAATAATCTGCTACTCTATCGCCTCGAATTTTCTAGCACGCATCAACAACTTTTTGGCAAAGTTTATAAATCATTAGTTACTCAAAATAATGTGATTAATCTTCATTTCTTAATGCTTGGCAGTTGTTTTAAGCTAGATTTTTTGCTTCAAATGGATAACAGTTGAATGAAAACATTCTAATGGAGTCCCACTATCTAAGAGCGGTATAAAGTTTATATATATATATATATATAAATATATATCTTAGTAAAAGAGCACAATGGCTCTCATTTTATTCCACGAAAAAAAAAATACAAACCCGGGAAAGATGTCCCACGCACACTCCCTACATGAAAAGAAAATTAAAAGGGTCCTCCTTCCAAAAAAATAAAAAATACAACACTAAACACACAAAACACAAAAAAAAACTAAACATCAAAAACAACCAAACGCTTCAATTCATCAGGTAAGCAATTAGAAACAAAAGGAACATGTAAAAGAGATCCCAACTTAGCAGCCCAATCAACAACATAATTCCCTTCTCTTCTAGTATGAGACCAAAAAATATTGAGTCCAATAGCAAGACAATGAATCATTCTAACCTGCAAATTAATACTCTAATGACAAAGCTTATTAAACTTGCAAACATCCCAAAGAATAAGGGAATCAACTTCCATAATAATATTAAACCAACCCATCTTTCTAGCAATTAACAAAGCAAAAATGACAGCATCAGCCTCAGCAACAATAGGAGAACTCGACAAAGAAGGAGCATCAAACCAATAAAGAACATTACCATTCCAATCCCTACAAACACCCCCAATCCCAACTGAATTATGTTTCCAACACCCATCCGAATTCAGCTTAAAGAAAGGAGCAGCCGGTTCAATCCACCTTATCTTATGACATAAATTATGATAACTATGAAAAGAAATACCAAGATTAGTTGCAATAGAAAGTATATAACTATTGCCAGTAATCTTAATATAAGTGAAGGATAAACTCTTAGTAATATAAAAGCAAAATTGGCAAAAAATATGTTGAACATTAACAAGCTCACTATTCATTTATTTTATTAATGCTTGAAAGTGAATACAATAGAATGCAAAATAGAATGCAAAATAGCTAAGAATGCATGCCCCCTATTCCTCCAATCATCAAAAATCACATTAATAGAAGTATAACCACAAAACTAATCTTGCCTACCACATAAATTACAAATATTCCTTCAAATTTCAGAAGTAAAAAGATAAGAGCTAAAAAGATGCATAATAGATTCTTCCTCATTGTGACACAAATAGCACTTGGAAATCATTCTTAAACCCTTAAGCTTAAGAATATCATCAGTGAGAATACAATTATGAAAAATACGCCAAATAAAAAAAAGAGATAGAGGGCTTAACCCATTTGTTCCAATTCCAAGAAGGATCCAGCCCCTGACTGGTTTGCTCTCCAGAAGCAAACTTAGTAACAGACTCACCAATCTTACCTTTAATCTTAAGCACATTCTTCCTTTCAGTCATAATAGGAATATTAGAAATCAAGATAACATCATTATAATTAAAAGAATTAAAAACCTTAGCTAAATTCCAATTAGAATCTTCCCAAAAATCTCTAACTTTAACATTAATATCCTGGGGACCACCATAATAATCCCCAAGAGAACCATTACCAAGCCAATCTTCAAACCAGAAAGTAACATCACCTTTACCCACCTCCCAACAAAATAAATCTTCAACATGGGAGGAAACTTTAATCATTTTCTTCCAAATAAAAGAATCAGACTTTGAAGAAGAAACAGAAAGGGATGAGAATTAGAACAGTACTTAGCATTAAGTAAAGAAGCCCAGATAGAAGAATTCTTACGAAAATGAAACCAAAGTTTCATATAATTAAATTTAATAGAATCATTTAATTATATGAAACTTCAATATAATTTTATTAATTTTCTTGTAGTGTTTGCTTTGTTTCTGGCCCAGCTACTGATGTTCAGGTCACTTTATTTGCCTTTATAACTTAGTAGTCGTCATCTTTGTTATACCAGGTTGGACAATTGGGACGCTGCATCTTCTTCCGGTGAGTCGTCTGTTGATGTACTGCAATGCTATTGGACTTGGTGGGCGCACAGTCTATATGTAATGTTCCTGAAATTATTTTTGGCAAAGCAAGGGAAATTTGAGCCGCCTTTTTTTGGGACAGGAAGTCTACCCAAGACCGCTAACCAACGTCATCGCACACGTCACTATTGGGAAAGAAGAGATCCGCCCACTGCATTCGAGCTTTAAATTCCAGTTAAATCCAGCGGAAGAAATCCAAACTATCACTACTGAACTTGGGTTCAAATTTCTTGATTCAGAAAGAAAATGGCGATAGAAGACGAGGTGAAGCTGATCGGGATCTGGACAAGTCCCTACGTTGCGAGAGCAATGATTGCTCTCAATCTGAAGGGGATCGAATACGAGTTCCTCTCGGAGGATTTGCTGAACAAAAGCGAGCTTCTTGTCAAGTCCAATCCCGTGTACAAAAAGGTCCCTGTTCTCATCCATGGAGGTAAGGCTGTGTGCGAGTCCATTATTGTGGTGGAGTACATCGACCAAGTCTGGGCTTCTTCTGGGCCTTCAATCCTCCCTGTTTCTCCTTACGATCGCGCCATCGCTCGCTTCTGGTCAGCTTATGTTGACGACAAAGTAAGTAATGTCTCAAGTAATTGCACCACCATAAACCCTGGAAGCATAGGTAAGATGATACGTATGTACAAACTAAAATTTAGCGTCTCTTTTGGGCTGCTGCAGGTGATTAAGAAGCAGTTGTGAAACTCCTGAAAAATAATCTGATCTTGCAAAAAACTGTAATGACTAATATAATTTTGTTTTTCTTGAAAAAGTTACACCTCATGTAGAAAGTTATCACCACAATTAGTTAGAACTGATGAGAAAACGTTGATTCTAGCGTCAGCTTTTTTAAAAAACAGCTAAAACACAATTTATCCAAACAAGCACAACTGTAGAACGTTATCGCACCGCTGCCTCAAATTGACCCTAAGTTAGAAATATAAATATATAGGAATGGAGTAGTATGTATATAATTTCAATAAATATTTAATTTCCATGTTTTTTTGTTTGAAAAAAAAAGAGATTTTAATTTTTGTGAGGAGAAAATATATTATTTTTTATTAAATTAATTTTCTAGTAATTTAGTTGAATTTAGGAAAAATAAACTAAAGTATATGTAAATTTTCTTTCAGATAGAAAAATTTTAAGAATAGAAATTTTTTAAAATTTAATATTAAAAATGACAATTAAAATAAAATAGTAAAAAAGAAGAAGAAAATGTATATGTTTGTGAATATTTGTAACTTATTTATTTATATACGCATTAATATAAGCAAGTTTTATTTTTAAAAACCTGAATATTTTAAATGATTTAATATGCATACCACTTAATTTCTATAAATTTCCCCATATTGGCAGTTGATTCCTCCGATTCGAGCGATAGCGTGGGGTGAAGATGAGAACAAGAAGGCGGAGGCGAAAGAGCAGCTGCTCGCCGCAATGCTGCAGCTAGAAGAGGCTTTCGTGAAGTGCAGTAAGGGGCGGAGCTTCTTCGGCGGCGACAGCATTGGCTTGGCAGACATCACCCTCGGTTCCTTCCTTAGTTGGCTGAAAGCTATCGAAATTATAAGTGGAATAAACTATGTAGATGGGAGGAAGACACCTCTGTTGGTTGAGTGGGCGGAACGCTTCCGTTCCCATGAGGCCGCCAAGGATGTGCTGCCTGACGCTGAGAAATTGGTGGAGTACAGGAGGGATTTGAAGGCTCGTCGTGCAGCTGCAGCTGCTCTATCCAAATGAAGAATTTAAGATGGATGGAGATGATATATTGGAATTAGTGCTTGTTGTTTCGTTTCTGAATAGTGCTTACTCTTCTAATAATTTCAAAAAATGTATTGTGAAGTTTTGTAGATTAATGTTCTTATTTACAAAAAGGAATGGGCTTCTAATTTATGTAATTCCGCAATTACGTTAGCAACCATATCCTCAGCTTGCGACTAGGGCTATGCATTTAGAAAAACTTATTGTATCAGGTGTCCTGATGTAATTTTGCATTAAAGTTTCAATCAGGGTCTGTCATGCGTACATGTAGACCTACCCATGTATTAAATTGGGGACTTATTTGTACACATGATAGATAAATATCGTGAATTCTAAAAACATATTACAACCACATTTCTTATTGCACAAACATTTTCCACAACTTCCACAAACTTCATAAATCAAACTCCATAAATTTCCATAATTTCCACAAATATTCCTTAAGCTCCGCAAAGTTCCTCAAATTTCATAAGGTTTCCCACAATTCTATAAACTTCCTACAAATTTCATAAAGCTCCATAGTTTCTCATGATCCTTCCACAAATCTCCACAAATTTTACAGTCTCTACAAACTCCTTGAACCAATTTCCATAAATTTTCAAACTTCCGCAAATCTTCCCCAAAATTCCATAATATTTCCACCAATCCATAAAGATTCCTTAAATCCTTAAGGTTTCCATCAATTCCCTAAAGTTTCCATTAAGTCATAAAGTTTCCGCAAATCCCTAAAGTTTCTACAAATTCCCTAAAGTTCCCACCAATCTATAAAGATTCTGCAAATCCCTAAAGTTTCCACCAATTCCCCAAAGGATCCGCCAATCCATAAAATTTCCACAAATCCCTAAAGTTTCCACTTTATCCCTAAAGTATCCAACAAGTCATAAAGTTTCCACAAATCCCTAAAGTTTCCACCTTATCCCTAAAGTATCCACAAAGCCATAAAGTTTCTGCAAATCCCTAAAGTATCCATCAATCCATATAATTTTCACAAGTCCCTAAAATTTACACCTTATCCATAAAGTATCCGCCAATCCATAAAGTTTTTGCAAATCCCTAAAGTTTCTACATAATCACTAAAGTATCCACTAATCCATAAAAGTTTCCGCAAATTCTTAAAATTCCCACAAATTCCCTAAAATTTCTACAATCACCAAAGTCTTTCTGTTTCGTTTAGATTGGAGTTGAAGCTTCTTCGAATCGGTAATGGCTCCTAAGACAACATATGATAGCTTTCTGACTAGTTCAAGCCCAGATGTAACTTCCCTAACGGTATTCCTGGTCTAGTCTTTCTGTTTCGCTTAGGTCTGAGAAGAAGTTCACTTCAACTCTATAATGGCTTCGAAGACAATAAACAATATTTGTTAGATTAGTTCCAGCTTAGATGTAACAACCCCAACGATATTCCGGGTTGGTCTAGTCTTTCTATTTCATTTAGTTCTGAGAAGAAGTTTAATTTGATTATGTAAATGACTCCTAAGACAACAGGTGAAATTTGTTAGATTAGTTCTGGCTCAAATGTAACTTCCTCAGCGGTATTCCGGGTTGGTCTAATCTCTCTGTTTCGCTTAGGTTGGAGGAGAAATTTGCTTCAACTCTGTAATAGCTCCTAAGAAACAGATTTTCGATAACTTTTTAAAGTCGACAATCAAATCTCTAATGAGAACTTCTTCAATAAAAAGTATATTTATACACACACACACACATATATATATATGATAATAACAAACAAAATCTTGAAACATAAACCAAAAGAAAATTGCATTCAATCATTCTAATTAAATATCTCAAAATTCTCATGAAAGTCAATGACTGATACTCGTGATACTTTATAAACGTTCTCCTAAAAGAAAATTCAACGCTAAACTTGACAGCTTGAATTCACAACTATAAATTGAAAATACATCTGCTAATCCTCAACGAATATCCAACCTCACTTTAATTCAAATTCAACCTTTTGGTTTGCTTCAAATATTGATATTTATACATTATTTATAGTCTATTAATCACTTCGGTCAACGCTAATAGGCGTGGCATGCTTGTGCAGCCCACTACACCTATTGGGCGTTCTTTTGTTGACCTCATTTTTGTTGAGGTCACTTCCTCTTCTTAGAACATAAAATCTAGCCTTAGGATTTCCCGTTTGACTTTCTTAGAGGATTAGTACTGGGGCCCACACACTTTTAGATATTCAAACCACCTCCTAGCTCTTTTGCGAGGCCTCAAGTGTGTGGTTCCAAGCACTCAAATTTAGTTGCAAGACCTAAGAACAAGTATGTGAGGGCTCGAAGAGAGTTCCCCAAGGATTTCAAACCCTTAGGAGACCCACTGTGACTTTCGAAAGTATTCATGATACACGGGCACCCCGATTCACAATTCACATGTTCATTGCACAAAAATATCAAAATTCACATCATCGACACATGTAAAAGGTTTCACAATTATTAATCGCTGAAAAGATCGACCACGAACTAAAATTTTGAAGAACAAAAATTAATTTGACATTTTGATCTGATCATCGATGAGGCTATCTGAATGATCTCAAATGACAAAACGAACCTCGCCGACGCGTCCAGAACTTCGTATTTAGCTAGGGAAGACACTCATTTCGATATAATTTCGTGCACGAGCAAAAAATATGTAAGTCGGGAGATTTTGAATAATTAAACATTATAAAATTAACCAATTAACTAAAAAAAGGGGGGAATTTAAATCCCTAAGCATTCTTCACACGATGCCCTAACCCTCTCTCTCTCGGCTCCTCCTTGTTGCAAACCTTCGCGAACTGCTCGCCTCCTGCTTCTTCTCCTCTCCTCTCTCGAAGCTTTGGTACCTCTGATGAGCATCATCCATATTATTGTTGATATGGATGATGATGGAGTAGAGTTCATGCATGTTTATTGGTGTGTACCTTGATCTTTATGAGTTATACCATCCTGGTTTAACATTTATAATTCATTGAAATTTGTTTTTCCTGGGATATTAGAATAATATATATATATATATATATATATATATATATATATATATATATATATATATATATATATATATATATATATAATGAAGGATTTGGTGTGAGAAGGGTAGAGCCCATTGGTATCACATTTCTTGGGATTATTTTATTTTATTTTTATTTTTTTTTATTTAATGCGTTATCTTTTACTTCTATATGCTTATTTTCCTTTCTTTTATTTCAATCTGTAATCTTTTTAACTTCATCGTTTCTTATTGTTTTCTTTTTGTGATTGCTCCACAATGATAGATTTGCTTTAAAGTTGTCGCAAACTACACCCTTGCATGTGGTACTCTTAAGACAACTTTTATTTAGAAAAATTTGCATGCATACCACGCCATACTTATATGTATACACGTCTAATATCTATAGCTTGATATTTTGACTTAGAACGTTTTTGGTGTCATAAATCTATGCATGAAGAAGTTTATCTCTGTTTTAGAAAGGCATCCATGGCAGTCTTGTTGATGAGGTGTCAACAGATTTGAGTGATATGCTTGTAAGTACGAATGTTAATTGTTAAGATATGTGAATACCCACACAACATCTAATATGAAAAACTTTGGATTGCTTCCTATGCCACCTCTTTACTCTTTGTCTCTACACTCGAATGTATAAAGGAGAGAATGAGTGACACCCTTCAACGTCGTGCAAGTATCTCCTCATATAAAGCTTATGGGGCGTAACAAAATTGTAGACGCTACGTAGATGGTATTAAGGTGCCAGGTAATATAGTTGTACAGGTTAAGTAGAGCTTCTAAGGATGTAAAGGCTTCAGGAGAAATGAAGCACTATTATGATGGGAAATTGGTCGATGGGGATTATAATGGAGGAGTTAATGTTATACATAAGAACAACACTGAATTCATGAAGTAGAGGCTATGATATTATTTGCTAGGTGCCAATTCTGAGGATTATATTGACTTCTTTGGTGGATCTAAAATAGTAAAATTCTTGATGGTAATATTACTTGAAAATGCAAGGATGTGGGGATTATGACTAGCACACTTGTTGACAAGTACCTCGGCAAGGATTTTGGCCTCGATGACGGACATTATGCATGAATGGGGTTGATCACGGGTTTCTTCTTGGTGCTTTTATGTACATACCATTCAATTCATATGTATTTACACTGTTAACACCAAAGACTCAATCTTTATATATAGGGACGATTACATACAGATCACCTGAAACATGCTATTTATGAATCTAGCAATCACTTTCATCCATTATCGAGGTATTTACATACATACAATACAATTCTCAATTGTTTACATGCCCAACACCTAAACCTTCATATTTTCATGCGCGCGCGCGCACACATATATATATGCTTTAATCCTTGACAATTTAATTCTTATGTGTATATATTTAATAGTTAAACTTTATTGTCTCTTTCTTTTGTTATACAATTCAAATATTGTTGAGCCGTATAGTTGGAATGCATACTAGTAGATATGAAGATACATACACTTACCTGAATATGTGCATTCGTTCATAAATTTTTGATCCTGCTCGATTCAATTCATTTTATTTTGTCTTAAACCCAGCCTAGGTTCGCTACGAGTTGTTCTTTGTTCGTCACTCTCACTGCCAATATTCATATGCTTGCTCAATTCAATAAGGGATACCTACATACATACTACCCAAATCCTCTAATTTGCACATCTAACACATAAACTCTAAATTAACATCTATGACACCTACATATTTTATACCGCATTATAAATATCACCATTTTAATTGTTAAAAATGAAATACATCTTCTCAAGCATAAGTAGGGTGACATGTATGATGTAAAAGCATAGCAATTGAGTAGTATTTACGCAGATCTTCCTAAATGCTCTTATATATTTACCTTAATATCAGTTGTGGAAATTTAGAAAACTTCACATATATTTGTGAAACTAGAAGTGCTCAAGTAGTGGGGTGCATTCAAATATGTGTGCCACTAGAAATGTTTATTGCAGCACCTTATGAAATTTGAAAAGATCTCAAAAGCTTTGACTCTTTCAAAAAGAATATATATATATATATATATATAAAATTAAATCCAATCAATAAATTTCAAATGATGACCGACCGAGTACGAGCAACTCCGGGAGAGATAAGGGAGATGACTAGATAGATCTCGTTGTATATCAACATCAATGGTAGATAGTATACCACTGCTCAGTCTAATTTTGAGTTGTGAACGCAGGCGACAGGGAAGAAAAAATGGCAGAGCGTACGACTTAGGAGCAAAAGGGGATAATATTAAGGTTGAGCACCCTCGCGTAACTGTGGGTGGCCCTAGGTTGTTACAAGCTCAACATGAGGAATTTGCCAGGTTGGTTATGATGGTGAATGAAGAGCTCTGATAGGTGCGTGAAGGCCAGCAGATAGCTCAACACATCTGACAGAGAGTTTTAATCGCCGAAGCAAGCGACATATGAGTGTTCTCGAGGAGGATGAGGAAAGAGAATGAGGAGCAAGATTAGGACTTTTATTATGTATTTGTTGATATTCCCCGGCTCGCCACAGCTGTTGATTACATTTTTTATTCATTTATGTTTAACTAAACATTCAATTTCTGTAGTTGTGAACTTTGAATACTTTGATCCGTCTATCTTTAGTTTAATTTGGTATCAAGTTGGTGATTTCCTTTATCAGTTCTAATCGTGGAAAAATGTTTTATTTTATTGCTTGTGTTTGTTCTGTGCATGTATGTGAGAATTTAATCATCTTGCTATATTTTTTTTATTTTATTTTTGCTAGCATCGGAATATTTCAATGCTAATAGTGTATAATAATCAATTTGTAATTGGTCGTTGAATAATTAAGCATCTAAAGTTATCTGACGCTAATTAATGTCGAATTTTGCCAATGCTAGTTAGCATCCACAAATATCGATGCTAATTAGTGTTGTCCAAGTTCGACGCTAATACGTCGTTAATATATCGTCGCCCGTTTTTCAAAGAAAATTTATATCGACGTAATTTTAAGACACAAATCCCGATGCAAATAAAAATCAAACACAAAGGCTGACTTAAAATCAATTACCGATGCCCATGTAACGTCAAAATTATTTTGCTTTCAGTTACCGATGCCCTTGTGTCTGGCCAAGCCAGTCGCATTCTGGTCACTTGATTTGTCTTTATGATTTATTAGTCTTCATCTTTATTATATCTGGTTGGACGATTGGGACTCCGGATCTTCTGCTGGTAAGTGGTCTGTCGATGTACTACAACTCTATTGGCCTTGGTGGGCGCATGCAGTGGATATTCAATATTCCTGTAATTGTAATTAGCAAAGCAAACAGATTTTGACCCGCCACCGATACAGAGTCCACCCAAGACCGCTTTCCAACGTCATCGCTCACGTCAATATTGAAAACCAGTTAACTAAGAAGGTGAAGATGGGATCCGCCCATTGCATTCGAGTTTTAAATACCAGCGGAGGGAGGAAATCCAAATCATCACTACTGAACTTGAGCTCAAATTTCTTGATTTCAGAAATAAAATGGCGATAGAAGACGAGGTGAAGCTGATCGGGATGTGGGCAAGTCCCTTCGTTGCGAGGGCAATGATTGCTCTCAATCTGAAGGGGATCGAATACGAGTTCCTCCCGGAGGATTTGCTGAACAAAAGCGAGCTTCTTGCCAAGTACAATCCCGTGTACAAAAAGGTCCCTGTTCTGATCCATGGAGGTAAGGCAGTGTGCGAGTCCCTTATTGTGGTGGAGTACATCGACCAAGTCTGGTCTTCTTCTGGGCCTTCAATCCTCCCTGCTTCTCCTTACGATCGCGCCGTCGCTCGCTTCTGGTCAGCTTATGTTGACGACAAGGCAAGTAATGAATTGCATATTTTGGGGCATTTACATTGTATAACCCAATTCCTATTTATTTATTTATGGGACATTGTACATTATAAGATGATATATGTAAAAACTAAAGTTTAGGACCAGTTGTGATTAAAAAATAACTGTGGAACTACTGAAGAATAATCCGATCTTCTAAAAATTTGAGATGATTATTATAATATTTTTTGAAAAGTCAGACTGCAGCTAAAAATTTATCACTGCACGACTGGTGGAAAATTATTAATTTCAGCGGTAACTTTTGAAAATGCTGTCAAAACGCAGTTTATCCAAACGGGCAAAACTGTGATGTGGTGCCGCACCTCTATCGCACCACTGCCCAAACATAATAGGAATTGCGTAGCATGTAATTCCCATAAATATTTAATTTCCATGTCTTTTTTTGTTTGAAAAAAGAGATTTTTATTTTTGTGAGGAGAAAATATATATTTTTTATTAAATTAATTTTCTTCTATTTTAGTTGAATTGAGGAAAAATAAACTAAGGTATAATTGTAAATTTTTTTCAGATAGTCAAATTATTAAATAATACATTAACAATAAAGGACAAATTCTAAGAACAGAAATTTCTTTAGAAATTTTTCAATATGGTCACTAAATCAGTAAATTTCCTCATGTTAGCAGGTGATTCCTCAGACCCGAGTGTTAAAGTGGGCTGAAGATGAGAACAGCAAAGCGGAGGCCAACGAGCAACTGCTAGCCGCAATGCTGCAGCTAGAAGAGGCTTTCGTGAAGTGCAGTAAGGGGCGCAGCTTCTTCGGCGGCGACACCATTGGCTTGGCAGACATCGCCCTTGGTTCCTGCCTTAGTTGGCTGAAAGCTATCGAAATTATAAGTGGAATAAACTATGTAGATGGGAGGAAGACACCTCTGTTGGTTGAGTGGGCGGAACGCTTCCGTTCCCATGAGGCCGCCAAGGATGTGCTGCCTGACGCTGAGAAATTGGTGGAGTACAGGAAGGATTTTAAGGCTCGTCGTGCTGCCGCAGCTCCTCCATCCAAATGAAGAAGGTCTAAAGAATTTAAAAATTTTATTTGTGTTGTATGGAACTTCTTAAGTTATTGGAGTCTTTGAAAATTAGCATTAGCATAAGAAGGAATGGGTGGGATTGTGGGTATTTTGAGTGGCTGATTTTATGTTGAGTTTAAATGATGGTTAGGTTGGGAGATATGATAAGTGTGATTTTTGTTAGAAAGGTTTATGTTAGTAATAGTTTGCAAGAGCTTTTATGGAATTTGGCATGGAAGATTTGGTGTGGAGAGTTGAAGAATGAGGATATTTCAAGATAGACTTTTTATTACTTCTTTGCTTGATGGAAGTTAAGAGCTTATTAAAAGGCCCCATAACATTCAAGTAGAATGTGAAAAGATTATGAGAAAAGGAAACAATAATAATAATAATACTAAGTAGAAGCATATAATTTATGATATTTTTTCAAACTGTATCGACATCAACTATATTAACACTCAAATTTATAAGCTTGAAAAGTTTTAGCAAAGTAAGAATTTTGATTCTTAGTGAGAGTTATAAGATATTATGAGAGAGAGAGAGAGAGAGAGAGAGAGAGAGAGAATGCGTGCACATTCAGTTCTTATTAAATGTAAAGTTTTTCTTCTTATTGATTAAGGGTTTGTTTATGGTAGTTGCGGCTTATTTAAAAGCTATTGCGCATAAGTTGTGCATCTTTTTTTTGTGGTTTGACAGTTGTTTCTAAACAAATGACATTTCTATACTATAGTGTTGTTTATAATAGAACTGCTCATATTAACATATTCATACTTGAAAGCAAACATTCATTTCAAGCGGTGTTAAGGAGTTTCTAGAGTGTCTGTTAGCGTCTTGGTTTCCCTAGTAGTTTTAGAGAGTGAGTTTACTTAGTGTTAATTGTGAGGAATTCTTTGAGAGATTGTAAGAGTGGAAGGAAAGTGAGAGATTTCTTCCTCCTTGCCGCTTCGAAGGAGAATTATATGTGTTGTAAAGAAAGGAAGAGATTCAGAAGAACTTCAAGGAGTTTGCTTGGGGAGGAATTCGAGATAAATTGTATTTAATTAATTTAGTTTGTATAACTTTGCTTTTATATATGAAATCCAAGTTTTGTCTTATATTCTCCATGAAATCTGAGTAGTTTATGTCTTTATCCTTATTTTGAGATTTTTGTGAAATGATGATTTGAATTAGTTGTGCCAAGAGAATGTTAAAGAAGTTGTGATAATCTTTTCACTTCAATCTTAATTTACTTTCAATCTAGTCAATTGATTTGTTAAAATATGTTGATTTTTACAACTAAAGTGAAGATTACATCCAAGATTCGGGGAGGTCAAAGTCCTTGAAAGTAGGGTGCAAATAAATAGGAAAATATTATTTATCGGGCGTAGAATTGGAGATTTTAGAGTGACAGACTAAAATCCTCAATTTGGTCCTATCGTTTGGGTGCTGAAGTGTAGATGTTAGCTCTCAGGTGAGGGGAACGTGGGAGCTCCGAAGTGAGAGCCGGTATCCTCCCGACTTAGCCTCGGATTCGATAACCAAGCATAGGATTAGTCAGTGTTCTTTATGCCTGGACCAAAGGGTAAAGAATAGATATGCTCCTATTTGGCACAACACAGTTTTAAACTAATTCTAATTATCCATTCATTTAAATTTCTTAACAAAGAGAAGGATGCTTGCTTATATATTGAACCTCACTTTATTAGTAAAAGTAGTTAATTGTTAGTAAAATTAGTTTATAAAAATTCCATCTTATTTACGATTGCATATTAGTGACAAATAAACAATTTAATTTACAAGATCGTGATTCTGAATTGATTTCTATAATCCTAGTCCGTAGTCTCTAAAATATCCCTGTGGGATCGATATTCAGGACTCCATTAGAGCCCTGTATTACTTGAGCGATACATATACTTGCATTTATAAGAGTAACTCTGCGATTATTGAATATTTTTATACACTTTTATATCAAATTCTTGCAATATTAAGTTTAAGCAAACATTCATTTCACAGTATTTTGCTCTCTTCTCAAATAACGATTACTTTTGCCTTGCCCATTACAACAACTAGCACGCAAAGCACTAAAGAACATCAATTCATTAGAGGAAAAAAAAGCAAGAAACATAAACAACTACAACTCCACCACCACATCACAACCACCACCAACATATTTATCAACACATCACATTGCCTCATCACTAATACTATCTTCACCACCTCTACACAACATACAAACAATATCAATAGCACACCACCACCATATGACTAAAACACCAACACCAACACCGCAATACCTCCTCTAAACCACACACCATCACTTCCACACCATTAACCACCGACATCAATAACACACACACTATTATAACACCTTCACATCTTCTATCTCCACATCAGCACATCAGCTCCTCCAAACCAAACACCGCTAAAATCATAGTGCACCAACAACATTACACACCGAACAACACTGTAATTTCCTTATGCCAACAACCATAACATAAAGAAATCAAGCCATCCTTTAATTTCCACATTATTTTCTAAATCACAAGGTCGAAATTTCCACATAGCAAAAAAAACTTAAAAGGTAACATCACGACACATCTATCATCTAATCCATCAATGTCACAACATAGCAAGAGAAATCACAAAATCAACATCACAACACCCTCCCCATGCCATCAACCAAAAAAGAACATAGATAAATCATTTCATCATCAAGCACAAAGTTAAGCAAATAATCTCAAAATAAAAATGCATAATATGTAAAGAATATCTTAGGGCAACGAAGAACAAAAGATCCAAATGAAGCCGAAGAACATAAGGGAGAGGGATAAGAGAAGAAAGGCAAGCTAACCTCAACAAACACCGGAACCAAAGGGTCGGTTTCGAACCAACCCTGGCCACCAATGTCACACATGGGAGAGTTAAAACCAACAACAACCACAATAACCACCGTAGAGCTAAAACCAACAGCCACCGCAAAGGAATGACCAATCATAGCCATAGCAACAAATGAGGGCGGGGGGTGGGGGACGAAGAAGAAACTCTAACCACTGAAAAAGCCAACTCTAACCACCAAAACCACACAGAAGAGAAAGGGGCATGCGAGAGCACAGATAGGGAACATAGAGGGAGAAGAAGGATAAATATGATGAATAAACTCGAGCCGCATGGTCGAACCCCTAGCCCACATTTAATTAACCTTTCCAAAAACACATTAAAACCGTAATTTCTAAACAGGCATAACCAGCATTACCCCACCACACTGCTTCTTATAAGGTCCACCAAAAGTGCCTTAAATTTGATCTATCTTGTCAAAATTCTTATCACGATGAAATTTAATTTTATTCAATGTATTAGCAAGGTATTGCAAACATGATCAAACATTGAACTGGTAATAGGAGAGGTTCAATGTTCAAAGGTTAAATCGGGGTTGAATGGATGACCTAATAAATCATAAATATATTTAAAAAAGATAATAAACAATATTTACATAACAATTGATTCCTATGTATTTAAATATCTAATAGCTAAAATTCAATTTTCTAGTTTTCGATCAGATATAGTGCTCTTTTGTCGGATCTAGAAGCCTTTTAGTGGATTGAATGCTTTGAGTTACTGGTTTGTGTCTTCGGTCGCTTCTTCGCAGTGTGTCTTTGTTTCACTTTAGATTGGACTCCTCGGTCGTTGTTTATTATTGTTACTTCATGTTCTATGGCTTCTGTTTCTCCTCAACCCTCGTATGCTTCCGTTATAAACCATGGGAAGGATTCTTAAATTAATATAGTTGGAATGGGGATTGGCCTGTGGGTTCTGTGGATAATTCAGTTTTCCCTCACGTTTACCATCATTCACTTGAAGGCAAGTGGGATTGTAACCTCATCAAGATGGCTAGTAGGACTTGTGGCAAGCTTGCACTAATTTTCTCTGATGTGGAAGTTTCGAACCTGGCTGAAAAGTCTAAATTTACTCTCATTGGGAAGTTCCAGTTGGGACATTCTAAAATGGAAATTATTACAAGTTTTTTTAAAGATTTCAAACTTTTGGGAGAATGGAATGTTGGTGTCTTTGATGGGAGACATGTGATGATACAATTGCCTAAAGACGAGGACTATGCCAAAATATTTTTCAAGAAGTACATTACAATTGATTGGAAATACATGTCATTGCTCAAGTGGTCTCTTGAATTTGATCCAAGCTAAGAACCACTTATAGTTCCAAATTGGTTGAAACTAACCAGCCTAAAATTGCACTACTTTATCACTGAGTCCTATACTCTATTGAAGCGACACTAGGAAGACCTATGAAATTGGACATTCCAAACCTTCTGTTGCAAGGATTCTTGTTGAGAAGGATATACCCTCACTGATGTGGAAGAAATATGGTTTGGTACTGCCCATAATGGGTATTGGCAGTCGATTTTCACAAAACAAAAACTTATTACTGTAATCACTCTAAAATGTTTGGCACACACCTGCCAAATGCTGCAGGCTTCATCCCAATTTGTGATCCAACATTTATGTGCATTTGAACTCTTTAGTTTCTACTGGTGATGACCCTAAGAATGTAACTAAGGAGGGGGGGGGGGTGCTCGGGTACCACCACCTGCGGCGCCAGGAGAATCTTTGATCACACCACTGGAATAAAGAGAAGCAATTGGTGTCAGTGAAGCACAAGTTAGAAGATTGATTGCTGCAGAGGGTTCCCTAAGGGAAGATGACTTCATGCCATTTGAATGTGATACTCCTGCTGTCCCTAGCACTAACATGTATTATTGAATGATACTTTTTCTCATCAGTTTGTCCCTCACCAACCACTTCGGCTGGACCATCCCAGTGCTGTTAAGTTGAATGAAACTTTATCTGATTAGTATGTTCCTCCTCAATCAGTTCAACTAGACCTTTCTCACACTGTTAATAATCATTTGGTTGTAGCAGATGATTCCCTAATTTTTGTGGAATTACCAATTGTTGGAGAAGAGAGTACGCAAGACCAAGTGGATCAACGTACCCCCCAAGGTGAGCTCTCCATAGGAGATGAACCAATTGCTAGAGAAGAGAGTACTCTGGTCCTGAAAGCGTGCCAAGCGGATCAACATACCCCTCATGGTGAGCTCTCCATGGAGGATGAATGGCAGGTTCCAAAAAACTAAGAAAAGAAAAGAAAAAAAAAAAAGGAATGCTAGATCTCAGGCATTCACAGGATGAGTATTTGATAGTTTCGGGTGGAATTCGTCCTAATAGTTCGCTGCTGGACTTCCTCTCTAGAATTAGGGGAGGGGGAAAGGAAAATCTACTCACCACGATTAACCCACACTTATTTGATCTGTTGTGGTCTTAATCGTGGTTTCCTTTGCGGCTTTATTTTCAACCTTAGTGTTGCTTTGTGTTTACCACTCCTTGGAATGATTTTCTTGCTATTATTTTAGTGTATACTTGTACTTTTTTTTATTACCTTTTTTATATACCACATGAGTGAGTCCCTTCTACCACCAACTAAAAACACTGCATCTTCTTGTTATCAATGAATTTATCTTTGGACTTTTAAATCACACACACACACATGCGTAATATTTTTACTTTGGGGATCTATTCTCATAAAAAATTGGACTAATTACGATAGCAGTTGACCAAGAGGTTTCCTTAAGGGATCTGCTTTCTCATAAAAAATTGAACTAATTACTATAGCTGTTGACTAAGAGGTTCTATTTTTAGATATTGGTAGTGACGTAAGCCATGACGTCTATATAACATAGGACGTGGTTGCCGTTGTAATTAAATTTATTTAATGTTAACCACAGCTCTTATATATTTATATATCTAATACTTAAATTTTCGTACTTAGATATGAAACTTTAAATATGAGGTTAAAATTATTTGGCATGTATTTAAAATTTCAAAAAAAAAAAAAACATTTATGTATTTATATATCTAATACATAATTAAAGTTTAGGGTGGGTTTGGATCAGCTTATCTACTGTGACGGTGTTTTGAAAATACCGCCTCAACATTTGGAAAATGCGTTTGAACAACTTATCCAAAAATGCATTTTGTCTTTTACACTAAACGGGGAACACGGGTCGAACCCTGCAGTCCGCATTTCCAGATAAGAGACTTGGGGTCCGTTTGGGGCAGCTTGTGCGTTTCAGGATAAGCAGCTTATCTTGAAACGCGGCCTGCAGGGCGACCACAGGGGTCGACCCACAGCCTGCATTTAGTGTAAAAAGCCAAAACGGGATGGCAGCGTTTTTAAAAACACGCAAACCGAACCATTAGACGGCGTTTTCAAAAACACTACCGCATTTATAAACTGTCTCAAATAGTCCCTTATTTAGTTAAGCAGTGGCTGCTCCAACACACCTTAGATCTTACTATGTAAATATGTGAGAAATGACTAACTGTTAATTCCGCCCATTTCCGAGCTTTAAATACAATCATGAATAAAAGAATCCCCCGTTTTTCTTTGTCATCCAAACTCCCAGATCTGAACTTCAGAGAGAATTAATGGCAGCAGCCAAAGAAGATGTAAAGCTCATCGGCTTCTGGGCGAGCCCCTTCGTTGTGAGAGTAAGGATAGCCCTAAATCTGAAGGGCGTCGCGTACGAGTTTCTGCAAGAAGAGCCGACCGCCGGCCAAAAGAGCGAGCTCCTCCTTAAATCAAACCCTGTATATAAGAAGTTCCCCGTCCTCATCCATGGCGGCAAGCCCATCTGCGAGTCCCTTCTCATCCTTCAATACATCGATGAGGTGTGGCCCTCTGCCGGCGAGCCCATCCTTCCTGCCGATTCCTACGCCCGCGCCGTCTGCCGCTTCTGGGCCGCCAATATTGACGACCAGGTAAGTCGCAAGGAAAAATTTAGGTGATAAGTCAGCAAGGAAAAATGTTTACGTAAGTTTAGTGGCGGGGCCCGACGTGACAAGTGGGCATCATCACCATTAACACTTGCCAATGCGAGTGTATGATGACAGAGCCCACTTACCACGTGGCGTCCCGCTACTGGACTCCAGATATAAAGACGTAAAAAAAGCGCCAACATTGAAAAGTTTTTACGTGCGACTTCGGATATATTTGGAGTCCAACAGTCTCTTAAAAAGAAAATATTATAATAATAATCACTATAATTTTCTTAAAAATAATTTCTTCCACAGCAAAAGAATTTGTCTCAAGCAAAACCTAAATTATTTATTAGATTTTTTTGTTCTTATGCTGATTCACCATAAAACAAACACTTAGTCAAAAAGCATAATTAATATTAATTACGCTTTTGGATAAAATATTTTAGTAATATAAGGAATCGTTTTATAGGACAGACCATCATGTCCCCTAAATTCCGATCCCTCGTATGTGTTAATTCATCCCAGCAGGGATTCAAATCTAGGGTAGAAGGGACTTACGCCGAAGCTATCATCTATAGGGCTGTCAAAACGGTTCGTTGTTTGCGAACAGCTCGTGTTCTGCATGTTAAGAAGCTTGTGTTTGGCTCGTTCGCTATACATATATATATACGTATATATATATATATGTATGTATGTATATATATATATATATATATATATATATATATATATATATATATATATATATATATATGTATGTATATATATATATATATATATATATATATATATATATATATATATATGTATGTATGTATTGATACATACATATTATATATCTATATCTATATATCTACACACATATATCTACATACATACATACATTAATCTATATATATTTCATGCATACATATTAATGAGTAGTATTTTTAAAAATTAAAAGATTTATAATCAATTAAAATTATTAATTAAGTAAATATAATAATAATTGTTAAATTAGAGTCAAATGATGTTTAAATATAAACTATAATTCTTAAATATTGCCTCAACCCTTAACATCTTATAGTTACGTGATTAGGATTGTCAAAACGACTCTTTGTTCGTGAACAGCTCGTGTTCGGCTCGTTAAGCAAACGAGCCGAACACGAACACACTTTCTGGACTCGAAATATAAACGAGCCGAACAAGAGCTAAGCCTTGGCTCGCTCGTGCTCGGCTCATTTACACCCCTAATCATCTAACAGCCCATCTGAGAAATATGTTTGACTACATTAAGTTAAATAAATTTTTTTTTTCAAAAATCTGAGAAGTTAGAGTGAATTTAATTTTTAACATTTGCACAAGTTTATATATTCTTGGCTTGGATTTAGTAAATTCAAACGAATTGTGTGCTACACATGATATTTAAATCTAATTGTGTTTAGGTGTGAGCTTTACTACGAACTACTTAAAGCCCACCTCGAATGATACAAGATCGAACAAAATTCAAAAATGGTTTAGGCAAGAGTGGTCATATTTCTCTGCCACTGCCGCCACCACCTATAGCACCATATCTCCATACCCTGGCAGTTGTTCCTTCGTCTGGCTTGCCTTGTTAGAATAATCCACCAAAAATTCCGCTCAACCTATGCTTTAATCGCTATCATGAGATATAGGTAATGTCAAATTCATTGAGCTCCACCGTGTATTTGAGGAGCCAATCCTAGTGTTTCGGGCGAGTGAGCACGAACTTGTGGGGATGGTCAGTGATGACCCAAATCAGATGCTTTTGGAAATATGGTTGGAACCTGTGTGCTAAAAAAATTGAGGTGAATGTTAGTTTTTCTATAATTGTATACTTGGTTTTCACATCTCTGAGGACTCAACTGGTGTATTAAACATGAAATTGCTTTCCCTACTCCTATCATACCTGCACCGAGCTAACGGTCTCAGCTCCCAGCTCCGATTAGTTCCTAGACCACGCTTTTGTGGTGCATGCATTCCTCCATGTCGTGATTGTGGTCTTGGTTGTACGCGTAAAACTTCTTGAGGTCTCGAACAAAGCTCAGACCTTCATTAGGGGAACCTTTTTGGAAGTATCCTTTATTTTGGATGCTCTGTCATTGATAACTTTAATGGCGTAGCCCTTGGTGCCTCATGGTCGTTTGCTGGCCACTCATGATTGCAAGCCGACGCTAGTTAACATACCTTGACTGACCACCACATGATGAATCCTATCAGCCCTATATAGGGGTGTAAACGAACCGAACACGAACGAACAGAGCTAGTGTTCGTGTTTGAAATGTTCGAACACATCACTGTTCGTGTTTGGTTCGTTTGCTTATCGAACGAACACGAACTTCTTGGCGAACCGAACACGAACTGTTCGCGAACAACGAGCTTTTTGGACAGCCCTAGCTTTGATAGAATACTTCCTCAAAATGAAGCAAATTGATCAGGTATTCCGTACACATCAGGTAACCCATACTTCCTCAAAATGAAGAAACCAAATAAGACGTTTAGAGTTTTGACTAGTGTTTTATTTTAATATATAAGATAAGTATATTAATTATAATATTATAATATTTATATTAATATAATTAATACTATATTATTATTATTATTATTATTATTATTATTTTATCATATATTATAATTTATAGAAGTTTAATTATTTAAAATACGATAAATTTTTATAACGTATAATTATTTTTAAAATATCATAAATTTTTTATATATATTATTTTAAATTATTTTATATTTCAACAATAACGAACCGAACACGAACGAACACATCATCGTTCGTGTTTGGTTCGTTTAACAAACCGAACAAAAAAATTGTTCGTCTTCGTCTCGTTTGCTTATCGAACGAATCGAACACGAACTTTTTGGCGAACCGAACACGAACTATTCGTGAACAACGAACTTTTTTGACAGCCCTAGCCCTATAGTGTAACAAAATCACTCTTTTCTTAACCCATGGGATAAGGTCGCGCATATGATATTATGGTTTTCAGATCTCATACCTCCACAGTCTCCTTCTGGATTCAAGTTATGTAGGTCTGCAAGATCTCAAGCCCCCCTAGTCTAACATGCCAAAGGAATTGCGAGCTTTTCTGTGACTTTTGGTTGCAATAAAACTATGCTATGAACATCCTCTTAAAAGAAACAAAATAGTGATTACCACGATGAAAAATCCATTAACTCACTTGAGGGTCCCTCAACATGGTCAAGAAGAATTGAAAATTCAGAGCATCCGTGATCTTAAATAGCCAAATGGCCGACTCAAAGGACGGATCTGTTTAGTCAGATCAGATTGACCTTGGTAGGGGTCAAGTAACATAACTTTGAAATTCTTTGGGGTTCAACAATAGAGATCTACCTAGAGAGCGCATTGTCTGGTTGGAAGAGGGCTTTCATGCGCCTGAGCCTATGTCTATCCATCATCGTTGAACAAACACTATCCTGGTACTTGGTATCTTCCACTCTCTCCTCGGCCAATAGTGCTCTCTAAGCATTAGGTTCTCTTTCTTCCTGAGGGTTTTGTTTCTTTCTTCTAGCTACTGCTTCTTTGATGGACTATAACATTTGACCCAACATCCGATCCTTTTGCTTCTAGATTTGTTGCTGCACAAATTCTCTTGTGCACTCTATATTTATTATGTCTCCTTGATGGGTTTCCTCTTCTTGTTAGAGGTACGATCCACGCTCAGTGTGTTTTCTAGGACATTGAATCCGAATATGTCCTGTGAATTACACCTAAAGAATATAGTGCAAAGCAGGAGATAGGAGAGAGAGTGAGAAAGAGAGTGGACAGTAAGAATCTTTTTTTTTTTTTTAACAAGACTGATTAACTCTTCATTAAAGAAATGGTTCTCTATTCATAGACAAGGGGTATAAAGTGAAAAATTATATGATGCTCCTAGTTTTATGGGGGTGTTGCAAGGTTTTTTAGGCATATTGAAAATAAAGAAGCCCGTGGTTCAGCTGCCGTATCATTCTGTCAGTGAAGACTTGTAATCCTTGGGTCAGTCAGGTACATTCGGCTGACTGTTGACTTAGGGCGATCAATCAGCCTTGATGGTTCTTCGGTTATCCATACTTTATTCACTCGTTCGGACTTCATTAGGTCAGCTTTGGTCAATTGATCGATTGTCTAGGTCCGATTATGGACTTTTGAAACTTGGATGGGAAACTCTTGTTGCTAGTGGAATTAAGTTGTTAGGCAGAGGGTAAACACTGTAAACTTATACATAATTTATCCTTTTTTATAAGAGATCCGTCTAGAAGGCTCAATGAATTTTTGGTGATGCGGTACTGTGGCTTTCTGAAGAGTCTTGGAGGATCTTGTGGAGCGTTTGGTGATATTTGGGCTAGAGTTGGACTAGTTCTTTCCCTCGGTTAGACAGGTCTTGATATTTGACTCAGATGTCCTTCGTTCAATCGGCCCTAATACTATTCTGAGCGAGCTATAGCCAGTCAAATGGACCCTTTGGTCTTCTGCTGACCTGGTCCCGACTGCTTCTGATGGGCTAAACTTGATTGTACTTTTGTTTTGTAGTCCATTAAATTTCTCCGGGATTTGTGCTCGCACTTCTACAATTAAAACAAAGATGAATAACTCATTTCATTATCCTTAAACAAGAATAACCAAGAGCTAATGTGTGTGTGCGCGCGTCTCTCTCTCTATATATATATGTATATATGCAGAGAGGTGCCTCTGCGTCCATAAAAAGAAAGTGGGACTATGTTTTAATTCCTCCTCCAAAGACACATTACATGTTTGTCATCATAATTTAGATCTTGCCTTCGTAGCAGTTGCCGACTCAGGGTCCGCTACTGCTAGACAACGCAAACGAGGAGAGCAAGGCAGAAGCGAAGGAGAAGGTGTTCGCCGCGCTGCAGCAGCTGGAAATGGTTTTCGTGGATTGCAGCGAAGGGAAGAGCTTCTTCGGCGGCGATAGCATTGGCTATATCGACATAGTCCTCGGTTCCTTACTTGGTTGGCTCAAAGCCACCAAAACATTGGCGGGCATAAACTTTCTGGACGAAACGAAGACTCCTCGGCTGGTTGAGTGGGCGGAGCGTTTCCGTTCTGCGGCGGCTGTTAAGGAGGTGCTGCCGGAAGCTGAAAAATTGGTGGAGTTCAGGAAATCTGTTAAGGCTGCTGGGCGTGTCAGTGCTGGCCCCAAATGATGAGTTGAATTTGATGCTTGTATAGTGGTGATTTCTATTACACACACACACGTATGTATATATATATATATATATATATATATATATATATATATATATATATATATACATACACCTAAACTTTATATATGTTGGGGTAGGTGAACAATGATTCCTAATAATTTTACTTGAACGGAAAGGGTTTTTATAATGAAAGATTTACATACAAACACTTGATTCTTATGCATTTACATATCTTCAATTTTGTACATACCATTTTTGTCATGCATGGAAAGATGAATTTCACATTTTAAATTTAAAATGGTGGTATATTCACTCACAATAAGAAAAAATACTAAAACTGATTGTCTATATTTGTTGCTGCTTAACAACAGAACATGTCGTCTCTTGTAAACAGTCAAGTTTTTTCTGACGGCTTCAATCATTACCGGGGCCTAAAAGCAAATATTAACCGGCCGTTATATTGTGTCGGCTATCCATGAACCTTCCATTTGGTGGGGTGCTAACTAACATATGTTTTTTAATAAGTGATGGTTTTATCCATTGGTAAAAATGTAAAACGACGGTCTAGCAACGGTTTATCTTGTGTTATTTGAGACGGCATAACTACAAAATTTCTGTCGCTTAATAACAATAATATTTTTTACAATGGTTTTTATTATTAGGGACGCAATAAGCCGTCGGTTAGAAACGTATATTAACCGATGCCCATTTGTTATAAGTTATCTTCGAACCGCTAACTGGAGTGGCATTAATTGATACGTTTTTATAAAAAAAGATAGAAATTGCTGACGGTAATGTTATTAAGAATCAACTAATTTGAAGCAGTGAATAAGCCGTCAGAAATAATCCATTATACCACAAAAAATCGCGACCCTCCCTCTCCTTCTCCAATCCCCTTTCCTCCCCCCGAAGCCCTCTCCTCTCCCCAAAATCCTCACATGCCCCTCCACCCCTCTCTGTTTTATCCAAAACCGTCGCGTTCATCACCGAACCCTCGTGATACAATCATTAGAAGCTTGCTGGGAACGCAACAAGGGGATCAAGACTTACAGTGACCAAAAACTCCAATTTTCTTCTCCTTCCTCTCCTTTCCTACCTAGAATTATTGATGTAGGTAACTCCTCTTCATTTACCTTTTCATTTTCAAATACTTTTAAAAAATGCATTTAAGGTTTAGGGTTTAACAATTAGCACAAAATATTTTCCTATTTTTGTTGTATTACATCTGGGATCTGCTTTAAGCCTATACATTGACATTTACAAGAAGATTTAACTTAGTGTACGCTTTTCGCCTATGCTATCCTTCTTGTGGATAAGACTAAGGAAGGAGTTTAGAAAGAGTGATGTATTTTTGCGTGCCACGATCAAAACTTTGTGAATTTCATAAAAATGAAAAAACATTGGCTATGTTTTTATCATGACCTTTGATATTTGAGAGATAATTTAGAATTATTATTTATTTATTTCAAGTTGTGAAGGGATTGTATTTAGAATCATTAAATAAGCTTAATTAGATATAATAATTATTAAAGAATTGAAAGGCTCAAAGGTTAGGAGATTGAAATACATGAGTATATGATGATCAGCTTAAGGTTAAGTCTAAAGTAAAAAATTGATATCACTCTTCTTTTCCTACTTAAAAAAATAAATAACATCCTTGATTGAATGAAAGAATTATATTTAAAATGTGAATATCTAAAGTAAGGTTATTTGGTTGATAAATAATTAAGTTTACATATATACTTGTAACTCAAAGTTATTTTAGTAAAAATACATTGGGTGATTTAAGGACAATTATACATTAAAAGAATATTAAAATAAGCAATTTAAGGATATTATCAATTAATATTAATTCAATTATTTAATAATATTCCTGGTACTTTATTATATATATTTATTATATTATTAAATAATAATGAATTAGGGGATAAAAGTTCCAAATCACTTTACATTGTAAACTTGTATATAGAACTACTAGAGAGCTAGTAATGTGTACATTTGGGTGAGCTTAACAAGTATGCAAAGTAGTGTCTAATAAATTAACATTTAGGTGAATGAGTTCCTTGTTCTATTTGTTTATATTTCTAATGAAATTAATGTTTATGTTTTCGGTCATGCATTGTACCTAGATCTTTATTTCTTTCGATTGGTTCTTTCAAATCTAAGTTTATTCATATCATATTTTTTGAGGTTGTGAATAATTATATTGATGTTTTAACCTTTCATACATAATTTACATTGAAACTGTCCATTTTTATTGTTAAAACCCATTGTAATCTACAACAATCAAAAGAAGAATAGAAGCATAATTAGTCTAAATCACAATATTTAATTGAATATGTTTCTTTTCATTACATATTTGAAGAATGTGAATTTCTAAGAGTATTGCGGAGTTAGAGAGACTTAACTATAATATGAAACTCCAATGCTTATTATATCTTTGAAGAAAATAAAAAGTTTTATGCCTCAAATATCAACTATAGTAGAAAAATCATTTGGTGAAACTAAAGTATTTATTAAATTCATTAAATGGAGATTTAAAACCAATAGAAACTCATTCACCTTACTTTAAATTTTTATATTTCAACTAGGATTTTTAAACTCTTTTCAAAACTCAAAATCAAAATGTTGTTAAGCCAAATTTATGATTAGAAAACTATTAATTAAACATTCTTTAAGACATAACAGGTTTCTCATAGGATCGATAAACTAAACCTAGGATTTGAATATTATGTAACAAACACATATAATTGCATAATTATGCAGTTGTCATATGTGTAATACTTGGTTATGTTAGGAAAATTAGCTATATCTATAAGCAATAAAGGTAAAATAGAGTTGAGATAGTGAAATATTAGTCATCTAATTAAACATCTATACAGAGATGGGTCCCGAAGCAAATCACTACCAACATTGTTCATATGGCTAATAGATCCACTAGCGTATGCTTCAGTTTTCTAGTAAGCAATCTAATATCTTCTAACATCTAGAGAGTATAGTGATGTTGAGATAAAACTATCACAACATTTTTTGGAACAATTTTAAGACCTAGGAATGCTTATGCTCTCTAAGAACCCTTATTTGGAATTTATTATGAAGAAGGTATTTTAGAGAAACAATTAAACTTGAACAAGGACCGATGATAATGATATCATCTACATAAACTAAAAGTTCACTGAAAGCTGGTTTTGATCCTTTTGTGAAAGGACATTAATCTATTATAGATTATTTAAACATGTAAGATCAAATAATTAGAAAGTTCAGAGTACAATTGTGTAATGGTATGCTGAAGTGTGTATATGAATTGATGAAGTTTGCAAATAAGTTTTTTAGATGTAGTGGTGTGCTCCCCTTGATTGGTGTAACCTAATAATAAATTCCTATATACTTCTTCATGAATGTTACAGTTTAAATGTAAGGTCTGTTTGGTTGCAGGGTCTGTTTAGATGTAGGGTTTGTTTGGTTGCAAGAATTACATGCTTACTCTGTGAAGCATGTGCGGGCAAACTGCTTGTCTGTTTTGTTGAATTGCGTGGAAAACAATTGCAGTGGAAAATGACTGAGATCGCCTCGTTTATTAAAACTGTTTTAAAATTTTGATATATTTACGTAGTATACGAGTATTTGCAAATGAATTTTTTTAAAAAAAATTTATATTTTAAATATACAAACTAATAAACTTAAATTAGATTTTTTATTTTTATATTTTTAATATATATTTTCTAGCTTTATTATATGTAGATTATATAGTGAATTATTGATTCAATGCAATAATTCACTATATAGGTTGGAGAGTGATTATTATATCTAGATTATATAGATAAAATATTTACGAGCTTCATTATATCTTAATTTTAATAAAATATATATATCTCCTAAAAATTTTATATTTTAAATAGATTGTTCAAATTAATATAATATTTACGAGCTTTAAAAAATATGAAACTAAATAATATATCTACATATTTTAAAAGTACTCTTTTACTTTCAAATTGTTTATGTATTTATATATATTAAAAGCATTAACAATTTTTGATATTAAATCATAAGTCTACACTAAGATGCGAAACGAAAACACGAGCAAGAGAGCGATTGCAAATCTCAAAATAGTCGTAGAGTTCTACAACAAAACATATATTCCTCTCGAACACGTGGTAGCGACAGTAGAGTGAAAAAAAAGCGAAGAATTATTCAACAACAACCAACAATATAATATTGTTCACTTTAGTTTTCGAAGTTCGTAACTCCCGTGTCACTCCGTCTTCCGTTGTGGTCGTACACTCCCGGCGTCGGACTCGTGAGAATCGATAAACTATCCGCCCATCGGAAGAAACCGCACTGATCTGGAATGTTCCGAGGACAGGCATAAAACTTTCGGCGAAAGCTATGCGGCTGACGTGATGCTTAAAGAGATGTCTGCAGCCGACGTGCTGGAGCTCATAACAATCGGCGAGAGGTAGCCGACGTGCTGGAGCTCATGTTTACCTGAAATGCAAGCACATATGCAGCTTAAGTAATTTGAGTATCAAATGGTCAAACAAAATGAAAAGAATCAAGCAAGAGTGTAGAATTGTAAATAATGTGAAGTAAAGTGCTCGAAAGAGTGTAAAAGACATACATTGACCTTGCTCAACAAAATCACTCTCCAACTAACAATCGAGTAATGTCTTCTCGAAGTCTTTGCCATTTCGTTTGCACCCTCCCCTTCTTTTGTACGGATTGGTGCACTATTGTTCTCTTCCTGTGGTTGAGACGGTTCGATGCGGTCCTCTAAGCCGTCGATCTGTAGCAACCTCGTCAAAATCAATATCGGCTCGAGTTGGATGCCGCCGATATAGTTATGCGGGGCCATAGTTGCCAACACTGCTGCACTTTGTTTGGGGAACGGATAAACTGGCATATCTCGAAGAATGACCCACTTCTTCTTCCAAACTCCGAATGTTCTCTCAATAACACCTCGCAAGGATGAATGTCTCTTATTAAACAACTCCTTTCTAGTTCTTGTGCGATTACTAGCTCTTTCAAAATCTGGAATATGATATCTTGTAACAGGATAGGGTTTAAGATACCCCCTCTGCATGGGATAGCCAGCATCTACCAAATAATACTTGTCTATAATGATAGAAAATATAGTAAGGTATATGACCAAAAACATGACCAAAAACATCAACTTTTTATATTACAAATGACCTTACCGTGCGGTGGGTGAGGAAAATTGTAGTCCGGCTTTCTTGTTGCAATTTTAAAGAGTCTACTGTCATGTGCGCTGCCCTCCCATCCAGCCAATGCAAATGTAAAGCACATGTTGAAATCACAAATAGCCATTATATTTTGAGTTGTCATACCAGAACGGCCGATAAAAGCAACTTTCTCGTTATCCGGCACTATAGCATGAACGTGCGTTCCATCTATTGCGCCGATGCAATCCTTAAGAAAAAAGTAATCATTTCAATATGCAATCCATTCCATAAAAAAATTGTTCTAGTAAACATTTGTACCTTAAAATATGGCATATATCATTCATCGTTAAGAATCTCTGTCGGGGTCCTTGCAAAAGTTGGATCAGTTGGTTTTAGTATATCATTTGCTAAACTGACTAGAGAAGCCAAACCAAGCGAGAAATATCGGCTAATTGTTTCGACGAATGCTTGGAAGCGTTCCGCAGCTCCCCGCATTGACTCGTTACGTGACGGTATGAAAAGTGTGATGCCCAACACTTCACGGTCTGTTGTCCTATAAGACCCATGAAGTCCATGAGATGTTCTTAGGTCAAATAGAAGATCTCTGAAAGCATCATGTGACATTCGGAAGATGTTACGGAATCTCGTTGGGTGTCACGAAATCATTTCACCCATCCATTTTTCTCCGACACGAGATGAAGTGTAGCAAGGTTCACGATCGACGTACGTATTATAGTATTGCGGCATTATATTTATCGGCTGCGTTTCTCCTACGGCGTCGGACCTCCTCCGGATTCATGACGGTATAAACTGCACCTTTTAAAAAAAACAGGTTACTCTCCATAGAAATCAACAACTAACTTAGCGAAGCAAATGAATGAACTATATTAAGAAAGGAAATAACTCAAACATTCCAACATTCAAATTGAACTTGTCCAAACAACATCGCTAACAGCAACAATGATAGATGAAATAAAATCAACATTTCCATATCAGATCACATGGTGCGACGGTCATAATAATAGCGTATGTATTCTAATCGTAACTCTCTATCAACTGCAATGAAGAAGTCTCGGTGGAGAGAGTCCCGGAGGAGGTCGATAGCAAAGAAGAAAAGATCATAATTCCCTATAATGTCCGGGTTTTCCTTTAGAAGCCTAACAACCTGCTGGACGTCGTTTTTTTGAACTCTATGTGGAGCATCATTTGTTAATTCCACAAGTAATGATAGCTGATCTTTCATACTTGCAACAGTACTTTTCCTCTTCTTATCGATCCGGGGCCGCTTCGTACTGTTTGTAGATTGCATTTCAGTTTGATCGTATATGCGGAGTTCTGCTGAATAGTTTGAAAGTTCTACGGCGACCTCTTCAGGGGTTGTTTCAATCATTGTTTGGCTAGGTGCAGCTGCGTATTTCCTTGTGGCTAATGTCCCACCAAACATTCTATCGAGTTTCTCCTCGAATTCTGGTTCTATCCCATCTGTTTTGAACTTCCTCGCTGTAGGAAAAATCTGTAATAATAAATAATTTTTATTAGAAGTTGTGCAATAAAACTGCAAAACATAACCAAAACTAATTCAATAATGTCTTACCGCTAGCCTTTCGGTCCACCATTCTTCGTAGCGACAATAGTTCGCTTCGACGGATCCCGACCCAAGCCGGTCGATCCTTGTTTTAGGTCCTTCCAAAGTTTCCATTCTTTCTTTAGTTGGTCCCATTTATTTTTAAGTCTGTAGCCTCTCGTAATCCCCTGCTCGTCACCTCCCTAAAATTTGTTACTATGTTTTGCCGGCCTTCCTGCTTGAAGAAAGAGTTTGGTCTATTGCCTTTTTCGACTTCCGCTATGCATATATCGCAGAAAATTAATTTTATGTCCTTCTCCCAAAGTGCAGGAGTGACAACTTCTTTGTTCTTATTTGCCATACTATTAATAGGAGACAAGTTAGCAATATCTTTAACTATGAAATAGTTCAACAAACATATGCATGACTGGACTAATATGCTTTCAAATGCGAAATAATAAATTGAAAATGCTATGAAGACAAAGGAACACAGAAATTTACGTGGTTCGGTCAAATTGACCTACGTCCACGGGAAAATAGTATTATATTTTCATTAATGAAACTTTTGAACATTTACATAGCTTTTACACATAGATTCTAAACAGCCAACCCCTTCTAAACATTTACATAGCTTTTACACTGCACTACACAACACTGCACTACACAATTACCGCACCGCATCGCACTACACAACACCGCACCTGCACCGCACAATTTCACTACAAATACTGCAGATGCACTTCAAACCCACACAAACACACACATTCCGCACCGCACCGCACTCGCACTACACACGATCTCCGCACCGCACCGCACTACGAATACTCCACTGCATCTGCAAACACACACAGCACGCATCGCACTTCAAACACACACCGCACCGCAATGCACCTGCATCTGCACCTGTAATGCACCGCTACTGCACTCGCAATGCACCGCACCTGCACTCGCACAATTTCACTACAAATACTTGCGAGTGCACTTCAAACACACACAATTTGTACCGCACCGCACCGCACTGCACACAATCTCGAAGCCATGACCTGCACAAACACACACAATTCCCCACAATCCACCGCACTCGCACAATCCCAATTCAAGTGCTAAAGGGACGTGAACAACAAAACAGAAATGCGAAAAGGGAAGAAGGCACCTTCCAAATTCAACAAAGCAAAGAAGCAAAAGGGGAAGAAGGCACCTTCAAACCTTCCAAATATTGCAGTGCACTTCAAAGACACATAAACACACATAATTCTGCACTGCTTTGCACTGCACTACACACAATTCTGCATTGCACTGCACAAACACACACAATTCCACACAATGCACTGCACTGCACAATCCCAATTCAAGTGCTAAAGGGGACGTGAACAACAAAACAGAAACAGCAAAAGGGAAGAAGGCACCTTCCAAATTCAACAAATACACAATACTGCAGTGCACTTCAAACACATCCACATATACACACAATTCTGCAAACACACACAGCACTGCAAATACTGCACTGCACTGCAAACACACACACAATTTCACTACAAATACTGCAGTGCACTTCAAACACACACACATAAACACAATTATGCACTGCACTGCACTGCACTACACACACTCCGCATCGCACCGCACTACAAATACTCCACTCGCACCGCAAACACACACAGACCGCATCGCACTTCAAACACACATCGCACCTGCATCGCAATGCACCGCATCAGCACCGCTAATGCACTGCACTGCAATGCACTTCACTGCAAACACACACATATACACACAAACACTGCAATACACTGCAAACACACACACAATTCCATTTTAAACTAATAACATTCTTATTCTAAACAAGGAAGTAAATTTCCCAACTTTGTAACCAAGGAAGCACTGCATTTAAATCTTCCTATTTCATAAAAAGAAGAAAAATGAAGAACGAAGTATGAAGGATGACGAAACCTTCTGCATTCTTAAAGAATTAACAGCCCGAAGTCCCCCCTCAAGTCTCCCCGAAAGAATTAACAGCCCGAAGTCTCCCCTTAGCACATGAACTAAAAGAAAAATACACACAAATACACACTGCACTGCTATGTAGATCGGGACAGAAGAAGAGTGACAGCAGACGAGGGACACAATAGGGAGCATAAGCATAAAACTTAAGCATATGTAGGTTAAAACAAAAGCATGTGTAGATCGGGACAGAAAGCATATGTAGATCGGGACAGAAGAAGAGGGAAGCAAATCCAGCAGAGCCCAACCAAAATCGCCATATACAAGACGCGGGGGACCGGGGCGCGATACAGAATGGTAGATCGAAGGTCTCTCGGTCGAGGAAGAAGGAGAGCAGTCGGCTCGCTAGGGCAGAGACGAGTTCGGGGAGAGCAGCGGGGCGAGAGACGAGTTCGGGGAGAGCAGCGGGGCGAGGGCAACGCAGGAAAAGAATTCCACGAAGCTGGTTGAAAGTCGGGGCCGCGGGGTATATCCCGCGGTCCGCTTTCAATGCCGCTTCGCGGCAGGTCGCCGCGCTGCACGGGGTTCGCGAACATTTTTACCGCAAATTCGCAGTGCGGTGAAGCGCCACACCGCGAATTTTGCCTTCCAAACAGGGCCTAAGTTTTTTAGATGTAGTGGTGTGCTCCCCTTGATTGGTGTAACCTAATAATAAATTCCTATATACTTCTTCATGAATGTTACAGTTTAAAAAGGTATATTTAAAATCTAAATTATTAGTAGTACCTAAGGCTAACAATGGCTTTAAGGTGAACATTTTTTGCCACGGTAGAGTAAGTATCTCGGATGTGATTGTTTGCATGTGTTAAGTGGAAAGTAAATTTGCCTTCATAGAAAATAACATCCTATGACATGAATATTTGTTTGTTCATGATGTTGTATAACTTGCATCTTTTCATTCTCAAAGAGTATCCTATAAGAATACTTGTCCTAGGATGTGATTCTAAATTTATGTGATGTGTGGAGACATAAACCAAACATCCAAAAATATGAATCGATGTATATTCAACAATTGTTTTGAAGATAAGTTCGAATCATGTCTTTAGTTTTAAGAGTGGTGAGGGAGTCTGATTGATTAAAAATGTTGCAATGTGGTTCAATCAAAAAATTGTTAGCAACTATGGATTGGAAATTTAGTGCTCTAGTCACATTTAAATAAATCGTGATGTTTGCATTAAATATAGAACTTTGTTGCGGTGACACAATAATATTGATGCAAAATACCTTTCTCATTAAAGAAGTTTACGAGATTTAAGTCACGTGCTATACCTGATCGAAAGACCAAACTTTTACATTAAATTTGAGTATTATTTATATTTAAAAACCTAGGAATCATACCCGGTGCATCAAATTTGTGTTAAAGTAAAAGTACTAAAGTGAATTGATTACTATAATCAATTTTTTTTTTAAATAGTACTTTGAATAAACAATGATATGATATGGGCAGTGTACAAGATGAAAAGTATTTCGTGACAAATGAATGTGTGAAATAAATGACAGATATTTTTATTTAACCAGAGGAAATATATGAAAATAATCAATTTTATTATTTTAAGGTGTAACCAAATGTAATTGGTCTTGTAAAGAATCCATTTTTTTATAGGATACATAAAAATTTATGTTCTTTATTACTCTTGCCAATAATCTTCTTGGAGTGATTTCTTGTATAGCAAATCGATCATGACGAAAAGTTACCATCAATCCATTAGCTGTTACAAGAGAGCTCAGACAAAGAAGTTTAAAACTAAAAATAGAAAAAAATAATACATCATGTAAGCTTAATATTTGATCAAGTTTTATTTCTCTGCATAGTTTAACTGATATGTTATTATGATTGGGTAATATAACAGTGACATTCTTTACATGCTCTACATGTATTGAGATCAAAATTTGAAAAAATATGATGCAAAGCACTAGAATTTATTATCCAATGAATGGATTATTTTAATTAAGTATGAAACAAAAAAGGGAAAAAAAAAGAAAATTCTCTAATGGAAAAGTACCTGTTCCCAATGACTGTAGTTATTTTGAAAATATTTGCATCAAATTCTTGCATTGTGTTTCATCCAATTTACAAAGGGACTTGTATCCTCCTTTGATACGTTGTCAATATGAGTTGAGATTTGATTCTTCAGTAGTTCTTTATAATTGATTGACTGCAACTTATATGTCGATAAACATACATGTACTTTATGACCATGTTTTTTTCCGTATGTCTAATGTGATTACAATTACTATATAATGAACATACATTTGCCCTATTATTTCCTTTGACATTAAATGCTATCACAGTCAAAACCTTAGTAACTATTATCGATTGTTCGATGGATCATTGTCGTTCTTAGAAAATTAAAGAGAGGTCACAATTTATAGAAGATAATAGATCCATTAGAGGATCTTTACTTGAATTTAATTTTTAGAAGATAATTGATCCAAGATCTTTTGATTTGTTATCAAGATTTAAGAAACCAAAGTTATTCGTGATCCATGCAAATGATATGGATAATATGTGCTCAATAGATCATCAAAACTTACAACTCTCACTCCCTTGATTAGGGTATTAATTCTTCAAGAAAGAACATAGATCGTAAATCCACAATCCTCTCTGATACCATGATAAAATTTCATGAAGAATAATATATCAAAACAAAGAACAACATTAAAAATATATTAAGGAAAAAATAAAATCCCAAAAGACATAAGAGAGAAGAAAGAGAAACTGAAAAGAATGAATATGCTATTACAATATTTGTATAAAATAATACAAATTGTATAAAATAATTATTTCACTGTACCGCAATACACCTTAAATAAAGCATTGTCGCTAATAACTACAATCAATGTGTATAACATTGATGCTCCCATTTTATCTATACTAATAATGATGCTACCATTTTACTCTCACATATTATAGCTTTACAAACTTTCATACATGTTTGGGCTCTATATCTCTCTCAATACAATATCCATTCACAAATCAAATATAGCTTTTAAAGAGTATATCAATTTATTCTATAATTTTGCATTTTTATCTAAAAGCATTCATTTCTCTAAATTTGATAAAGAAGAGGTGCAAACTATTTAAGAATAAAACCCTAACAAACTATTATCTCCACTAACTCCAAGTAGTTCCCTCCCTACACATAGAGGAATGGTTGAGTAAACCTCACAAGAAGAAGACCAAATCAAATGCTTTATAAGAAGAGAGAATGCCCTAATTTAAGAACGAAAAGGAGGGATTATAAAACTAAGACGAACAAGAGCTTAACAACATAATGATATATTTGAGCTTTTAACATTAATTTTAGTAGTCCGATAAGTAAAATAAATATGAGTTTTTAAGTATGTTATATGCACATAAAAAATAGAAATAACACATTGTTATTTATAAAATCTAACACTCAATTGATATTATCATGAATTTTGATATTTGAATGAGAATTTGATAAATAGATGAAATAATTAAGCAAACAAATCAAATATAAATAAATTTTCAAAACTCATTTTTTAGACAAAGTGGACATGAACAAACCTTTACTCATCATTGTCTAACTCATTTCATCTCAAATTAATTAAATCATAAATATCTAATAAGTAAAAATTAAAATTAAAAATATCTTCATATTACATCAAAAATTTTATTTGTATAAATATAAAAAAAATGTTGTTTGATATATAAATATGCAAGAACCGATTGGTATGTATGTAGACGAAAAAATGTTATATCAGGATACTTCACGCAAATTTGCGTCAAGTGTCCAATGACAAGGTGCCACGTGTCAACCCGGCACAAACCGTGTATATCAGTGGGCCCAAATTATCACGCTACCCCTATTATATTAAATTTGCGTTAGATGTCTTGATGCAATAATCTCTCGTGCTCTTTAAAATTTTCAGTGTTTTGTGCAGTAAACTCTTGCTCTTAATGCCGCATATATATTTATTCATAACCAAAAGAACACATTTCTTCTCAACCCTAAAATCCAAGTACCGTTAAGCACAAACCAGTACCCACTCTGCTCACTGAATTTCCACATCAATAACCTTACGCTCCACCTTCGTTTTAGGAACTGTAACAAACAAAACTCCATTTTTAAGCTCCGCCTTCACCTTCTCCTTCTCACATGCTTCAGGCAGCACCAGCCGTATGTTGTAAGCACTGGCAGTACTTCCTCTCCACCACCCATTTTCCCCTTCCTTCCCTTCCCCTGCTTCTTCCTTATGCTGGCTCTTAATAACCAGCACGTCGTCCTCTAATGACACCTTCACCTCCTCTTTAGTCAGCCCCGGCATATCGTACCTTATCTTTACCTGTTCTTCGTCCTCTTTTATGTCCCATGGCGTCCGCACCTCCCCTGCCGTCGACCCCGGGAATGCAAACGCGTCCTCGAATATCCTGTCCATAGTGTCAAGCATTTGCCTCATCGTTCTTATCGGCGAAAGCGAGTCTACGAAGCCTGCGCCAACAGAAAGAAAGATTGGGTTCAACAAAGATTTCAACTTTAATTTGTGTGATAATGGGGAGAGCAGAGTAGATTTACCAAAAGGTGAGATATCGAAAGCAGAGCGCCGAGAGGATCGGGGTTCGAGTGAGGAGGATTCCTGCTTCACTTGCAGAGATGTGTTTTCCTTCTTCTCATCGGTCGCAGCGGCCATCACGGAGCGACGGCTTATCATACGGGAAAGAGATGGAAAGAGCGCGGGGGATCGAGGGAGCCTCGCAGTTTGCCTTGCTATGTGGGAGGAGCAAGGGGAAAAAGCCAGTGATGCTGCTGCATAGGCCATGAAAGGAGACGATCTAGAGCGAAGTTGAGAAAAGGTGAGGATGTGCTTGTTGATTTGGATGAGTATAAGGGTGAGGGGTGCGGTGGGTGGATTTAAGTACAGAGGGAGGGTGATGGAGCGGGTGCGAGAGAAATCGAGAAGGTTGTAATGAAGAAAGCGACTGAATATTCTGGAAAAAGTCGGAGTGTAGGAGAAGATGATGGAGAGGAGAGTCACGTCAGGGCTCGGCTCAGCTCGGATGGCAGCGGTTTGGGGAGAAATCGGCTCCAACAGGCCAACGGCTACATAGACAGAATTTAGGGCCCGTTTGATTTAGTTTATGAGTGTTGAGGTATTTCTGAAAACGCTGTCATATTGTTTACAATACGTATTTTGGCGATTTATTCGAAAATATATATAGATTTTTATGTTAAATGTAGACCGTGGGTCGAACCCTGTGGTCGAATCGCGGGCTACGTTTCAGGATAATCTGCTTATCCTGAAAAGCACAAGCTATCCCAAACTCACCTTTAGTCACTTGCGAGTGTTGTAAAGATTTATTTGATTAAAATCAATATACACTCAATAAAAAAGAGCATTTACAAACAGACCATCTAATTCTAAGGTATTTACATAGCTAATGCTCTCTCCTTCTTTTTTCTTAAAGCATTTTTTTCACCATGAGGATGTATCATAAAATATATGAGAAATGGCCATAGGACGCTGGATAGGATATAGTTAATCCTCTATGCGTGCTAGAAAATTTGCGGCAATAGAGTAATATATTATTTTTTTAGCGTTGCACGAGATTTCAGCATACACTCAGGTGGAATAAAATAATAAGTAATGACATCAGAAGTTTTTACGTGGAAAAATCTGTAAAAGGAAAAAACCACAGGGTCTGACCCAGTTGTAAAATTTCACTATATGTTGATGATTACAAATACTCCTTCTCTCACAGATGGGAAATTGTTACTAGATTTTCCATGTTACAACTTCGACTAATGACGTTTGGTTGTTGGTTGTTGATGACGACTAACATGTGTTGACAATGGTTGGCTGTAGTCAACGACATTCAGCGGTTATCGACGAAGGTTGATAGTGGTCGACGGAGGTCGGGGGTGGTCGACGACGATCGGCAGTGTTCGTCGGCGGTCAGTGGTGGTCGACGACGGCCGACAACGATCGACGAAGACAAAGATAATGTTGGATTTCAGCTCATTCTCAAAACTTCTAGTTCTCTCTCAAGCCTCTAGTCTCTCCCGTCATAAGAGGGGTTGAGCTCTATTTAAAGTGTTTTGGGTTCAATTAATACAGAAATATGAACCACTTTGATCAGACGGTCCAGAGAGTTTTTTTCGATTATACAACGTCTAATGGACATTTGATTATCTTAACGATGTCAGAATTGAGCAATCATAGGCTCGTTGGATTCATTTTATCGAAACGCTCGATCTGACTATGAACTCGTCAGATCTTCATCCACTTGACCTTCCAAATGTGTGCAGAAATCTTCCAAATGTAGTTTACTGACTTGATTTGACATTGATTTGATTCGGATTGGACAAACTTTGATATCATTAGGTCCGTCTCATCGAGCCGGTCAGTTTGACCATAAATTTACTAAAATCGGAGCTTCGTATGTATCTTAATTGAAGTTTGAATGTTTTTCCCAAAAGAAAATCTCGAGATTCGTGTCATGCCTCGAGATTCATGTCGGATGATGAAATTTTATTGGAGGCATATCTATCATAATGCTCAGCAATCTATTAAAGCATATGAACTTTGCATATGCTAATATATTTTATGATGCTAAAAAAATTGGTGATTTTCATTCCTTTTCAATTATATTAATCTTGCTCAAGAATGCAAGTTACTTGTTCAATTTCTTCTTTAGTTGTTCAGCTGTAGTTCACTCAATTAAAGTCTCACTGAACTAAAGTCTTATTTACTAATCTTGATAAGTGGCACATTAATAAAGTTTATAACAGTTGTTAATGGTTGGATAAGATTAAAAATTAGTTAGTAAACAGGTTGAGCTTTTTCAATAAGCTTGTTTGAATAGTTTAGGGTTTAAAACTCATTAATTAGATAATGTTTATTTATATTTTAAACTAGTTCTTGCTTGTTTGAAGTTTAATAAACACAATATGAATCAAGTATAGAGTCATAACGAAACGTCAATAAATATGAGTTTAAATGACTCGAGCTTGAGCACTATGACAATCTCAAATTGAGCTCAAGCTTTGCTTAGCTCATTTGGAGCCCTAATAATAAGGATGGTTCATTCATTTTTTATGCATTGTGTGTGTGTGTGTGTGTGCACGCGCGCACGCGCAATTGGTAGCCTGTTGGTTGGCAGCTTCAACGTAAATCCCCTCGCGCGGCGCACAATTGGTGGTCTATTGGTTGACAGCTTCAACATAAATCCCCTCTGTCTGGGGTTTATTTCATGTGGCTTGAGTTAGCAGATATGATGTAGACAGACATATGTTGTCGTCCATCTTTATATGTATATATTTCAATCATTTAAAACCTTTTTTAAGGTAAGGCGGGTTTTTTTTTTTTTAAACTCTATTTTAAGGGAAGCAGAGCACCTCTCAAATGATTCAGAAACACGGAAAGCACGTTAAACTTTACTTAATTGATAGGGGATTCCTTGCTCTCAAAATAATTAACCTGTCAAAGTTGATGCTTTAATACACTTTTATTAAGCAGCACTCTTTACGTAGGTATGGCATGTGTTGCCTCCATGAAATTGTATTTATGTTGCAACTCTTTACTTATTCCCTTAGCCAAAAAGGAAGAAAATTAGTTAAAAGAGTTTGGTTGCTTATTTTTGAAGATTTAAGTAATAAGATTGAGCAATGCATGTCAAACATATTAAAATATAATAAAAAATTGGAATGTTGCACAAACATATTTCCTAACAATATTCTAAGTGGGAATAAATAATTTAATGATGAAACAATGGTGGCTTGGGAACTTGTCAAAACCGACATTATTGAGATGATTAAATTTTCAACATAAGAAATATGAGCAAAGTGATCTTAGGGTAAAACATGTTTACTTGGATCCAATGCCAAGGTCATAGAAATTGGTTTGGCTAATTGGTTTTCACTTTGGGTAGTTTGTGCTAAGAAGGATTTTTAGTCAAACACATTTGACCAAGAGTAAATTGTTTCACCAAACATTTAAAACCTTTTTTAAGGTAAGACGGGTTTTTTTTTTTTTAACTCTATTTTAAGGGAAGCAGAGCACCTCTCAAATGATTCAGAAACACGGAAAGCACGTTAAACTTTACTTAATTGATAGGAGATTCCTTGCTCTCAAAATAATTAACCTGTCAAAGTTGATGCTTTAATACACTTTTATTAAACAGCACTCTTTACGTAGGTATGGCATGTGTTGCCTCCATGAAATTGTATTTATGTTGCAACTCTTTACTTATTCCCTTAGCCAAAAAGGAAGAAAATTAGTTAAAAGAGTTTGGTTGCTTATTTTTGAAGATTTAAGTAATAAGATTGAGCAATGCATGTCAAACATATTAAAATATAATAAAAAATTGGAATGTTGCACAAACATATTTCCTAACAATATTCTAAGTGGGAATAAATAATTTAATGATGAAACAATGGTGGCTTGGGAACTTGTCAAAACCGACATTATTGAGATGATTAAATTTTCAACATAAGAAATATGAGCAAAGTGATCTTAGGGTAAAACATGTTTACTTGGATCCAATGCCAAGGTCATAGAAATTGGTTTGGCTAATTGGTTTTCACTTTGGGTAGTTTGTGCTAAGAAGGATTTTTAGTCAAACACATTTGACCAAGAGTAAATTGTTTCACCAAACATTTTAAAGCTATGGGTGGGGTCGTGTGGGGCCAAAGAGGATTTGGGGTGGTATAGGACGAGCCTTAAAATTTTGAGGGAGTTTGAGGTTGAGCCAATTAAAAATTGTGCAGGTTTTGAAGACTTAACTAGCCTTAAGTTTTTCAATTTTACAGGTTAACGTAAGAATGACCAGATGAGCTCCATTATTCACATAGGGTTAATGAAGAGTGTTTTAAGTTTATGTGTTGATTCCTTATCTAGTCTTAAGCTAATTGGTTTAGGGGTTGTTTTAGTGCTTTTGGTAAAATCAGAGTCGTTGGTTTGTCTATTTATTGCCATATAGTTCTCTCTCCTTAGAGCCTTATTTCTTTGATATTCAGAATGATTCTGAGAAGAGGAGGGTTTGGAAAAGGAGAACTCATGATTGAATTAAACAAACAAATTTGAATAAGAACGTGGAGAACTTATATAGGGTAAACTTTTTACGATAGGGTCAAGAGTGTATGTCCACAAAAAGATCGGATCAAAACATTTTTTGTTCTGGAGTCAAGAGCAGCACCCAAAGAGATGTATCCCTTTGGTTAATTACAACTTGTGGGATGGCCAAGAACAGTCTCGGTTAAAGGAATCCTACTTACATTCAAGGGATAACTAGTAAACGATGTGTCAAAAGATGATTGTCTTAAAAAAGCGCACGATGCCTTCTGAGCTTACGTTAAGCCACGAGGGAAGAGAATGAGTTTCTCAAGATCTCAAATGAATAACAGCTCATCAAAGATCGAGACCAATGAAAAAACCGATTCGTCCCAAAAGGTCCACACTATACTTTCAGGTGTAACCGGGCCATAAGGGTAGAGGGTGAATCATCGTATCCCAAAAGAGCGACGACTTATCCGCATTCGGTGACTACCAGACAACATCAACAAAGTGTCAAAATGAGCGACAGGGCTCAAAATGAGTATAACAAAGTAAGATAGAGGAATTCTAATCGGGTAGAGATAGTAGGTCAAGATACCATGGATAAATTGATAACTGGTTGACTTTCAAAAAAACTAAGATAAATAGATTTGCTCATTGTCATTAAACCAACTGGCGACATTCCACGGTATACATTATGAGAGCTAATGACTTAGTTGAAGCTTTTTACAAGACTTTGGTAAACCTCATGAAGAAAATCCTTCACACTATAAGGAGTAACATTAGAAGCTCTCAGAGACTTTGGTAGCAGTCCTTCCCTTAGAAGTTCAACAGCCTTTGTTGCGAATTGCTATTAGCAACCACGTCAGTAGTGACGAAAATACCTGACTTAGGTTGGAAGAGTCGATAGCCTCGAGGGACTTAGACTACAAACCCAGCAAAACCTCGAGCTATACCGAGCTCGGATGTCTAGATCTCACGATTAATTAGTGAGACTAAGGACCTTCGTGACTAGAGACTTGGTGTTGGTTATAAATCCTCCAATTATGACTCACCATCAAAGACGTGGCTAGTTCGAGCCCACTTGGAAAGGACCATTCATGATCGACAAATTTTACGAAGGAGAAACCTACTTGCTGATCGGTGAGAATGGATCTCATCCAATGCCATCTACTAATGGGAGATACTTGAAGAGATACCATGCCTAGTTTCTTTTGTTTTTCATGTGCTCCATGTACTTCATGAAATTGATGTTCAAAACTTATATACTTTGTAATCAAATTTTGAGCAATAAAGAAAATGCATTGTCTGATACCTCTTTTGCTATATAAGCTACTTTTTGTGATTGTTTTGAACTTGTTCAAACATCGCCATCTGAGATATACAATACATCAGATGAAACAGTCCACGGTGGCTAAGTCACCATCTCAAGGCAAGCGAAAAACAGTCCACGATGGCTAAGTCGTCCATAGAGGCTGAATATTATGCCTTCGCCACAACAACCACTGATATCATATGGCCTCGAAGAATTATAACAAAATTTGGTATCTAGTGAATCAACCAACAAATCTATATTGTAACAACATATCAATTATTTCTCTTGCCAAGAATCCTATATTTCATGCGAGAACCAAAGGTATCAAGATTGACCATCATTTTCTCCGGGATCACATCAATCTCAATCACATACAATTGGAACACATTCGATCGAGCCAACAACTAGAGGATATACTCATTAAAGTGCTTCCCAAACACCAATTTGGCGATCTTCACACCAAGCAGACAGTTTTGTCATTCACCAACAATTTGTAGGAGTGTATCAACCATACCATCAGTACTGTTGGTCCCCATATCGACCATATCCATATCCTAACCAAATGGCAATATTGTATGCTAGCTCAGTCCCTCCAGAAGCTTCAGTATGCTCTATATAAACAATACATCATCTATGTAAATTGTTCGGTAGGGTTGTATGTAAAAATCTACTCTCCTTTGATAATACTCTACTAGGTATTCCTCTGTTCTATCTTCTCAATTTATAAAACACAAGCTTCTTAACAAACCAAACAGAAACTGTTCTTGAACAACTAGCCATTTTGACTGCACAATTTGCAACCTTTATTTTCTCAAGAATAAAAGTGGCCAAGAGCCCTAAAACACTCCTCTTTACCCCTCACGGGACATATCTCTCTCCCCCCCCTCCTCTCTATCTGAATCGCTGTGTTCTATTCCTCAGACCCTCACATAACAAATTTGAATTCAACAACAAATATTGATCAAAGATGGAAGAAATTTTTAAATCCTCCTCACAATTCGATTTAAATCATGAAAAAACGAGGAAAAAAAAATCGGATCCAAAAAATTTTGATAACCGAACATTAGATTTAATGTTGTAATTTTTTATAATATTTAAATGACTAAACTCAATTGAAATAATGCTACCAATCTTATCCCAGCTAGTTAAGTCTGCAGTTCTAAATTTCAGCTCTTAAATCTGGACCTTTCAAATCCACCCTGATGCGATCAAACCGTCGAGCATGTGAGGGCACTTCACTTAAACATAAACAAACAAGCGCATTCAACGGGAATCATCAAAATTGGCATATTTTTGTCAGAAAAGAAATATAAACGATTTGACTTCGTAGAACAGATCCAATACGACAACTCAAATACAAATTAAAAACAGAGACTGATCAGATCAGCTGCAGATTGGGCAGAACATCAGACCATTCTCATTACAGTCCGGACATCTCACCGTCCTTCCCTTCCGCCACTCCCTGCAACTCCCTTTCCCTCCTTCAAACCCCGGCACCACCAGCTTCCGGCTTCCGCTGCACCTAAAACATGGCAGAAACCTCATCCCACCGCATCCATCGCAGGCACCGCCGTGCCTAACCTTCGGCAACCCTTCAACCAGAACTCCGAGCCCACCCTCCTCATGAATCCGCAGCACTTGCTCCGCCCCACCTATGTACCTCCCTCTCACAAACACACTCGGCAAATCAACCGAACCGGCCATTAGCCGACGAAGCTCTTCTCGAAATCCGAGATCCATGGACACGTCGCGCTCCAGAACCCAGACGCTGAGACTCTCGAGCGCCGCCCGAACGGCGTTGCAATCCTCGAAGGTCTTGCGGATGCCGCCGAGTGTCGTGGTGTAGAGAACCACTGCCTGCTCGCCTCCCGGAGGGCAGAGCCTCTCGAATGATTCGAGGGAGCGGCAGCGCGGTGGGATGGTGGTGTTGGAAGGGCGGAGGACGTTGGTTTTCTTGGTGGGATCGGGGAAGTGAAGGGAACGGTGGGCGTTCTCTTTTCCTGGGTTTAGGGGTATGGTGGGCTTTAAGGGTTTTAGAGGGGTGAGGGGATCTAGACCGGCCATTAGTTCCCATGAGTTGATGATTTCAGGTTCGGGGCGGCCGGGAGGAGCAGGGGAGATGGAGCGAGGTGGTGGTGGAGGAGGAGGAGGTGGAGGAGGAGGGGAAGGGGGAGGGGTTTGGTGAGGAGTTGCTGGGTCGAGAGTGGAGAGAAGGCCGTATGTGGTGGAGGTGAGGGAGACGATGTGATGGCCGAAGCTGGGGGTAATGTTGCCGGCGTCGTCTTCGAGAAAGGAAGAGGAGACGCAGCCCATGGGAGAAGAGGTTGAGGCGATGAGAAGAGGGGAAAGTGAGCTTCTTGTTGGGGGGGAAGGATTTCAAAAAATTCGAACTTTGGGACCGCCTGCTGCAAATTTGCGGAGCTCTGCGCTTGAATTGGGAGGTTGAGTGCGCGTGATGTTGTCGCGGAGCGGAAAGGAGAATTTTTTATTGAAAAAGAACAATTTTTGTATCTACATAATATGGTTTCGATTTACAACGAAGATTTAACTCTAATTTTATTGAAGATTTTGCTTTGTTATGCCATTTGTGGGGTTGGTTGGACTGATGTGTATTGTTGGGTGGTGGATTTAAGACAGGGTGAGGCTAGTTCGTGAGTGAATCCGACCATTGTCGTCTGGTGGTCGGAAACATACTTTAGGGGAGCTACGGAATAATATATTTTGATTTTAAAAATAATATATTTTTTATTTTCATTTGTACGCACGATTAGGGCTGGCAATTTGGCTCGTTGTTCGCGAATGCACTCGTGTTCTTTCGTTAAGTAAGCTCGTGTTCGAGCTTGTTCATTATGCTAACGAAGCCGAACACAAACAAATTTTTAAGCTCGAAATGTTAACGAGATGAACACGAACAATCGTTTGTTCGCTCGTGTTCTATTCGAATTGATTCGAAATAAAAAAATAATCATATAATTATTTATATAATAATTTATTATATATATTATTATATATTAATATATTATATATATTTATATTTAAGTTTAAATCATAACTCGCTTCGTGTAGTAGCGTGGTTATGCTTCGTTTTCATTCATTTGGGCGAGGTTCGAATCCGGTCTGTTAGACATATATTTTTCCAATTAATTTTAACGAGCCAATTTCGAGCCGAACACGAGCCGAACACGAACAGAGAATATTTAATTCGAGCCGAACACGAACACACGCTTTCACGAGCCATTTCGAACACGAGCCGATTTCGAGCCGAACTAATTTCGAACGAGCCGAACACGAGCCAAGCCTGAGCTCGCTCAAGCTCGGCTCGTTTACAGCCCTACGCACGATAGATTCACGTTAAATAAGATTTATTAAATCTGATAAATTTGAATTTATCAAATCTGAGTACATGACGGGAAGACGCAACGAAGAATCCTGCTTGTAATAAGATTTATGAAATCCATATTTACGTTATATAAATAATGGAACGCGAGAAGAATCACATGGAACATGTGAAAATTGGATTAACGGAGCATTGGATTTATTATTATTTTTTGTGTTTGGCTGAGTTTAAGTTAAAATCATGATTAAATTCTAAAATAATACACTACCAGACACCGCCTGATAAAATGAGCCTAATGCAACACTACCAGATGGAAGTAGTTGTCAGATCATAACTATACCATCTTTGATGTGTGTTATTGCACGGTGTTCAAGATGATGTATTGTTTTATAAGGTGCCTTTTTGCTCTGTGATCGGTCTTCTCTCCGAGTTGTGCTTTGTTACTCTACGATATTGGTCTTTACTTTACACAGTGCTTCATTGACACAAGCAAAGGGTTGTTGACGGTGGTTGATAGTGGCATGCAAGTGGTGATCGGGGGTGGTTGGCGATTACGAGAGAGGAATGCATTCGCCTGGTAATCAGTTTGGAACAACACCTGCACTAGCTCTACGTTCAACCCTTCCTGTGGATCAAGCTCTAGGTCTCTAGTGAAGCCTGTCAGTTTGACTATAAGTTTACTAATATTGAAATTCTGGATGATTTTCAAAGTAGAGTTTGAATGGGTTTTATTTGAAATAATATGTCGAGATTTGTCTCATGCCTTTAAATTTATGCTAAATGATGAAATTTCATAGATAGAATATCAGGTGCCCCCAAATTTTTTACTAACTTCACTTTTCCTTCCAAAAATTATGATAAAAAATGGGTAAAATTTGAAGTATTTTAGTGACGGTGGCAGTACTGGTGACGATGATGGCAATGGTGGCAGTCAGGTTCAGCTGACGGCACATAGTGGTGATCGATTGACGGTGACAGTTGGCTACGAACAACAGCAGGCCACCGAATCGGTTTGTTGGATTGTGTCGCGGTTTCATCGAGACAGGTCATGTCATAGGTCTAACGTGTCCGGTGGGTTGCCACGATGGAGAGGGTGGTGTGCTGAAATGAAAACTTGCCGGAGGACGTTGAGACCACCGAACGAACAGTCGGACCTTGCAGGTGATCCGCGGGATGCGGGATTGGTGGACACTCGCATCGTCCACCTTTGGTGTGGATCTGAATTAAATGACGGAGCAGGATGGGATCATTTTGTGCAATTATGTGATATGTTGCATGGATTGGAGGGTGGCTAGCAGCAGGACTTCACAGAACCAGTTATCACCTGATTTTACACTTAGGATTGAGATTTCGCATTAGGGATTGAGTGGATCCACATAAAAATGCGATCCGACAGCTGATTCGGGCTACATTGGATGGTGGAGTTTGGACTGCTGTTGCAGAATAGGATTTTGATCCTTATAGCCATTTTTTTAGCCATTTTGCGCCTACAATAATGCCAAAAACTAGAGAAAAAGTTAAAATCTCCTTGCCTGTTGTTATACGATCAACAGAGCTTCTCATGTCTGATATTTGGTGTCACCTCATCTATTTCTGTGCGATCAATAGAGATCCCTATGCCTATTTTTGTGCGGTCAATAGATTTCATTTAACCCACATTCAAGCTACCTTCTATCGGTGTCACACACGTTTGGAGTAGTATTTCTGAGTTTTGAGAAGCCGATGTCCGGGGAGCCCCGCCATGTTGAAAATTAGAGGAAGTGCTAGAATCCGGAAGAGATATCAATCCTGTAGGAGATTGACTAGATATTATTATAAAAGAAATTTTATTTCTCGAATGTCATGGCGTTGAACTTACGGGCCCCAACCAATCGAGCCTATTCTCCTCCCATAAAATATGTTGCCATTTACGAGGCAACGTTGTTGGCCTGCCTACAATTTCTACCAATGCTTGAGTTGATGGATTTTCTTAAAGCCATTGTAGTAAGCACTTTACAGCTTTCTTGTCGGACTGTGGCAATTATAATGGGGTTGATTGTCTTCTTCAAGAAGCGAAAGCTGAAGTTAGTAACACATATTGTTGATTGTCTTTCAAGAGCAAGGTCTGAATGTTCGCACAAACGATCCTATAAGATACGGGTCCGTGAGATTTTTCTTCAAGCAGAATGACTAGGGGTTTCTCAAGAAATAGGGGAAAACACAATAGCTGACCATCTCCTTCTATATCATTAAAGATGAAATAATATGGATGCTCGAGTTTAAGAACTTCAAGAAAATGTAGTTTGAGGTGCAATATGTTTAAGATTGTGTAAGCAAGGAATCTCTGTTAGGTATGGCTCATATACCAAGAATTTAGAGTCTCTTGGAATAAAGAGGTGTGTCTTCTGGTGAAGAGAAGTGTCTCCTGGAATTAAGTGGGTTGGGGGAGCAAGGGTGTCTTAGTAATTTATCTGTAGGTTTATCTATAAATAAATGTGTAACCCTATGGGTATGGAACCAAACTTATAACTCCTCTGAAATAGTGAATTCGCCGCTCTACTCTCGAGGACATAGGCATCTTTGCCGAACCCCGTCAAAACTCTGTGTTCTTCTTCTAGATTTGCGTTTTGTTCGCCCTAAATTGCACAAAAATCTATATTCAAAACTAGCCTCTCTTTACACCCTAAGCGATCTTTTACAATGATGTTGAATAAATTTGAGAAGAATTGCACGAGCTGGCTCCTATGCACCTCTGATGCGACCCTTACGGAACAATGACTACGAGAAGCTTTCCCACAAGAAGAGTATTATTAATTAAAACATATTTTAATTTCAAATAATATAAAAGATACATGAAAATTAAAAATTTACAAAACCTTCACAAATCATGTTTCAGGACAATAACATCCTTCAAAATAAAATTCATAAAGATTCGAAATCATTTAATCCAAAATATATAATTTTTTGAAAATCCATAAAAAAATATTAATAAAAATTCGTCAAAAATCATAATAAATAGAAAATTCAAAATATTTTTATAGAAATATTAGTATTCTATCCTTTATCGAAATTTTAAATAGTTTAGGATATTTTATAAAACTTTGATATTAGTTAAATTCAAACATATGCCTCATAAGTATAAAGATTATATTTAAGCAATATCATTTTAAACTTAAAAATAAAAATCATAAAAATTAATAAAAGTATTTAAAAAATTTATTACTTAAATAAAATCACTCTTAAGTAAATTTGAACATTAAAATAATGACTAAAATCATTACACCTTAAATATAAAGCCTAGTTTTGACTCCTCATATTTACCTCACATACACACTAGGTGGTTATGTTAGCTCAACAACTCTAGCTTTAGGTTAGGTCTATTATGATATTGAGTGTGTTTGTGTTTATTTGATTTGTTGTGATTGTTATGATTATCTGCTAAACTGGAAGTTAGGACGACTTGTGCTCTATGCTTAATGTTAGGATGACTAATCAGTTATTTTCTGAAACTTATTTTCTATAAAAGTTTTTTTTTAGTGGAACTGCCACTAAATCATAAATATAAAGTTGCTATGCTTTTTATGTAGGTGCTTAATAAAATATAAACCATTAAGTAGGTCCCATAGAACAAGTGGTCTAATGCAATAGTGTGGTGCTAGGACCAAGTAAACTATTGTGTTTACTTGTGTTTTGTGATATACTTTATGAATACTAACATGCTTTTTGTTGGCACCATACTAAACATAAGATTTTATTTTATCTTTTTGTTGAGTCTATTGTAGAGTTAGAAGTTGATCTTTGTTGGTAGGCTATTATTATTTAGAACATTTGAAGGAGGTCCCGCAAAATATTAAAATGAGGATGAACTCTAATAAGATGACAGAGCAAGGATGAACATTAGCTCAAATCAAAGATAAGAATGAATCTTAGCTCAAATCATAGGTGAGAATGAACATTAACTAAAACCAAAAGCTAAATGATAAACTCCAAAGTACTATAACATTAGCTAAAGATGTATAGAAAGCTTAAGTCATCTGACAAGTCTGGTTTAAGTTTAGGTTGGTTATCCTTTTATTTTTCTTTTGAGGTGCATGGTGATGTCTTGTTGCACCAATTTTTCTTAACTTGTTTGTTGTTTGCTATTTTTGACTTGTTTGTTATACGTGTGTTTATTTTTGTTTGCACACGCTTACAAATTGCAACATTTTAAAGGTTTAGTGGTAATGTACTTTCTTTTAGTATGGATCTTTTATGGTGGGCTCATAAAGACAAATTTTCCATCCAACTTAAAATAACTCAAATCAAAATAATAACCAAAAAGTAAAAATAAAAATAAAAGGATTGCATTCACATCTTGAAAATTTTATTGTATATATACAACAAAATAAAAGAAAGTAATATTGATTAGTAACCCATCATTTTAGGAATAAACCCGAAAACATCACTCTTAGGCACACACACACACATGTGTGTGTAGCTTCTTGTCCTTATGCTTAAGCCTCCATCCATGGTACAAAAAGGAGGATATGATATATCACGATCACTTTGACCTTATATATTGATTTTCCACACATGCATCATCAAGCACTGCATATCCATGCACAAACTAATTTTATACTTGATGCTAAAACATACTAAATAAAATCATTTATTTTACATAGGATAAAAATTATAAATGCTAAACAGTAAATGATCTTTATAGCAGTTATAAACATTTGCTTTTGATTCATATTTAGTTATCTTGATTTGTATCATAAAATTGTAAGACCTTTTTTTTATCTTTCTTATAACATTCTATCATATCCGGTATTTCATAAGATCAACCGCACATGATTTTGAGATGCTAGATGAGATGTCTATCAAAGTAGATTATAAGTCAAGTAGAGTCTGTCTTGTTTCAGTCTTTGTTTGGATTGAACTATAAGCCTTTTTTGCTTGCTTTATTCTCGTTATATCTGATTCAATACTTTACTTGATTGGTAGACCTCACCTTTAATTTAAGTATTTTGAGGTTGTTCATCTTAATACGACATATTTTTTTTACCATCTAAACTTTCCTTTGATCAGATAATATAAGTCATAATTTTATAATAAGTTGTCAACTCAAAGAAAAAATTCTTCAATTTTAAAAACAAAAAAGTCCAATATAGGATAGTTGAAGTATCACTAAAATTTCTCAGTATTTGGAAAATTTCTCATACTAAATAAAAAAGAAAAAAAGAGAAGGAACAAAGGTCGAAAATAGGTAAAGATATTTCATTGCATTCCATTAAATTTTTAATTATAAAGGATTTTTAAGCGAAATAAAAAAGTAAGAGAAATTCACTAAGTGTGTAAGATTATACATTGAATGAGTCCCTATTGCTTCTCTCTTTGACATTGCTTTTCTCCTTAAAATTGGTCAAGAATTTTGCAAACTTCTTCATATTAACCTAGTGTAACAAGACCACCATGTGTTTCACCATGTTGTCAAGGTAGATGTAAATTCCATTTCGAAACTTCTCTTTGACTGTTGTCTTCTACAAGTCGCTCATTGAGAACTCCCCGACAATCTCTACAAAAGTCTTCATCGTTGCCTTGTGCTCCTTCAACAAAAGATTCCCCTCCAATTCCTTATAGCGCTCTTACAACATGGTGTTCTCCATCTTTAGGGCCACATTAGATGACCCGTATGGTGTAGAAGAGGTCACATCTATTGAAGAGAGCTTATCTCACAGGAACCAGATAAGTTGTAGGAGCATCGTCCTTTCGATTTTTCATTTTACGAAGAGGCGTCAGTATAAAGTTATCAATCTATTATTGGCCTGCCACCCTAACATCTAAAGGCGATCAAATTCCATCTAGAGGTCCCCCTTGTCCATACCAATAAGAGTATCATCAATAAAAGGGGAAAAGAAGACAGTATCCAATCAATAGGTGTACCGCACCCCACTACCCTCTAAGGTGTTCAAATATTACCTCTTATCGATGAGAATGTATCGATGACCCTCACTCAACTTGTGGTGAACATTAAATTGACCCTCACTCAACAGCCATCCATGTGGGGTCATGTCCACAATGGTGGACTCTAACAAATAAATAGAACATATCTTTTGTCAGGCCCATCGGGTATGACCCATTATGCATTGCATATTATATTTAAACTTATGAACGTTAAACACTATTATGTAGGATTTTATTTCTGTTTATGACTCCACGATGTACTTTTTAGAGTATATGTAGAATCTATAATGAAACTATGGTATGTGTGCGAGTCCTTGTGGAGCTAGCCGAACAAGACCATATGAAGATATATATATATATATATATATATATATATATATATATATATATATATATATATATATATAAGATTAGACATATGTGGAGATTCATAATATTATTTTTCTTCTTGGGTGTATTGTTCAACTTAGTGAGATCAAACTTATTTATTTATATTCGTTTATTATGCGTTTACTTTCTTGTACTCTCTGATGCTTTTTGTCTATTTTATTTTTACTTCTGGTTGTCTGGGATGGTGAGCATGTGCTCATAGAACACAATAATTTTTTTATAGAACTAATTTATTAGTTAATCTAAAATGATAGGAGAAATTGTGAGGACAGTCATATTATTTTTGTTGTTTGTTACATGGTTTATGACTATCTTTTAAATAGAAATGCATGTCATTGCTCAATCCTATGCATATTAATAGAGGCTCAACATTAAAAATTATATAATATTGTATTATTTTGTATCCCTAGGAAAGTATACTTGCTTCCCTTCACCTAAGCCTAATGATTTATATTCATTTTCATGATTGTCTAGAGTGCTCAAGTTGTTAGTTGCTATTCTATTCCAGTGAATATTGCTAGTTCATCTTAAATATTATATTATTATTGGCTTGTGATCGAGTTTTCCTTTTCCCCTTTCTTCAAAAGTATGTTATCACATTTCAAGAGCGGTGATTCATATTCTAATCATTGTCTATCAAAAAGGGTTAAAGAATAGGTCAGTATTTTTCTCTTCCTAGACTCTACTATATTTCCTTGGATGATACAATATATGAATTGATGACAAGAAATTTCTAGTTGTATTTCATTGACTGCCTTCATACCCAAGTAGATTCAATGTTTGATAACCCATTATAATGAATCGATAAAATTTGATCGGTTTATGTCTACAAACTTTACAATTCTTTAACTATCTTTGGACCTCTCTATTGAAATGCAAATGCCCATTGAGGTATAGTGATATACCCTCTACCCAATGACCTGCTTTAGCTTTAAGACTTGAGATAACTCCTGCTGAAATAGTGATATTATCCATTGGTATGTCCCATCGATAGATCTTAGGACATAGGTAAAATTTCTATAATTAAGAGTGTTATGAGATGTCACCTTAGATGTAGTTAATCATTAAAAGACGCTCCTGTAAATATGCTAAAGAACCTAGAACAAAAAAAAATTTTAATTCACTACATAAATATGGAGGATTATTGTAGGTCATTTTCATAGATATACTCGAGTTGCGCTAGGCTAATTCATATGACTTGTGTTCTTGACTCATGTTATGGAAATTATCCTATTAAAGTTCTTCATACCATTTTTATTTATTCGTCTAATACATTTTAATTTACTTTCACTTTCTTACTTTTTTCCGTTTTCATCCTCACTTCAGTCTTTTAGATGAAGGCAACCTAGTGGCATCGGGAGGAAAAAAGAGACAGCTTGAAAAGAGGGATTATAAGATAGAACAAGACAAACAAAACAAAACAAAAAGGGGCGTGGTAGTTTTAACATAACAAGATTTCAATCTTCACTTTGCATAACTTGTGAGCTCTATTTGGTCAAGATAGTTGTTGTGTGATTTTGTTATTTTAACATGATCAAAATAGTTTGTAAGATTAGCATTTGTATTTGCTTTCATATTTATTAAATTATTGTGAGTTAGCATTGTCTAGTTTAGTTTTTTATTGTCTCACCCAAGTTGTTAAGCTTAATTTGGTTTTAAACATTGTAATCTGGGGTGGGATGGTAATTGCTTGTATAAGAGAATACTTGATTATACCGACCTCCTTTGATCATTGAGAAATGAAAGTTTGTAAGATAAACATTGGGTTAGCAGAATCCGAACTTGAGTTTGGCTAAGTGTCGCCTAGTTGATGACCGAATCAAAGAAATAACACCACTTTTGCCTCTTTTACAGATAAGTTCTATAGTACTCTTGAAGGCTGCTATAATTTAATAAGCAATTTGGCATCCACTTTTAAACCAATGATTGATTTCAATGTCAGCACTATGATGCTTGCAATTACATGGTTGATTACCAAATGATTATGCTTCGATTGTTAAGTTTCAACGAAACGACTTTCAGCAGCATAATTTGGTTCTATGTTATTTGTGCTTTTTTGTTGTTACATGAATTCTTAACCCTTGATAACGTTATTTTAATGCTTGAATGTATCAAATAATCAATTGTATTTAAATGTGCGACTTGCAAAGAAAATAGTGAAGAAGAACATCCTTCAGAAAAAATAAAAAAAGAAAGGTAGGCTTGATATCTATCTTTAATTATCGCATTTTAGTAGGGGTATCAAATCAGGTGGGTTAGCAGGATTAATCTGAGCCTGACTTGAAATTGGCTCAACCCAAAGTTGTGACCTTAACCCAACTTGAATATACCCAAAACTGTGACCCGAATGCAATCGAAACTCATCTTCAACCCGCCAACCAGAATCGACCCGAATAACTCATTTAACATAAGATATAATAGCTATTTGGGTCGACTTCGAGTCAATCTTGTGATCATTTTCAGATTAGCAAGTCGATATCAAGTTTGTTTTGGGTTGTTGAGTCAATTTTGGGATGACGGGTCAACATAACCCAATCCATAAAATTAAACGGGTTAGAAATTCTACTCTGAACTCGATCTGCAATTATTCATGTCAATCTGAATCTAAATTTCTCAAGTCGAGTTTAGATCGAGTTGGCATGTTGAATCAATTTTGACGCCCCAACCTTCTATTAATTATAACAATGATCTATATATAACAAGTTTAATAAGCGTTTTGATGATTTAGCATTTCCAATACATGCATCAATACGACAATTTATGCTAGAATGCACATAAATGTCCCATTTCTTAAGTATTGGGCACAATTTAACTTCCAATATCTAAAGCAGATAAAGTGGATACTTAAGAGTCAGTATAAAACCAATGAGAATGATGAGCTTAACAATGAACAATAATCCAATTTTTTTACTCATCAAAAGAAAAAAACAAAAAACAAAAACACAAACATACTCTTCACAAACACCAAATGATGGAAACAAAAGAGATTGAGGAATACTTGGAGGAAGACACAATAAAACAAGCCAATACATATGCAAATCAATACCTTTCACAACAATCTACTTGATGAATTCCATCACCCAAGAGCCTGAAAATATGTAGATGGCTTTGAACTGAGAGAATCCAGCCTTCTTTGCCAACGATTCAAACTCCTTCTCTGTCCTCTCTTTGCCCCCAGGGTTGTGAGCCAACATGATGAGATCAACATGGAAGACACCTCTTGCTGCTACGGTTTGTTCCGGCTCCACCGGAAGAATGCATTCAGCAACAATCACTTTGCCATTTTCAGGCAGGGCCTTCCAACAATTCTTCAACAACTTCAAGCAATGATCGTCGCTCCAATCATGAAGAATCCACTGCAAAATTAGAGCTTGGTTATGAACTAGCATTCAAAGAGGATGCAATTTATGCTAGTACTTATGCATACATACATAAATACTAGCATAAATCTAACAGTAAATTTTGATATTTATATTTATAACACTTTAGTTTATATAAATGACTTTGAGTTCTAAGTAATACTGAGCAATACGGAATAAAAAATAAATTTTAGGATAATTACATATAGACCACGTGAAACATGAATATTTACAAATTAAGCATGCCAGTGTTTTTTTTTAAACTATCGAGAATTTAAAAAAAATGAAAATTTTGGGTTGAGATTTTACCGTGAATTTTGATATTTGGGTGAGAATTTAAAAGAGGGGTTGATTTGTAAATAGCAATGTTGTGTGTGGTCTGTATGTAATTGCTCCATATTTAATAATAATGAATTAAATTAATATGTAATATATTATTTAATAACAAAGGGGGTGACTGTATTTAAAATTTAAATAGCTAACGGCTATATATAAAAATAAGTTTCCAATGAATATTAAGAGTAAGTGAGCCAATTAGTTATAAAAAATTATTCTAACTTTCTCCACTAGTGATCCCTACTAATTTTTAGGGAAGCAATGAGATGTAGAGTTGTGAGTTGGGGTTGGCTCAAATTAGTTCTAATTTCATCCAAAATTTGGCTCGTTTATTTAGATCCAATCTCGTTTCAAGCGAAAATTCTAATCACTTTTCAAGCGATTAATGATGTTCGAGATGAATTTGCTAAATTTACAGCCCTAATATCACTATGACTAAGACGGTTAACGGTCTGATTTTCACTAGAAAAAAGTAATTCGATTCAAAATTTTTGCTAGTATATCGGCTCGTTTAATTCAATCCGATCTAGAGCATAGCCAAAACTCGAATCAATTTTCAAGCGTTTAACGACCTTCGAACTAAATTCATAAAATTCACAATCCTAATATGATTATGACCGTTAACGTTGTGATCCCAAATAAAAAAAATTCGATCCAAAATTTTAGCTTGTAGCTCAACTTCTTTATTCCGATCCGATTCAATTCTAATATGAGCTAAAATTCAAATCAAATTTCAAGCAATTAATACTCTTCAAGCAAAATTCACCTCCCTACAGAGAGGAGACAAACCTTCATGAAAATGGCATCAGCAGCAGGAACGCTCTCGAACATATCACCACCCACATGCTCCACCCCTGCAATTACCATCGCGCATTAATATCTTCCAATAAACAAGAAAACCAAATGATCAAAGCTTATGGAATCAAGAAGACGAACGTGGAAGCGGCGGGGCTTCAGAAATAACATGCGGAAGATCAAAATTAATTCCTCTAATCCCTTCATATTTGGCGGTAATCTTCCCCAACGTCGCTCCCACACCACCGCCGACATCAACCAACGAACCCAACCCATCAAAACCCTCATAAATCTCCAACAATTTGTTGGTAATAATGGCCGAATGACCGGACATGCCATTGTTAAACACCGTATTGAACCTCGGATCCGTTCCGTGGTACTCAAACGCCGTCATTCCATAGGCCTTATTGAACGGAATACCGCCTTCGATTACCGCATCCTTGAGATGATACCAGCTCTCCATCAACACCTTATCCTGATTCATTAGACAGAGGGCAGCCATCGAATACCCATCCTTGTTGGGGGTGAGATATTTACAAACCGGCGCGGGGCCGTAGCGGCGCTCGCCGGAAGGGGAGACGGAGCAGGTGATGATAGAATAGCTGGCGAGTAGGCGGAGGATGCGATCTAGCATGATGGGGGCTTGGGGGTTTGAAATGGAGGGGAGTTGGGAGGCGATTTCGGCTGGGGAGAGCTGAGCATCGGGGCCGGCGAGGGAGATGGTTTCCAGAAGTTTGAGTTCGATGGCGGCTTTGAGTGTCATGGGGAGGACGGAGAAGCTGACGAGCTGCATCGCGTAAAGGCAGGCGGCCTCGTCGTCGATAAGGCCATCGGCGTTGCTGTTTTCGCTGCCCATTGATTGGGTGGAGTGAGATTGTAGGGAGGGGAAGGTGAAGGGGAAGGCTGCGATTGTATGGGAAGCAGAGTTTCATTTTAAGAGCGCGCTCTCACCAACCGCGCGCACCTAACGCGACAGTCAGTACACATTATTTGACAAGTTGGGGCAACGGCATTTTTGTTAATATTTATTTAGATGACTTTTTTTTTTTTTTTTTTTAAGTTTCTTAAAAAAAATTAGAATGAGAAATAACTATTTATGATAAAATATAATAAAGATAAAAAAATATATCACTTCACTTAAAAGTCACAACAATTAAGTATTTTTTATAGACATAATTTTTTTACGCCAACGAGCGACTGAGACGATTTTTGGGTTTCTCAACTAACCCATCGAATCGAGAATCAAAGAGTAGCGGGTAAGAGCAAATGAGTATGAGTAGTTGAATATGGGATATTGAACATGCATGGGCATTGCACAAGACATCTTATGGATATCCTTCTACAAGCTAAACCAAAGAAGGGATTGTCCAACAATCTCACCTTGTGTCGTATTGTCAATCCTTGTAGCCTTGCTATATAAAAGTATACTCGCTCTGGAGAAAAATTAGACTTAGAGTAAAATCAAGGTTAGGGTTAGATAATAATTATATGTCACGGTGCACCACATCCTGTGTGTTTGCATTTACAGTTGCGCATTCTTATGTGTTGGCATACATGACATCTTGCATGTTTATGACTTGTATGCTTGAAGTTGTATGTATTTGGATTTATGTACTCAACACTTATCCCACACATTCATAACCACCAAGCACATTTGATGGGTAGTTCTCTTCATTGAGAATTGTATCACCCTTTCTCTTCCTATGGCACCACTTTGGATTGTCGTAGGCACCTTTCTCCTAGTCAATTCTTCTCGGCACACTCGCTCCTCGAGTCAACGCCTCATCGGCACACTTGAGTCACTGCCTCCTCGACACGCTCATCGCATTTGTGTTGTATATTTTGCATGCACATTACCGCTTCCTCGGCGCTATTGGCATTATATTTTTATGTCACATGTGTAAGATATCCACATTACTGGCTCGGGACAATTCACCAATCACACGTAGCATCTCGTAGCTTAAGACACTCATCTAAGAAATCTGGTATGTGTTTGGGGCACGAAACAAGGAGAACCCATCAATTGGATGGACTCACTTAGGGCTTCAGACAAGTTTGATGTCCATTCTGAAGATTGGAGGTCCCTCTATGTTCATTTGGAGCCTTCCTGAGGTCAAGGAAAGTCACAGAGCCCTCTTACACGTGCTAAAAGAAAATTAGAATGTGGACGCTCCAATCTTCGACCAACAAATGAGTAAAATACTCATTTTGAAGCTAGAGGATCATAATTTACTTGTATGTGATCTCCCATAGCTTTAGGATTGAGAAAATCCTCTATCTGACGATTTATGTGAAAATCAGTATTTTTGGGGCTAGGTTGTCGCCTAGGCGCTGGCCTCGGGGGCCTAGTCACCCAAAATAATATTTAAGGGGCCTAAAATCTAAGGCCAGAGAAGTCTGGTGCTAGTTTTTTATGCCTAGTCACAAGCCCTGGGGCGCCTAAGCGCCCAAACAGCTTAAAATTAACCATTTTTCTCGAGCCCCCCTAGAAAGTAGGTGCCACAAGGGTGACACCTAGATGCTAGACTAGGCACCAAGGTCATAGAGCCTAAGCATTGTTTCACTTCCAGGATCCAAACTTTCTCATTTTTGGGGCCAATTTGACCCCAACGTGACCCCCTAGGCAACAAAAATGGCAAAGATTTTTTTTGTTTTGTGGGGCGGGGGTGTGGGGAGAATTTGCTTAAGAGAGGAGATAAAGAGGGTGATAAACCTCTTTTAGGCCTCATTTGTGGGGAATTTAATTGGACTGAATATATCTTTCTCTAAGGCTCATCTCCTCCTCATCTCCTCCTCATCTTCAGCATTCTTGGAGCTTGGAGGATGGTCATCTTCTTCCCTTAGAGCTTGGGGCTTAGAGCTAGGGTTTTCTCTTGGGATTTAAGGAACTTTAAGTGAAAAGCACTAGAGAAGATTAAGGAGTAAGACTTGTTACCTAAAGCTTCTACTTCCTCTTCTCCTCCTAACTTCTTCTACAACAAACCATTTCTTCCTTCACCTCCTTCTTCTTCCTCCACCACTTTCTTTGAGTGGGTGAAGAGATTTTCTTGAGAAGAAAGAGCTTAGCTAGCAAATAAGCAAGGTTTCTTCTCTCCTACACAAAAGGAGAGCTTCACCCCACTTTGAGCAAACGTCGTCAAAGCTTCACCAGAACTTAACCTGAGTTCAAAAGTTTGCCAAAATTTTGTAAGACTCTCCTTCTAAGGAGAGCTTCTTTGTTCTTTGGAGGAGTGGAGCGGACCTCATCGGAGCTTCGTCGGGACTTCATTATCTCTTCTATTGTTAGGAAACCTTCATCTAGGATACAAGCTTAGGACATCAATCAACCACCGTGACAGTGAGATTCTCTAAATCCCTTGCATTTTCTTTCTTAGCTAGTCCTACGAGTATATTTTGCAAGGGGTTTATGGGTTCGTTCGCCCACACGAGGTAGTTACGATCGACCACCTAATATCATCTGAATCAATCGACTGTAATTGGCCGAATGATATCTGTCAGCCCCACCATACGCCTTTTGATTGGCCAATTTTGAGGTATCATCGTAGGTTTGATCACCCACACTAGGCGAGTTGGCCAGCCAACATTATTCAACATGGTCATATGCCTATTGATTAGCATAGGTTAAGAAATTTTACGCTCCCCTTGTGATTCTAATGTGCAAAACGTACCTTTTTTTCCTTTCTAGCACAAATTCCCAATGCATTTGCTCCGGAAACCTTTTTTCATTGACGGAGGGGAGCAAAATCCGTCATCTGGGTATAGAGATGGAAACTCTCGTGACATTGACATTCCCTAAGTGGTGAACACTTTTCCCATAAAATTTCTTTGGGTTGGGTAATGAAGACTATTGTCGTCGCTCGGTTCGCTCCGTTGACAACCTTTAGAGTGACCCATGAGATCGTTAGGGTGACTCAGCTTTGTAGCCTACGATGATCAGATTTAATTTTCATATGCATGTTGTTTGCATTTGCATTGTTTTGTGTGTCGAGCATAGATTTTTTAAAACATGCATAAAATTATCAATTTTTGCATGTGTTCTATTGGCTTACCCGATTGGCCCCACTAGCTTGATCGGATGTGACCCAAAATATTTTGTTGATTCGTCTGATTGGCCGCATCGGCCTGATCAGACTAATCGATATGTTCTTTCGGCTCACCCGATCAGCATGGCCGACAATCTTTTGTCGGCATCTTCGATCGGTCGCATGGCCTGATCAAATTGATCGATATCTTTCGTTGGCTCATCCACTCGGCCCACCGACCCACTTTTTATGTTTGCAAATTGTGTTAATAGCAACGGCACCAAAAACTTGATCCCGCTTTAATATATATATTTGATTTGATGATGGAATGTATAATGTAGATTCTACGCAAGTATACGTATCGTATCAAGTAATACAGGGCTCTAGTGGAGTCCTGGTTATCGATCCCACAGGGAAGTTTTACTAAATTTGTAACAGCTAAAAGTTTTTACTTACTAATATAGTATACGGAAATTTAGAATACTTAACTAAAGCGAACTAAAGTAAACTAATGCTTTAAATAAAGTTAATTTAAAGATTTCATAAAAAGGTATCATTCTCCTTGTTTTTAGAAAATTATGTGAATGATGAATTCAAATAGAATTTTTTATTGTATTGTGACAAATAGGAGCATTCCTATTCTTTACCCTTTGGTCCAGGTGCAAAGAACATTGACTAATCCTATGTTTGATTATCGAATGCGGCTACAGCTGGGAGGATACCGTCGCCACTTCAGAGCTCCCACGTTCCTCTCACCTGAGGGCTAACATCTACACTTCAGCTCTCAATCAATAAGACCGAATTGAAATATTTTAGTCTGTCACACTAAAATGTCCAATTCTACTTCCAATAAATAATATTTCCCTATTTATTTGCACCCTCCATCCAAGGCTTTTGACTTCCCTGAATATTGGATGTAATCTTTACTATAGTTGATAATTCAACATATTTTAACAAATCAATGGGCCAGATTGAAAAGTAAATTAAGTTTTAAGTAAAAATTATCACAATTTATTTTTATTATTTTAGGCATTTCTATTTAATTTCATTAATTCACATAATTTCATAAATAAGGAGAAAGACTAAGAAAACTACTCAGAATGCATGGGAATTAAAGAAAGCATGGATTTCATTTAAAGTTAACAACAATAAACAGATATACTTATCTCAATTTCCTCCCGCGATACCTCAAGTCCTTTCGACTTTTCCTTCTAAGACAACACACTTCTAACTCACTAATTACACTTACTAAAACTGAAAATAGACACTCAATAGACACCAAATAGACACTCTAAAATTGACTCACAGAAGACACACAAAAGACTAAAATTCGTTCTCTATTTGTAGAGGTAGACAAAGGTCCAAGGGATACTTAAGCACCTCTTCAAAAAGCGTCCAGGTTCAATGTATATGACATTTTGACCAATCTCGCCGTCGGCGGGGCTTCTAGAAGGTCTCTAAACCGCGCGATCTTGCTGTCAGCGGGCTCGGGCTCGCTGTCGGCGAGGTAGTTATAAATCGTTCAAAAATTCTCCTCATGATCTCGCCGTCGGTGAACTCGATCTCGCCGTCGGCGGCGGCTTAGTTCATTTTGCATGAATTTCTTCCTTTTTTGATCCAAATTTGCTCCATTTCATGCTTTTTGCTTCTATCACTTATAAATCTTTATTCCTGCAATAAAATAAAGAAAATACCTTTCTTTAAAGTGCAATTTCATAAAAAATATGTATGAATTTCTTAACATATTTTTCTGTGATCACCCACCGACCTGATTAGTCCATTTGATTGTTTATATCAAATGTTGCATTGTTGCATCTTTGTTTCATACTGTTTTCTTGAATACATTCAAACCAAGCACCCAGTTATGCATCTGTGAGCATGTGTCCCCATTCTTGTGGTGGCTGGTTATGTCTCTCTTTAACATGGCCTTTCGTGCCCATCTCTTGACATCCCTTCATCATGGTGCATCATATTCTCTATGAATGTACCTACACTTGTGCACTCTTATGTGTTTGTTCGCAAGGCATCTTGCATATTCATGAATTGTATGATTGAAGTTGTGTGCATTTGGATTTGTGTACTCATAGACTTACCTCATGCATTCACGCATCATATGACCACCCTTTCACAGCAGAGGTGAAATAAAATTTTCTCTTCCAATCCTTCACCTTAATCTCAATCACATGCAACTATACCCCAGTACCAAAGAACTTGATGAACCCATCCTTATAAGTCTTAATGGTAAAATGAGTTCTAAGTTGATCGACCATGACACCTTCATCCTTCTCATGAATAGGATCAACATTATCATCCCAATAAATGAGTTTGGCGTGGTCTAGTTTGGGATGATGCACTAGAAGTTTAGTATGTTTACTAACTCCTAGCATAACAAAATTCGTAGTACACAATTAAACTAATTGTAGTAGCACAAGAGCTCCTTATCATATAAGTTGTTACTACTCCTCTTTCCTCGTTGTCTACTGATGGATTGATAAATCAAAGACTTAGTCATGTTAAGTGGATGATACATCCATAGCTGTCATCTTTGACTTTCTTAGGAGCTCACCCTCTATGAATGCCATACATCTAGAGTGAAACTTGAAAGTAATCGTGAATGTAAAAAGGAAAGAAAAAAAAATATAGAATGATGAACAAAATATGAAATTATTACAGAAGTCCCTTATAAAGGGCAATAAATCATAATTATAGTAAGGTAAATTGGTAAAAAAATTAAGATGCCATACTCAAAAATTTTATTTAATAAAGCCACTACATCATTATTCTAATCTAGGCTCCAAAATCAAATCTTTTTATTTATTTATCCTTTATTAAAAATAACTCTATTAGAGTGAGGCATGCAACACTGACATATATAATATACAAACCACTAAAGAGGAAAAAAAAAGCTTTACGCAAGGATCCAAAATGTTATTTGTTGGGATTCAATCAGATTGACTAAGGACCGTTTGGTGCCACATTTTTTGCATGGCGCAGCCCAGAAACACAAATTGGCCTGTTTAGTTATTGCATTGTAGCACTATTGTTTGAAATTTTTCTTAAAACGCGTCCGCATGTTCGATCCCGCTACCTGAGTTTCTCCTCTCGCGACAGCGACATATTTACTTTGCAACCCCTCTTCTCACATTACACATCTCTCTCTCGACCTCACTCCCTCTCCCACGATTCTTCTGCCTTGGGTATCTCTCTCCCATGGATCCTTGACTCCAATGGCTATTTTCGGTTGTGAGTGGGTATTCTGGCGAACCCCTTACAATCTTCTCTCACTCTTTTCCTTCCGCTGGAATTTTGGTGGTTTGTGCACTTTGTGCTCTATGTGGTGGAGGTATTCCTTCGAATTGGTAGATCACATCGATTGGTGGTTGTTATGTTGAGGTGTGTATTCTCTCATCCCCTCTCCCCTTTCTTCGTCAGCTCGGTTTGGTGGTTGTGCAATGTTCCATCTTCTTGATATCTTCTTTGTTCTTCACCTCTTTTCTCTTCTCTGCGTGGTTGTGCGCACTATGATGGTTTGTTTCATCTTTTAGGTTGGTTTTTATGGTTCTTTGTTTGCTTATTTTTTTTGTGGTTTTCGGTTTGATATGCATGGTTATGTGGTTTTGATGCTTCATGTTGCATCCAAAAGAGTTTTGGTTTATTCCATTGATGCAGTGTTGCTTGGATTGGTTCTTTGCGGCGATCTTTATATTTTTGGTGCTATCTTGTTAGCAATATTTTGGGGCCCCAATATGTGGTATTTTTTATTTATTTTGGTGATTATGCTGTGGGGAATTTGGATATCTTTATGAAATTAGATATTTCAGTGGGGAATTTGAAAATTGGATGGAATTTGGTGTTGGAATTTGGCTTGGAGTTTTTAGTGGGGTGTGTGGAAGAGTTGGTGTGGTGGTGTGGTGTCATTTGTGGTGTGGAGGTTGTGGTGCGGTGTAGTTTGTGGTGTGGAGGTTCTATTGTGGTGTGATTTGTGGTGTGTTTTTGGGATGTGTTGGTGCATGATTTGGAGTGTGTGGTGTGGTATGTGGATGTGTTGGCGTGCATGTGTTGGCATGGTAATGTTGTTTGTGGTGGTGTGGAGGTTGTGGTGTGGTTTATGGATGTGTTGGTGTGTGGTTTGGAGTTTGTGGTATGGTCTATGAATGTATTGGTGTGGTGGTGTGGTTTGTGGTGTAGTTTGTGGTGTGGAAGTTGCGGTTTGGAGGTTTTTGTGTGGTATGCTTTGTGGTGTGGATTGTGGATGTGTTGGTGAGTTTCTTGGAGTTTGTGGTGTGGTGAGTGGATGTGTTGGTGTAGTGGTGTTGGGTGGTTGTGTGGTGTGGAGGTGGTGGTTTGTGGATGTGTTAGTGTGGTGTAGGGTGATCATGTGATGAGAAGGTGGTGGTGTAGTTTGTGGATGTGTTGGTGTGTGGTTTAGAGTTCGTGGTGTGGTGTGTGGATGTGTTGGTGAGTGGTTTGGAGCTTGTGGTGCAGTGTGTGGATGTGTTGGTGTGGTGGTGTGGTGTAGTGTGGTTTGTGGTGTGGAGGTTGTGATGTGGTTTTTGGTGTGGTTTGTAAATGTGCTGTTGTGTGGTTTGGAGTTGGTGGTGTGGTGTGTGGATTTGTTGGTATAGTGGTGTAGTTTGTAGTGTGGTGTGGAGGTTATTATTTGGAGTTTGTGGTGTAGTGTAGTTTATGGTATGGAGGTTGTGGTGTGGTGTGGTTTGTGAATGTGTTGGTGTTTGGCTTGGAGTTTGTGGAGTGTTATGTGGATGTGTTGGTGTAAATGTGTTGGTGTGATGGTTTTGGGTGGTTGTGTGGTGTGGAGGTGGTGGTGTAGGAGAGTTATGTGGTGTAGAGGTAGTGGTGTAGGGTGATTGTGTGATGAGGAGTTTTTAGTGAGGTTTGTGGATGTGTAACTGCATGGCTTAAAGATTGTGTTGTGGTATCAACAACAACAATAACAATGCCTTAGTCGCACTAAGTGGGGTTGACTGCATGAATCATTTTTCTCCATGGCGTCCTATTTAGTGCCATATTTTCATTTAATTCTAATAAATTATGATCATTTTTATACAATAAGCACTAGTCTCCCTAAGTCTACATCTGCATTTCTTAACATAAGTCAAACTAAAACATCTACTCTCCTAATAGAATCATCAGATGGTCGACGTTTAACGTGACCAAACCATCTAAGGTGACTCTCTCTAATTTTATCCGTCATTAGAGGTCTCCATAGTTCATGTCATGAGTTTTTTTGACAAGTTTTATGCTGGTTGTCGACTATCTAATGCAACTTTTCACTTTTCACATTTAAGCTTGGGACAGGTAATGACAGTGTTATTTGCCTCAAGGAGATCGATTTGGGAAATTGGCCTACATTATATTTTAATTAAAAAAGGGTGGAAAAATATTATCAGAAAATTCAAGGAAAGTACAAGCATAAAGTATGATAGGATGTAATTAAAAAACAAATGGTATCGGCTCAAGAAAGATTGAAAAATCTGGAAGGAATTGAAACGATGGTCAACGGGCTTGGGGTGGGATCTGGTTAAACAAATGATTGATGCTTTCGAGGAGTGGTGGACAAGAAGACTTGCGATAAACATTTTTGAAATGTCCCATAATTTAGTTAATTTTTATTTTATTTTTAAATTGAACTAAATGTTATATGAATTTGTAGGTAGTGTCTACTGTGAAAAAAAATAAATTAAATGGAATCAATCTTGAGTTGGAGGGGAAGTTGGACCTTGGACGGTCAACAACGCATGTGCCACCAGTAATATGGGGTTTGGTGGAACTCTCGAAAATTGGGAGTTAACTAACTAGGTGATTCCACTGATGGCCCCAGTCCGAACCTGCATGAGCTTAAGTTCGCAAGTTGTTCTAAGTGTCTATGAGTTGAGAATAAAAAGAAAATGGGAGTTGCATTCCTTATAAGTCATATATTACAACTAGTGGCTTCATGCAGGAATGACTCAGCACATCTCTAAATGCAACTCCGAAAATTTCTAAGGACTTGTTGTTGTACTTATTTTCGAGCAACTATAGGATAGAGTACCTACAATATTTTTATGAGTGTAGGAACATTTGAGAGACTTTTTTATTATTTACAATCGCATGGGACATTTTATTTTTTTATTATTTTCCATTTTGCTTTAGATATTTCAACTGCTTGAGACATGGCTTATGTTTATTGTGTTGTTTGTCACCTTATATGATTGTAGCAAATTTATTGATGCTTCTGTATTAGCCAGTACGATATTGATCTGCATGGATGCAACCAGAGAAAGGTGTGGAAGAAGTGAATGTCCCTGCTAATGCATTTGAGTGCCGTCTTGAACATTCTTTGTTACAGCTTGAGAATGATGCTCCTGAGACATGTACTAACGATAGGGAAGGTGCAAGTGAGATGTCAGCATTTAGGGAACGAATTACGAATGTGATAGTATGAGGGAGATTTGAGTATTCATTATATTATTAACTGTAATGGTTTTGAATAAATTTACTATTTGTTGTATTTTTTTTCCATTGTTAATGTTTATTTCCGTTCCTTCTTTATTTAATATTGATTATTTAGACTTTTTATGCTATTTGTATGTATTTTTTTTTCATTTGTATTTTTTTGTTGTTCCTTTGATGGATTTGAGATGTTCATGATGAGATGTTTGTCTTTATGAGTTCTTCTGGAAGGCCTATTAGTAGTTGTTGGTTTGTGTCACATGTAAAATCCTAATGAAGTCAACCAAGTTCCTCTCCTCTTTTTGGTGCTGCAGCTTCTGAGATTCTTCTAGATGACCTTTTTTTAGTGATATGCATATATGACAGACATGAGCTTAGTATTACGAGGGTTAAAGGCAACCAAGAACACTTTTTCTATAAGTTCCGTTGTCTTCTTATAGTGACGTATTCATTGGTTGGAATACTGAGTTTTCTGAAACATCACGCCTGCACAAAACTATAATTAATTACTTCTTTTATCAATTTATACTTATGTCATGACTAATGTATTGTCTTTTAAAGCATTCAGGAAAGATGAGTTTGAGAATTTCTGGTTACTCCCAATAATTGTTATGCCACTATGGACTACAAAGTTCTCTACTAACGTCACGTCGGTCACATAGTTATGGTAGCCAATTCTACATGTGCCCACAGAGAAAGAACTGTGACTTCTTCTGTTGGGCAGATAGACTTGAAGATTCCACTATCAAGAGTGGCCGGACATGGAGAGTATCCCTGAAGGACGACCTAGCTCATGACATACTCCGTCTGTATTTTAAAAATAATATTATCATATTATTAAAATTTATTTTAATAGTTTTTTTCTTTATTTTAGTAATCATGATACTCACTGTTAAGTGAGGTGTATATCTTATTTTTTGTACTGTTATGAAATAGATTTTTTCTTCTAAAGTATCAAAGATATTGGTATTACAGTTCTGTTACAAACAACATTACTACGCAGCAGTAGAATGATCATTTATCCAGCAATAACAACAAAACAACTATTTTCAAACTGTAAAAAATAAACTGTCAGCTAGCCCATCAGCAACAGCTTCTGCACAACAGTTTCCTGTGGCAGCTACAGTGCAACAGCTTATTAATAAGCTACAGCTGCCCCAAATAGACCATAAGTCGCTTCAACAAGAACTCTCTCCTAGCCTTAAATTGAGCTAGAAATATTGGATTAATCTTGTTCCCGAAGTACCATGGATATATGCTTTAGATCAACCATGTTAGCCCTTAGATCTCCTAAGGATCCATTTAGCTAAAAAAATTCATTCTTTAGCTTGGCCACATGGTACATATGCTCGATCAAATCAGTAGCTGGAACATCGCTGATAGAACATCATGACAAACTTTCCCAAGGTTCTTGGGACAATGTAGGGGCCACAACTGTGCAGTCCTCTAAATTCTCTCCCGCAACGTTCATCTCACTCTTATCCTTGAAAAGAGGTTGAAAACCATGAAGAAGTGCCAGATCGACCTATTTTTCAGGCAAATCAATATTTTCTTTAGGAAGTTTCGGTATTAAATCAAAGTTTTGTTCACCCACTCTCTGTACAAGAATCCAATCATGTGATTTTTTTTTAAGTAAAAAAGCACTACAAGTAAAAGGGATAGTACAAAGCATATAATTCAATTTCAATTTTCATATTGTTCATGTGTATAGTTTTATCTATAATTTGACTCACATTTACGTTTACATTGTGAAAATGTAAACATGTCGCTTGATCCACAGTCAACAATAATTATATGTGGGCTCTTTAATGAGTTTATAATGGGATCTAGATTTCATGAAGTTGAATCCTCAGGTAAATAACTTCTCGACAACTCTAAACAATGATCATAGCTCATAGAAAAAATTGTGGGGAGGCTCCATTTAAGTAGATGTTGAACCCTCCTTTTTCCACTTTACCACCTTATTCTTCTTGGGGTCTTCTCCTCACTTGCGATTCTTGAACAAGCCTTTCAAAAGTGCATAGGTGGGAATATCAACCTACTCTTTATCTATATTATCTTGTTGGCCTTATTATAGTAGCAAAGATATGAAGAACTAATTAATAATATAAGGGGAAGTGTAGAAATGTAGGAATAAACCTAGTGAGACCGTATTTTCTTATTTATAAGAATCATATGGATCAAAGTTCAAGTGAGTAATTCACATCCTTCAGGGTTGTGGGGTGGTTTGTGAATGTGTTGGTGAGTGGTTTGGAGTTGGTGGTGTGGTGTGTGGATGTGTTGGTGTAGTGGTGTAGTTTGTAGTGTGGTGTGGTTTGTGGAGTGGAGATTGTTGTTTGGAGGTTGTGGTGTGGTGTGGTTTGTGGTATGGAGGTTGTGGTGTGGTGTGGTTTGTGAATGTGTAGTTGTGTGGCTTGGAGTTTGTGGAGTGTTATGTGGATGTGTTGGTGTGAATGTGTTGGTGTGATGGTATTGGGTGGTTGAGTTGTTGTAGAGGTGGTGGTGTAGGAGAGTTATGTGGTGTAGGGTGATTGTGTGATGAGGAGTTTTTAGTGCGGTTTGTGGATGTGTTAGTGCGTTGCTGAGAGATTGTGTTGTGGTATGTAGATGTGTTGTTGTGGATGTGTTGATGTGGTTTGTAGATGTGTTGGTGTGTGGTTTGGAGTTTTTGGTATGGTGTGTGGATGTGTTGGTGTGGTTTGTGGATGTGTTGGTGTGTGGTTTGGAGTTTGTGGTGTGGTGTGTGGATGTGTTCGCGTGGTGGTGTGGGGTGGTTGTGTGGTGTGGATGTGGTGTTGTGTGGATGTGGATGTGGATGTGGATGTGTTGATGTGTGGTGTGGAGATGGTGGTGTGGTGTGTGAATGTGTTGTTGTGGAGGTCGTGGTGATAATGTTGCAGCATTATGATTTTTCTTTATTTTGTGATATTTTGGCATTCTTATTTATTTTAATTAGTTTTTTTCATCTCAGCAATACAATGGTTAAGACCAAAGAGACTGACTCATCGGTAATGTGGAACAAAGAAACAAAAGTAATATTTTATGAAATTTGTCTCAATGTGATCAACAACAACAACAACAAAACCTTAATCGCACTAAGTGGGGTCGACTGCATGAATCATTTTTCTCCATTACATTCTATTTTGTGTCATATTTTCATTTAATTCTAATAAATTATGATCATTTTTATACAATAAGCCCAAGTCTTCCTAGGTCTACCTCTGCCTTTATTAACATAAGTCAAACTAAAATATCCACTCTCCTAATCGAATCATCAGATGGTCGACTTTTAATGTGACCAAACCATATAAGGCGACTCTGTCTAATTTTGTCTGTAACTAGAGGTCTCAACAATTCATGTCATGATTTTTTCGACAAGTTTTACGCTGGTTGTCGACTATCTAACGTAACTTTTCACTTTTCACATTCGGGCCTGGGACCAGCAATTACAGTGTTATTTGTCTCAAAGAGATCGATCTAGGAAATTGGCATACAATATATTTCAATAAAGAATGGTGGCAAAATATTATCAGAAAATTCAAGGAAAGTACAGACATAAAGTACTATAGGATACAATTAAAAAACAAATGGTATCAGCTCAAGAAAGATTGAAAATTCTAGAAGGAACTGAAATGAGGATCAACATGCATGAGGTGGGATTTGGTTAAGTGAATGATTGATGCTTTCGAGGAGTGGTGGACAGGAAGACTTGTGGTAACTATTTTTGAAATGTCCCTTAATTTGGTCAATTTTTATTTTATTTTTAAATTGAACTAAATGTTATATGAATTTGTAGGTAGTGTCTACTGTGAAAAAAATTAAATTCAATGGAATCGATCTTGAGTTGGAGGAGAAGTTGGACCTTGGACGGTCAATAATGAATGTACCCCAAGTGATTTGGGGTTTGGTGGCACCCTCGAAATTTTGGGAGCAAACTAATCGGATAATTCCACTGAAGGCCGCAACCCGGACTTCCATGAACTTAAGTCCACAAGTCTTCTAAGCGACTGCGAGTTGAGAATAAAAAGAAAATGAGAGTTGCATTCCTTATAAGTCATATATCACAACTAGTGGCGTCATGCAGCAATGACCCATCACATCTCTAAATGCAACTCCGAAAATTTCTAAGGACTTGTTGTTGTAGTTATTTTCGATAGAGTTGCTTGAAGATTTTTCACTGAGAGGTTTTTTCATCAAGATGCTTGATGACTATAGGATGGCGTACATACAATATTTTTATGAGCGTAGGAACATTTGAGAGACATTTTTTCTTATTTACAATTTCACGGGACATTTTATTTATTTATTATTTTCCATTTTGCTTTAGATATTTCAACTGCTGAGACATGACTTATATGTTTGTTGTATTGTTCGTCACCTTATATGATTGGAGCAAATTTATTGATGCTTCTGTATTAGCCAGTATGATACTGATCTACATGGATGCAACCAGAGAAAGGTGTGGAAGAAGAGCATGTCCCTACTGATGCATTTGAGTGTCGTCTTGAACATTCTTTGTTACATCTTGAGAATGATGCTCCCGAGACCTGTACCAATGACGGAGAAGGTGCAAGCCAGATGTCAGAGTTTAGGAAATGAATAACGAATGTGATAGTATTAGAGAGATTTGATTATTCATTATATTATTAACTATAATCTTTTTTTAAGAAATTCGTTGTTTGTTGTATTTTTTTATATAGTTAATGATTATTTCCTTTCCTTCTTTATTTAATATTAATTGTTTAGGTTTTTTACGCTATTTATAATTATTTTTTATTTCATTTGTATATTTTTGTTGTTCTTTTGGTGGATTTGAGATGTCCATGATGAGATGTTTGTCTTTATGGGTTCTTCTGGATGGCCTGTTAGCCGATGTTGGTTTGTGTCACATGTAAAATTCTAATGAAGTCAACCAAGTTTCTCTCCTCTTTTTGGAGCTACAACTTCCGAGGTTCTTCTAGATGACTTTTTTAGGAGATATGCATATGTGACAGACATGAGCTTGGTATTACGAGGGTTAAAGAAAACCAAGAACCCTTTTTCTATAAGGTCTGTTGTCTTCTTATAGTCACATATTCATTGGTTGGAATACTGAGTTCTCTAAGTCATTATGCCTGCACAAAATTGTAATTAATTACTTCTTTTATCAATTTATACTTATGTCATGACTAATAGATTTTTATTAATTAAAAATTATTTTAATTCCATAAAATTTGAAAAATTACAGGTAGGTTTGGAATGATATTATAATCTCATGTGAACAAGTTTAGATCATCTGGAGTTGTTGGGGATTTTTTATAAATTAATTATTTTTAACTGATTTTTGGAAATTTAAAATTTAAACAAAAAAAATACTATTAAAATATTTTTATTTTAATTTTATAGGTTTTTTTTTTTTTTTGCCTTAAAGATCTAAGGTTAAAATTTCATATTTTTGGTGCATTGAATTAATTCATATTGATTTTAGAAGTTTGAATGCTTTAGGTTTAATGTTTAATTAATAATTTTTTGAATATTTAATAATTGAATTAGTTAAGCAATATCAATTTATATTTCTTATAAAATGAATTTCTAATATTTAATTAATTAATTAATTTAAATGTTTATTCAAGAAATTAACTAGTTAATTAAAAATATTTTCATTTTAGGCTTAATGGATTCTTGACGTTATGACGGTTGATTTATTAACTTTGGATGGATTTTAGCTAAGTTTCACATAGTTTTCAAGTTAATTAATTAATTAACTAATCAAGTTTAATTTAATTAGTGAATTAGCTAACTTAATTACTAAATTAATCACTCTAAGCCTTACTTAAGACCACAAGGCCATATGACTAGGGGTGTAAACGAACCAAACACGAACAAACAGAGTTTCACGAACAAGTCAAACAAGAGCCGAACACGAGCTGTTCGCGAACGACGAGCCAATTCGACAGCCCTAATATTAATATGTATAAATAATATATTATATTAATTATATAACTTATATTAAATAAATATATAATATCTATATTATTATATTACTAATACCGTATATTAATATATATATTATTTATTCATTATATATTATAATTTATAAAATTTAATATTTTTAAATCTCATAAATTTTTTATATATAATTATTTTAAATTATTTTATATTTCGAACAATAGCGATTCAAACAACGAACGAACGCATCACTGTTCATGTTTGATTCGTTTAACTAACCAAACGAAAAAAAATTGTTCGTGTTCATCTCATTTACTTATTAAATGAATCGAACACGAACTCCTTGACGAACCGAACGCGAATTGTTCGCGAACAACTAGTTTTTTTGACAGCCCTACATAAGACCCATTGATTAGAGTCTAGAGAGGCTTAACTAAGATTAGAGGTTATTTATTTTATGTTTTAGTCAGCTAATTCACTCCAAATTGGGTTTTATTGGCTAAACTCAGTCCATGAAGGCTTCATGTTAACAAATATAGCTTACAACAGCATTATGCATCATGTATTCTAGAACTAAATATTATTATTTAAACTCTGATTCTGTGAAAAATGGTATGTATGTAAATAAAGTGGTCTGTATGTAAAAATTGAAGCGTTGTTGTTAGGTACATAAATACATAAGAATTGAGTAGTATGCATGTAAATCCTCCTATAATCTATTCATTTAGACTTAATGATAATATGTCCAAATGCAAATAAATAGATAAATGGATAGACTTGTCGTAAGCTGAATGCTGACAATAAGATGGAAATTTAGAACAACTTGCCCGAAGATTCAAGCTTCGCCGGTCCTCTAATAAGCAGACGTCGACTTGCTCGTCTATTTATGGTTCGCCGGCCGGCAATTTTATATCTCCGGCCGACTGGACATATATATATATATTATGTGTAGCATTGGCAATGCCGAACGGCTCTAATTGGTTGCTCACCTTGTCATTAGAGAAATCTTTAGTTTTTATTTATATTTGTCTAGTTGGTGCCGTGAGACAACAAAAAACAAAACGCAAGGGAACAATACGAGCTTAAATAATTGATCACCTAACTAGTGAAGTATCCAAAATATTGTGTTGTGGGAAAATCGACTTGGCTAGAAGAAAAGTAAAGAACACAAGCAAACAAAAGAAGAAACACAAAGCAATTACGTGGTTCAGTCTCTTTGGACCTACATCCACGGGAGGGAAATGATCATCAATGACACTAATACAAAAGGCAAGAGAATACATAGCTTTACAAGATGAGCCCTCATCTTCATGGTCTCACTATTGGCTCCCAAGACCCTCAAGATGCTCTCCTCATCTTCCTCCAAAGCTAACTTCACTCTCTTCAATTCTTGGACAGAATTTTCTCACTTGCCTCTCACACACATCCCATAGCCTAAGCCTCAACCACCCTCATCTATTTATAATAGAAGGAGCCTAAAACAAGAGGCTTGAAGGATAGGCAATAATACAAAAAAAACCCCTTTGCATTTAGTGTAACATGAATTGTGAGTCACTATTAACAATTCTCCACCTTAACTCTCAATTTCCAAGCTCTAAATGATGATTCCCTCTACCTGGCCCCTGAGGGGCCCTCAGCCCATGGTAAAGTTCACTAAGTCCAAACAATGTTTGAACTTAGCTATGGGTAGCGCCTTAGTGAGCATGTCGGCGGGATTCTCCTCGGTAGGTATCTTCTCCACTCGTTATTGAGCCTTTGGTGACGACATCCCTCACAAAATGAAGCTTCACATCAATGTGCTTGGACCTTTCATGGAAGACTCGATTCCCGGTGAGATGAATAGTGCTTTGATTGTCGCAGAACACGATTACCACCTTTTGAGGTATCCCAAGCTCTTCGACCATGCCTTTTAACCACATAGCTTCCTTGATTACTTCAGTTACGACGATGTACTCAGCCTCTGTAGTTGAGAGAGCTACGAAGGATTGAAGATTAGACTTCCAACTGACAGCAGTACCGAAGACAGTGAAAATGAATCCGGTCAGTGATTTCCTGGTGTCGATGCTTCCAGCATAATCAGAATCCACGTAACCAACTAACTTTTCTTCTTTGTCTTCCTGTCTTTTAAAGAGTAGCCCCAAATCAGTAGTGCTTCTTAAGTATCTCAGGATCCATTTTAGTGCTTCCCAGTGAGTCTGTCCTGGATTTGCCATGAACCTGCTAACAACACTGACGGCGTAGGCTAGATGCAGTCCGCTCGCAAACCATACCATACATGATGCTACCAACCCCACTGGCGTAGGGGACACCCTTCATGTATTCTTTCTCTGCTTCAGTCTCAGGTGCTTGAGAATTCGATAATTTGAAGCGCTGACCAATCGGTGTTGCAACCTGCTTAGACTTGTGCATGTTGAACCTTGCCAGAACTTTCTGAATATAAGACTTCTGAGATAAGAATAAGCTGCCCCTTTTTCTGTCTATCTTAATATCCATTCCTAGGATCTTTGTAGCGGGTCCTAAGTCTTTCATGTAAAATTCAGAATTGAGCATACCTTTGATCTTCTGGACTTCCTCCCTGCTTCTGCTGGCTACTAACATGTCATCTACATATAAGAGCAAGTACGTACTTATTTCACTATCTTGCCACTTCATGTACACACAACTGTCGTAGCTGATTCTGCCAAAGCCGATCTTTATCATGAACTCGTCAAATCGTTTATACCATTGTCTAGGGCTTTGTTTCAGTCCATACAAATCTTTCTTCAGCAGGCAAACTTTGTCCTCTGTCTCAGGTGTGTTGTACCTATCTAGCTGATCTATGTAGATAGTTTCTTCAAGCTCTCCATGCAGGAATGCAGTATTAACATCTAGCTGCTCTAATTCCAGATTGAATTGAACCGCTAGTGCTAAAACCATCCTAATGGAGCAATGCTTTACCACAGGCGAGAAAATTTCGTTGAAGTCGATTCCTTCTATCTGAGTGAATCCCTTTGCAACGAGTCTGGCTTTGTATCTGATCTTTTCAATACCTTGTGTGCCTTCCTTTTTCTTAAAGATCCACTTGCAACCAACTACACGTTTGTTCATTGGTCGATCCACAAGTTCCCAAGACTTGTTCTTCATCAGAGAAGCCATTTCCTCATTCATGGCATCAACCCATCTATTTCTTTCCTTACTTTTTAAGGCTTCCTTATAAGTTTGTTCGGTTCAGCTTCTTCTATCGCTTCAACAACACTCCAGGCGTAGAAGATCATATATGCACGACCGTATCTCTCTAGCGATCTGATAGTTCTTCTTTGTCTGTCTCTTGTCAGCCTGTAATCATCTGATCTGTTTTCTGGTTCTGTCTCTTGCTGGTCTTCTGCCACTTCATCCTGATTGTTCACAACAGTCCTTTGATCAGTAGAAGTTTGTAGTTGTTGCAGCTCCACCTCAATAGAAGAAACCTCCTTAGCGGCACTGTTTTTGGTAACGTAGATTTGCAGATTTGCCATTTTGGATTCATCGAATTTCACGTCTCTGCTGATGATGCATTTCTGTTGATCTAGACACCAAAGTTTGTAACCCTTGGTTCCAGGTGGATATCCAATGAAAATGCACTTTAAAGCTCTTGCTTCCAGCTTATCCTGTCTAACATGAGCGTAAGCAATACATCCAAAAACTTTCAAGTTATCGTAGTTACCTGGTTTCCCGTACCACATCTCCAAAGGAGTCTTCATATCGATAGCTGTCGATGGACATCTGTTGATAAGGTAGCAGGCGGTTGACACAACTTCACCCCAGAAACTTTTGGGTAGACCCGCATTCAGCAACATACACCTCACTCTCTCTAGGAGAGTCCTGTTCATCCTCTCAGCTAGGCCATTCTGTTGAGGAGTGTTCCGGACTGTCTTGTGTCTTGTGATGCCATTCTTTCTGCACAGCTCCTCAAACTGTTCTGAACAATACTCTAAACCATTATCAGTTCTCAAGTGCTTCAGTTTTGCTCCCATCTTATTTTCAGTGAGAGTTAACCAGTCCCTGAACCGCTGAAAAGCTTCATCCTTAGTTTTAAGGATGAAGACCCATACCTTCCTGGTGTAGTCGTCGATGATAGACATGAAGTATCTTCCTCCTCCTGAGTCTGAGTTCTGGCTGGCCCCCATAAATCACTGTGTATGTAATCAAGTGGCTTCTTCGATGTGTGATTTCCGGTAGAGAACTTCACCCTGGTAGCCTTCCCCAGTACACACCGTGCTCACGAATTCCAATTTGTCGACTCGATCTCCGCATACCGCATTCTCGCTGGACAGCTCTTGTAAGCCTCTTTCACTTACATGCCCCAGTCTCATATGCCATAATCTGGTCCTGTCGGGTTCTGATTGAACTGCATTTAAGAAGTTGTCGATGACAGTTCTTCCAACTATATAGTATAACCCATTCTTTCTGACCTCTTTCATGACAATGAGTGAACCTTTGACTACTCTGATGTAGCCATTCTCTGCCTTGAACGTGTATCCGCTTGACTCCAGAGTACCTAAAGAGATCAGATTTCTGTTAAGCTCAGGAACATACCTGACGTGTTGAAGTATCCGTTCAGCTCCATCGAACATCTTTATTCTGATTGTTCCGCTGCCAAGTACCCTGCAAGCTTTATTATCTCCAAGTAGAACAAACCCACCATTTGTCAGTTGCAATGTCTCAAACCAGTCTTTGTGAGGGCACATGTGGAAGGAGCACCCAGAATCGAGGATCCACTCCTTGCTGGATTCTGATTCTGATATCACCGCAGCTTCGCCGAATCATAGCCATCCGAGGCTACACTTGCTTCTTCGAATCTTTAGGCTTCTCTGAAAACTTTTCTTTCTATCCGGACAGCTTCCTCCTGAAGTGACCTTCTTTGTGGCAGTGGTAACCTCTGTTAGATCTCTTAGAATACTGACTTCTGCTCTTCTTTCTGGATTTTGATCTGTTCTGATCACTTTTGGAACCTTTCTTGCTCGATCTTCCTCTAACAGTTATACTGTCTCCGCCGGCTTCTTCTTTCATGTCGTGCTTCTTCTGAAGTTCCTTGGCTCTGATCAGCGATTGAACCTCTTCCAAAGTAATAGTTTGTACCCTTCCATAGAGCATCACATCCCTGAAATGCTCGTAGCTCTTAGGAATAGAGTTTAACAGCAGCAGTGCCTTATCCTCGTCGTCCATCTTGACGTCGATGTTTTCAAGATCATCTATGATCTTGTTGAACTCGTCAATCTGCTCCGAAACTGATTTGTCTTCGTGCATTTTGAATGAGTATAAGCGCTGCTTCAGAAAGAGCCTGTTAGCCAGAGATTTAGTCATATAAAGTACCTCAAGTTTAGCCCAAAGTGTTTGTGCAGTTGTCTCTCTCGACACCTCCCTCAGAACTTTTTCGCCCAAACTCAGAATTATCAGACTGTGAGCCCTGTCCAGAATGACGTTCTTCTCTTTCTCGGTCATGTCGCCCGGCAATGCTGCCAAACCTTGCAAGGCTTCTGCAACACCCTGCTGAACCAGTAGAGCTCTCATCTTTACTCTCCACAAGCCGAAGTCGTTCTTTCCAGTTAATTTTTCGATGTCGAATTTGGCGGAACCCATTGTCCCCGCCAAACACGTCTCCACACCAAAATCTACCAATCAACTGATTGTGAGCCTAAAAGACTTGGATCGCGCAGTAGAACTCCTTGTACAGCCGAATGAATAGAGTGCCGAACTCCTTGCTGCAGATTGGATACACGGCTGGTCAAAGAATTCTTACAGGTTGCTGCACTGTTTCGCTGAGACAGAACAAGCTGCTCTCGTCTGCTCTTCCTGCGCCGAACTGCCGAACTGAAATTTCCCGTCGCCGACCTCGCTTGCCGCACCGTAACTGTTCGTTGTTTTCCTCTGCCAAACTGGAATGTCTCGCGAAGATCTGGTAAGCCGCAAATCCCTTTGCCGTGAATAGCTCCTCTGGCGCGAACTCCCTTCGTTATGCGAACTGGTGTTTGCAAACTCCTCTTTGCAGTGCACACAAACTGTTGTTCGCGAAAGGAACCAGACTCCGCCTGGAAGCCTCGCTGTTCCACCCGACTGGCCTCTGTCTTTGATGATAGCGATCCGGTACTCCTGCTCTCCACAGATTGGCTTCCTCACCGCGAACTCCCTGGTCGACCTGCTGCCTCGGTTCAAGAAGATGCGAAAGAATTTGGACAGCCAATCTTGGCAACAGTAATGTTGTCGAACTCCTTGCTCCTAGCCGAAGTTGAGGTATGTTGCGTCTTCTTGGATCGTGAAGCCTCCCCCTGTCACGAAGCCTCTTCGCTGAACAGTTCGATCGCAACCCACCTCCGTCCAACGGTAGAAGTCTGGAGGTCCTCCCTGCTTGCCTGCTCAGCCTGTAGAGATTCTTGTTCGTGATTCCTGCGCGAACTCTCGAAGCCGTCGATGTGGAAACATCCGACCGCCTCTGAGAAGGTATCGCAAAGAAGAGAAATCATCTGCCTTGATTCGCGAAGGAGAAGAGGATTTTCTCTGCACCGATCTTGCCTCCTGTAGTCGAATTCCTCCCTTTTCTTGATTCCAGCCGAACACCTGCAGGCTGCGAGACTTGCTACCCGAACGCTTGCAGTACTTCAAGAACTCCCTGCTGAAAAAACTTGCAATTGTTCCAGGGATACCACCTTGCTGAATTCTTTGCTGCCAAATCTTATAGGCAAGAAGTACGGTTTTCCCACAGACGGCGCCAATTATTGTGGGAAAATCGACTTGGCTAGAAGAAACGTAAAGAACACAAGCAAACACAAGAAGAAACACAAAGCAATTACGTGGTTCGGTCTCTTTGGACCTACATCCACGGGAGGGAAACGATCATCAATGACACTAATACAAAAGGCAAGAGAATACATAGCTTTACAAGATGAGCCCTCATCTTCATGGCCTCACTATTGGCTCCCAAGACCCTTCAAGATGCTCTCCTCATCTTCCTCCAAAGCTAACTTCACTCTCTTCAATTCTTGGACAAAATTTTATCACTTGCCTCTCACACACATCCCATAGCCTAAGCCTCACCCACCCTCATCTATTTATAATAGAAGGAGCCTAAAACAAGAGGCTTAAAAGATAGGCAATAATACAAAAAAACCCATTTGCATTTAGTGTAACATGAATTGTGAGTCACTATTAACATATTGGGTATTACATTTCAAGTGTTTTACATATTGGATATAATATTTTAATCACCCAAAATGTTAAACATTAATTTTAATAACCGAAAATGTGTTAGTGAAGTAGATTGATTAAGAAGTCTTCCTGTGTGATGAGTTGCATTCATGCATTAGGGCTTATAGTAACCCAAAAGCGTAAGATGAGGCAACGGACCTTCATTGCCATCATTTTTATTCTCATATTCGTAAGACATCTCTAACTTATTATTTTTTTTTTTTTTGAGAATGTTGATGCAAACAACCTTTCTTTCAAAAAGTCGGATAAAGCATATCCCTCAATAAAATTCAGAGACCTATAAATGAAGGAGTAAAGTAGATAACCTCTGAATAATTTGTTCCAAGTCATTCTACGCTTGTATACTAATAACCCTGTGGGGCATATAGTAAGAAAATTGTGTATGATAGGGTAACAGAACTTGGTTGCCACCGTTGTGATTATCACTTATATGAAGCATCAACAATTATTGTCTCGTAGAGCATGCTCATGCAAATCGAATTGCAAAATGTTATGCTTAGAGAAGTTATTTTTTTTCAACGACACACACTCCCATATATAAGGCAGTAAAGTAGATGGCCTCTGAATAATTTGATTCAAGCCATTTTATGCTTATATACTGATATCTTTGGGAAATGCAGTAAGAAGATTGTTTATGATAGGGCAGCATAACGTTTTTTTTCCACCATTTATATTGACACTCCTATGAAACACCAGCTGTTCTTGTTATGATTAGAAAATCTCCTCTTTTCAGTGATATACACTGCCTTCATGCAAAAGATAATATAATCATCATTTTACTTGTAATTTTATTAGTTTTTTTTAGCACTTTTGGTACTCATTGTTAAGTATTTTTTTCTATTTTGAAATGAATTTCATCTTCTGAAGTTTCAAAAATGTAGTTGTCATAGTTTTAAAAAGTTTTACCAAACATGGGCATAATAGTCTTTTTTCTAGAAACAACTACTCCACAACTCTTTTCACACAACTGCACCAAACAAGTAGTCGACTTTCCGCATACTCGATTCTCCACAACAGCTTCACAGGCAGTGCAGCACTGCACTGGAAAGGCCGAGAAGTCGCAACTCGCCCCAAACAGGCCCTAAGTATAGTTATTATCTCCTGGTAAAGTGATGAGTCTAGAAAGTGTTGGAGTTTGGGGATCATGCGCAACGGAAGCGAAATTAATCATGTACGCATATTAAAGTCATTTCCCAAAAAACCACCAAGGATCTCATGTGCTCATACAAATCAAAAACATAAACCCAAAAAGAAGTGCAAGAAATCATACCATGCAAGAGTTCTACTCTTAGATTTCCTCGGATCTTTAAGGCGCTGAAACCACCGCCCTCTACCGTATCCACACTCGAACGGATTTCCAAATGACTTCTAACCGCTAGATCGGAAACGGGGTTTTCTCCAAAACCCAAAGAACTCTCTTCCTCTCTTGTGGATTTCAAAAGGAAAATAATAAAAATTGACTTCATAAGCCATGACCCCTCATTTTAATTGAAGTGACACTGTTTCACTAGCACCTCTTCATTAAAGAGGTCATTTTTAATATATATTTAAAAACTCCTTTTTAAATATATGATGAATTAAAACTCTTTTAATTCATGCTTGTAATTTAAAATAATCTTATTATTATAAATTACTCAAGTGAGAGAGTGTTCATCAACCATTCTAGTCCATTCAAATTTTGTGCGACCCTATAGGTTCAATTAACATTGGCGATAGAGCTTAAATCACCATTTATAAACCTACAAGTTATAGTTGGTCTCTAGCAAGACACTATAACTACCCAAGTTAGTATGAATAGTCTCAAGATCCGAGACAACCCGATTGTTAATGACATAATCCCTTTATCACATGATATCATGATAGAATATAAGGCATGGATTAATGTCAACCTTATATCTCTCTATCTTTAATTTCTTGACTCCTGATTAGATCGATTAAATAAATGCAATTGATCTCCATCAATTCATTCGAGTGTGGCCACACAATTCTCGCCTAAATCATTCGAGGGGCCCAGAGATATCTCTCTTATTATAAGAGGGATAAATTCCATCTTGATTACTCATATCTCACTACATGATTCACATTATGCCCAATCATAATCTTTATGGTCATCCGGTCAAAGACAACGTCGGGTTATGTCAAAACATAATATTCCTCATGTTGAGAACCACGACAATCTCGAGTCAAAGGATTCGATGTCACTACAACTCGAGATTAACATATGACTTATATCCATGATTTAATCTCAAAGCGAGTCGATCCAATATTTATTCTCCAATAAATACATATAAATCGATGTGTATCCCCATACATATATTCATCTCATGAATATCCATCAAACTTTATATTAATCTTTATTTATTGTCATTCCCACAACAATAAGCGATTATGGATATTTAGAATAATCTTCATAATAAACATGAAACTATTCAAGGTTCTTCTTCTATCATAAACATGCTAATTAAAATAGAAAAATATTCATAAAAAGTTCAAAATACATATCCAAATAATATCCATATAATAGGCCTAGGGCACTATCACTAACAGAAAGAACATTCATCTTGGAACAAAACATGTTAAAACACCATTTAACTAGTGATTTTGTTAAAAGATCAATAAAGTGATCCAAAATGCTAATATAGTGAGTTTGAAGTTACTATAACATATGATCTTGAATAAAATGACAATCAATCACGTTATGTTTGGTGAGTCCAAGTAAAACATGATTGTTAGCAATCACCATTGATGAAATATTATCACAACATAGTTTTTTGGGTTAATAGGGGAAAATTCCACATTTGCTAAGATGGCATAGCCATAATATATCTGAGACAATCAATACAAGTTCATGGTCTTTATCTTCTATAAAGGAGCAAGCTTCTACATGTTGCCTTGAAGCCATCCAAGAAATAGGTGTGGTTCCAAGGAATGAGAACTAGTAGTAGTTCAATGGTTATCAGAATTACTAGCCCAATTAAAATCAGACTAGGTATGAAGAATGAGGTACTATGATGATCCCGTGAGCTGTTTGTATTGTACTGGGCCATCTAATGGATAGTTAAAAGTGAATTGTAATTATATTTTGGAGGGTAAAGGAGTATATACTGGTATAATCCTGGTCATTACAATAGTATGGAGAATCTGGTGTGTTGTAATCCTTTTGTAAATTTTCTCATATTTTTCCCTATTATTTCCTTTTTCTAAAACAGTCTTTCCTATGGTATAGAAACAAAGTGAGAGGATTAAATAAATAAATTAGACAAGTATCAAGAAGGATAACAGATAGGTAGAACGACGCCTCATAAGACAATCCTCATAATATAGTTGGAGTGGAATAGTCCAAAGTATTTAAAGATATTCAACTCAAACAAATAGACAACAAGAGCACTGCAATGAACTTTGACCCAACATGCAATTACATCAATATTTATAATTCTTAAAATTACTAAAAGCTCGTCTCAAATTATGTTTGGTGGCAAGTGTGAAGAAATGTAATGATTTAGAAATTATATAATAAGGTTTCACACTAGAGGTACTACGCAAGTATACGTATCATTCTAAGTAATATAGAATTTTCCATAAAAATCTCAATATCAATCCCACGAGGAAAACCGTAACTCTTAATATTAACTTGCAATTTGTACCTAAATTGTAGATAAATATAATAGGAGAACATAGTTGATATGTTTGCAATAGTAAAAACTAATTTTAAGCAAGATGTAACAACTAGGTTTAAAAGTTTACTGAAGTTCATAAAACTAATTAAATATAAAAATGAGTTTGAATATTATTGAAAGATCTTTCCCCTTGTAAAAGAAATATTAATCAGTGTAAGATTTGAATGATTAAAAATACAAAATGTGATATTGTGACAAATAGGAGCATTCATATCCTTTACCCCCCTTCGTGCTAGTAAATACCATTGGCTAATTTAGAGTTTTTCACCAACTTGTGTAGTAGAGCTGGGTAGATTTTGGCCTCTCTCCTCCTGATTACCCATTGTACCCTCTCTATAAACCTACTGGGAACCCTTACGATCCAAACCCTAAACCAAATTATAAAAAGAAAATATTTTGTCACCCCAAAAATATTAATTCTACTTCTATCAAAACTTATCTCTCTATATATTTGCACTAACATCAAGTGATCACAACGGTTCTACCCAAGTTGAAGTGTGGTATTCACTAGTTGGGTGAAATCATAGCACTCCCGGATTTTTATGTTTCTCAACAGATTTTAAGCTCACAAGCGGCCAATATGCAAAGTCAATGAATAACCAGTGAAAACACCATCACCATTTTTAGAATAAAAAGGAGTATTTAAATCACACTCATCCCGCAAGATTAATTCCCATATGCAAGGAGAAAGAAATGGAACTACTCAGAATTCATGGAGATTAAACAAAAACACATGATATGCATTGAAATACAAGTCTTAAAAAAAAACTTAAATGCAAATACAAAGTACCTTATATCTTCCCCCCAAGCAAATTTCTGGAGTTTTCTTCCAGTAATCTCCAAAATCTTACACAATAATTACTCACACACATTAAATACAACACTGAAAATATCACAAAACTCAACTCTAAAGCCTCTAAAAGTCTCCAAAAGGTCTATCATTTTTGGTCAAAATGATCCCAATTAATAGATCTTTGAAAATAACTAAGGGTTGCTTCAAGCACCTCTTCGAAATTTGACCAATTTCAATGTATCTTCTAAAAGGATAGTTACTGGCACTATAGTACCAGGATGAGATGCTATAGTGTCGAATTCGCTTGTATAGTAGAGCTATAGTGTCACACAAAGTAGCCCAATTTAGCTCTATTTTTCCTTCATTTTCCCTAAATGTCCAGTCCATGTGCCTTAAATAAAAAACATGCAGAATACATTCCTTTACAATGCAATGCCATAATAAATGTACATAAAATACGTATAAAAAGTGCACTAAAAATAGGTAATTTTTAGGTAGATTAGCCTCCACATCCAAACTAGAGAAAAATTAAAATTATTTTTTTATTTTGGGTTCTAAGAGAACTCTCATGGCGACTTATACTTGTATTCAATTACATCATAGAGATTACTCAGAAGACACTTGATAAATATGTTATGCTTGCATCTACAAAACATAGCAATAGAACGTCAAGAAGAATTTTGTTATTTTAATAAGAGAAACCTCCTACTATCAAGGCCAACTTAGGCTAGTAGGTAGGTGGTGAATCAATGTATCCTAATAGATACTTATCTCTCAAAAAAAGAGTGCCTATAAAATGACCATAAATATACCAAAGGAATAAGATAGGGACCCAAAAGGGGTATTTCAATGTGTAGGTAAGGAATTCCTAGACAGATAGAGATAGTCTAGTCATGATTATAAGGATCAATTGTCTTGTGCTTAAGTCTATTTAGTCATGAATGTAGTCGACTCAGCATGACAAAGAAAAACTTGTCAACATCACATGTTGCATTATCCAAGGTAGTTCAATAAACTTAAAGTCACAAGAAAGAAATATCTAAGATCCCATCACCCTGTCCCAATATAAAAGGTTAAGAATAGGACCCTAACTCACTTACCCAAATGGACTAATAATTATCATGCACATGAAAATTGCTAGTTTTTTCTATATTCTTCGAATGATCATAAAGATCTAGTAGTAATAAAATAAATCACCTTATCCACATATGCAAGCTTATAGACCTTGCTCATTTTTTTATTATAACTACAAGTTATTTATGGGGTTTAACAGAAGTCTCAGCATTAATATGCCAATTCACAACTATGACCTATATGAAAAAGACATGTAGGCTTACCCGAACAAGGTGAGCCATGCAATGAATAAAAATGCACAAAATGTGAAATCAAGTGCTTTAAGGAGTTAAACCTTATGCATGGATACAAGGGTTAATATGTTATGGAGTGCAACAAGCACACTAAGCATATCCAACAAGCAAATAATGATCATGAAGATGAATAATACAGTGGGGCATAATCAAAGCTAGCCTATTGAACACCCCATATGATGTTACATGCACAAAAATGCAAATACAAATGCACAAATTTGAAGGGTAGTATCACAAAACTATATAAATATTGGTGTGGTTTTAAACCTGTAAAATAGAGATAAAGGAGGAAGATCGACCTATCTCTCAGGCAAATGAATATTTTCTTTAGGAAGGTTCGATATTACATCAAAATTTTTTTCACCCACTTTCTCTGTACAATACTCCAATCATGTGAGTTTTTTATAAGTAAAAAAACACTACAAGCAAAAGGGATAGTACAAAGTATACAATTTAACTTCAATTTTCATGTTGTTCATGTGTATATTTTTACCTATAATTTGACTCATATTTACGTTTACGTTGTGAAAATGTAAACATGTCGCTTTATCCACAGTCAACAATAATTATATGTGAGCCCTCTAGCGACTTTATAATAGGATCCTGATTTCTTGAAATTGAATCCTCAGGTAAATTACATCTCGACAACTCCAAACAATGATCATAGCTCATAGAAGAACCTATAGGGAGGCTCCATTTAAGTAGAGGTTGAACCCTCCTTTTTCCACTTTACCACTTTATTCTTCTTGGGGTCTTCTCCTCACTTGTGCTTCCTGAACAAGCCTCTCAAAAGTTCATAGGTGGGAATATCAGCCCTACTCTTTATCTCTATTCTCTTGTTGGCCTTATTATAGTAGCAAAGATATGAAGAGCTAATTAAAAATATAAGGGGAAGTGTAGAAATGTAGGGATAAACCTAGTGAAACCCTATTTTCTTATTTATAAGAATCAAATGGATCAAAGTTCAAGTGAGTAATTCACATCCTTCAACATTTCTATTATTATTCCCTTATTTTATTTTTCAGCATGGCTTTGTAATAGATAATGAAATCACGAAACTAAATATGTATAGCTAAAAAGAGATCTATATGGCCAACATTGGACTCATACAATTTATGAGCTTCTCAACCAAACCAGTTAAATTGAGGTCAACGAACAATCAAGTAACCATGTATGAGAAGCCGAGTAGGAGCAACCAAGTATGAGTAGCCTAATAAGAGATGCTTAACATGCATCATCAGTGCACACATCATCTGATGAACATACTTCTACAAGCTAAACCAAAGAAAATGGATTGTTTATTTTGACATTCTTAGTCTCTCACTTGATAAAGCCTACTCACTCCAAAGGTAAACTGGCTTTAGAGCGAACTCCAAGTTGGGACCGAATAAGTTGAGAGATGTGACCTCGAAGGTGAAATACAGTGTCGATGGAGGATGATGCACCAGAGGTAATATTATTACGTGTCAATATTAGAATAAGACAATTAAGCATAGCGGATCTACACGTAATCATCACTCGATGCATATTTCATAAGAAAACTCCCTATATAAATGTAGAATTAATTCCTTGATGTAACAAAAGAAGATCAATTATTATGAAAGTTAGGTGAGTTGGATATTTTTGATTTGATTTTTTGTGGAGTTGGTTGAGGGCTTCAATCGTGGCCCAACAAGTACTGAATTAAGAATGTTGTAGGTAAGGAAGTGATGCGCCTGAGTTCCTGGCCCCACGTGTATAATTATTTTTATTAAATAATTTTAATATGATATAATGTATTAAAACTTTCGTCTTTTCAAATTTACATATTTTTACAATAATTTAATATTAACTATAATTTTAATTAATAATGATATTTCAATTCATTTAAATTTTCTATTGAGATGAAAATTTTAAATTTAAATATTCGTTGCCCTTAAATTGTTTTATTTTATTGAGACGAAGGGCCCGTTTGGGGCTGCTTATAAGTGCGGCGGCATTTTCAAAACGTCGCCGTAGCGTTTTGTTTGTGCTTTTAAACTGTTTATCCAATAAGTCAGTTTTAAATTCTTTAAAGAAGCTGATCGTGGTAAGGGATCTGCGGTTCGACTTATCAGCAGCTTATGAGAATAAGCTGATTGAGCAGCTTCTCTTTGAATAAGTTGGATAAGTATAAGACGTCCCAAACGGACCCAAATTTTTTTTATTGAACGTGAGAATATAATTCTTGCATAAAATAAATAAAAAGAAGTTTTAGCGGGTCAACTGTTGAGCTTGAAGGCATGTGACCGGCCTAGTTTGATTAGTGGAAATTGCTATTGTGGAATTGTGAGATTTGAGGAGCCTACTTGAATGTCACTCAATCTTTTTTGTATTTATGTATTCAATATCACAGCTTTAATATATATATATATATATATATATTATGATCGGGTCAGAAGATTTTTTTGACTTTTCACGGTTTTACATGTAGAAATTAAGAGTCTTCCCACTTTCTTCCTTTTTTTGATTTGTGGGTTGAATATTGTCTTTTATGAAGACCTTGTCCTTTACGGAGACGCTAATTTATTACTCATGAATATATATATATATATATATATATATATATATATATATATATATATATATATATATCTGTGTGTGTGTGTGTGTGTGTGTGTGTGTGTGGGTGGGTGTGCGTCTTCAGTCATGACCTATTAGTAGAGCAGTCTCTTTGAAGGTAGGAAGCTCCCTCAGGTCACGGGTTTGAAGCCCACTGGCTAGTTTGCATATAGTCAGGACGGTCCTTAGATAGTTATGCACATGAATTTGGTCGGAGCTCGTATCATGGCCTCTGACAATTATTTCTTAATATATCTATATCTATGTGTGTGTGTGTGCCGTCAATCACGATACGTTGGTAGAGCAGCCTTTTTGAAGGACGTATTTTCCCTCAATTCACGAGCTCGAATCCCCCTCTGACCAGTTTGTCAGTAGTGAAAACAATCCTCGAATAGTTAGGCACATGAGATTTGTTGGGGGTTCATATAATAGTCTCTCGTCATTCTTTATATATATATATATATATATATATATATATATATATATATATATATATATATATATATATATATATATATATATATTTGTTTGTATTGATGTATGTTGAAAGATCCGTGATGATGGCGTAATAAATTAGGATCTCTAATAGTACGAGATCCAACACACACATATAAAAGAAAAGTAGCAGGAGGAGACATCATGATTTCTACGTGCAAAATAGTGGAAAAGCAAAAAACAATGGGGTCTCAATCAAATAAATTCACTACATAATTATAGTTACATAGACTCGTTTTTCTCATGAATTATGGAAGATGAAATTATGAAGTTGATGTACAATAATATTTCAACAATAATAGTTGTAACAAGCCCAGAAGACTATAGTCGGTTGTTTTGGAGCTGGTATTCACGAATGTTGTAGACTACAGTTGTTGCTACAAATTATTGTAGAATTCATAGTTGAAAGTCGAGTTGCACTTAATCATGTAGGTCATAGACGATATCTTCGAAAGCGTTGGTTAACAACAATGACTGTAGAGTGAGAGCTACAATATTGTTCTTAAGTTATAGGGGAGAAAGTTGGGAGCTATAAAATTGTTTAGAGCATTCCTAGGCCTTAGAGGTGAGAGTTGGGAGTGCGTGAGCTGTGATCCATGTAAGTAGTAGTTTGTCACAAAGGCCTTAGAGATGAGCTATAATAACATATGTAAGTCGTAGAGAGTAGCTTTATAAGCTGCTTAACTTGTGAGAGCATTCATAGGTCATAAAGGTCGGAGTTTGGAGCTGCGTGAACTATGAGTTATGTAGGTCATAGTTGGTCATATAGGTCGTAGTGGTGAGCTGTAAAAACGTCTGTAGGTCATAGAAGCCGAAGTTGAGATCTACATGAACTAAGGGCCACACAGGTCATAGTTGGTCGCATAGACCATAATGGCGAGTTATAATAGCGTTAGTTGGTCGCAAGGATATGGTAAGATGATACAATGTTGTGAATCGGATAGGCAATAAGCTGTAGTGTGGAGCTATGAGGAGAGAACAGCAGGAGTCCATAGAAGGTATGTGTATTTCAAGTACGATGGTTGTAAGCAGTTATTGTGTGGAGTTACGATGTATATGAGGTGTGTTGTATTATTGTATATGGGTTGCATGTTGCAACGTCTTTGAGGTGTTGTTACACCATCAATGTAGAATGATTCGTTACTCCACAAAGTTAGTTGTTACTTCGCAAGAAGCTTCATTAGTCTACAGAGTATGTTACGAAACTACAAGGGGCTTTGTTATAATGAGCATGGGTTGACCGATAGTGTTTAATGGTGGTTGGCAAGCGATGGTCGATGGTGGTCGGCGATAATAGAAGCAAGAAGTGTTTGCTAGGTCTTCAGTGCTTGACATCAGTGGAATTCAACTCCTTTTTTTCTCGATCCAGCTCTAACTTTAGCTCTTTCTTCTCCATCCCCTTTTCATGAATTGGGTGGATCTATATTAAATAGAGTGTCACAGTGACCTCCCTATAAAGAATGAATCCAGACCACTCAAATGGACGATCTAGAGAGATTCTATCAATCGGTAGGCAATTTATGAACATTTGAGTACCTTAATAATGTCAAAATTGAGCGAACTTGAGATCATTTGATTTGCCTTATTAAGGCACTCGATTTAACTTTTATCGTATATTTTTGGATGTTAAACATCCGTTCAAGTGGAACAAGAATGCATTCAGAAGAAATAAAATTGAGAAATTAATGTCACCTCCAATAAGATCAAAGGGAAGATTTATTTCAGATTGTTATTGAGATTCCAAAGATTACTGATTGTCCCGAGTTATCTTCACATTATCCATCAGGCTTTGATGATACTTATAACTGATTAAAGAAATCCATTTCTAGGATATGTCTTACTAGATGGATAACATGGTAAGGCATAATCTCGATATGATGCATATAGCAAAAAATTTCTTTGACAATATATTCAACACTGTGATGGATGTTAAGAGAAAAACTAAGGATAATGTGAATGCGAGACTAGATTTTAAGAAGATTTGTAGAAGGCGGGAGTTGAAGATTCAAGAAAATTTTGCTTGTGAGCTTTGAAAGCCAAAATCAAAATATTCTCTTACCTTAGCACAACATAGATCAATTTGTGAGTGGTTTCAATCATTATTAGCTTTTTCAATTTTTATTTTATTTTTAAAATGAACTAGATGTTATATGAATTTTTAGGTGGTGCATGATGTGAAATAATTATATTCAATGGAATCTATCTTGAGTTGGAGGAAAAGATGGATTGTATGTTTGTGGTTGTCGTAGCAATAATCAACAATGCAAGTGCTCCCAGCGAGACTGGGTTTGGTGGCACCCCCAAAAATTTGGGACCCAACCAATCGGGTGATTCCACTAAAGGCCCCAGCTCGGTTCTCCTTGAACTTAAATGCACAAGTCATTCTAAGCGTTCGCGGGTTGAAAAAGAAAAGAAACTGGGAGTTGTATTTCTTATAAGCTATATATCACAACTGATAGCTTCATGCAACAATGAACACAATACATCTCAAGCAACTTCTACAAACTAGGATCAGCGAATTCTAAATGCAACTCCGAAAATTTTTTAGGACTTGCTTTTGTACTTATTTTTGATGGAGTTGATTGAAGATTCGACCTAGAGAGTTTTTTCATCAAGCTGCCCGATGATCGTAGGGTGGCGTACCTACAATATTTTATGAGCATAAGAACATTTGAGACTTCTTTTCTTATTTACAATCGCATGGGGCATTTTTATTTAATTTTTTTTCTCTATTTTGCTTTAGATATTTCAACTACTTGGGACATGGCTTATATGTTTATTGTGTTTTTCGTCACATTATATGATTGTAACTAATTTATTGATACTTCTATCCTAGCCAATATGATACCAATTCACATGGATGCAACAAGAGAAAGGTGTGGAAGGAGAGCAAGTCCCTACCTAGGCATTTGAGTATCGTCTTAGACATTCTTTGTAACAACTAGTGAATGATGCTCCCGAGAATTGTACTAAAGACAGGGAAGGTGCAAGTGAGATGTCAGAGTTGAGAGAAGGAATTATAAATGTGATAGTTGGAGGGAGATTTGAATATTCATTATATTATTAATTGTAATGGTTGTTGAAAAGATTTACTATTTGTTGTATTTGTTTTTTATATAGTTAACGTTTATTTCCTTTCCTTCTTAATGTTTGAGTTTTTCTACTCTATTTGTAAGTGTTTTTTATTCCATTTGCATTTTTTTGTTTTTCTTTTGGTGGATTTGAGAGGTCCATGAGAGACGTTTGACCATTTGGATTCTACTGTATGACCTTTTAGTCGTTGTTGGTTGGTGTTACATGTGAAATCCTAATGAAGACAACCAAGTTCATCTCGTCTTTTCGTTGCTGCAGCTTTTGAGGTTCTTCTAAATGGCTTTTTTTGTGATATGCATATGTGACACACATGAGCTTGGTATTATGCGATTTAAAGACAACCAAGTACACTTTTTCTATAAGGTCTACTGTCGTCTTGTTGTGATAGATTCATTGGTTGGTATACTGAGTACTTTGAGACCTCACTCCTATACAAAGTTGTAATTAATTACTTCTTTAATCAATTTCTACTTGTGTCATGACTAATGAATTGTCTTTTAAATCATTCAGAAAAGATGAGCTCGATAATTTCTGATACCTTCCGATGATTTCTATGCCACTATGGACTTCAGAGTTCCCTGCTAACGTTACATCAGCCACATAGCTATGATAGACATTTCTACAAGTGCCCACGGAGAATCATGAAGAACTGTGACATCTTCTAGTGGTTGATAGACTGGAAGATTCCACCGCCAAGAATGACCGGGCATGGAGAGTATCTCTAGAAGACGGCTGAGCTCATGACATATGTCGTCTGCATTTTAAAAATAATATTATTATATTATTAAATGTTATTTTAATAGTTTTTTCTTTATTTTAATAATCATGATACTCATTGTTAAGTGAGGTGTATATCTTATTTTTTGTACTCTTCTAAAGAGGATTTTTGCTTATAAAGTATCAAATATATTAGTATGATAGTTCGGTTGCAAACAACATTACTACACAGGGGTAGAATGGTCATTTGTCGAGAAATGGTTGCAACATAGCTGTTTTCAAATTACAAAAAACAAACAGTCAGCCAGCTTATCAGCAACAACTTCTGCGCAGCAGCTTTAATAAGCGGCAGCTACCCCAAACAGACCCTAGGTTGCTTCAACAAGAACTCTCTCCTAGCTTTAAATTGAGCTAAAAAATTGGATTCAACTTGTTCCTAAAGTATCGTGGATCTATCCTTTAGAGCAACCAAAGTGGCCCTTAGGTCTCCTAAGGACCCATTTAGCTAAAAAATTTCATGCTTTAGCTTGGCCTCATGGTACATATGCTTGATAAAATAAGCAGTTAGAACACCCCTATTAAAGCATCATGACAAACTTTCCCAATTCTTTTGGGGCAATGTAAGGGCCACAACTGAGCGGTCCTCTAAATTCTCTCTTGCAACGTTCATCTTACTCTTATCCCTAACAACAGGATGAAATCCATGAGAAAGAGGGTGATCGACCTATCTCTTAGGCGGATCATTATTTCCTTTAGAAATATTAGGTATTACATCAAAATTTTGTTCACCCATTTTCTCTGTACGAGAATCCAATCACGTGAGTTTTTTACAAGTAAAAAGATTACAAGCAAAAAAATAATACAAAGCATACAATTCATTTTCAATTTTCATAGTATTCAAGTGTATATTTTTACCTATAATTTGACTCACATTTACGTTAAAGTTGTGAAAGTGTAAATGTGTCGCTTGATCCACAGTCAGCAATAATTATATGCAAGCCCTCTAGCGACTTTACAATAGGATCTTGATTTCATGAAGTTGAATCATCAGGCAAATTACATCTCGACAAGTCCAAGCAATGATCATAGCACACAGAAGAACTTGTGGGGAGGCTCCATTTAGGTAGAGGTTGAACCCTCCTTTTAACACTTTACCACCTTGCTCTTCTTGGAGTCTTCTCCTCACTTGTGCTCCTTGATCAAGCCCCCCAAAAGTTTCTAGGTGGGAACATCAACCCTACTCTATAACTATATTCTCTTGCTGGCATCATTACTATAACAAAGATATGAAGAGCTAAAATCAAATTATAAGGGGAAGTGTAGCAATGTATGAATAAACCTAGCTACACCCTATTTTCTTATTTATCAGAATCAAATGGATCAAAGTCCAAGTGAGTAATTCACATCCTTCAACATTTCTATCATTATTCTCTTATTTTATTTTTTATCATGTCTTTGTAATAGATAATGTAATCACGGAACTAAATATGTGTAGCTAAAAAGAGATCATATTTGGCCAACATTAGACTCATACAATTTTTGGGCTTCTAAGCCAAACCCGTTGAATCGAGGTCAACGAAGAATCAACTATGAGCAACCATGTATGAGCAGTCGAGTAGGAGCAACCAAGTATGAGTAACCTTATAAGAGAAACGTAACATGCATCATCAGTGCACACATCATCTGATGAACTTACTTCTGCAAACTAAACCAAAGAAGGGATTGCTCAACGACCTACCTCAGGTCATTTGGACATTCTTAATCTCCCGCTCGATAAAGCCGACCCACTAGCCCCACTCCAGAGGTGAACTAGCATTAGAACGAACTCCAGGTTGGGGTCGGATAAGTTGAGAGATGTCAACTAACAAAGTGCCTAGAGAATAGAAGGCGAAATGCAGTGTCGTTGGAGGATAACATGCTAGAGATAATATTATTTTGTGTCAATATTAGAATAAGACAACTAAGATGAACTCTTTTGAAAGTTAGTTGTGCTGATTAATATTTATTTATTTAATGTGAGTAATTGGATATCTCTTATTTGATTTTTGTGGACTTGATGTGGGCTTCAATCATGGCCGCACAAATGTTGAATTAAGAATGTTTGGTAGGTAAGGAAGTGACGCGCCTAAGTTCGTGGGCCCCACGTGGCCACTGAATAAAGGAATGGATGAAAGTTTTGGAAGGGAGATTATAATTCTTGCATTAAATTAAAAAAAAAAATTACATTCATACCACCTAAAAGTTGCTATTTACAAATCAACCACCCTATTTTAGCAATTTTCAAATTCTCGCTCCAATATCAATTTTTATGGTAAAATCCCAACCCATATTTTTCATTTTTATCCAATTCTTACTAGTTTGATCGTGACATACATCGGTTCAATAGTTCAGAAAAATCACGTGAATGAGACTAATTTGTAAATATCAATATTTTCGATGATCGATTATCCCAAAAAAAAACGAGGAGCTATCTTGAGTTACAATAATAGAAGGCCGAAGGGAATCGAACACCTAACCGAATTCGACAGGTGAACGTTTTTGTTCGTACGATAAAACATTTTTAATATGTAATTTTTTTAATTTGATACTGACTGCATACTAGCTCTATTAGTCCTAATCAGATTAAAGGAATAATTGCATACAGCCCATCCAAAATATTGATATTTACGAATTAAGCACCTAAATGTTTTTTTTTTTTTGAGCTACCGAATTAATATATTTACACATGTCACGATCAAACCATTGAAAATTTGATAAAAATGAAAAACGTCTTCGGGTTTTAACAACGAGAATTTGAAAATTAGATAAAAGGGAGGGGTTGATTTGTAAATATCAAGTTAGAGGTTGTTGTAAGTTATTGTCCCAATAAATAAAATAGTATCTGATATATAAATTTAATAAAAATAATAATTTTCTCCAATTATAGTGATATTATTTTATTATAAACTGTCAATTAATGTAAGATTTTGAGTCCGGTGGGAATCAAAATGCTGCTGTACCAAACAATCCGTTCAGTGCAACCACCCCAACCCACCCACCCTGCGTTTGGAATATAGAAATAAGGAGAAATAATTATATATATACAATAAATTAATTATTTAATTGATTTTTTTAATATCAAATTAATATATTTATCCGTATCATAATCAAATTATTGAGAATTTTATAAAAATAAAAAATATTAATTAGGATTTTACTGTGAATTTTGATATTTTGCTTTTTAAATATTTAAATTGTGATATTTTTGAGGTGATTTGAAAGATTTGAAGGATATATGTAAAATATAAAATTCAGATATGAAGTATATGTGTTAGTTTTTCATTATTTGTGTGGCCCGCTTTTATTTATTTTAATAATAATTATATTTAATTAATTAAAATCCTTTAACTTTAATTAATTAATTAAATCATCATAAATCTTATTTGTCAATAACCACCATGATGGATGGTAGTTAACAATGGATAAATAAGAGAAATGTTATTTCTTCCCAAGAGAGACTTATCTTTTCTCTTATAAATTAGAGAAGGGACATCTCTCTCTCTCAATATGAAATGTTTCTTTTCTCGTCATCAGAAAGTACATAAAGTAATAAAGATTAGAGAGAGAAATTTCATCTCTTCAGATCGAATTTTACAATCATGAATACTTTTATGTTTATCTTATTTATGGGTATATGAAAATCATGAATTCAAAGATCTTGGTCATTATATGTTGGGCATGAAATTAGATTTTATAAATTTAAAAATCCTAACAATATAAATACAGTGGAATTGAGTGATATCTTTGTAAATGTCTCCAAAAATCGATAAGGGCACCTCAATTCATACAGTCGAACTAATCTGGAAATTTTAACGTGTATTAATCAAAATTTTGCTTGTAAAACAAAATCGAATTTGATTTGTAAATTGACTTATGGCAGTTTTTAAACAATAGAATTACACTGAGATTAGTATAATATAACAGTTATCAGTTGGTTATTCATAATTTTTACTCATCACAAAGTAAATTCAAGATTTCAAAATATTTTGTGCTACTTTCCATCAAAGCTATTGTGTAAGCATGAGCTATTCCCTGTCAAAGCTATAACATGTTCAAAAAATTGGAAGACTAGACCAACTTTTAACACTTGGATGCCCCCTTGTAACATGCATCCATAAAGGTTCGACACCTTCGCTCTCTATGTCAGTCTTGAGCACTAGACACATAAAAAATCTTTCTCCTCTATTTATGAATTGAAAGTGTTTATATACTCTTCAAATTGAATACTCTTTTTTCCACTCTTTGTACCATGCCATGAGTTAGATAATATGTTTCTTTTCTATGGTTAAGAAGTAGATGTGGTGGAAAATCTTGAAATTTGGCTATGGTGGGATATGCCATTGGTAAGCAGTCGATTTGTGAGAGTCTAATGCAGGCAACCAAAAAACTTTGGATGTTAAAATGTTTCCAATCTTCTTTCTCTTGATGTTGATCTTTTTTGCTAAATCAAGTTTACTTTTTCATAGGATTTGGATTTTGTTAAGGATAAGGTTATATGGTTTATCAATGGGAGATTACTTATTTTTAAAAATGGACTCCAGACTCTAGCCCTGCTGAGGACAACTTTGAGCAATTTTTAATCTTGGTAAAGCTACCAAAAAACCTCCACGTGTTGTTGGATAAAATCTTGACTATCAAAAAATTGCGAGTAAAAGTTGTGCATTCCCTTATTTATTAACTCTTTTATTAATTATAGATTTACTTTTGCTAAAGTTTGAGTGAAATTTCTGCAAATCACTTCTCTCTAATTGCATCACTATTTATTTCCAAGGGAAAGTTATTCTACAACTAGTAATACACAAATGTAATTTTTTACCTTTGTGCAACCTACGACACCTTCGATACACTGCAGGTAATATCTATAAACTGTTGGAGAATACAATTGTAGGTAGAGTTCACTCTGTTGAATCATATGATGAAAATGCAGGAGATATGTTGACCAAGCCAGTTACTATCAACAAGTTCAATCATTGTTTGAACTTGTTGAATGTTTGTAGTTACTATTCGACATGGTAGCCCAACCCACTTTAGTGTTTGGGAAACTCCAAGGTATCTTTCTCCTAAAGAGCTAGATATTTGCTAAGGTAGAGATTTGTTAGATATGGCTCATATACCAGAAATGAGAGTCTCTTGAAGTGAAAAGAAGTGTCTCTTGGATTGAAGAGATTTGTCTTTTGGAGTGAAGAGAAGTGTCTCTTTGAGTAAGAAGATGTGTCGCTTGGAGTGAAGAGGTGTATCTCTTGGAGTTAAGTAGTTTGAGGGAGCAGGGGCGTTTTAGTAATTTTATCTGTGAGTTTTATCTATATATTTGATGTGTAACCTTATAGGTATGTTTTGAACTTTCCTTATGGAATAATGAAATCACCGCTCTACTATCGAGGACGTAGGCACATTGCCGAACCTCGTTAAAATTTTGTGTTTTCTTCCGGATTTGTGTCGATTCTTGCTTTTCTTTGCCCTAAATTTCTCAATAATATGGATCATTCTGGTCATGCTTTATTCATCAGAGTTCACTTTAGTTTATTCAAAGATTTGTATATAAAATATTATTTAGCACAATTTGATAATATTATTTACTTAGTAACTACATAGTTTGCATGTTGTTATTACATACCTTTCAAATGGATGCATCTAATGGAACTGTACTCGTCCTTCAAGTAGGGCCTCATGTGGTAGATGTACTGGCAAATGCTTCTTGGAGTCTAAGACTAGGTGAGAATATTTGTTTGAGCTTGCATATTATTGAATTGTTTGCTTCTAACTGTCATATACCATCAACATTCAAATGAACTACACATATCTCCTTGTAGAAAACACTAATTTCAATCAGTAAATTTAAAATTTTTCTCAACCACCAGTAAATGTCATTGGCATCAAATTTTAAAGAAAAATATGAGAATCGTGGCTTCTCATTCCAAATATCTTTCCCACCTCAACATCAATACAACGACTCAAATTTGAAGTATATCAGCTAAGAAATTTTAATAATTGAAGCTACTCACGAATTGATCTATGTTGTGCTAAAGTAAGAGAATATTTTGATTTAGGCTTCAAAAGCTTACCAGCAGTAGTTTCTTGAATCTTTAACTCCCGCCTTCTGCAAATCTCATTCACATCTAGTCTGGCATTCTCGTTATCCTTAGTTCTTCCCTTAACATCCATCACAGTGTTCAATATATTGTCAAAGAAATTTTTCTTTGTATGTTTCACATAGAGATTATGCCTGATTATGTTGTTCATCTAGTAAGGCATATCCAAGAAAATGGATTTCCTTAACCAGTTATTAGTAAAATAAAAGCATAATGGATAATGTGAAGATAACTTAGGACAAACAATAATATTTATAATATCACTAACAATTTGAAATAAATCTTCCCTTGATGGTATTGGGGGTGACATTAATTTATCAATTTTGTTTCTTTTGAATGCATTCTTGTACCTCCTGAATAGATGTTTAGCATCTAAAAACATACTATGACAATTAAATCATGAATTCTTCTTGTCATGCTGAAGTATGAATGTCGTAGATGAATTCATGCAATATGGACATGCTAACTTTCTCGTCGTGCTCCACCCATATAGCATTCCATATACTGGGAAATCAATTATTGTCCACACTAATGTTGCTTTCATAAAAAAATTGTATTTCATGGTAACATCATAAGTCATGACACCTCTTTTCTAAAGAATTTGTACCTCATCTATCAATGGCTGTAAATAAACATTAATCTGAGCTTTAGGACTACTAGGACCTGGTATAGTCAAGATCAGGAATAAGAAGGGTGCTACCGTGCACGTCTTAGGGAGAAGATTGTATGATGTAACGATCACTGGCCAACAAGAGTAGGTTGATCAAATCTGACTGTATGATGAGAAGCCATCAAAGCATAAGTCAAGTTTCAAGTTACAAGCTTTTGCAGCAAACTTGGGATATATATGATCAAATCTTTTCCATACCTCTCCATCTGCAAGATGACTCTTTGATTTGATGTCCTCTGACCTGCTATGATGTCATGTCATATGTGAAGGAGTATGTATAGAAACAAATATTCGCTGACTACATGGAATAAATAGTAGATTGAAAAGATGATTGTATGAAACCTATTTGGGCCTCTTATTTATTTTATTCTGAAGTTTAAATTTCAGAGAGTTACAGAATCTGCATTGAGTCTCTGCTACACTAGACTTATAAAATAATATGCATAAATTCACTCAACAATCAATCTTCTTTATTTTGAACTCCCACTTAGATACCAGCTTATTTGCTCGGTATAAGTTCTCTTGAGCTAAATATCTCTTTGGATTAGTCTATTTCAGTAGTGTTGCAAACTGATTGAAGCACACTCGGGGCATATTAAACTTTGTTTTAATTTTTAGTATTTTGAGAGCTCTGGATAACTTAGAATGGGAAGTGCATCCCCCTCATGGTGGCCTTTGAGTAGCATTCTGTAAATCATAAAAAAATCTGAGCCTGCACTTGACTCGGGTAATTTTGCATTGTCTCATCAAAGATCATTTCTTCAAAACTAATTGAGTGAAATCCAAGTGGAGGATCATAGCTCATCAAAAGATCTGAGTTGAATGTGAAGATTGGATCAAGTAATCATGTTGAAACCCCCGATGATATAAATCATTTATTACTTTGTCACACGTTAAGTGTGCTTGATTCCTATGTTTGAACATGGACCCTGAAACCTACACTAGGATAGGTAACATGAAAATTGTGATGCTGCAGCCACCAAAGTCTCTACGTTATTCAAGAAGTCTTTTGTGATTCGTTTTCTATCTGGATACAAACTACTATACATTCACGATATTGATTTACAAATATACATATATATCTTAAAAGCTAACAACAATCAACACATTATAAAGTGCATTCAACTGAATACATAGAAATTAATTTTAGTAATTGAGATAATGGCAGAGTTATAAAAAATGGGTGATCAAATCATTAAAAGAACTAAACGTTTTAGATAGCTCAAACAACATTAATCACTTGAAAATTGACTGATTTGAATTTTGGCTCGGATAGAGATCGGATTGAAATAAGTGAACCGAGCTACGAGCCAAAATTTTGGATCAAATTTCTTTGTAGTCAACCCAAGTTCGACAATAAAGCAGAGCATTAATATCTTACTGTTATTAGAGCTATCAAAGATCGATAATCAGATTAAAATTTTTTCAAATTTTTGGCTCTAGCCTCTTTCACCAAAGCTACACCAACTCATTCACTAGTTTCTATCTTTCACTTTTTTTTTCCCCAACTGTAAAACCACTAATCCATCTAAGTATTTTTGTTTCAACAACTCTTACTAGATTACTTATACACCTCTAGACATATTCTTAGAAGAAAATACTTCATATGATGTAAGAGTGTTCACTACATCCTCCAATTAGGAAATATAATTTTCATTGCCAAAATGAAAATTCACTTCAAAGTGAATTTCCATTTTAGCAATAGAAATTAGATTTCAAAGTGAATTTATTAGAGAAACATTGAACACTCTTACATCGTTTGAATTATTTCCTTATAAGAATATATTTAATTGATCTAGTAACAAGTTGTGGAGAAGAGAATGCTTAAGTTTCTGATTGATATTACAGTTAAAAACAAAATACGAAGCAAATATTTCCCTAAAAGGGTTGTTATAGCTACAAATGAAGATAATATTAGAGAGAGACGTTTTAATGGTTTTTACTTATGTAACTTAAATCTAGATAAATACCAAAAAAAACAAAATATTAATTTGAACGATCTGTTAATTTATAATTAATTACGTTCTGTTATTTTTGAATCAATGTTAGACCAATTAATGATTTTTGACATACTAAACATCAATAGGATGTTAAACTATTTGATTTCAAGCCAAGCGAAGGTCAGCTCGAAAGAAATTCGATGCAAAATTAATTTTCAAGCGATTATTGTTATTCAAGCTAAATTCACAGACCTACCCGACATACCGAATGTATAACATAAACTTTAAAATCCATAAGTTCTTAACATATATACTTTAAAGGCGCTATACCCTAAATTCACATACCTACCTTACGTGTGAAATCAAATCATGAATCGGTCCTACTAAATTCCGTTCCGATCTAGCATGGATCAATTCAATTCTGAGCCGGCTCAAATGTAATTTTTTTGGCTCATGAGCAAGATGAGTCCTGCTCGAACTCGCCTTAGGGGCCTTTATTTCAACCCCGATCCGATCCGAGCACAATCCTGATCCGATCCTACTAAAAGTTTAGGTGTTAAATATGTAAACACATAAGAAATGTTTAGATGTTAAACATTAAATAATGAGGAAGGATTTGGACTGGGCTTAGTAAACGATGCTCGAATTGAAAGGCGAACAACTCATTTAATTTTCTAAGTTAATTGATTTTATAAACTGGTCAAACAACCAAATTCAACCTAAATTCACAGACAAATTAAGGAAATCTTCAGGTATGTATGCAAATCTTCAGGTAGGATATACATGAAATACATGGTGTTAAAATGTAAAGTTTAAGTATTTGATATAAAAAAATTTAGTGGTATGTATGTAAATATTCAAGTAGGAGCAAGCAAGCTTGTTTCCGAAACAAGCGTAGGAAGAATAGCGCGAGCAACCTTACTTTCCTGACAGAATTTAAGTAGGAGAAGAGTGGAAGGATGAGAAAGATGACGGTCTCTGTAAGCCGTAATATCGTAGTTGTCTTCCCAACTAGCTCGAATGGTGACTGTGTCGCAATAAAAAAAAAATTAGAGCAAAATTGGGAGAGGGGGAACGAGAGAAAAGGACGAATGGCACGAATAATCATACCTTACTCAATGATTTCTGTAGGTTGGAGTGATAGGATGGGGTTTCAGTGGTCTTTGTAAGATGTGATCCCTTCAATGAAGGTTTTGGTTATTGATGCTTATTACAAACCGTTGATTCTTATTTCAGACTGTAACCAATGGAATACAACATCGACAGGTCTAAACAAATCTGTCGGATTTTTTTTTTTTGTTAGGAAGCGACGATTCCGAGAGTAGTAATATCGTTGGAAGTTAAAAGATTAATTATATGTTGTTAAGCCGTGAGAAATTTATATAATATTTGTGACACATAATAAGACCTTAATTATTCTGCATTTTTATGTAGTATATGATGCTATCATTCTTGTAGATGAGCTCCTTTAGAGATTTCACTCACGAAATATTTTGAATATTTTTTATCTAAAAGTTACATCAAGAAGCTTTTGATATTGTTAACTTTATCTTTTATGTAAGAGAATAATAAACTTGAGATTTGTTGAATGAGGATGGCTGAAACTGAATATGTTTAAATGTTACACGTAGAACAAAAAAAAACATGACATTTTTTGCTCGGGTGGAGGAGGCTATGAATGGCATGGTAACCCGGAAATAATATCTAGGCCAAATGGTTGATCGTCTGGAGAAGGAGGACATCAACATCCATTCCACGATTAGAGGTATGATGCACTAATTTGAAGATTCCTTAAGAGACCAAATGACGAAGATGTTAGGTGGCCTAATGGGGGAGCTCCATGATGTACTATGATCTCATGAAGAAGAAATGAGTAGCCTACATGCCAACTTAGAATAGATGTGTAGAGATATATCATGATGCAGGCGAGCACTAGCAACAATAACCAACCAACATACATTTGAAACCAAGCGCATCGAAGTGCCAAAACCTGAGCGTTTTGGAGAAGTTCACAATGCCAAAGAAGTAGAAAACTTCTTATGAGTACTTGAACAATACTTTGAACCATTAGCATACAGTTTGCAGCTCTTTAACTTTCTGACTCTGCTATGCTATGGTAGATAAAAAGATGAGGAGATAGATAATGGTTTGTGCACCATATCAACCTTTCATGACTTCAAGAAAGAGCTCAAACGATACTTTTATTCTGAAATGCGGAGGATGATGCTAGAGCTTGGTTATGGAGGCTCAAACAAGTAGGATTGATTTTTATAGTACATTGAGGACTTCACTAGTTTGGTCCTTGAAATCTCTGACATGTCAGACAAGGATGATATCTTTAACTTTATGGATTGGATTCAACCATGGGCAAAGGTACAACTTAGACGACATGAAGTGCGAGGTCTTATAACCACAATTGTCATTACTAAGAGCTTGATTGACTATGCAAAGGAGTTCACAAAGCCAAGGGATGAGAAGTGTGCATATCTCAAAGGTGAGGGATGTAAGGGCCAATATAAGAAAGAGACCGATTATGAATTAACCTCATGCAAGGGCAAAGATAAAGGAGAGCTGAAGGATAATAAAATCAACAATTGCATTCTTTGTGATAAACCTCATTGGGCAAAGGATTGTCCTCAAATGAAAGCATTCAATTATCTACTAATAAGTCATCGCAGAGAAGAAGCAAGAGGAAACAATATGGTGGCATAAGTAGGGTCTATAGAACTATTGAATGTGATGAAAACTTCTTCAAAATCCCAAGAAAATAGGTTACTCTTTGTGGAGAAGGTGATAGGTGAGAATACTACTAAAACTATCAAGGACATAGGTGCTTCACATAACTTCTTCTCCATTGAAGAAGCAAAAAGGATAGGATTACAAACAACTGAAGGAAAAGGCTTCATCAAAGTGGTCAATTCAACAACAAGACCAATTCATGGTGTATCCAGAGAAGCACTTGGTCATTCACATTAGACAATGTTGTTTTAGGGCTTAAATTCTTGGATTAAGTAAAGGCATTCCTCATACCCTTCGCTAATGGTATGTGCATAATGGAAGGCAATCATGCTTTTTATGTACCAACAACAAAGACTAGCAAGCACTAATCTAATATGCTATCGACTATCCAATTTTGGAAGGGCATCAGATAAGAGGAGAAAAGCTACTTAGATATTCTTCATGACTTAATTAAAGAGGAACCAAATCCCCAAGAAGACATGTTAAAGGAGGTGGTAGCAATATTTGATAAGTTCAAAGATGTCTTACCTACAGAGCTACCAAATTAGCTACTGCATAAAAGGAGATTACCAAATTAGTTACAAAGATGAAGCCAGGAAAGCATACTGCATGACACCCCTTTTCCATATAACTAGTTATGAGGGAAAAAGCCAAGTAGCCTTCAAGTTTGGCATGTCTTGGAGTAAAAAAAGGAGTTGGCTTGAGCCACACTACATATGATTGGTAGAACGATAAAGAAGTGTGCTAACAAGAAAAGGAGATGTGGAGTTTAAATAAGGAGATCCTTTTCTTGTAAAACTCGTACCACAACGATTCAAAACTCTTCGAAAGGTACATAAAGGATTAGTATGAAAACACCAAGGGCCTTTTAAAATGATGAAGATAGTAATAAAAGTCTTCTACAAACTCAATCTCTCACCAAATTGAGACTATTTTATATCTTAAAACTGTATCATAAAAGGACTCATCAAGAGGATTTTCTAAGTGAGCACCGATAGTCGTAATCACTTTCTCTAATAAAGATGTGGAAACAAACACAAGTAGATAAGTTTATTCGCCTACGGATGATACCAAACTATTAGGAGTACCTTATCAAGTAGAAAAAACTGCCTTACAGTGAAGCAAACTGCGAACATGAGGACACATTATGATACTCTAAAGAAAAGAATATCAAGAGGATAGTGCAATGAGGGCCTCGCGAGCTTAGGAATGCCATCTAAAGTGGGGTTAGCCATACCCCTTTAATCATGGGAAAGAAGATTTAAGAAAAGATTAGATCCTAGATGGTTCCACAAAATTCCAGAGAATGTTGGAAGAGGAAAGCTTCAAGAGAAACTCTAGGGTATCTAGAAAGTTCTAGAAACATTATTGTACAATATAGAATCATCTAGAAGTAAAAATATTATAATGTAAAATAGAAAGTTTTATAGGTCTTGACGAGGACTATAATAGAGGTCGCTCCTTTTTTGAAAGAACCCAAGGTTTCCAAATAATCAAGTGTGTAAACATTCATCCCTTAGTGAAGTATTATGTTCTTTTAATAACCTCTCCGTACTTCTTTCGTAGAGAGTTTTGTATTTCCAAGTCCAAACATTGCAAGGATTAGACTTACTTGATGCTTAGAAATAATGCTAAGGCCGCATGAGTAACTTAAGAGAAGTTGGTTCTTGACAACATACTTTCTTCCTCAAAGATAGACTCATTAGAGCTAAAGAGAAGGCTTTTAATTGGTTTACAAAGCAAAGAAGAAGCAAGTTGAATCTCATTATATTACCAAATTTTAAATGCCTTTTTAGTAAAAACCACTAAACAAACCGGGCAGGTAGGGCTGTCAATTTAGCTCGAAGATCTGTAATCATTTGAAAATTAAATTGAATTTTGGCTCGGATCGAAATAAACGGACCGAGCTATGAGCTGAAACTTTGGATCGAATTTTTCCGAGCCAATTTTGAGTTATATATGAATCGGCTCAAACTGACTCGAGATCAGCTTGTAGTATTTTTATTTATAAAATTTATATATATAATGCTAAGTAGAATTGAATATAATGAGCCACCAGCCAATGTCAAGCTGGAACAGGCCGAAATAACTCAATTTAGGCCAGTTAGTTTCAATTTTTAGCAGGATCGAGCTGACTTCGAGCTGAAATAGATTCAAATAACTCAATTCAAACCAGCTCGTTTCAATTTCAAACCCAATCAAGCTCGATTTAATTTAGAATCACCTCAAACCCAAATCGAATATAACAATCCCTCTAGTCAATTTTGAACCTCACAAAATTTATTCGAAGACCCAACAACCTACAGACAGCCAACTCCTATGAACAAGAGAAGCCACCCAAGTCCTATCCGCATAGTGGTCACTTGATCCTCTCAGGCTCCTCCCATTTCGTCTTCAAAGAAAGTCATCGGTGAGATAGGAATGTCTTCTGTTTTTATGACAGTCTCCTCCCATTTCGTCTTTAAAGTTATGCATGTCTTCTGTTTTTATGACAGATATAAGTTTCCTGAAGGTATGTTATACAATAATATAGGAATAAGGATCTAATAGATATGGCATATTTTAATAATGTAGAAATCTTATTGGGATAACTCAAATGTAATGTTTCAGTTGATATGAAATCTATCACTCGAATGTAATTTTAAGATGTTTTATTTAGACATATAACCTCTTTATCCCATATAACAATACTTGAAGATCATTGATTCAAAACATCTATTACGAAGCAAATTAGTTTGACAAAGGCAGGATAAAGTCCTAGGACCTTAACAATAACTTCCATGATCTTTACCAATTAAACTAGTTGGTGTCCACATTAAGGGGGCGTTTGGCGGAGATTGTTAGGTATGGCTCATATCTGGAAGTTGGAGTCTCTTGGTGTGAAGAGGTGTGTCTCTTGATTTAAGTGGGTTGGGGGGAGCGAGGGTGTTTTTGTAATTTACGTATGCGGTTTGTACATATATATGTGTAACCCATGGGATGTAATTGAACTCCTCTGAAATAGTGAAATTCGTCGGCTCGCTCCCGAGGACGTAGGCCATTCTTTGCCGAACCTCGTTAAATCTTTGTGTGTTCTTCTGATTTGTGTCGATTTCTATTTTCTCCAATAGTTTTCATAACAATTGGTATCAGAGCCTCGTTCGAGGGAATAGGAAGAGATCGACGCGGGAGATCGAAGAAGAAAAGAAGATTTGGCTTCGAGGTTCGAAGAATTGCGGTGTTCTAGGCGGGAGTTTGGCGTGGAGCAGCAGTTCCCGGTGAGGCATTCGTCGCAGGCGGAGTTCGGCGGACTGAAATTTGCGGTTGCGGGTTCCTGAGGAGTTCACGACTTGCGGCTCGGGTTGAGTTCGCGCCTAGCGAACAGCAGAAGCCCGAACGGCAGGCGACTCAGGACGCGGAGGAGCAGGGTCGGTTCGGGAATCGCTGCGGAGGAGAGGAATTCGTTCAGGCGGACGAAGGTGTTCTCAGTGGGGAGGAGCAGTTCGCGCGGCAGTTCCAGGCGAGGCAGTTTCGCGGATAGGAACAATTCCGAGAACAGGAACAGGTGCGGAGGCTTGCGGTGCGGAGCAGGCAGAGGGCCGGAGTCCGGCTCGCCGGAAGCAGGTCGGCACCGGTGAAGGGCGGCGACAGAGACGGTTCGCGGGCAGGGAGTCCACGGCAGTTCGGGCGTTTCCGGCAGTTGTCTCGCGACAGTTGCGTCGCTGCTGAAGGTTCGCGGCCAAGGCTTGCGGTTCCGGGAGGCGGTTCCAGGAGGTGGTTCCATGAGGCGGTTCCAGGAGGCGGTTCCAGGAGGTGACAGTAGAAGGGAATAAAGCATCTAGAGAGAATATTCTCTTTTTTTTTCCCAAACAGCAGCTTTTATTTCCAAATCGCTGTTGGATGCTTTTTATTAATTCCTTAATCCCTGTTGTTAACAGTAAATTAATTGTTATAATTCCTGACGGAGCTGAGGGAGGAAAATTAAGAGGAATATTCTTGCGGAGACCGTCTGAAGGAGTGCTAAAATTAATTGCTGGCTAGGCAATTAATTTAAGGGAGAGTGGGGAGAATTAATTTCTGGAAATAATTATTGCTGCTGACGGAAGAAATTTTAATTGCTGTGCGGAGGGAATTTTTAATTCCACAGAGGAGTTCGGCCGGTTCAAAAATCCGCGGGAAACAGAGGTTGTCCACCGCGAACAGGAGCCTCGTTTTGCGGGAAATTGAGGTGTTCAACCAGTTAAATTCATCGGTTCGTCGCGGGAGATTTTGCGACAGGTGGAGTTCGGCAGGGTGCAGGTGGCGAGCAGACACGATTATTTCGTGAGCGGGAGTTTCGTGGAGCTATTCGCCGAACAGGTGCGAAGGGATTCGTGGCTCGCAGAAGCAACGATTGGTCGAGATGCTTGGTACGAGCGAGAATTGTGCTTCGTGTGGAAAATTTGATTCACGAATCACGGGAGAATCGCGGGATAGTTGCTGCAATTGACAGAGAAAATTTCAGGTTTCTTTGAATTTATTTGCGGAGTATTTTCTTTTGTCTTTCGAAGCAAGGTGGAAAATACGGTGCAGGATTAAATTCGGATGGCAATGTCTGAAGCAAAATTCGAGATTGTGAAGTTCGATGGAACTGGGAACTTCGATTTGTGGCAAACAAAAGTGAAAGATTTGTTGGTGCGACAAGGAATTTTGAAGACATTGCGGGTTTCAAAACCTGATGGTACTATCTATCAACTGTTGGGGAGTACAGTTATAGGTGGAGTACACTCTGTCGGATCATATGATGGAATTGCAGCAGGATCTTTAACCAAGCCAGGTTAGATGGTTTGGTTGCCCAACCCACTTGATATAAGAAACTCCATGATTTATTTCTCCTAAAGGGTTGGATATTCGCAAGGTGGAGATTTTCTCCTAAGGGACTGGATATTCACAAAGGTGGAGATTGTTAGATGTTTTTTCTCCTAAAGAGGTTGGATATTTGCTAAGGTGGAGATTTGTTTGGTAGACACATATACCGGGTGAAGCATTTCTCCTAAGGTGCTTGATATTCGCAAAGGTGGAGAATTGTTAGGTATGGCTCATATCTGGAAGTTGGAGTCTCTTGGTGTGAAGAGGTGTGTCTCTTGATTTAAGTGGGTTGGGGGGAGCGAGAGCGTTTTCGTAATTTACATGTGGGTTTGTCTATATATATGTGTAACCCATGGGATGTAATTGAACTTATCTGAAATAGTGAAATTCGCCGGCTCGCTCCCGATGACGTAGGCAATTCTTTGCCGAACCTCGTTAAATCTTTGTGTGTTCTTCTGATTTGTGTCGATTTCTGTTTTCTCTGATAGTTTTCATAACAGAGATTATTTGCAGCAGTAGCGTTTTCAAAACGCCACCATTCTACTTGGAAATCCCATTTTAACAAAGTTTTACAAATCGCGATTATATGTTTACTATTACACGCAGATCGCGGGGTCCTACCCGCGATCCACGATTCATTTTGTCGAAGGACGAAAATTGCCCCTCTCGCGATCCAGGATCCCTAATTTCTGAGCGGCGCGATCCCGCAGCACCCCATCTCCTCCTCCCATCATCGGCTTCTCAAGTAACGTTTCGTTCTTCTTCCTCTTCTACGCCGAGCCGCATCTCCTCTTCTTCCCTTAACTGCGCTGGGAAGCATCTCCGTCCTTACCACCTGACGCTGTTAACTCAACTTTACCCGACCTCTCTCTCACTCTCATATTTTCTATTCTTCTCATTCGCTCCTCGTTGATCGCATTTCCCATTCAATTTAACTTTACCTAATCTGGCAACAAATCAGAGCCAATTACTTGTAAACATAAAAGATTGCAAACATAAAGATTGCAAAGATAACATTCTTATTTTTTTTTGTTTAGATTGCAAACATAAAATTTAAAGGGTTAATATTGCCAGTTACTTGTATACCGATCAAAAAAGTTGAACTATTACTGTGTTAGGGTAATTTACATACATTCCATACAACTCTTATGTATTTATATATCTAACACCTATTCTTTCATATTTGCATTTATAACATTCAAAATTTTAACATCACATCTAAAATACAATCATTATTAACTTTCTAAAAGTGAAAAACACAGTTTCATGCAATGACATCAAGTTATTATAAGTGTAAATATCAAACTTTAGATGTTAGATTCATAAATAATTAAGAATTGTGTGCTATGTATGTATATTTCCCTTAAATATATGTAGCTGATTGAACCCATTTCAAAATGTTGGTTTCTTTTTGGGGAGTGCAGCATTATTCTTCAGCAAGGGATGGCATTTTGAAGTTGTTATGCTCATGTGGTGACGAATTTGAAACTAACAACAACAAAACTTTTATCCCACTAAGTGGGTCGGCTACATGAATCCTTTTTCTCCATTGCGTCCTATTTAGTGTCATTTTTTTTTTTAATTCTGATAAATTAAGATCATTTTTTATACAATATGTCCAAGTCTTCCTAGGTTTACCTCTATCTTTCTTAGTATAAGTTGAATCTAAAACATCTACTCTTCTAACCGAATCATCAGATGGTAGACGTTTAATGTGACCAAACCATCTAAGACGACTCTCTCTAATTTTGTCTGTCACTGGAGCTAAACCAACCCTATCAGGGATATATATTCATTTCGCATTTTGTCTCCAAGTGTAAAGCCACTCATACACCTAATCATTCTCATCACGGGAACAATTAACATCGTTTTATGTTTCTCTCCAACATCCAGTGCCATAGAGCATTGCAGCAGGTCTCACTACCATCTTATAAAATTTTCCTTTCAGTCTAAGCGGTACTTTTCTATCACACAATAGGCCCGAAACATTCCTCCACTTCAACCAACCAACTTGAATTCTATTAACAACATCCACATATAAATCACCATCACTTCGAACAATAGACCCGAGATATCAAAATCATTCACGTCTTTTAATAATTTGATCACCCAAAGTTATACTTCTATCACTAGAACTACTACTACTAAAATTACATTCCATGTAATCAGTTTTAGCTGCTGAGAAATTTGAAACTGAAGCCATAAAATCACATTATGGAGGAAATCAATGACTTTCTTCTGATGCTTAAACTTATTTCTTTATGTTATTCTTTATACTTGCCAGAACCTTCTTGCTAAAATGTCTCCATATGGTTCTTTTTCTTCTTCTTCCCTATATCTGTTGCTGAAATTAATGGTTGCTAGGCTATCATTTATGATTTTAAATTTTTTAATGTAATTTTAACATGTTAATTGTCTGGCTTATCATTCAAATGATGGGCTATTAATTCAATTATAGTATGGCAATCCTTCCATTATCCTCTGGACACTGCAATGAAAAGAACAATCATACAGAGCAGTAGCAATTCATTAAGAAATAAATTTTTGTTTATTATTTTTCACAGATTTTTCTCTCCTTTTTTTTTTTTTTTTTGTCTGAGAAATTTGGTGTATATCTTTAATAATGAGATTGGATGTGCTTGGATTTAAAGGATCTTTCCTTTTTTTGCCCCCATTTATTTTGTACTTCGCGTGGTGAATATGATAATCTCTCATCTCTCACGAATATGAGAGATGGTTCCATACGGAGAATGCACGGAGCGTTGCGTGCGTAATAACCCCACAATAATCTCCATTTTGGGTTTGTTGGCGAGTTATTGGAAGTTTATTAGGTTATTAATTCCAATAACCCAATAACCCCCAATAACATTCGTGGGTATATTTCGGTGTTATTCATAATTTATTATGGGGGTGTTGCGGGTTGTTAGGAGTACGCACGCAGAGTTGCGTACATTCTTTGGATGTAACAATTTCTCCACAAATATAGGCTTGTTTTGAACAATTCACAAGAAAATGGCGCCTAATTTTGGTGCTTAGTCTATCTGCTTTTATTTTGTTTTATCATGTACACTCTTTGTTGCCTTTTCACATCAAATTTTAGGTGTTTTTGAAAGCCTGGTGTACAATATGATGTCTTGAAGTATGAGATTGAGAATTTTGATGGCTTAAAGAGTATTAAACTTTGGAGAAAACAATGCAATTTGCCTTAGATGGTTTGGTCACATTAAACGTCGACCACCGATGATCCGATTAGGAGAGTAGATGTTTTAGATACAACTAATGTTAAGAAAGGCAGAGGTAGACCTAGGAAAACTTGGGCTTATTGCATAAAAATGATCTTAATTTATTATAATTAAACGAAAATTTGACACTAAATAGAACGTAATGGAGAAAAAAGATTCATGCAGCCGACCCCACTTAGTGGGATTAAGACTTTGTTGTTGTTGTTGTTGTTGTTGTTGTAGGGATTTAAGAAGACACTCATGTGGCATTCTACAATGTCTGAGACTACGAGTGAATTTCGAGATGGGTGAAAAAATCTCTCTCGATGATCCAATGATGTTTGGCAAGTGTTAGCTTAATGAAGGACTTAAAGAAAACAATAGTCGATGTGTTATGGCTCTAGTTGGAATCTTTGTACATGATCACAAGCTTTAAAAACTTTGTAAAACAAATGTTGGGTTGCTTTGCAGGAAAGAAGTATGCACTCAACATTGCATTTTAATATGTTTTATTTCATCCTTAGAGGTTTAGGGAACATCGATGTGATTGTTGAAGGATCAAGCTTTGTCTCTTTTGCTATTTATGTTGCTCTTACATGCATTTTCATGATACCATGTTATATATTAGAGTAAAGCTTAGTTTAGGGAATGTTAAAACATCACTTTTATTTTATTTTTTTCTAAAAATATGATTACTAAGGGACCGTTTGAGATCACTTTTATTTTTTATTTTCAATTATTAATTTTTTTTTTATTTTGTTTATATTTTGATTTGAAATAAGATATATTTGACAAGTTAAAATAAAATATTTTTTTCTTTTTTCTGAAACAATTAAAATATCTAAAAGTTTTTTTGAGTGTTTTTTAAAAACTTGTTAATTTATTTATAGGAAAATTTAAAATATATAAAAATACACTGACATATGTGCTTTTAAAAATTAAAAAAAACAAATTTGATTCTAAACAGACCCGAGGCTTGAGAATGTGTGATGTAGCCTTAGGATGGTGATGAATCAAGGCTCTCGATTGCCCTGGTGGGGTGACTAAACAAGGATTATATGAGATTTTGAACTAATGAAGTGGGATGTAGGGGGTTCTAAGGCTTTTGATCTTTTAGAAGGGTTTGGAGAGTATATAGAGATGTTTTTTGGAGTAGATGGAAAGGCCCCTTTAAGTTTAGGGGCCCTTGTGTGAAGGATTTTGTTGTGAAAAAAGACGACTATAAAACGAAAACGGGAACGAGAAAAATCACAAAACAGAAATACACAGGGGAAACACAAAAATTTACGTGGTTCGGCAAATTGGCTACGTCCACGAAGTTGCAGAGGATTTTATTACTTCGAGGAATTATACCCTCTCTCTCTCTCTCTCTCTCTCTCTCTCTCTAAACCGAGAGCCACCATGTGATTTCTCCCTTGCACCAAAGGAATTATGTGCACATATTGGAGAGCTAGCAGCATTCGTCACTTTATAATTCCAGCCAAGCTTCTTTAATTACCCAATTCGGCCGATTAAGGCAAGCCAAATTATTTTGTGAAGAAGAGTTGGCGGGAGAGATTAATTCATGCGGCATAAAATCAACAAAGGAAAGAATAATCAAATTAGAATAAAATCAAATAATTAAGGAAAGCCCTTTAATTATTTCCTTTTCTCTTTTGCAGCAAACATGGATGGCGGGACTCCCAAAAACAGGCAAAGCAAGGAAAGAATTTAATTCAATCAAATTAAATTCTAATAACTGCCAATTAAGAACTAAGTGGACCGGGCTCCACAACTCAACAATTCTCCCACTTGGAGACTGGGACACTGACTGCATCACCAACTAGCAGCATCATTCTCTTTCCTTAAATATGATATCCTCCACCTCTGAAACTCAAAGCCTCGGTCTTCATGTCAGAAGACCAGCCGAAGTCGAGCACGGCTTCAGCTTCTCTAGAGTAATACCCTCAGTCGACATATCAGCATCAACATAGCCTTGTATCTCCAAGCTTTTTCCTGGGTTAATCATGTATCTACTTACAACTCCTACTGCATGGGCAATATCCTGCATCGACTGAAAGCCTTGTACCTCTTACTGCCATCAAGCGCGGTCTTCTCCTAGTACACTCACTTGTTGTGCAATGCCTTCTTTCCATGTAGAAGTTCTGTCAGATCCCAAGTCTAATTCCCTGGCAGGGAATCTGTCTTCTCCTTCTTGGCTAGCTCTCACTTGCTCGAATTCTCATCTTGCAAGATTTCTTCATACCTATGTGGTTCTCCACCATCAATCTGCAGAACAATAAGAATGGGTGCCTCGGACCCACTCTCCTCATCACACCCATCACTTCTCTGCACTGTGACCTTTGGTAGATTATCAAATCTTACTTTTCTACTGTGGTCACATGTAGTCATATATAGTGTGTTCGTTCTCTTACCCCGAGTCAGCACCAATGCTCCTTTGGTAACCTTCTAGGTGTCATTTAAAAATACCGCTAAATGACCACCCTCATTGAGTTAAGCAATATAAATGAGATTTCTCTTCAATTCAGGAACATGCCTGACTTTTTGCAAAGTCCATTTGCTTTTATTAGGGAGTGCAATATTAATGTCTCACATCCCTACCACGTTCAGAGCTTTGTCATCAGCCAGATATACCTTCCCAAAGTTACATGCAACATAGTTTCGCATCAACTCACGGTGGGAAAATGTGTGGAAGGAAACCCCTGAATCTAGTATCCAGTCATCAACATAACTGTGAACTGCCTGCAATAGCGCATTCTGCATTTCTTCAATTACCACATTTGTGTTATCATTCTCCTTCTTCTTAGGATTCCTGCAATTCCTTTCTATGTGGCCAACCTTGCCACAATTTAAACATGTCTCCTACTGACCAGTCTTTAATTTTAATCTTTCTCTGTTTGAGTTCCTATCTTGTGATCTCCATCTGGAATAAATAATCAATGCCAAACTCGAACTCGATGTCTTTTCAGAACCTTTCCTTCGCACCTCCTCAATCAAAATCAAATCATGAATATCATCATATTTCAGTTTAAATTTACCTGCAAAACTGCTAATTGTTATCCTTATAGCTTTCCAGCTATTTGACAATGAAGCTAACAATATCAGCGCATGTATCTCATCGTCAAAATCATTTAGGTGTTGAGCAACATACGCATCTTCCGCCATCTTCAAATTGAATAACTTCTTCATCAGATGTACATAGTTATTCGTCGATGCCTTTTCATACATGCCTGATAAAGCTGACATGAGATCTGCAGTGGTCCTCTACTTGATGACGTTATGGGCAACAGATCTCGACATTGTTAATCAAAAAAACCATCAGAACCTGTCGTTCCAACAAATTTCATTCCGCCTCGTCTATCTTTTCCGGCTTCTTTCCTAGTAACGGCAGGTGAAGTTTCTTCCCATATAGGTAGTCCTCTATCTGAATCCTCCAGTAACCAAAATTTGTGTCATTGAACTTCTCGATCCCCGATGTCATCACTTCATCTCTAGCCATCGTTTTCTTTCAGCCTCGAACCACTGCTCTAATACCAGTTGTTGTTAAAAACGACGACAACAAAAAAGCGAAAACCAGATCAAGAAAAACACACTAGAAAAATGACATACACACAGATTTTATGTGGTTCGACAAATTGCCCACGTCCACGGAGCTGCAGAGGATTTTATTACTTTAAAGAATTACACCCGTCAATTCACCTTGACGATTACAAGAAATCACTCTCTCTCTCTCCTCACCCTCTCTCTCTCTAAACCGAGAGCCACCATGCGATTCCTCCCTTGCACCAAAGGAATTATGTGCACATATTGGAGAGCTAGCAACATCTGTCACTTTATAATTCCAGCCAAGCTTCTTTAATTACCCAATTCGGCTCATTAAGGTAAGCCAAATTATTTTGTGAAGAAGAGTTGGCGGGGGAGAGTAATTCACAGCAGACAATCAACAAAAGAAAGAATAATCAAATTAGAAGAAAATCAAATAATTAAGAAAAGCCCATTAATTATTTCATTTTCTCTTCTGCAGCAAACATGGATGGCGGAACTCCTAAAAACAGGCAAAGCAAGGAAAGAATTTAGTTCAATCAAATTAAATTATAATAACTGCCAATTAAGAACTGAGTGGACCGGGCTCCACAACTCAACAGATATATTATACTGGTTCTAGGAAACCCTAGGTTGGCCAATTGTTATAGTTTGGGTTTATGAAATTATTTAGGGCAATGTGGTGTTTAGGAGCTGGAATAACTTGAGAATGTTAGGTATGAGAATGTTAGGTACAATGAGGAGGTTAGTATTGGAGTTGATTGTGTGGGTTTTATGGGTTTGAGGACTTTGTGTGTGGAGAGGGACCGAGACTAGGTACTAGGTAACCAAGTTTGGCTAAGAGCCTCCTTAAATGTGGTTTTAATTTCTTTGATGGTCGTAGAGGTTGAAAATTTGTCCTAATTGATGGTAGCGATGTATGGGAGAATTTTGACGAGAGTGTAGAAGTGGTAGGAAGGGAGACCAACTAGTAAAAGTAGAGATGACTAGCTCTTCTCCTGAGAAGAACAAAGGAGCTGACCATGAAGTTCCATCCTAAAGAATTCAGTTCTCATTTTTATTTTTTGAACCATCAAAACTAATTTTCATTGATCTTTAATATTTATTTGAACATTACATTATTCTCTTAATTAAAAATACAAAAAATTAAAGAATAGGAAAATGAGAAGCCAATCATGCTAATGGAAAGAGGAGGTTGAATTATAGAACGACTACAGTCTCACCCTCAGACTTATTCCAACCTTATAGTTCATCTTTTGCTAACTCAGGTCGCAAAAGTACATGGAATATTGTACCCATGGCTACAGGAGAAACGCCAGCAGAAGCGTCTACTGAACTTTCTGAAATAATTACTACTATACAAGAAGCGGTCTATTCTTTAGACTTTGAAGTACTTCTCTAAAGTTGGTTCGAATGGTTTTAACTTGAACTCTCTTGTTAGGCAGTGGGATAAACTTGATGATAAATATGTTGTGACATTGCTAGCAATTGCCACACTAATTGTTCTTTATGGTTCCATCAGACTGATTTCAGTAATCATATCAAGGACCTTTTCTAATTGTAAATACAAATTTTGGATGGGAAACTTTTGCAAAACACTTCACTTAGGCCTCCCAATTTGTTATCCACCTACACATAATCCTTCTATTGTAATAGCTCCATTAATTTTCAACCATTAAATGCTGCCATGTGGCCTTGCTTGCCATGTTCTTGAGCTTCCTTCATCAGGAATATGGTGACATAAAGGGACATTTACATGCATATCACAAAACTCTTACGTATTTACATATCTAACGCTCAAAATCTTAACATCACGTCAAAAATATCATCTTTAAAAGTGAAATACGTCTTTTCATCCATCGATTTACGACGCCTAAGTCCTATAAGTGTAAATATCAAACTGGATATGTAAATACATAAGAATTGTGTGGTCTTAATGCAATTTGCCCTAATATATAGGTACTATCCACGTGTATGTAGGTCCTGCTGTAGCTGATTTCTACTATATTGAAGCTGTTACAAAAGCCACTTTCAGCAGACAGGTGGCTAGATGGACAGTAACTTGAATCTAAGTGCTTTTGAAAATGTGGGTTTGAACCGCAGTCCATGTCAGGGATATGAGCCTAATTTATCGTGCAGAATATGTTTTTGTTGGCTTGCATTACTTAGAGTATGTTTGATTGTGATTTGTTTTTCATTTTATATATTCTTTATCTATATATAATTTTCTTTTACTTTCATTCAAACAATATGTTTTGAGAATGATTAGGTGATTGAGTGGCTTTACACTTAGAAGACAAAATCCGACATGAATATATCCATGATAGGGTTGGTGTAGCTCTAGTGACGGACAAAATTAGTAAGAGTCGTCTTAGATGGTTTGGTCACATTAAACATTGACCATCTGATAATCCGATTAGGATAATAGATGTTTTAGATTCGACTTATGTTAAGAAAGGCAGAGGTAGAGCTGGGAAGACTTGGGCTTACAGTATAAAAAATAATCTTAATTGATTAGAATTAAATGAAAATATGAGACTAAATGGGACACAATGGGGAAAAAGGATTCATGTAGCCGACCCCAATTAGTGGGATTAAGGCTTTGTTATTGTTGTTGTTTTTGTTGTTGTTGTTGTTGTATTCAAACAATATGTTTGAATGTATATTTATTTTTCTATTTTCATAATATATATTTTGGAATCAAGTGAAACACATCATACATGGTGTTTTCAAAGTTTCTGAAAACACATTAATTTGTTTCTAAGGGTTCGTTTGGGGCGGCTTATGCTTATCCAGCTTATTCAAAGAGAAGCTGATTATCCAGCTTATTCTCATAAGCTGCTGATAAACCGAACCGCAGGTCCTTCACTGCGATCGGCTTTTTTAAAAAATTTAAAACTGGCTTATTGGATAAGCAGTTAAAACGCGTAAACCAAACGGTAAAAATACCGCCGCACTTATAAGCCGCACCAAACGGGCCCTAAAATAAAATACAAAAAGTGCTTATCAAACATGTTTCCTAATAATAATATAAGTAGCTGATTTGAATTGAAAAAATAGGAAAAAAATACAAACCAAAATATGCATTTGGAGCCTATTTGGGATCATTTTTATTTATTTTTTAAATATATTTATTTAGTGTATTTTTTGTATTTTTGTATTTTTTATTTTAGAGGTAAGTCCATTTAATTTAAAAAAAGACATTTAAAGTGTTTTTAAAAATAACAATCAAAACCGCGTAAGTTATTGACTACCACCTCTGGCCAGCCACCGTGTGTTTCACCAAATTGTGACTTATTCTGCCAGCGATCGTGACCATCATTATATAAATCAATTTATTTAATATTCAATAAAAATAAAAAATATATTTTAATGTTATTAAATATTTTTTATTTAAATAGATAAATAAAATAAAATATAAATTATACCAAAGGGTCCCTTAGTCTTTCAATGAAAGGAATTAAAAATGTTTTTTACCCTATGCTAAGAGTGCCATTTGTGTAGTTGTGTAATTTGAAATATGTTAATAATGGTTAGTATTTGACAACTAATGTCTACCATGTATCAAGTTTTCTAACATCAATTTTGACTTTAATGTTATCATAAAATATTAAAAGTTATCTTAGAAAATAATTTATTCACGTTAAAAGTTTTGTGTATCAGATTTATTTCTTTGGATTGGATTTATTTTCTCTCTTATTTTATGTTTTGGATTTTTTTTCTTATTTTAGGTTTTGTACCGTGTTTCATCAGACACCGGCATTCACATTCATCCGGTTAAGTCCAACTCCTGAATTCAGATTATAGATCATGCTGTCCGCACATGGAACAACTCTGATCGTTGCCACATGACGAATGGGAGCTGGTAAGATTTGCAGAGGTGGCTCCTCCGATGGGCTATCAAAAGCTCAACCTTCGTCGGAGACTTCGTCAGAGTTCCGTGACGCAGACGATGAACGGCTTGCACGATTTCAAGATTAAGGGCTTCTCGCATTCTATTGGATTTGGGATCGGTAGTTACATCGGCTCGGATATGTTCATAGTTGGGGGCTACTCGTTGGCGATTTACTTTATTCATCGCGTCGGCGAGCAAGGGAACTAACTTAAGTGAAAAAAATTACATCAGGATTCTTCAGAGTTACGTGCGAAGTCCAATCACTGAGAGCCATGTGGAATTTAGGTCTCACTAATGAAAAGCGGGAAAATTATACATGCGAACCCGGCCCGACTGAAACTCGACCAATATTTCCGGTCGCGCAACTTGTCCCTCTTCCAGCCAAAAAATAAATAACACGTCAATAACACAATAACACATCAATACCACAACAACAACACTTGAATAATGCGGAATTACACGGGGAATATTCCCATAATACCGCAAAATAACACTGAGAATATTCCCTAACACCGCAATATAACACTAGGAATATTCCCATAACACTGACGTGTTATTGTGGTGTTATTAAGGTGTTATTTAAGTATTTTGTGGTGATATTAATGTGTTATTGTGTTATTATAACACCGGGAATATTCTCATGTGTTATTCTGCATTATTCAAGTGTTATTAAGGCGGTGTTGATGTGTTATTGTGTTATTATAACATAGGAAATATTCTCATAACACCGTTGTGGGTCTGGAACACCACGGAATAACACGGGAGAATATTCCTATGTGTTATTCCGCGTTATTCAGAAGTTATTCCATGGTGTTACGGGAATATTCCCGGTGTTATGCGCGACCGGGAATATTGGTCGAGTTTTAGTCTAGCCGGGTTTGAGTGTATAATTTTCCCTGTTTTCCGTAGTGAGGCCGGGATTCCACTTGGCTCATAGCGATTGGACTCCGCACGTAACTCTACATGCGGAATCCTGATGTAAGATTTTTTTTGTCCTTATTCATCGCATTGGCGAGCAAGTGAAGTGATATGGGGGCGCTCTTCAAGCTGGCGCTGCGGGATCAGAGTGGGAAGGAGTTGCATAAGGTTCTTAGCCACTTCGGTCTTAATCTAGAAGTCGGACTTTATAACTTCAAGTATCATGGAAGCATGTGGGACTATAAATGATTTTTCAAAAGAACTGCTCTCGAGGAATCAGATTATCTCTAATATATTGCCTCTCAATTAGATGTAATGTTAGCGTAGTCAAAATCACACTCAGGGGCCAAAGGTCTATGACATTCCTATCTCACCATCCAATGTAAATGAGCATTTTGGTCAACTTTTACAGAGGGTTGAAGGTGCTGACACCAATTTTTGGTGCTTTTCCTTGTTGCAAGCCATCCTCCAGAGCTTTTTCTTGAAGCAAAGCATCCTTCATAATTTTTTTTCTTACAGCAGACTCTCCTTCGAAACTTTTTTCCCTGCAGCAAGCCCTCCTACATAGCATTTTCCTGTAGTAGGCCCTCCGGAGCTTTTTCCTTGCAGATCATGCCCTGCACATTTTCCTATATGTTGTTTATTTCCCTACAAACTTCTCCGCAGCATTACCTGTAGGAGCCTTCCGCCTACATAGAGACACTGCAGAAACTGCAGTAATAAACAACCTTAGTCAACTAAAAATATCTCTAAATACTATTGGGATTGATTACCAAGTATGGGATGAAGACTTCAATTTCTGTCACAGAATATTTCTCACGCATTGTTTGATATTTTCAAATCCAAGTTGAACACGATTGTCAACTATATTTCAACTCAAGGGAGAGTGTTATAAGTTATATTATGAAATAATTTATTCATGTTAGAAGTAATGAGGATTAGATTAATTTTTTTCTATTGGACTTATTTTCTTTTCTATTTTAGGCTTTTCTGTTTTTTGTTGTATTTTTTATCTCCAAGTAATTATATGAATTGACTAATTTGAGATAAATTTTTTATTTCATGTTATTTTCTTAAGAGTATTTATACCCTTTTTCATATCAATAAAATAATTCAAATGAATTCTGAAAATGAACATAAAACTTTCAATTTCAATAGTTTCATTAGTTTCAGAATTCATATTAGATTGTGATTTTGGATTTTTTTTATAGAATGCACAAAAAATATATTTAAGATATGAAACTAAGGATTAATTAATTAGAATTTGAGTTATATCACATGAATTTTATTATGAACTTAGTGATAAAATTTGGAATTGAAAATGATTCAATTGTAGAAGTGTGTTTAAAATTTGAATTTTGCCTTCTTTGTTAGTTTAATAAATTCCCAAATGTCATATCTTATTGCTCAAGAATTTCTTTTCAAACTTAGCTTGCGTAAATATTTCATAAGTTACTCAACTATAATTAAATGAGTCATATGGGACTTGACATCTCTTTCTTGGTCATGCATGGTTCAAAAACAAATAACTCACATGCAAACTCTGTGTGGTTGGTGGGCTCTTATTGCATGATATTTTATGATGTTGAGAAGATTTCATTTGAAGGGATTTGATGTCGAAGTGAACGACAATCATATGATGGCGATACTATTGAAATGCACACAAAATAGGAGAATTTTTACGCATCAGAAGTGAAATAAGAGTTACTTTTTGAAGCATTTATAGCAATGGTTGGACAAGGATTCATGTTTTAAGTTAGGGGCATTTACATGCATTGCACACGGTTCTTATGTATTTGCATTTCTCACACTTAAACTTTCATATTTACATACACAACTATCAAATTTTTAATGTCAAACACATCAAAAATAGGACTATTACTACTTCTTAAAAGTGAAATATACATTTTCTTGAAATCAAAACATGCATTTTCATGCATAGATTTAAAGCAACAAAGTGTTGTGTGTAATTATGAAAGTATAGATTTGAGATATGTAAATAAATAAGAATTGTGTGATATGTATATATATTTCCCTTTAAGTTAATGTGCTTAATATAATCAATCCCTTAGTACTTCGCGGTTTTACTCTTGTTATTTTTGTTAAGGCCATAGATTATCTTTATTATTGTTATTTTCATTCGATAATATTGATGCGTGCTACAAAATTCGTGGAGGTAAAGTAATGGATTATCATTTTAGTTTTGCATAATTCAACACACACTCAGATGAAAGAAGACAATCAGTAATAACACCTGAAGTATTTACGTGGAAAAACTCCTAAAGGGAAAAAACTGTTGTGTCTGGTCCAATTGTAAAAGTCTACTATAAAATAATGATTACAGATACCTCTTGTCCTACAGACGAAAAAAAAGCTATTAGATTTACCAAACAGTTAATACAAGTGTTGCTAATTTTGGTATTCATCAATTTATATTGTTCTCTTTACAGTGATTTGCAAATTGCTACTTGGTTTTCAAGCTTGATAGGTAAGTCATGTTTCAGTATACACATTGTTTCGAAAATCAAAGTTAAAATACCTTTTTCAAATCTGACTTTTAGGGCAGAAGCAGCTGAAGTGGATTCTTTTGGCTATGAAATTAACTTGTAGAAGTTGCTGGAAAGAAGTTTAATCACGTAGCTGACTCCACTTAGTGGGATAAAAGGCTTGTTATTATAGTCGTTGCTGTGTACTTTTAGAAAAACGCATTTGGATGTCAGAGCGTCTTTTTTTTTATCCATATTCTATACTTACAGAATTTGGAGGTAGAACTTGAGCTTGTTTAATTAATTGAGCACATTGTCAGGGACATTTAGTTCCACATCGGCTAGGCGTAGGGCCGAAAAGCGGTATTTAAGTCTTGGGCTGCCCACCTCTCTTAAAAATTCTTTTGGGACGTGACAACATGCTCTAGTTTAATTCTGGGAGTTTGAGTCGGCTTATTTATTATAAAGAAAAAAAAAACTATAGTAACTTACAATGACTTAACTTTAGTTGGGTGGCATTGTTGAAATTGATGAAAAGAAAAGCATTTACGGACATACCATTAACTTCTTATGTATTTACATATTTAATACCTAAACTTTTACATTAAAAACATCACCATTATAATTTTTTAAAAATTATTCATGTATATGTTTATCACACCAAAGCATTATACATATAAATATCAAATTTTGGAGTGTTAGATATGTAAATATATAAGAATTGTGTGGTATGTATGCAAAATTTCCAAAAAGAAATGAACTGGTCCTGCTAATACAATAGCCTCCAACCCATTTTCCCATTTTATCTATCAATTATGGAGAAATTTTTGCTTATGGAGTTCTCACGTACTCCCCCCAATAATCCCCAAATAAACTCATAATTATCTTGAATAACATTGAAATGGAACTGCGGAAGGTTATTGGGGGGGGTTATTGAGGGGTTATTTCGGCATTATTATTGTTATTCGAGGTTTTGTGAGGTTGTTGGGGGTATTAACTCCACTAATGTCGAAATAACCTCCCAATAACCTTCTGCGGTTCCATTTCCGTGTTATTCAGGATTATTATGAGTTTATTTCAATTTCTCTCAATTATGAGGGTCGTCTACTTTTAATTTTTAAGGACTCTATGACTATTTCGAAGAGGAGACAGAGAGAATGAAGATTCTGAAATTTTAAGATCTAAATATCACCAAAATGCCATTTTCAGTGCATGTGATTTGGATTTGCATCATTCAACAAGGAAGCATGATGAAGGAAAATTCTCTACAGAGAGATCACAAGACTCATTGAGCCAGCTTAGCCAAGCTAATCGAGTCAAAAAGTAATGGGAGGACGGTCGACTGGTGCCAACCAAGCAACTCATCTGGAAGCTCACTAGAAAGATGTCTAGATCTTTAACCACAGGAAAGCTGGCTCAATATAAAAGCTTATCTTGCTGGAGAGCCTACTTGGGGGAAGGGTCGGTTCTACAAAGTATCTTTTTTGAACATATAGTGGAGACCAAAAGACTTTTCCAGAAATATAATCTTTGAGCAAACCAGTTCAACCGAGCAGGCTGATCAAGCTGATTGAATCCTACCGATCAGGATAATCGACCAAGCTCAACCGACCAAACTAAAATAGAATTTGTCAAATGACAAAAATCAGACAAACTTGTTCGGCCCAACCCGAAACGAGAATAAGTAGTTGAACAGATCAATTGACCATGAAATCCCTCACTACAGAGAGAACATCATGAAGATCATAATAGACATAATGAAGTTGGCTTTCACTTGCCCTGGGAGGATGTCATACTTGAATAAAATGAAATGTAGCTCAATATAGAATGGTAGACGAAGTTCAAATCGGAATTGGTACTTAGAGAACAAAAGGTCATTACCATAAAGCAAGGTCACTCGATCTATCTTGTTGGCGACCCAAAGTTTGATAGAAGCATAGAATCATGACTCTCCTACAGCTAGTCAACTTCCTCTCGTGTTTTTCATGATTGCTCGTCCAAAGCCATTGACCCATAATCTCTTGGAGAATATCAATTTTCTATCGAGCTATCACTGAAGTGAAATAGTCGAAGTTGAGAGAGTGAAAGAGGAAGGAAAAGTAGAAGTGCACTCGCATATCTCAACTCTTATATATATATATATATATATATATATATATGGCGTATAGGAATCTCAACTGTCACGAGGGTAACAGTTTCCGTAAGGGATCATCCAATGAAATTAAAATGACATAATAAGTGAGGAAAATAAAAAAAATATCTTTATTCTAGAAATAATGTATAGGTTACAATAAGGTAATATGAATATCATTCTGAGAAGACAAAATATCTAACAAGCAGAGCCAATGTTGTTTAAGCTGAGAAATGGCCCAGCTGAAGTAGTCGCATATACAAAAATTCCCCCATTGACCTAAATCGATTCAACTAATTTAATTCAGCACGCAGCTGAAAAACTTGAGACTTATCGTGTATATCTGAGAGCTTCTAGTCGAGAGCCGTCATCGTCTCCTCCACCTTCGTCATACAAGCCAATGCTTTCATAAGTCCCTATACCGCTGGATACTGACCGACCAAGTGAAGGAATTTATAAGATGATGAGCCAGCAACCCATAAAACATTTGGATCCCTTCACCAACTTCCTCGCGCATCTCAATAGGAGGTGGATAATTATCAGGGCGATCGATCCCATCATTCTCACTTGAGAATCAACCGCTCTCACCTAACGTTTAATATGAGTTCCTCAGCAGATTAGTTGGAACCTCATTTGGATTTAACAAACATATGATCTTCATTGTAAATTATCATAGATAAAAAAGACTTCGAACTAGACCCTAACAGATTACATCCCACAAATACAAGACAAACATCTCTCATTCCCCGGAACACAATCAATTCAGACACTTTAAGTGGCATGATAAGTTGATTGGGGGAGCAGCAGTGAAAGTGATGGAATCACACTATCTAGAAGCAACTTGAGTGACACCGATTAGACAAAAGATCTCATAGGGATCGAATGGTCCAATATGAGAAACCATGGTAAAGGAAAACCCCCTGCAAGGAATCGCGGGACCAATTGAGTCAACCGATCCAAGCTAACAGGGTAAAAAACTGATGTGAGGACAGCTGACTAGTATCAATAAAGCAACTCATCCAAAAGTTTACTAGGATATTGTCTGAATCTTTAACGAAGGGAAAGCCGACTCAATACAAAATCATATCACGTATAAGAGGCACGATGAAAGAAAGGCCGATACCCAGTATCTTCGATCATCTTGTAGAGACCAAAGATTTTTTTTTTCAGAAATAAGATCATTGAGCTTACCAAATTTAGTGAAGCGGACTTAGTCGATCGAAAGCTACAACCAAGATAATCGATTGAGCCGAGTTTACCAAGCTCAACTGACCGTGTTGAGATGATCGAGCCAAAAAATAATCAAATGATGAGTTACCACTTATAAAATACTAACATACACAGTGTAAATCTCATCCTTATGGGGGCAAAATATAATATTACTACTGCACTAAATTTTCTATAAATAGAGGAACATTTATTGTAGAAGTGTTTTTTGCTTTTTTTATTGTTCATTTGAGAGAACATAGCTCCAATGTGCAATAATCTCTTCCTCTATTTTTCTTTTCACTCTCCTCTCACATTGTATTCACTTGGTGTGATTCACATATATTTTTGAATAAACAAAATGAAATTTTGCTATACCACAAGATGGAGAATAACTTTTGAAAATTTAGTGGAAATTTGGCTTGAGAAAAGGAGGAAAATTAAAAGAATTTTATTTGGGAATTTTACATGCATAAGATTCTTAATATCCTTATTTATGTATCTTATACTCCAAAGCTTTAATTTGTGAATAATGTTGTGAAAAACACGACAACAATAAAGTGAAAATGGAACGAGAAAATTTGCACACAGAAAAAACACCAAAGGTTCACACAGATTTACGTGGTTCGACAAATTTGTCTAAGTCCACGGAGCTGCAGAGGATTTATTACTTTGAGGAATTACACTATCAAGTGCCTCGACGTTTACAATAAAAAAAACTCTATTTTTCTTCTCTCCCTTCCTCTCTCTCTCTTCCTCTCTTTCTCTCTTAGAGGACTTGACTTGGCCCTTGGCTTGGCTTTTCACTTGGCTTAGCTTTCTCTAAGCCAAAAGAGGCTATTATAGAGAGCGATAGGTGGGAGGTAGGTGAGTGGTAGGTGGAATGTGGTAGGTGAGCGGTAGGTGGAATTCTTAATTAGGAATCTAATTAAATCAATATGGACCAGGTCTCCACATTACCGAACAATTCTCCCACTTGGAGACTGGGGCACTGAATGCATCACCTACTGGCTGCTTCATCCACTAACTGTACTGACCTTTTCCTCAAACATGATATCCTTCACCCCTGTAACTCAATGCCTCTGTCTTCATGCCAGAAGACCAGCTGAAGTCGAGCACAACTTCAGCTTCTCACGAGTAACACCCTCAGTTGACATATCACCGTCAACGTAGCCTTGTACCACTAAGCACTTTCCTGGGCTACTCCTGTATCTGCTTACAACTCCCACTGCATGAGCACTATCCTGCCCCTATTGAAAGACCTTTTCAACAAGTCCAGTCTTGTACCTCTTACTGCCATCAAACTCAGTCTTCACCTGGTAAACCCACTTGCTGTGCAATGTCTTCTTCCTTGGTGGAAGTTCTACCTGCTCCCAAGTCTGATTCCCTGGTAGGGAATCTGTCTCCTCTTTCTTGGTCATCTCTCACTTGCTCGAATTCTCATCTTACAAGATTTCTTTATAACTCTGTGGTTCTCCACAATTTATCTGTACAAGGTCCGGTTTTCCTGCCTTTGGCGCTTTGCCACTTTTCAAGAAATTGACCTTCTTCTGCTTCTTCATAATGCACCTTTGACTTATGTGTCCAAGCTTGCAATGCCGCAGATCTCTCATGCTCTCTGCACTGTAGTAGCAACAGTGTTGAGTAAACTAGTAATCATATATAATGTGTCAATTTTCTTACCCCGAGTCAGCACTAATGTTCCTTTGGTAACCTTCCAAGTGCTATGTGAAAACACTACCGAATGACCACCCTCATTGAGCTGCCCAACAGAGATGAGGTTTTTCTTCAACTCAGGAACGCGTCTGACCTTTTGCAAAGTCCATTTGCTCTTGTTAAGAAGTGCAATATCAACTTCTCCCATCCCCACCACGTCCAGTGCTTTTCCATCAGCCATATGTACCTTCCCAAAGTCTCCTGCAACATAATTTTGCATACAGTGGGAAGATGTATGGAAGGAAGCCTCTGAATCCAGTATCCAGTTATCAACAGAACTGTGAACTGCCAGCAATAGCGTATCTTGTATTTCTTCAATTACAACGTTAGTGCCATCATTCTCTTTCTTCTTAGGATTCCTGTAGTTTCTTTTTATGTGGCCAACCTTGTCACAATTCCAGCAATTTGCCTGTTGACAAGAATTTGATTTTGATATTCCTCTGTTTAAGCTCATATCTTGTGATCTCTCGCTGGAATCAACAGTCAGTGCTAAACTCGAACGTAAGGTCTCGCCATAATCTTTCTTGCGTACCTCTTCAGCCAAAATTAAATCACGAATATCATCATATTTCAGTTTAGATTTACCTGCAAAGCTGCTAACTGTCATCGTCATGACTTCCCAGCTATTTGGCAATGAAACCAACAATATCAACACACGTATCTCATCATCAAAATTAATTTCAACATACAACAATTGATTTGTGATAGTGTTGAAATCATTCAGATGTTGAGCAATAGACGCACCTTCCGCCATCTTCAAGTTGAATAACTTTTTCATCAAGTGCACCTTGTTATTCGCCGATGACTTTTCATACATACCTGATAAAGCTGCAATGAGATCTGCAGTAGTCTTTTCCTTAATGACTTTGTGAGTTACCGATCTCGACAGGGTAAATTGTATAACCCTCAGAACCTGTCGATCCAACAGATTTCATTCCGCCTCGTCCATCTTTTCCGGTCGCTTTCCCAATAATGGAAGATGAAGTTTTTTCCCAAAGAGATAGTCATTTATCTGCATCCTCCAGTAAGCAAAATCTGTGTCATTGAACTTCTCGATCCCCGATGTCATCACTTTGTCTCTGTCCATCATTCTTTCTTAGATCCGAACCGGCGCTTTGATATCAGTTGTTGTGAAAAACACGACGACAAGCAAGTGAAAATGGAACTAGATTACTTGCACACAGAAAAAACACCAAAGCAACACACAGATTTACGTGGTTTAGCAAATTTGCCTACTTCTATTGAGCTGCAGATGATTTATTACTTCGATGAATTACACCGTCGAGTACCTCAACGTTTACAAGAAAAAATCTTTATTTTTCTTCTCTCCCTTCCTCTCTCTCTCTTCCTCTTTTTCTCTCTTAGATGACTTGACTTGGCCCTTGGCTTGACTTTTCACTTGGCTTAGCTTTCTCAAAGCCAAAAAAGGCTATTTATAGAAAACCAAGAGAGCGGTAGGTGGGAAGTAGATGAGTGGTAGGTGGAATGTGGTAGGTGGGAGTTAAGTGAGCGGTAGGTGAAATTCTTAATTAGAAAGCTAATTAAATCAATGTGGACCGGGTCTCCACATTACCCAATAAATAAAGCACCAACAACTTAACATTCCCAAAAAATTGGAATTTACGTACACATCAACCAATTCTTATACATTCACCAAATTCTTATAATCACAACATTGCCTTCACATCGCCAACGTTGTTATCCTTGCATTAGTTGGAGATGATCCCTGACTACTATTGTAGTTAGGGGTGTAAGTGAGTTAAGTCGACAGGTGAGCTGGCTCAATATTGGCTCGATAAGTGGCTTGTGAACCGAGCTCGATGAGCTAACAAGTCAAGCTAAAGCCAGCCCTGAGTCAACTCGTTAGCTCATGAACGGTTCGTTTAAAAAAAATTAATATAAAATATACTCAAAATATATCAAATTTCAAAACTACATTTTTAAGGTATTAAAAATGTTAAAAAAAATAACATTTGGTATTGAATATTAGGTGATTTATCTTTATTTATCTCCTAATTATTCATTATATTTGTCTTCTTATTGTAAAGATTGTTTAAATTACTATCATTTCCTCTCTTTTAAAATAAAAAGTCGACTTATGAGTCCGTTCAAACTCGTAGACTTTGGCTTAGTTTGAACTCAAACTCGATAAAATTAATCAAGTTCAAATTCAAATCTAACGTACCTGCACTCAACTCATTTACAACCCTAATCCCCTAATCGTAGGCTTCAATCCCTCTTTTGCAGATAGAGTTGATAAATGCTGATAAATCGTCGGCCTTCACACTACCTGAAGGACTCACTCGTAGAAAATCCAGCGTCGCCACGGGGTTCGAATCGAGAAAGAAGGCTGAACCCATCATCATATCCAGAAACCCAATGGCTGTGCAACCACTATCTTAAGGATGTTTGAACTTTGAAGTGTTGTGCATCTAGAATCCCAAATTTAATTTTGAGTGTTTGAACAAACTAAAAAGGGTCTTACAAATATTTTTGCTATATTATAAAGTGCTGGATGTCCCCGATATAATTGCAGGATCCGGGAGATTAGCTTCTCCCTTAAGTCGGTTTCATTGCGTTGGTAAATTTAGACCATCCTTTGCCTCATTTATGGTCATGCCACTCGGCTTCAGGCCACTTGGTCGCCTTTGTGACTTTGTAGGCCTCATCCTTATTGTATCTGGTCAGACGAATAAGCCTTCAAATCGTCTGCCGGTGGGATGTCCCCACACATAATTTCTTTCTTTTTGATACTCACGTCTCATCGGGATCAATACTGACATATTTTCTGTGTACACCAGGAAAAAAAAAATGAAAGGCTACGATCGATCATTGACGTATATAAATCAATACAAAATAAAAGTAGCAATAATTTTAGAAGCAAAAATTTAGAAAAAGATTAATTAATGCAACATTACTTTTATACAAATAAAAATTTTATTTTTGTCATTAAAATTGATAATTTATTTTTAGAATGAGTTTATTCAGCCGCTGAGTTGGTTTGTTCATTGAGCAACATTTATTGTCTGAAACTAAATAGGGAACTTGTGTTGAGCTATATTAATGGTTTGGTTTCTCTTACTCTTGATGGAAAATTGCCCAATTAACTCTTAAATTTGAGACATGATATTATGTTTAGATTATTTTAGTAGTTAAAATTTTTATCTCAAAATTTTGGATATTTAGATATTCAATATTTAAACATTTATAGTTATTTGTAATGCATTTAAATTGTAAATCATATTTTGATATAGTTTAATGAGATCTATACATAAGAAAATGTACATAAGTAAATATTACAAGTTAAATAATACATAATGTAAATATATTGGAATCTTAGGATATTAATACAAATTTTCTATTTTATTAGGGTTTAGGGTTTCTCTTCTATAGGAGAAAATTTTTTGTACGTCGTCCGAACACGAGCTACATCTAAAATTGATGCGATACACTAATGATGTATTTTTTTAAATCAGTATATTACGTCCGTCGTCTCCAAAATCAAATTTTTTTTCTCTTACTGTTTGGGGTAGCTGCAGCATATTGAATAATCTGCTGATAAGCTGATTAAAAATAATCTGCTGATAAGTTAGGGGCGGTAGCTATTAGGGCTGTAAAAAAAACTTGTTGTTTGCGAACAGTTCATGTTCGGTTCGTCAAGAAGTTCGTGTTCGATTCGTTCGATAATCAAACGAGACGAACACAAACAATTTATTTCGTTCAATTTGTTAAACGAACCAAACACGAACAGTGATGTGTTCATTCGTGCTCGGTTCGTTATTGTTCGAAATATAAAATATTTAAAATAATTATATATATAAAAAAATTATGATATTTTAAAAATAATTATAAATTATAAAAATTTATAATATTTTAAATAATTAAACTTCTATAAATTATAATATATGATAAATTATTAATAACAATAATAATATTATAGTATTAATTATATTAATATAAATATTATAATATTATAATTAATATACTATACTATATATTAAAATAAAGTCCTAAACAAAACCCTAAATGCCTTATTCGGTTTGCTTCATTTTGAGGAAGTATGGATTACCTGATGTGTACGGAACCTGATCAATTTGCTTCATTTTGAGTAATTATGCTATCAAACCTAGGGCTGTCTAAAAATCTCGTTGTTCGCGAACAGTTCGTGTTCGGTTCGCCAGGAAGTTCGTGTTCGATTCGTTTGATAAGCAAACGAGACGAACACGAACAATTTTTTTTGTTCATTTTGTTAAACGAACCAAACATGAACAGTGATGTGTTCGAACATTTCAAACATGAACACTAGCTCTGTTTGTTCGTGTTCAGTTTGTTTACACCCCTAGTAGCTATTACTAATTTTTATTTTTTTAGAAAAGCCAGACCACAGACATAAAACTCCCACCGCATCCAGGTAAATGCGGTATGAAAATGCTATTTTCAGTATTTTAAAAATGTATATGTTATCAAATTATAGTTTACCTAAATAAATTAGATGCGTTTTCAAAATGCGATTGCACCAGATAAACTGACCCAATGGGACCTTAGAGACGCCATAAATGCAATCCTGGAAATACGGGAAATGTGGGGCGCCACCCCAATAAATCCACCTAATAAAGAGACAACCGGGTGGGCGAGATCTGGCGTGCGTGCTCTTTTAGAATTAGGGCGCGCGGGATCGGTAGCCTCAAAGCCGCTGCGATATTGATCTCCTTCCCCTTTCCCACACACCGTAGAATTATCTCCCGAATCTCGTACAATCTCCCTAACCATCCATTCGAAATCTCCATTACCAAAAAAGTTGTGGCTCAGATTCGTGCTGGCCTACTCTTCAGGTTTTGCCACCTCACTGCGGAGAGTGTTAGGGTGGAGATGCGAGGAGAAAGGAAGAGAGAGTGAGGCTTCTGGAGTTAGGCATGCCGAATCGATAGCTCCCTTCGCCGGACATTACAGCCTTCATGAATCTGCTTGTCTATAAACCCATGACGGATAGATGGGCTGTGGTAGTTAGGATTGCATTGGTTACTAATGCCAGGCGTAAAAGATCTAGAGAGGAGAAGAAAGAAGAGATAAGCAGGCGGCTGAGGCCGCCGGAGTTTCTTTCAGGTTCCTAGGGTTTATTGGTGAGTGAATGCTGCTTCTTCTCGGTTATTTCATTTTTTTTCTTTTGGGCTTGTTTGTGTGCCCTGCTACTACTCCCTGCAGAGGTCTTGGTGAAGGCATGAGATGGCCGACATTTCTGTTGGGAAAATGCAGGAAGAAGTTAAACGTGTCCTTCTTATTTGAGTTCGGATTGATTTGAAAACCGTATGTGCTAGCCGTTGTTGATTTACATTTCGGAATCGGTGATGGGAACGAGCCCGGTGAGGGAGCTGGCAAAGGTGATTGTTTTATTTTGAAAGCTGACAGCGGATTTCTTTGTTTGTTGTATGCTTGTTTTTATGACTTGGGATTTGCAGACTAGGAAACCTTACACAATTACAAAGCAGCGAGAGAAGTGGACGGATGAGGAACATGACAGGTTCTTGGAAGCACTCCAGTTGTATGGCAGGGCGTGGCCGCGTATTCAAGGTAATGATATTTATGAGCTTTATTTTAAGTGCAGACATTTTTTTTTTTTTTGGGTGAAATTGAGGGCCATGCCCAGCCACTATCATTGAATCGAAGGAATGATTACAAAAGTATTAAAAGTTGTAGAAGCACTAGAAGAAGGACAGAAAAAATGACCCAAAAGTGGAGTTGAAACAAACCGCACAAATGAACATAAGGCACCAAGGTTATCAATGACAAAACGGCTCCATCCAAGGCAAACCTGGTACAGGTGGAAATCTGATAAGAAAATAATAGGCAACAGAGTGCACACTGAAGTAAGATCCGGATCGAGACAAAATCTAATTGGAGGAAATACCAATAAGATGAAAAAATCATAGGGGCATCCACCAGAGCAAAGAAAATGCTTAAAACCAGTGGGGTAGTGCAGTTTGTGGAGTAATAACTGTTCAAGCATCTGCCCACAGCAGCAGAACAATCAAAGTACTAGATGAGTGTTAATGAAATAAAGCCCTTGCCAATGACAAACCAATTATCCAACACACATAGTTGACAGAAAATGCTGAAAACGAAAATATGAATCATGGAGCAATCTACAACAAAGCAACAATGAGCATTATGAAATAGCAGGTCCACTAAGTAGAGCTGAGGTACAAGCAAGATACTACCAGGTTGCCGGTTGAACCTATGCAGTGGCTGACAATATCACTCAACCAAAACAAAACTTTGACTATTGAGGCAACCATAAAGATATTGAAACCAGCAAGCAGAACCATTGCAAAAATAGAGGGGTAGTATTCTCATAAGGCAACAAGCTCATAGCAGATATAAAATTTTATGAAGGATGGAATTTCCTTCTTGAACTTTCATTACTTGCCTTTTTGCCTTATACCCATATGAATATTTTGTACCAGAAATCAGGGCAGGAGCATTTTGAAAGCTTCTACAATTTCTTTCTTGCCAAATATAATTTGTAGTAATATGCACCGCCAAAGGATAGATTTTTTAGTGATCTTGCAAGAAATTTTATTAGAATGGTTAATAAGTTTCCCCCAAACAAAAAGAAGTTGTCATAAGGAATGTACTGTTTAAGTGAAAAAAAAGTGAAATAACATTCAAAAAAGAGGTGATTGTTTGATTTAGGTCTCAAACAACCAAATATACAACTTTTTCTACCAAGATCCCTTTGTTGTTAAGAATATAACCAGTCTTGAAGCCAAAAATAATGGCTTTCCAAGTGGAAATATCAAATTTCGAAGAATGATCCTTGAACCAGATACATTTATACCAATTCATCTTTGGAATGCTCTCATAAGCTACAGAGAAAATATCTTTATGGTGGTAGAAGTTCTCGCCTTTCCAAAGACAGATAATAATATTCTCTTTTATAGCAATAATGCATATTGTTTGTATAAGGTGCTCAGGCTTAGTGGGGAGAGCCTAACAGTTTTTTTTTTATGACATAGCTTGTGAAGGACAATGAAACCAAGAGAAGACTTGGTTTCCATATCTTTTATAAAGAGAACAACCCTCAAGTCATGGATCAAAGAAAAAATACAATCTACTATTATGAGTGATTTAAAGAACCAAGGAACTTCTAATTTGTGTGACTACTTGTAAGATAGCTTTACAAAAGGTGGAAATGTTATTCCTTTCCCTGAACCAAAGGGAATAATAGTGGTTTTGGCACTAGTTGGAAAGAAGGAATTGAAATTAAAGTGCTTATGATGTTCGATTTGCACATCAAATTAATGACATCTTGGTTGGGAAGACTCAAATCACCATACTCGTTGGGTTTAGTAGAAGTTCTCCAAGGAATAATATGCATTTCTCTTTTTGTACTACTAAAATATAAGAAATTGTTAAACAAAGATGTAATTTGTGTCCTTACACTCATAGGGATGTGAGAGGACCGGAACCAATAATGCAAGTAGCTCCATATAGTGTTTTTAATAAGTTAAAACTTGCCAATGAAGGAAAGAAGCTTCTGGTTCCCAGAAGTCAACCAACATTGTTTTTTTCAAGTAATTTAGTGTATTGAGAAGCCTTCAACTCAGAAGAATGAACTGCATTACCAAGATAGTCCCAAGGCAACACGGATTGGGTATGCAATCACAAGTATCACACAACCTTTGTTGTTCAGTTGATCCACCGATTTTGAGGAGCATATTTATAGATGGGTTAGCGCATAAATTAGTGGCCTTATAGAATATGCTCAAAGCAGTTATAAGCTTATTCTAGAAGAACAATTTATCTATAAGGCTGCAAACTGAACTTGAATGGTGATGTACTATTTCAAAGATTTGACTCTTGCATTAAATAATATAGTTAATTCTTCACATAAATTTGCGAATAACCTAAAAGGTCTACTAAGTTATTTTGTGGCTGCTGGCCTACCTATCATAAAAATGCTATGACCATGAACTATGCAAGAGCTCTTGAAGATTTTATTATAGAAAAATAAGATAAATCCAAGATAAAATTGATTGTTAACTATTATTTAAATTCTTTGATACCTACCTTGATTTGTAAAGAGCATTTTCACTCTAGTACTATGGATTATTTAAAATGTGAGATTTGAGATGCACAAAAGATTTAGGGGGAGCTGTTTTAAATCTTGATTTACCTATTGTGCATAATTATTTTTATAACTAGTTGGAATAAGCTGTTTCCCAATGACGTGAAATCCAATCCAGCTCATGTAAGTGATCATAGCTTATGTTTTTAAATCATTTGTTTTCATTGAGGAAAACATTATTTTCATGTGTGCTGGATTTCAAGCAAGAATTTGTTCCCTAAACATGGTTTAAAATTTTATAAGAGAAAATCAAAAGAGTTTTCTTTTTAAATGTTTAAAATAGAATTTTGGATTTATTTTTGATATGCAGTATAAGAACAGAAATGCTTCTAAGGGCTTAAATTTACCGGATTTACATTTAAATTGTGTTCTTAACTTTCCACAAAATTACCGGTCTTCTTCCATTTTGAAGACTGCTTATATCTTGTGTTCTAGCGAGCAAATAGAACTGATTATTAATTATGCAGTAGAAGATGTTAAGTTTTTTGGCATACTTGTAGTTTATTTATCTGATCCATTGATGTTGAATCATCTCAGCCAAATATTTCTTCGATGGCTAAATTTCATCATAGAATCAATATATGTAATTGTTGTCTTAATTTCCATTTTACCACAGCTTGGGCAAACGATCCTCTCAATTTTGCGTGTTTGTGTGTGTATTTGAACTAGTTTATTAACCCATACTTCGAAGCACAATTGTATTTGCTATTGATCTCATCTTTTTTGCTCGAATATATAACGGATCATGAAGGTGCCATGTATATTAAGGTATTTGAGTCCCAGTGAAGAAATCTTGTGTTCATTGTTCCATGTGAACTTATGACCTCCAAAATCCTAATTTTATTTTGAAAGTGAAAGTTTTAGTGACTATCACTTCGGAAAAAAATTTTTGTAAACTAGATATGATGGTGTCTTATTCCTCTTAAAAAGGGTTCTAAGTAAATTTGCAAACCCTAACTTTCCATATGAACTGAAGTTGGTTAATTCTTTGGGTAGCTAGTATTATATGGGCTGTTTCAGTTACTTCACATTACATCCCACCAGGCAATCCTTTTTTGGGAGGATTATAATCTCAGCATACAAATTAACTATAGCTGCAACTCCCCCTATATGCATCATTCACATTGTCAGATAATAAAAAATTTTTGGTTGCTTGTACTTTTAAAAATAAAGAGAAACGTTGCACTTCAAGTTTTCATTATTTTCCCTTTTTAGTGCTCACAAGTAGCATCTGGGACTTAAATTTGGCATTGTTAGAATTATGCTACATGTTACAGAAAAGGGAAAAATCCTCTAGTATATGTACATTATAGATATTTATTGATTTCTCAACTTAGATCTTTCTTTGGTGCAATGCAGAACATATCGGTACAAAGACTGCTGTTCAGATAAGAAGTCATGCACAGAAATTTTTTTTAAAGGTCGAGGATTTCATTTAAATTCTGTTTATGATATGCTTTATATTCAAATTCTTGCATTCTTTCTCTTAACGTATGTCAGAAGTTAAATAGGTGGATTCCATTGGCCAATGCTTTGAAGACTTTTTTAGTCTATGAAAATTTTATTTATTTTGAACGAAATTTATTTTCTTACTTTTAAATTTTCCTGCTCATCTTGCCTTGAAAAAAATTTTCTCTTGTATAATTATTTGCTAATTGGGCTAATTAGAAATGCTAGAACTGCAGGGTTTGGCTGGAATACCCTTTCAGATATATCCAAAATTCAGTTAGGAGATCCTTTATTACACTATTAAACAATAACAGGCATCAAATCAACTCAAAAGATGTGGGATGCTGGCATGTAAAAAAAGAATTTAAAATGGGCTAGACAAGAAGTTTACAGTTATTTCTTACACAGAATTTAACAGTTAACTGATTTGGATAATGATATATTCTTTTGTTTTGAAATCTCGCAATGAAATAATGTATGCGTAGATTAAGTCCACATTTATTATTAGGTTGGCCTATTGGCATCAAAATATTTAATTATATCAATAGCATTTTATTGGTGCAATAATATTGATAATCAAACACCACATTACAACTATATATAAATTAAAAATTGAAATTTTCTAATAATTAAAATTGATAAGAATGGTGAAAGCAATTAAATATGTAAACATAACAATCCTCGCCATTAAATCACAATGTTAGGGGTGATATTAAATTTTGAGCAAGTTAGGCTCAACACAAACTTGTAACTAAAAATGAATACCGGACTCTAAATGCTTCAATTACAAGTTGACTCAATATTGTTTTTTTAACTATATATATGGTTGATTTCAATTATGTTTGAGCGACACAGTAAACGTATGTTGTACATATATAAATGCGAATATGATACAGACACAGGACACGTTTTAAAAATATAAAATATGAACATGCATCAAACACACTATTATAATAAAAAAATATTTAATCACTTTAACTATTAAAAGTAAATAAATAAAATATTAAGAATATTACAAAAAAAAGATATGTAATTCCTTTAACTATTAAAAACTAAGAGTTCATTTGACATCACTTTTGTTTTTGTGTTAATTGATATAATTTTTATATAATTTATTATTTAATTTTAAAAGTAAATAAAAAATATAAAAGATATTTTGGGTGTTTTTAAAATTAACTACTTCAATCAATCATGTATTAATTTAAATTAAAACATAATTAAAAAATAAAAATAAAATTAAAAATGATCCTAAACAACCTTTAAGATGTTTATAGATAATTATTTAGTTTATGATATAAAAATGTGAGCTTATATTATCTTATATTTCATTAATATTTAATTAATCTTAATTGATTATTCATTAAAAAAACTAAAAGGATCATTGACTTCTTTGGCATATAATTAGGATTCATTTGGGGCAACTGTGTGTTGGCGATGCGGCACCGCATTGCAGTTTTGTTTGTTTCAGTAAATTGTGTTTTTATAGTTTTTTTAAAAAGTTGCCGCTGAAATTTGCGTTTTCCCAATAGTCCTGGAGATTATGATGCTTCATAAGAGAAAATTTATTGTGGAGCTATTTGCATGCCTTTTTTAGTATCTTATATTATTAGTATTTTCTATTTGTAGGATTCAAAATTATTGTTATATCGCAATATCAGTTTTCTTTTTTATTATAGGAAGTTATGATTGATTTTATTGTTTTCTAAACTTGGGAGTTTTCTCCCTCTATTTATCTTGTAATCATCTTCTATGAAATTAAAGAAGAATAATTATTTTTTCCCCTCCCAAAAATTCACATCATTATTAGTTCAGCTCCACTTCCACCACTAGTTCTTGAGCCTAGACCACCTATCACTAATGTTTACTCGAGAAGACCTCATCCCCTTAATCCTATTTCGACATTGGTATCGTCTTCTTCAATGGGTTATTCTTCTAGTAACCTTGATTTATCTATATTTCTCTTCGAAAATGTAAATGTTAATGTGCCGATTCCATTTTCTCTTGTGTTAACTAAGATCAATTATCTTCCACTTCCGCTTCTTTATTGTTTCCCTTGAATTTATTAAGGGTTCGAGATCTGTTCAGCAAGACCCATCCCATTTTGAGTGGCGGGCAACAATGCTTGATTGAATGATGTGTTAACTAAAAATAGAACATGGGAAGTAATTTAATTGCCCTCTGGCAAGAAGGATATTGGCTATTAATGGATCTTTGCAGTTAAGTTTCATTTTTATGGATCTGTAGCTCGTTTAAAGTTGGATTGTTTGATAAGGGTTTTGCTCATTTATGGAATTGAGTACTTGGACACTTTCTCTCCAGTAACTAAGTTGACTTCGGCTCGCTTCTTTTTGTCATTGGTTGTAACGAATAATTGTCCCTTACAACAACTTGGTGAAGAATGCATTTCCGCATGGTGATCTTTTAGATGAGGTATACATGGAGCAACCAATGTTCTTGAGTTTGCTGCTCATGGGGAGTTTGAGAAATTATGTCGTCTTCAGAAGTCATTATATGGATTGAAGCAAAGCCCTCGGGCATGTTTGGAAGATTTGGTCAAGTAGTAGAAGAATTTGGGGTGCATAAGTGTAAAAGGGATCACACTATTATACAAGTAATATGTTTTTAGGATCACTTTGCTGGTGTTGTAAGTTGATGACTTATTGTTATTGGAAACGATGTGCAATGAATCCTATCATTGAATCATTTCTTCAAAATCAATTCAACACTAAAGATCTGGCTTCCTTGAAGTATTTCTTGGAGATTGAGGTACCAAGGAGCAAGAAGGTATCTTTTTATCTCAACGGAAGTATGTTTGGATATGTTAGCAAAAGTGGGAAAATTAGGGGTTAAAAAATGCAGCACTCTGATGCTTTCTAATAAGCAACTTATCAAGGATGGAGTCTTTTATTGATCCTGAACAATATAGAAAATTAGTGGGAAAATTAAACTACCTCACAATTACTCACCTTAATATTGAATATTCAGTTATCACTATAAGTTAGCTTATGTCTTTCCCCATAGTCCATCAATGGTCAGCTCTGAAATAGATACTATGTTACCTCAAATAAGCTATTGTAAAAGAGATTTTATATTGAAATCATGGGCATATAAATATTGAATGTTTCTCTAATACAAATCGGGCAAGTTCTAAGATTAATACAAAATTCATTATTGAATATTGTATTTTTATTAGTGATAATTTGGTCTCATGGAAGATTAAGAAATAAAATATAGTCACGAAGCAATACATAATATGAGTATCGAGCAATGTCATAAGTTTCGAGTGAATTGATGTGAGTCTCTCAATTCTTGACTGAAATGGGTTTTAAGATGGCCATTCCAATAATATTGTGGTGTGATAACCAAACTACAATTCATATTATTTCAAATCCGATCTTCTATGAATGAACTAAATATTAAGATAGATTGTCATTTTCTTCGTGAAAAGACTTAACAAAATTTGATTTAAACAATTAGAGGATGTCTTCACAAATTATAACTTATATTTGTAACAAGTAAGGCGTGATAAGTATCTATGCTCCAGCTTGAGGGGGAGTGTTATAGAAAGTATTAAATCTAAAGCCCGTTTATTAAGAAGCTTGATATGAGATAACTTAATTAGGGAATCTTTTCTATATTAGATATATTAGGGGATATATATATATAGATACACATACATATATATATATATATATATATATATATATATATATATATAAATCGATATAGATAGATAGATAACATATGCATCATTTCGATATTAAAAATATTCCTAATCTATAGAGATGAGAGCGCGCGCGTGTAAAGAGGGGTAGTATTTGGAAATACTACTCGTTTATGTAGGAATTGAACCCAAGTCAGAGGTGACTTGCGCCTTAGCTGCCTACTAACTTGCCATATATAAAATATGCTTTCAATTTAAGAATAAGAAGCAAGGAGGATTTCCTGTTACAACAATTACAAATCTATTACACATCGGTATCTGTCTACTGAAGTTCATTGTCTCCATGTTCCTTGTTTCTGATGACAGGGAGTTTACAATTCTCCAAAAAATTTTGACGAGATATTTACAAGCTGAATATATGGAATAACTGTCATCCACTCTTTCCCTGATTACATTATTATACAAAACATTAACACATCACAGGAGCATTAATGGTGCTTTCTCCATCTAATCATTAAAACCAGATATATGATTTCGTAGAAAATATTGTGTGAAAAGCTTCTTTGAATCTACGCTATGCTACCTATTGGTTTGTCTACAAGTTCTGTAGTTCTCTCATTTTAACAACTGGAAAGGAAAAGCACTCTTGATTCTTTTTCTTCTTCTTTTATCAAATTCATTAATTATCTTTGTTGGATAAACAGTTCATTATTATTTTTTTCTTCTTTTGACCATGTACAGTTGGAGAAGGGGACTGGTGGCTTGACATGTGGACATCCTCATGTCATAGAAATTCCTCCCCCACGGCCTAAAAGGAAACCATACAGTTCATATCCTGAAAAGATTGGTGCAACTTCACAAAATCCCTCTGCTGCAGTAAAAGGGAAAAGCTTGTCGAAGGCTTTTGTATTGGTAGGAACTGATAAAGTGGCAATGGATACTAAGAGTAAGGTAAACAAGTCATGAACCTTCTCCCATTCTACTTTTTTTTTTTTTTCTAAGTGTGTCATGCACGGCCTTAAAACAAAATACATAGCAGGCATTTGGAGAAGGCACTTCATCCACTTCTGTCTGTTTTTGTCGCAACGGAACTTCAGATCGTTCAGAGCAGATGCCAACACTAGAAGAGTTAAAAGAAACTAAGAATAAAGTAACGAAATCACCGAGGAAAAATGATGCTGATTTGCAAAATCTTGGAATAAGTGAATATTTTACAGACTCTCTGTTTGGTTTCAATACTGTTGAAAAGTGGCAACTACTAAAGCAGATGGAGAAGCCATCTACATCATCAAAGTACAATCTACAAGGTGATCAAAACCATGAAAAAATTTCCGTTCAATTTGAAGGTACAAAATATTCTAGTGAAGGTATCACAAAATCACTGTCAGCTCAACTAGAACCAAATGCAGATCTTAACCTATCTCTTGATTCTACAAGAAGAGCAACAAATACGACAAAAAACTTGATGTCTTCCATCCCTCAAGCAGTTCCATCAATTTCACTTAATAACCAGCTCAATAATGATGACAATTCGTTTACTGCACTTATAAACTTAACCAATTATTTTCCAAGCCTCCTTGCATCAGCCTTGTCACAGAACCCAACAATTCATCAAGCAGCTAGCATTGCAGCTGCCTCACTGCCACCCACCTACGTGGATTTCTCCATTCAGTCAAATACAAAGTTAGTTGGTGAAGCTCTAGAGAAGGAATCCAGCGTATCTTCTTGCATATCAGCTATTGTAGCAGCCACAGTTGCTGCTGCTTCTGCTTGGTGGAGGGTTCATGGGCTATTGCCTTCTCAATTTCAGCCAAACCATGCATTTACACAGGCAATGGCACGAGCCATAGAGTCTGCCCAAGTTCATGAAGATAACACGAACCCTAAAGAAAAGGTTGGCCAAACGCACAAGCAGAAAGCTCAACAAATCGATTATCCAGAACAGAATGAGACGAACAGAATTACACAACCTTGTTCTGCTTTATTAGAGCCCTCCTCATCACCAGATTCTTGTGAAAGCTCAAAAATGAATCGGCCTCCAAAATCTACCAAATGCGCACTCTCATCAATTTGTGGAGTGCATGATGAAAATCATGTCCCAGACAAGAAGAAACATGATCCGTCCTCTTGTGATTCTAACACAACTCCCAGCAGCGAAGTTGAGAAAGATGCCGGTTTGAACAAGAAAGAAGCCAAAGGAGTCAATGAACAAGGTGAACAAGGCCCATCCATTCTTCAAGAGTTTAGAGATACTCCAGGGAATAGCAAGTCACGTACTGAAGGTCTTAAAAAGGTTATTATCTAATAAAACTAAAATTTTGACTCATTACATGTCTGCAGTTGCTATGGTCTATACATTGCACACGATTTTACTGTATTCGAATATCTCATACCCGAACCTTCATATTTACACATGTGCCACTTAAATCTTTAATTTCACATAAAACATACCACTCTTACCATAAGTGATGTACATATTTTCATGCAAAATGTTATATATGTAAATATGAAAGCTTAGGTGTGAGATATGTAAATACATAAAAAATGTGTGTTAGGCAGGTAAGTTTCAACTTACTTTAAACAATTTTCAGTGTCCGCAGGCTCTTGAAGAGCTGCTTTCTCGTGGGGCACTGCCAAAAAGTTTGTCGCCGCCGCATCAGGATGGCAACTGGGCCATAAATTTTGGAAATGAGGAAGCTCTCGGGTTGCAGATCGACCTCAACACGAAAGCATCTAATACAACTTGCAACATTTCCAAAACAAAAGCACAGAGTTGCAGCAAAATGGGATCTGAAGTTGCAACATTCAAGAGGCTCTTTGTAGACACCGAGGAGAAGAACACCACTGGCCAAGAGGAAGGCAGTAGGAAGAGACCTTCTTTGTGAAGAGAATCTTCTGGTCAGATTCAGAGTAAGAAAGTGAAAGGTTGCCAGTTCAACGTACCTTCTCTTAGCATTTTAGCTTTGCATTAAATTTTAGAGCTTAATAAATCATGGAGATTCGCACGGTGTTAGATTTGATCCTTAAATTCTTTGCTATTGTAGCTGTTTGCCTTCAGAGAACCTCCCCGTTGAAGGAAATAAATATGGAGTTATGCTGAGCATGATTCACTAAACTGATTGAATGTGTTTAGCGCAATTACAGCAGTTTAAAGCGCGATGTTTGGAATTAATGTAGAATTATGCATCATTCCGTATGCTTATCGTCGAACGTTATGCATTATTTAGATTAATATAATTGCAGCTGCTGATATACAGAGAGAGAGAGAGAGAGAGGTCTGTTAATCTATGACATTGAAGGAGATGATGGAGACATAGAAAAGTCATAAGGTTTGTATTATAGATAACGAAGACAGAGATTCATAAAAAACAATGCATTATTGCTAATGAACAAAAAGTGAAGTTATGGCAAGCATCAACTTTATAAGTTGATTAAAATTTTGGCTTGGTGAAAGCCTGAGCAAGAGATACAACTGTTTAAAATTTGTGGAAGATGCAGAAAAAGAGAATAAGAATAAATGCTAGAATGAAAAGAAGATAAAACATCATTAAATAAATGGTTTTATGTGATTTGCTATACTAGAGTATTTTACTTGAAAGACTAGACAAGATTTTCTTCCAAGATCACATTTGTATTGATACAACATTTTGACACATGTAAGATTACATGAAGATTAAATAACACGTTGATTAACATGTTTTCGTTTCTTATATAGGAATATCTTGATAGGGAAATAGATGAAGGCATGTGATACTAGAATAATAGAGGTTCTAGATACATGATTACATGTTGACCTCATTTTTGAGGTCATTCTTTTCTCTCTTCTTAGCCTAGGATCTAGCCTTAGGATCTTCCCATTTTGGACTCTCTTAGAGGACTAGTCTGGGACCAACCATATTTAGAAATTCGAGCCATTTTCTTACTCCTTGAAGTTTCATAGGGACGACTCTAAATCCTCGACACCTGGTTGAGTCGATTAAAGCCGACATATTGAAACTCTTGTTAAGTTCCTATAGGGATTTGAAAGCCATAGGTGGACCCTATCGCGTGCGTCGTTTGACTTTTTGCCACGAGCAATATGTTTGGCTATGGTTCTCGCTTAGGCGAAGACCGGTCATCGATTTGCTCGATAAATGGCTCCGGTCGGGTCAAAATAAATTCATTTTTGCCACGTTGCGCAAATTTGATTTAAATTGATGCGACTGTCGGCGAACTTGTTCGAATGACCCCAGATGATGAAACAGACTGCACCGATGCGTCCGGAACGTCGATTTTAGCCGGGAATGACATATAATTTGATAGGGTTTCGAGTCGGCTCTAATTGCGCGTGAATCGACGGATTTAAATAAAATAATAATAATAATAAATGTCTTTTTTTATATATATACGATAAATTATATTAAATCCCTTACTCTAATCCCACGGGCACTGTTCACCGTCTCTTATCGCGTGCTGTTTTCCTTTCCCGTGCCCTAGTCGAAAGCCTGCGCCTCTCTTACCCTCTCGACCGGATTCGAGAAGTTTCCTAGCTGGTTTCCCGGTCTTCTTCCCCTCCTCCGACCGCAACCGACATTCTCTCCGGTTATAACTGTCGATCAGGTTCTTGTAACAAATTCTCCCGCTCAAACGAGTCGGGTAACCTTCCTTCTTGCCGATTTTGGCCGGTTTTCTTGTTTGCTGTAGGATTCTCCTCACCGCTTTGTTTCTCACCGCCGGTAAGTCTCTTCCCCCTTCTTCGGCTATAAATAGCCCTTTACAGAGAGGATTTGGGGGATGTTTTTTTTTTCGTGTGCGACCTGAGGAATCTCTGTTTTGCGGATCTTGAATTTTCTTTTAGAACCTCTTTGCAAGGAGGATTTCAGGCTGGTGATCCTTCTTGCGATAAAGATTTTTTTTCTAAGTTTGCTTTCACAATTTCTGGAAGTAAGTCTTTCTTCATCTTTCTCTAGTCGTTTAATGGAATATTTTCAAGAAATCTCATGTTGATAATTGAGAATTAATAAGTTGCTGAAACTTATAATTGTTTCGTGATAATTTTTATACTCTTGATGGGTAAGAGTTGGATCATCATATACCATAAACTATTTTCCTTATATACGATTTATGATTCAGAAGATGTTTTTTTTTATGATAGGGAATTTCTAGAACAAATAAGGCTCAACTGCATTTAAGTTAATGGAAATCTGTAGTTTAGTTATGGGGATTATGTTTTATTTGACGCTGTCCTTCTAAATGTATTATATATCTCTCATGAATTGATGAAGAAAGGTAAATGGATATTTGCATAATTTCTCATGACTTACTAAAGGAATTTCTTCTTCTTCCTATCTTTTCTTGTGAAATTCGGCTGGAATAAATTTTGGCTGAGTTTTTTTAAAGATACTGAAATCTGAATGTTGATACAATTATTTTTGCATTCAAGATATGATACATCTATATCCTTAAAGCATTCAGAGAAGAATTTCTAGATGTGAATTCTCTAGTGGGTTCAGAGATGAGATCAATTACCATATTCTTATTTAATTCTGTTTCATTCTTGAATCTGGATCTAGAAATGGAACTTTGCTTGGAGGGATTGGCTATGCTTTCGGGTTCTGTACTTTTAAGACGTTTATGAATCTATATGTATATGATGTTTATCGGTTGCTCTATTTCTTTTATTAGTCATCTGCTCTAACTCTGTGGGTGAGCTTCTTTACTCTCTTTATTTGCTTCTTCAATCTTTAAATGATGAAGGGCCTTAACTTGGCCTGAGGCTTCTTTGTTATGTTGACTTTTCTCTCATTCGATTCCCCTAATAAATTTGAAATCATATTTATTCAAGTTGAGTGAGTCTTACTGTTCCAATTAATATAGCAGTGATATTTGTGGAAGCAAAGTTTGTTAACATTTATTCAATCCCATACTCTTATTTTATATTATTCCTTATATAAAAAGAATGCACAGGATTACATATCTTTTAATTAAATCATTCATTGGATTGATATTGAGGTATTGATATGCATCTACTCTGATTTCTATGTCAGATTGTATTTTGATTCAGGATATTACTCAAACAAGATTTGAAATTCTGCTTTTACAGTTGATGTGTTGCAAGAAATAAAATAGAAAAGTCTACGTACGGTATCAAACAATTCTTATGTATTTACATATCAAACACCTAAGATCTTCCTCTTTACATCTACACCATCCAAGTCTAATATTATATGAAAATTATCGAGTTATATATACACACAAGAAAATTGGGTAGTACGTTTGTAAATTTTCCTTTCCCTAGTAGTAATTGGATTCGATTATGGGGATTTCCTTTGCTTTGATTTGCTGGAACCTAACTTTTCAGATTTAAATACTCAAGAAAGCTATATTCTTATGTAGTTACCTGTCTAGCACATCTACCTCCCCTCTTATATTTATGCCAGCCAAATTGTTCATGTTACATTAAAAATAGTGGATTATATGTGAGCTTATATAAATTGTGTGGCAAATATACAAATCTGCTCCCCTCATTTGATTTTTTTTTTTAAGATAACAGCTGTATATATATGGATTTCTAATAATTTCAAGGATGGTTCCCTTTAAAGAGAATACATTTGGAATGATATTTTGATGCTTTATTGCTTCTATAGAGACAAATAAATTAAATTTCTGGATGCTGTATATGTAGATGTGTAAGATTCAGTTGGAATGTGTGATTCTTTTTGGCATATGATTTCAAGTGATACACATGCTTGAAGAAATTTGTTCTCTTCACACAAACATACTTATCAAATCATTTGCAAAAAAAAAACTTGGGACTAATGGATTATATATGTATACGTGAATCGATAAACTTTATATACATGTGTGAAAATTTCAATACCTTATGAAATAAAATCGGTTTTATGCCTTGGATATTGGAAATGTAAATGCATGAGAACTGAATAGTATATATGCAAGATTTCTTGATTCTTTATGTAATACAGATTGTAGCAGCTTTGGTTTTGCTTTATATGTTAGATTTGGAAAGAGTTATAGTTATCTAATTCACGGCCTTATTTGGGAAAGAATGTTGTAGCGTGTTTACTTCATTCATATAATTTCGATTTCAAAAGTATGACTAGTTTGTCCTTGCTTTAAGTTTCAGATTTAAGAGAAAATTTATAGCAAGTCTATTCTCTCTTTTATAATGTTATCTTTTGGATGGCATCATTGTTTTGAATCCTTTTGGAAGTTGCGGCAAACCATCTTTGAAAGTAGTAACGAGCTATAATTGATAGAGAGGCTGAAATAAAAAATGAATGTTAACATATGACTTATCTTGGGAATTTATACACTTCTACCCTTTTTTTTAAATAACAAGAGCTCTTTTATTTGGATAGACATATGAAATATCGAAGTGGGTGATAAGTCGGACATGCGGGGTACATGCAATGATGTACAGACTAATAATCGTGCTTTTATAGCCGAAACAAAATAAAAATCAATACTCAGAGATAGATGCCCATTTTACCTTGAGTTAGGTAGCTCTAATCCCTACCTTTAAGAAATTCGTGAACCGATAACAGAAATTACGACACCAGATATTATACTGGTTCAGTGACAGATACTTCGACAACAATACTACACCGCACTTGCACGACAATAAACAATGCACCTGCTCGACAACAGATACTACGTCAACACATATCACCTCACACATATGTCACAACAAACACATATCACATCGAACACATACAACACATTAAACATCACACACAAAAATCATACATGGCACATCATACACAACACATTTAGTACATCAAATCAAACATGACATATCAAACACACCGCATCAAACACAACACACATAATTATCAAACTTATCATACACACCCTACACATTAAACATCACACACAAACACCATATATTAAACATTAAACATACACATCACATATTAAATATCACATACACATCACATATTAAATATCACATACACATACATACCACTCATTAAATATCACACACACACTACACACTACCCTACTACACACTGCACTAGTTAACACATATTACACATCACAAATCACACACCAGATACTATACATCAGACATTACATTTATAAGAATTCAGATACTACAATCACAGATGCTACACTTTCAAATTCAGATACTACAATTACAGACGCTACACTTTCAAATTCAAATACTACAAACTGGTTCACTCACTAATTAAGTGGTAGGGATTAGGATTGCCTACTCCAGGGTGATTCTTCGAGTGACTCGATCCGAGATCGATACGTACTCGCATTTCGGGTTCTTAGTGGGATCGAGATAAAAAAGCGAAGTCTACGGATCGAGCCTATCCTCAAATAAATTCTTATTCCCCCACTTTGATCTTTTATATGTTTATAGCTAAACTCGATTGTATAGCTACTTGTAGTTATTAGCTTGCTTCCGAGGCATCGACGGAGTTGGCTGAGTACACATTTTTTTATTGTACAGTTCATTTACTTTCTTTATTACATGCATTCTTTTACTTTTGTATATATACTTACATGTATTCATACTTTTCTTTTATACTTGCCCCTAGGATAGGCCATTTAGGGCATGGCTATTTTCTTTTATTTACACGTGTCTATTTTAAATACTACCTTTTCTTACACACCTGTACATACCCCTACGATAGACCATTTAGGGTATGGTTGTTTCCTTTTTATTATGCATGTTTATTTTAATTATTTCCTTGCATATACCCTTAGGATAGGCCGTTCGAGGCATGTTCTTCTCTTTTCTCTCCTATCTCTATCATTTCTCGAAACGAGACGACGGAGGACGAATGAAGGATCTTCGATCGGACTTTCGTAGATTTAAATAACATCTATAGGACGTTGAGGTTGTCATTTGATACGACATAAACCCTCACACTATCTTTTAGGACTTAGTACGATCGTACATCGCACGATATACGTCCTAAACTGTTTAGGATTCCGAGGTTGTCGTCTGGTACGACATAAATCCTCTCATATTTTTGGGTCATTTACATATGACATGTAGATATAAATCCCAAAACATCTAAATAATTTGCAAGATTGAAATATAAACATAACTTCACTTTCAAAGATGTAAAGCCCAATCATAGGTTAGTTTGAGATGTCACTGAAGATCTTTCAGTATCTTCGACGTCTCCTATTCTTTACCTTTGGATTCCGAAAATAATTGTTCCATATTGAACCATTCCCTTTGATTTTCCTACAAGCAATCGTGGAAACCTAAACGTTGATATTCTTGAAGACGAAACCTATGATCATTATCGAGGTTTCTTGTAGTGATTTCGATCGCTCTAAGATGTAATTAGCTTATAGGGGTTTGCCGCTTATAGGGAATTAGAACTCGAATTAATCTAAACCCTATCTGATTCGTTTATTAGACGGGGAATTTGTCTGTTATAAAAACTTGCATGACAAAATAGAATCATAAAGCTTTTAAGTTTAGATAGTTAAGCTCTACTTAATAAGTGAGTACGCTCATTTTTTGGGATGATGTGTCACTTATGGTATACGTCTTTCAACTATTTAAAGCTATTTGATATGAGATCTATCCGATGCTCGTTATTTTCAAAATAAAATAATATATCACCATTTTCAAAATCAAAATAAAATACTTTACATATTACATTAAATTTAAAATTTAAAATTTTATTTTCAAAATAATAAGAAAAAAATTAGCCGACATTACATAAATATTTATATTCACGGCAATTGAATCGAAAGATTCAGAATTTATTGCCTATAGAGATGATGTTAAAGATAAAAAATGGCATGAAATGAACTATAATTGAAAGTTTTGTCATTTCAATTAGTCAACCCTGCGATAAATGTTTAGAAGTTAAGATTTGATTCAACACATTACATAACTAACGAATAATAATGTTTTAATTATCAGTTTTTTTAATAGAAAGAGCATTATACGGCTCCTTACGCGTTTCATCTAAAAAAGAAGTACAAAAGATAGGGAAGAGGTACTATCTAACACTCACAAACAACTCACACAAAAAAGATTCTAAAGGTCATCTTCCTTAAAAATACTAAAATATTCTTTTTTGTTGGTCTTAATAACACAAAATTTAAATCTTTATAGCCAAGAACTTGCACTTGTGAAGCTAACCGACTAATATGGTGTACAAGTACACATCATTTCATTTCATGTAATAAAAAAATAAAATAAGCGATCGTTCCCATTAGGATCCAGATCAATTCTAATTAAGTACAACACTAATTTTTTTAAATCTGAGGTTTTATCCAACAACACAAATTCAAGGTTTTAAATTTTTAAATGCTATTTTAAGTTGATGGAAAAAAAGTTAACTAAATACATGAATACCTAGACCCTTAATGCAAATGTGTGTTACATTTTTTTATAGATAATTATCAATTTTCGTGGAGACTTAAAGAATATTGAGCCTTCATATTAAAGTTTAGTGATACTCAAATCCTAAATAATGTAAGGGGGCGTTTGGGGCGGTTTATTGAGGGGCGGTCGCGTTATGAAAGCGCCACTGCCTGTTTGAATAAGGCGTTCGGGCGCGACTTATTCGTACCGCCCGAACCGCGCTTATCAAAATTATACCTGAAGGCGGAAGCGGGGTATGGGAAGCTTATCGCGCGTTTAGGTGTTCTTTTCCACGGGTGCCCTTCTCTACTCGTCGCGCCCCCGCTCGATACCCTTCCACTCTACCGACTCCTCCCGTCGAGCACATCCCGGATCTCCTCTTCCTTCGGCTAGATCGGCTGTTTCCGCGAGCCCTAACCCCGTCTCTACCCCTCTCCGTCGAGCAGCATTTCCGCGACTCCTCCCCCTCCCCGTCGAGCAGCATTTCCGCGACTCCTCTTTCGGCTGGATCGGCCAGATCGGGTAGATCGGCGCCAGATCAGGTAGATCTTTACCTTGGTCATGCAAATGCTGTATGATTTGATTACATTTGTTTATTTATATGCATGTGAAACAGCAACTTCCATTGTAAAAACCTAGAAGCGAAGATGATGTTTTACCACGATTTGGGGCTATTTCTTTTTTCATAAGAAAATCGCTGCATTCACTATAACCTGTATTCATTTGTTTGAGGATGAGCTCAACGAAAATCAGTCCCAGAACAGTGGCAAAACCTCCATAAAAATGGTATATTTTAAGCTCCAAAAACTGCAGCGATGCATAGTAGAAATTAGTGAATCCTGTGAAGCTAGATTTTAGAATACTGATATCTTTATAATTAGGTATGCAAATACAAAAGAGTTGGGTGGTACAAATGTAAATGTCATTTTATTAAAAAAAACACTTTACTTTGCTGACACCTAATTTATATTTTAGCAAATTTTGCAAGAATTAAAATCTGGAAATTACTAAATCCTAACAAATGATAACATTTAAAAGGTAATGAGTTCTTGTGCATTCAAATCAAGCAAGATAAATGTATTTGCACATCTAACACTTGAACATGACTTATATACACAACACTCAATCCTCATAATAGCGTTTAATTAAGCAAGAAAACAGTAATTAAAGTATCTTCAAATCAGAACAATTTAAAACAGTATCAAGGTTGAATCATAACAGTCGAAAGAAAACAAACAGGCTCCAAGCAATTTTTTTTCCATGCATTTACACATCACACGAATCTTATGAATTCACATATATAGCACCCAAAATTTATTTCATCATTTTAATTGTGCCGATAGATAATAATACCCGTAGCAGTTTGAAAGTTTCATTACTTGGGGAAAGCTTCTTGATGGCAGAGTACTTTTTGTAATATGCTGAGAAGAATTGCATAGCTCCCCAGGTACTCATTTACGTAGTTATATTATCTTAATTTTATTTTCAGCCTGTAATTTCATTCTATTTCTACAGTTTTCATGTTGATATGTGATTAAACTGCTTTGTCCTTCTCTTTTTCCTGCACTGCTTTTGGTTAAAGAGGGTGGTGATGGTGATATCTCTTGTAATAAATATAGTTGATCATTGAAAATATGTGCAATATTAACTATCTTTAATGTTTCAAGTCTTCTTGCAATATGTGCAATATGTGCACCATAGCGAATCTTTATTACATATATGTTCCGTTTGCTATGCTGCTTGGACCTTTTTTTAGCATGGATCTCTAATGTGTTTGACTTGCTTCATCTCTAATTAATATCTTTAGCTTTTTAATTTTGCATGTATTGGAGGCTATGTATGAAAAATAGAATTCATGTTTTATATCTGCGAGCTTTGCGTTGTTTTATTAGCAATGGTTAGGAAAATTGAGCTCGTGACCTCAACAATGTGGGATAAGGAGGTTACTAAACATTTTCTCGCAACATCCGCATCAGATGAGATTGACGCCGTAGATAGGCCAACCACCCATTTCACTAAGAAAGGTTGGCTGAATATAGCTCAAAAGTTCAATGAACTGACAGAAAGAGATTATGAAAGAGTACAGTCTAAAAACAAATGGGATCAGTTGAAGAAAGACTGGAAAATGTGGAAGGGGCTGAAGTGTGGATACACGGGGTTGGGCTGGGATCCCATTAAACGGACAATCAATACTTCAAATGCTTGGTGGGCCGAGAAAATTGAGGTAAGATTTTCTTCATCTTCTTGTTTGCAAAATTTTTATTCCATTTCTCATTTATTATAATTTTTTTTTCAATTAAGCTTTTATGTCCCTAAACCCCAATCTCAACGTAATGTTACAGGCAATGCCAACGAGTTAAAAAATTCAAACGGAGCGGAATTGAACCGTAGTTTGAAGAAAAACTTGACATAATGTTTAGAGGGGTGGTGGCTACGGGAAGTATGCGATCGACTACTAGTGAGACAGGGTTTACTGGAATTCCAGATGATTCCCCACCAGATCCGGTGTATGTTGACGAGGAAATACACAGTGTCAACCAGAGGAAGATGGGTGAGTCAAGCTCACAGTCGAAGAGGCTCAGGCAAGGGAGAAAGAAGAAAGAAAAGGACAGTATCATGTTGGATAAGCTCGACCGTCTCATTGATGCTTTGGAGCACCAGCGCCTGCTCCAGCTCCTGACAGCGGTATCTTAAAAAGTATTCGGACTTTGGCTACTATCCCTGAAGTGGTTGCGGACAGGCGCTTCTATGCAATGGCTATGAAAAAACTAGAGGATCCAACACGCAGACAAATATTCATGGCGACGGAACCGGAGATGCGCGCCGAGTATTTACGTGTTATCATGGATGACTGAGCTTTTTTATGTTTTTCCAGTCTTCTGTATTGTACTCTTTAATGTTGTGTACGCAGTTGTTATTCGGACTTATGTTTTCTTGTTAGTTGTACCTCTGCATGCTTCAACTCGAAGAACCAATTAGTAATGCTATATGCATTTGAAGTTATATTTTAATTGTATCCGGTTTCTCTCATCGAAAAGTAATTGCTGGTCTTACTAACATCTTCCTGTTTCTAGGATGGATACGCAACACGAATGTCGTAAGAGAATGGCATTGGCTGCAGCTATTTCCATAATATTGTTGGAGTATTATTGATCAAGCAGTCTTTGTTTACCCCGTATGACCTCCACCTATGTTGGGGACAAATGGGTGGGTGAGATGCTTTCAGGACATCCAATTCGTTTGAGCAACATATTTCGAATGTCTGTCCCGATATTTTTTGATCCGCTTCACGAGTTATCCCTAAACCATGGACTTCAAGGTTCTTCGAGAACGACAAGAAGAGAGGTAATGGCCATAACCCTATATATTCTGTCACAAAATGAATCAATTAGAGCTGCCATGGAGAGATTTCAGCATTCATCCGAGACAATCAACCGCTATTTCTCCAAAGGCATACAGGCACTTGCTAGTTTAGCTACTAAAATCGTCAGGCCAGAGGATCCATCATCAGAGGATCCCATTTCAAATCCTAAATGATCCTCGTTACATGCCTTATTTCAAGGTAATTTTCATTTTCTTTACGTACATACCAAAAAATAAATATCTTCTAACTGTGTAGAACAAAACTGCTCGAGTAGCCAGTCATGATAAGATAATTGATGGTACTCACGTACATGCTCGAGTAGCCAGTCAGGATAAGGTAGTTTTCATTGGTCGAAGCGGTTCACCAACTCAAAATATCATGGCGGTGTGTGACTTCAATATGTGCTTCACCTATGTTATGGCGGGCTGAGAAGGGAGTGCGCATGACAGTCAGATTTTCTCTTATGCTACTACGAATAGATCGTTGGGTTTTCCTCAACCGCCCCCAGGCAAGATATGATTTATAAAAGTCCTTCTTATATGTGCTTATTGTGTGTAGCAATGATTTATCATAACAGGGAAATACTATTTGGTTGATGCTGTGTACTTATGCAGAGAGGGTATTTAAAGCCATTCCCGGATACAAAATACCACATCCCCGATTTTGAGTGTTCGAGTGGCGTCACCTGGACAGAAAGAAATGTTTAACAAGAGGCATTCTTCTTTGCGCGGTGTGATCGAAAGAACATTCGGCGTTTGGAAGAAGAAATGGGTCATCCTGCGCGATATACCAGCGTACCCATATCATAAGCAGGTACACATCATGATTGCTACGATGGCGCTCCACAATTTCATTAGACGACATCCCTCCCGACACGATACAGACTTCAACACGGCTGACGTTGACGAGAGTGATTCCCCCCCTGATGAATACGACTCTCAACTTGGGCAATCTATTCCAAAGGAAGTCATACAGTCTGAATAATTTGATACGCAGGATGGGGAAGGTGCATCAGAGATGGCTGATTTGAGGGAGTGTGATAACGACATTGATTTGATCCGTACAGTGACCTTTTGAGTATTGCTTTTAGCTGTGCCTCATATCTTCTTACGAATTCTGTTTTTCTGTTGGTTCAAACGTTAAGCAGTGTGATAACCGTTTTGCTGCTTCTAACCCAAATGTTTTTTTGGTTGGAAAGTGCAAGGACTTGATTTTGAATTATAATTAGTTGAGTCAGTTAAATTGCATATGCAAGGCAATTTATATATATGCAGGGCAGTTATATATGCAAGGCAATTTATATATGTAATTTGATATATATATATATATATATATATATATATATATATATATATATATATATATATAATTAAATTCTGTCTTATCATCATGTTATTTTGTTGGACGAATTCCTTCGTCACTTGTATATATATTCGAGCAACCTACTGTGCTCTTCAATTCGATCGGTTCTATTCGATTACTGTCTTCGATATTTGCGAGGAAGATGACTACATGCGTCGCAAGTAAAGTCCGAGCGAAGTACTTATGCCATTGCGGCTTGCCGTCCATAATATTCGTGTCACGTCGTGAACATACTACGGGCGGCGGTTCTACAAATGTCCTCGGTGGGGACGAGGATCGAACGATCGCAAGCTTGTCGGTGGGTTGACAATACGTCTCGTTACTACATTATCCCAGCCATAACACCGTTGCTCGGGGATCCATAAGTATCGAAGTTTAAGACATTCTGCTTCAGTTCGGCCTTCCCACACGCACGAGTTTACTCACGGTTTGTGGTGTCGGAACCGGACAACGATCGTCGTGACGTGATCTTACATTATAAAATGAATGCTTGTCATTTTTCTCCTCGTAATTTTAACTCGCTATTTCTTCTTTTTATTTAGGTTTCGATGAAACTCACTATTAGGTGCTGGTCTACATGTTTTTTGTATTTGGGTTTCGGATTCTACTTCGTATTTTATTCGGATATACGTTAGTTATGCAAATGTATTGTTATATTTTGAAACCTTTTCATTAATATATTCGACCCTAGTTTTAAAATAGAAAATGGTTGAGTGATATATATGTTTGAACATATGACCATAAAGAAAGGAAGTAAATAAATTGGTAATATGTTTGAAAATAAGATATAATTTTTTAAAATAAGATTTTATATTTAAAATTATTTATTGTTAAATTTGAAATAAGATTTTATATCTTAATAAAATTTTATTAATAAAGAGGAGCATAAATTATTATTTTTCTACAAACAGCTGCATATAAGACGTTTTCAAACCGCATAAACCAAACAATTTCAACAATTTATTCATTTCGAGAGAGAAAAGATCGATTTATCCATAAGCAATTACTAATCACCGTTTTCAAACGCTCAAACTAAACAGAATAAACAAATTATTCGAATCGAGTGCTTATCAACGATTATCGAATAAATGAACTTATCCGAATAAATTCGCACGTTCCCAAACAGACCCTAAATAACCTTGTGATCACTATTATTCAAAATATTACAATTTCTCAAAAAATAATACTTACGATACTGATTGTAAACTCTACTGTTTTACTAGTTTTTCATCCAAATTGTTAGATCATAGTTGGTTAAAATGCTCAAACGTATTAAAATGAAGACAATTGTTTTAAGTATAACAACAATTTTTCATTAAATTTTCAGAAAAAAAGGCAAAAAGTGCATGGAGCATTAAAATAAACACAATTTTGACTTGGTTTATAAAAAAATTCAATCAAAATAAACACAAAAACATAAAGACAACACAAGTCCATGCTAAAGTAAGAAGAATATAAGCCTATTTAGAACAATAAAATATCCCTATTGCTTCCCTCTTTTTGCATAATCACACTCTTCATCTTACTCTCACTCTCGCTTCTTTCTTTTATAAATGTCTCGTCAAAATTCTTTATTTTTATATTTTGAATCATTTCAATCCCACTCATTTTCTAAGAGAAATTATTACACAAAGAGTCATGATGCAATTTTACATTAGAACTTCAATTAAGGCCTGACTGACCCTAATTTAATACATATTTGGGTGTGCATGTGCCTGTGAAGCTCTAATGTGACTCCGGTCGAACCGGTCGAAGCCGTGCTGGACTTCGAGCGGTCCGGCTCCGGCCCGGAAGACCGATGCCCCGTGCTCGTTCCCTCGCCTCTCTGGCCTTTTACCTCCGCAGAACAGGTGCCGGGAGGACCTTCGATGAGGAAAGGGGAATGCCTCCGATGGGGAGGAATGACAGTGTTGCTCGCTCTTCATGGAGGCTGCTGAGAGCAAAAGGGGGTCTCGGCCTAGCAGCGATCTCCTACGTCTCGATCGACTACCTCCGATACCTGTCCCCCTCATGGCACCAGCGTCTGCAGCCCGCCCTCTGGATCGTGCTCGCCCTCGCCGCCTTTTCACGCGTACCGTTCTACCGCAATTGGACGGTGGAGCTCCGGGCAGCAATTCCCTTTATCGCTTCCATTATCGTCATGCTCTCCGCTTTTCTCTTTGAAGCTCTTTCCGTTAGGTTCTCAACCGCCGTGCTCGGCCTTGATTGGCACATGTAATGAAGGATTCATAGAACTTGATTGATTGGCATATTTGTTTACTTTTTTGTTCTTCTTTGCTTAACTGCTTTAGAACCTAGAAGCTGGAGGGCTGCGAGAGATGTCTCAATGCACGAGTTATCCTGCTTGGAAATATATTGTAGAGCCATGCTAGGCACTGACGTATTGTATCACAGAAAAAAAACTATAAATTTTGATACAAGATTTAGGATTGCTAGGTTAAGCATTTTCATCTTCAATTATTCAATTGTTGGAGAAGGTTCCACTCCCTATGTTTGCTCTCGAGTCTCTTTCTGAGCTAAAATTACGTTTTTTACAGTTAGCAGCGATTTACATGAAGTATCAATACTGAAAGCTCAGCATACTTTGAAAACATGTGGATGACTAAAAATCGGGATTAGAAAACCGGCCTGGCGAGCGTTGATATGCCTGTCAAGCTAGTCTTGTTCCAAATGTTGGATTTTGAATCCCGCAATGTATGATGAATGCGCGCTTTTATACGTCTGCCATGTATTGTCAAATGCCCTATTGGGCGCTTCAAGGACATTGGTTTGAACATGCTGAAGCCGTGTCAAATTTTTTAAATTTTCTAAACAAATTTGGACACTTATTGGATCTATCTAAAATTAGGTGTTTTGATTCATATTACTTCTAATGGACACATTTCTCCTGCTTTAGATTTAATCTCTTTGAATTGAGCTATGGATAAGAATTCTATTCTTAAGTGCCTCAAAGCTGGGCGAGGGGTGCTATGTTATGATTTTGGCTTAGCCAGTAAGTACTCATGTTTGAATTCTTTTGCACTTTAGAGAAGAACATAACCTCATGGTATGGTTTTATTTTGCATTCTTTTACCTAAAGGAGGTACAAACATTATGGAAGTAGAGTTACTTCGCAAAAACCTACTTGAGAAGACCAACCTTGCATGGCATGTGTCAACTTGAAAGTGCTCATGGTGTGTCCTACACAAAGCATCACTATGGAACTTATAGGAGCATAAAAATATAAATGATCATGAGTGTGATTCTAGAATTTTGGGTATTTAGTTTGATTTTTAGAATATTTCTAGTCTTTGTAATTTCTTTATGCTCTACATTTGTGATGGTTTTAGAAAAATTTATTTTTTGAACCAATATTTCAATATCTATAGTGCAAGAGGATCTTTTTAGCTAAATAAGGTTAATTATAATTACCTAGTATTCTTCTTGCTGTTTCTTTTTCTTTCTTGCACTGTGACAATTCATATCACAGTATAATTATTCTTTTTTTCTTGCTCTCCATTGTCTTTGATCATTCATTGAGACATCGATCCATTCCATTCCATTCATTTTTTTGTTAAATAACATAAGACAAGTACTTGCATCAAATAATGCTCATTATTGTTGCTTATTATAGAAATCAAGAACTTGAAGGATGTTAAGGTCTTGGATTTGTACACTATGAAGGATTTAATGGTAATCCTCAAGGGTAACTACAAGCAAGAGCTAGTGGACCCATTACATTGAGCTGAAGATAGGTTATAGTTCTTATTTACATGAATATATGATTTTTTACCAATTATTACTATTAAATAATTTTTAGAGTGAATTATTGTGTTATCATGACATTTTCTGCCCTCCAATAATTTCTATCTGCTAAAGGTGTGCATGCTTAGTCAATTTCACTCTTGGTATCGGTTCTTCCTTGTTAACTACATGCTTATGATCATTTTGCGGACATAATCAATGGTTGGCTTATAGTTGATTGATAAGGCTCTCCTACACAATCCTTTAAAATGGGAAAGTCTTCTACTTTTATTGTCCTGAAGATAATTAAAGACAAAAGCAATGCATGTGCAGAGCATATTTTAATGATTAGGGCATGACTTGGATAGGAATCTAGTGATTAATAGATTCAATGTTATTTTGTTCCTTTGATTTATTTTGATAGTTCATCTCATTTTATTAACTATAAATAGAACTATTTTGAGTAGGAACTTTTTTTGCTGTTAAGTATTGCTTGAAGTTCCTCCTCATCTTCTACTTCTTATTTTCTTCTTCCTGCTGTAGTTACATATAGTTTATTGTCCTTCTCCTTTTCATCTCTGTAGTTCAAGGTCATGTTCATCTCTTCTCTATTCTTTAACTTTTTTCTCCCATGTTGTAGTCAAGGTACTTTGCTAGGTCTTTTCTGCTTCTTTTGATATGGACTTCTGTTTTCTGGATAAAGATACTCAACATTGATGTATTGGCATGCCATGAAAATTTTTACAATACTTTTCCCTCGTGTATAACTTAATTGCAGTAGAAGGCTGATAATCATCCATTCTTTGTGCAGATCAGCATCTCCTCTTCCTGATACCGGCCAATGGTTGCTATTATCACTTAATGAGAGTCTCCCTAAATTGGTGGTCAATATACTTCGAGCTCACATTGTTGGGCTGCATCATTTTCTAATGCTATTCATTATGTTAGGATTCTCTGTATTATTTAACTCTATTAAGGCCCCAGGTCTCGGACTTGCTGCAAGGTATATGTTCACAATGGCTATAGGCCGCCTTCTACGAGCTATAACCTTTGTGTCTACAATTCTTCCTTCAGCTCGACCTTGGTGTGCTTCATCAAGATTTGCTATCCCAGCACATCCACACCCTTGGGCTCAAAAATATTATGTGCCATATGCTTCTGATTCTAATGCTATTTACAGGCTAATACAAAGTGATTATCATTTTGGTGAGTGATGTACAACGTAAACTTATATTTATGATGCTTGATGGCTCAAAATAAATTAGCTTTATTTATTTTCTATAATATTTTCAGCAACTGTTAAGGATTATCCCGTGGAATATCAGCCAGACTGGGGAAAGATGAGTTTTTTGATTGATATATTAAGACCTACTGCCTCTGAGGGATCTACATGGTACCAATTGTTGAAGAAAGCTGGTGGTGGTTGCAATGACTTGATGTATAGTGGTCACATGCTTGTGGCGGTGTTGACTGCTATGGCATGGATGGTATGCCCCTATCCCTCAAACTAGTGCTGTTTTAGTAATTGGATCTGTTCGCTTGATCTTTTATATTTATTTTTGTGCTATTTCATTTATGGAGAATGGAAAATACGACATGGTATTTAATTTTTACGTAATTAGGAGGGTTAGACTACCATTCACCGTTTCATGTTTGTTACCGACAATCAAGAAAAGGTCAATGAATTCTTCGATGCTTTTCTCTTCAAGCTAGAAGGTTTACGCTGGTGGTTTTTTTTGTTTATTGTTTCAGCTAGGATTCTACATTAATGAAAATTGAAGTATTTTTTCATTGAAACTGATGTAGAATTTGATTACCAAGTGAGATTGATGCTGATTAAGTTTACTCCATTATCTAGCGAGTGTCCCATTTTCTTCATGATGTTGGTTTTGGAAGTTGTTGTGATTAGTGAAGGGATTAATTATTGACCTTCATGGAATTTATTTAATTCAAAGTGGATGTAAATTCCACTCAATTGAAGGATTTTGATTCTATCCAGTAGAAATTTTACTTTTTTTTTTTTTGTGATGCTTAGAATCTATGGTATTTAGAGGCCCTTTTGCTAGATATTTATAATTTCTAACCACTTGTTTTTTGCATGTTACGAATAGACACATCTAATTAAATTCTGGCAGCTGGCTAAATCAAGGAAGTTCATTTTAATTGTCTTGATGAAGTCTATTTTTTTCTTTTGTTCGCTGTAAGGTTTCATCATTTGTTGACTTGTGGTCTCTACTTTGGATAAAATGTATCCGTTTTTTTAGGGCAGCTCTATCTGACTTCAACATTTGATGAAATTTTCCACTGTGAAATCAAAGTGGAATAGAAATCGATAATTAATCTTTAGAAATTCACAGAATACCTAAGGAAAAGGTTGTAGAAAGAATCAAAGACCACTTGGAGAGTAGGGGCAGACTCTTGGCACCGACTAAGGTTAAGGGAATGAAAGAAACCTTTGACACAGATCTTAGAAGATGGAGAGCTCGCTTATCACCTTAAGGAGTGAAGAGCTTGATTCAATAGTTTTTTCATTCATTATTTTCCATTATATATCATGATTAATCTCTTAATATATATATAAAAGAGATCAAGTCAGTGGGAGACATGACAGATATTCAAAAGACATTTAATTTCTCAATGAAGAAAATGACGTTTTAGTCTTAACCATTCACATGATGACAACTAAGAACGGAAGTATAAAGCATGATGAAAATTAAAACGTAAACTAGAAAAATTAGCTTCAAATTTTGTAATGCTGCTACAACAATTTACTTGGGCTGCAAAAAGTCTCTCACAAAAGTGGAGGATGATGTCTGTGGTGGTGGAGGCATTTACTTGTGTTTGACCCCTAACAAACCCGGAGCATTATAAACTCTTCGATTAAATTTTTGAAACGATGGCACAATAGTTGTGTCTTTTTCAAAGAGGGTAAGTAATGGTGACTGTGCTAATGTAATGAAAATTGTGAGGTTGCTATGTGGTGGTGCTTGTGGTAACTCAATAGAATCTACACATTTATATTGTTATGCTGGTAACAAAGCTGAATAGGAACTACTCTTTGCTAAAGAATATAATAAGAAGGAATGTCGCCTTTTCATGCACAATCGAAAGAAACTCAACAAAACTATCTAAAATATTTGCAAATAAGTTTCACGCAGGTTTAGGCACAAATTTAAAGTCAGTCTCTAACATTCGAAAACCCTTATCAGGATCCAAGTTACCTTATTAATAATAATGTTCAATGGTCTAGTCCAAAAAATAGTGGATTTAAAAGGTATTTTCTTATAATATCATTTAATAAGATTGTGAAACATGTAGAGTTTATTGTTAAGTTTCAAATGTGTCAATATTTTGAGATTTGTGAACATAGTAATATAAATGTGGGAATAGTATGATCAAGGATATGACAAGTAGATAGATATATGTAGTTGTAATCATTGTTTGGAAGGACATGTTTAGGACCAGTTGTTTTACTTATCAGTTGGGGGTGTAAATACTAAGGTGTGGACCACAAACTTCATGAATTACATAATATTTCATCAGTATGCGCAAGCTTCTTTAATTGCACATTGTTAATATTTCATAAATAAATATTATGATTACATTGGGAAAGCATTGAAAAATAAAATATAATTCTGAGCTTAGGGCCATTTGATTCATATTAAATTTTCAAATTCTAATTAATACAAATATAAATGTAAAAATGAAACAATATAATTAATATGTATTCCATTAAGTCCCCATTCCTCTAGCTCCTCCTCCCAAATCTCATCCTGTTGATGCATGGTTAGGATAAACTATATGTTAAGTTGAGTATTAAACTGCTTAAATAGTAATGTTGTTTTATAATATAATCAAAACTCGATTAATAAAAACTTCAAAATTAGTTTAGTTCCACATATCAATGCGGCATATGCTTTGGCAAACGAGCATTTAGTTGGTGAACTTATCGTCAAACAGCTAAACAATATTCCCATTATTATTTATTTTGGACATTTTTCTTTCTCCAGGAAGCATATGGAGGTTGGACATCTGCTTTGATCTGGTTCCTTGTCCTTCATAGCGCACAGAGGGAGGTACGTGAACGCCACCATTACAGCGTGGATGTTGTTGTAGCTATCTATGTTGGTATCCTTCTGTGGAAGATGACTGGCTTTATATGGTCGAACGAAGACGTTGCTAAGTCCAGACGACTCGCTAAGCTAAACGAACTCCAAGGCCGACTAACCCATGCCGCGAAGGACTCAGACATTGATGAGATAAGAGAGCTCTTGAAGGAAGTGGAGTTGGCCGGCCAAAACCAGGGAGGGTTCCCCCAGTGGATGATATATGTGTTTGCAGTATTTGCCACAGCCTTCAGTCTCGCATGTGTTTTATTAGCATTCACATTGACTAGCGATGGCTGATTCCTGGTGAGCTTTTTTTACTGCATTTTAATTAGTTTTTGAGACATCCTTTTTTCTTTCTTCTGTTTGATTCCATAAATATTTTGAATTATGTTGTGCTTATTCAACTTTAGCAGTTTAAAACATCAGGTTGATGTGGTTAAGGGAAAGAACAAAAATTGTTATTTAGTTCATTAAGCAATTAGATCTGACAGTTTTGTTTTATGTGATTAAACTAATTTTTTTCTGTATCAGGAATGGGTGACACAATTCTTATGTATTTACATATCTAACCCCTAAAGTCTTATATTTACATAATAATACTTTGGTGGTATATTCAGCATCAAAGTGTGTGCATGAAAAAATAGATTTCACTTTAAGAACATAAGTACTATTGGTACTTTTATGTGTAATGATAAAGATTTGGCTGATATCTTATTAGTTACATAACTAAAAAAGATTCTTAGTTAACCTAATTAATATTTGATTAGTTTGGCTAGTCTAATCAATAAAAAAAACTATTTAAGATGTTACAAAACATATGAAAGAAATTCTAAGGGCTCCACAGATTTAAAAGATTAATCTTCATTTATGATTAAAAAATGAGAAAACGTTGCGAAACATGTTTTCATTTTTCTAAGCACCTATTTTTGAAGGACGAAGTAGAACAACAACAACAATAACAACAAACCCTTTATCCCACCAAGTGGGGCCAACTACATGAATCTTTTTTCTCAATTGTGTTCTATTTAGTGTTGTATTTTCATTTAATTCTAATAAATTAAGATCATTTTTATACAATATGCCCAAGTCTTCCTAGGTCTACCTCTGCCTGTCGAATCTAAAACATCTACTCTTCTAATCGGATCATCAGATGGTCGGTGTTTAATGTGACCAAATCATCTAAGACGACTCTCTCTAATTTTGTCTGACACTGGAGCTACACCAACCCTATCACGGATATATTCATTTAGCATTTTGTCTCTAAGTGAAAAGCCACTCATCCACCTAGTCATTCTCATCTCGACAACAATTAACTTAGTTTTATGCTTCTCTGTTAAAGACCAACATTGAACGCCATAGAAAATTGTAAGTCTCACCACATCTGATAAAAATTTTCCTCTCAGTCTAAGCAGATTCATGTAGAACAAATATAAAAATGTGAAAGTGAATTCAAACTCGAGTGAAATTTTGTGCTAAGATTAGTGGATTAGTGGATTGGTAGACAACTAAAATTATAATTGGGATAATTACATACGGGTCTCCCGAAAATCATTCAGAACCACCTAATCGATGCATTTATGCGTGCCATACTCAAACTATTGAGAATTTCATAAAAATGAAAAATATTGGTTGAACTTTTACTGTGAATTTTGATATTTAATGAGAATTTGAAAATTGAATGAATGAGAGTAGTTGATTAGTAAATAGTAAGTTTAGGGTAGTCTGAATGTAATTGCCCCATTTATAATTGCTCAATAGTTTGGGTTGCCTATTTATGGAAAAAAAATATTGCATCCAGAGTCCCGACGCAAGCAGCGTTCGGACAACGAACGCAATATACTGGGACAGGATCGCGATCTGCTCTGCAGATGAATTCCGTCCGTTGTCCGGACGTAATAGTTTTTCCTTTTTATGATTATTGCCATTTAAATATTGTTATCCACGTACACTAGCAAACTCTTCCCTTTTAGGAAATCAAATCCGTTTGTTCTTTTTATTTGGAGCAAACAATAGTGAATTAAGTTGTATAACAAGCATTGTAAACCTTAGGTTAAACTGCTAGATTAACCGGTAAAAATGAATTAAATAGACAATTTTTAATTATAATATAAGTTAGAATTAAGCTTGATAAGACATTAAAGTTTTCTTTAATTATTTAATTAAATATATTTAATAAAAAATTAGAAAAAATTAGAAAAATATATTAAAAATCCCCTAATGGCTATAAATCCACTTTCACCAGATTTTGGGTTCATCTAGTTACAAAATTAATAAATCTTAATTTTTTAATTAATAATCACTTTAATTGAACTAGAAATTAGGAAAATTATGAAAAATACAAATTTAATCAAATAGTTAATTTATAATTTTTTAAATAATAAATAAATCAATTAAATCATAGAAAATTAAATAATATTTTAATAATTTCTAATTATTTAGGAAAGCATCAATGGTCTATTCCTTGATGATTTTTTTTAACTAATAGAGTTAATTTAAATTTTAATTAATTTTTAAAATATAAAATATAATAAAATTTTTAAAAATTTAAATGTTCTTTAATTGATCCCAAAATTTTATGAAAACTTTATGGAGGCCCTTCAAGGTTTTTTGGGTGATTTCATTTAAAATTTAAATTATTTTTATATACGAATATGACTTTAAAGTTTTAGAATATTGAATAAAATTGAAATATGGATTAAAATTATATGGAATTATTCTTTAGTCATCCTTAACCTCAAAAGAATATTTACATAGTTTAAAGAGCTTGAATGAGGTTTTGGATGAGAAAGTCTAAACCTTTGATTAATAGGCTCGGAGTTTTTTTTATAAATTAAGCCCTGAGGAACTTTTGGGCAACTAATGGCATGGTGATCCGTTATTTAGCGATGCACACATTAATCGTATAAGTTTGTTTGAATTTTTGAGTTCAAGTTATTGATCACATCCTAAATATGTTAATTCTACAAGTATTGTAAGTATTGATCTACTTATTTTTAGTTTAATTCAAAGGTTTAAGTTTTAGGAAAACTTTACTAACCATCCTAAAATTTTACAAGTGAAAAACTAATGGTTAAGGGTGTTGCTAATATGAAAAGTACTTCTTTGAATTGGAAAATATAAAAGTCGAAGTTCCTCCATTAGATTATCCTAAAATAGTTGATAATTAGGGACAAGTACTTATTCTCTTATGAGACATAACAAGCATTGGTGTCTTATATTATGGTTATGCTCTGTGAACCGTTCAAAGTCATAATTGGATAGCATAAGCATAAGTATGAGCCATATAATCCATTAAAAACAAAATAAAGTTTACAACTTAATAAAAAAAATAAAAAAACTAAGATATGATCATCGAGCACTCCTAGTATATTCCTTCACAACTGTTTAATTTCCAAATCTCACTCATTACAGGAGCACACACCTCATAATGCTCCTAGAAGTCACCTAAGAAGTTTAAGAGAGTTAGAAGAGCCTCCAATTGTGTCTAAGAGACTGCAAGAGACTACTAGAGAGATATTGCTATAAAAAATATAACCCTTATAAATAAATTACACATTTATGTCAACAAAACCATTAACATCATGTGAAAACTGCACTATATCAACTATGGGCATTGTGGCACCACGATGTGGCATTGCGACGCTTTAATGGGGCGTTGTATCTAAGCATTGCGGTGTCGTGCTCTCGAGTTCTGAAATTTGGTTGGGCGCAGTAGCACTAACTTTTGGGCACTGATAATCTTGGCACTAGGATGTTGCAAGCTCAGAACTGAGGCTCTTTTGTAGGGTCTGATGCTGAAATTTTCAAGTGTGGATGCTGCGACTCTGTTCCATGAGCACTGTGGCACTGAGGCGCTTGATTCGGGCATCGTGGTGCCATGTAGTGAGTTTAGGTCATCACGTTTCCCTCAACGGGCACCGAGGCGCTACTCCAATGGTGTTGTAGCACTATCAATCTGGTGCCGCAGTGCTACAACTATAGTGTTGGGGCGGGGCATTATGCTACAAGTGCATGTATACAACAAATGTACGCAATATATATGATGGAAAAGCATAAAAATAGAATGAAGAAATAAGAAAAAATAAAGTTAACTGCGCCACTTTGCACGCTTATCAAATTCCCCTAAATTTTACTTATTAATTCAAATATTTTTTTTTTATAAAAATTTATAACATGGAGTAACTTTGTAGCCATTATCTTATATCTCTCTAGAATAAAAAAAAAGAGTGATATTAAAGTCCTCAAATTAATTGAATCCCTTAATCACTTATTTAGATTAAGGGATTATCTAATAAAAGAAAGAGTGATATCCTATATATTGTTTAGATTAATAGACCCTCAACATCAAATTTCTTAATTGTTTCATCATATAATTAATTTGAGTATTTTTAATCAGTAATTAATTTTAAAAATTGACTAAAAGCATTCATATAATCTTTACTGAGATGATTTATTTTAATTATAAAATTTTTAAATTAAATTGAATAAGATTTTAATTATTTAGTTTGAAAGAGGGTATAGGCCCCAATTTTATATTTTAGGCTTAACCTCAAACTTATTTTAATTATTTTTCACATTTTTTTTGTCTTTCTTCTTCTTCTTCTTTTTTCCACTTTTTTTTTCTTTTTCTATATTTTAATTAAAAGCTGCCAATTTAAATTAAGTATTTTCAATAATTTTTAATGCCTATTCTCTATAAACTTAAAAAGTTTCTTTATCTTTCATATTTTTATTTGAAATTATATGTTTTAAAATGGTCCCTTCCTATTAAAATTATACGAAATGAAATTAATTAAATTATTGAAATGATTTTTTTAATTAAAATCATCTAAATTCAATTATGTGAAATGGATCATAATTCTCATGTTAATTGTTCTATTAATCTTTAATAATTAATTAGTTGTTTTCAAGTTAATGTAGCATCTAGTAATTTAATTATTTTTTTTTGTATTACTTCAATTGAATCCTTCATTTATTTTTACTTTATTTTTAGAAATATAATTTAATGTTTAACTATTTATCATACTATACATTTTAAATAAATCTCACTTAAGAAAACAAGTTTCAAACCAACATAATTACACCTCCCACAAACTTATTTAACAACATATCACAATATTAATATAAGAATAAAAAGTAATACATGAAGGTATAGATGAGAAATGCATTTAAATGAAAAGTATAATCACACTTAAAAAATGCAAGCATAACCACAAGATACAAGCGTGACATATATAAATCACTCGTCATCATCCTCCTTGCCCTCATCATCATCTCCCCGCTTCTTCCACCATGGGTTGAGCTGAGGGAGTATAGTAGCGGTGTATTGGATAACATTGGGATCCACTCTCAGTTGCCAGTGCTAATACATGTTTACTAGAGTTGAGTTGAAATCATCTTGGTTAGCAAACTATTACTTATGTTGGTCAACATAGTGTTCAAACTTCTGACACATATCCTCTTGCCACATTTGCATATATGATGCAAATCTACTCATCTCACTTAACCTATCATCAAAGAAGTAGTATAAGGTCTAGCTTTAGAAGTGAAGAGACAAAAGGATCACTCATATATCTCATATTGAGATCTCTTATATGATGCAATTGTATCCTTAGTCATAGGATAACCAAGGAACACCTACTCCTATAAACTTTCCCAAAAGCACTCGCCTTAGAACACAAGACATAAATAAGGGACGAGTGGCCTAATCCTATGGTAAGAGTGAATGACGTTTCCAATTTCAAAAGTTTTTACCCTTTTGAATACAAAATTTTAGGGTGGCTTTATCTTGGTCATCTCATTAATAATGGTACTTTGCATTAGTTTTGCATAAATAAAATAATGTTAGGCCTTGGATTAGTTAGTCATACCTGAAGCTGGAAAGTTGATAATTTTGCCCTCACTAACGTTCAACTAGGAAGGAGAGTCAATAAAAAAATTAATAATTTCTTTTTATTCACGCTGCAAAGTGATAAAATGAGAACATTCATCCATAGGGATTTCAGTCAATCCAATGACAAAATTAATAGAAGAAGGATCAAAAGGGATGATTTTCCCATCATGAAAACTTTGTGATATTCATGTTCTTTAGCATTGTAGAAGAAATCCAAACATTAGGAACTCCTGTCGACATAGTCTCACAGCAAAACTTCTACCATCCCCTTTGAAAAATCAAACACTTTACTCTTCCCTAGGATTGATGAATCCTATCTTAGGAAGGAATTAAATTCTTAAATAATAAAATATCATTGTACTAAGTGGATACTTCGATATTAATGAACTTTCAAGAATCAAAACAAGCATAATATTTAATACCCTTTGTTCTAAATGTAATGCCAAAAGAAGGAAGGATCATAAAGAAATTAAATGAAATAAAGACTCGTTGGGCATTTTTTCTTCTATCATCAGATCACTGATGCTAAATTGATGGTGTGTGATAGTGAAGTGCCTCATGAAGGTGTCCTCAAGCTCAAAAAACATCTTACAAGAATAGTTCATAAGCTAGACATATCATTTGAAGGCAAAACCAGTTAAGATGGTTATGAAAAGCTAATTGAGTAGGGTAGCATTGTTGCCAATGTTGCAATAGAGCACCTGAAATTGGGCAATGTGCTGCCTAGGATTCCCATCTAGTCAAAATTATATGTACTGTTGATAGACACATCTTCCTTAGGATATGGTCTCCCTTTTCGGATAGTAGCATTGCCTTGTTGAGTTGCCAGCATAGTCTCACTCTTCTCATCAATGAGTGACTATAATTGGCTTTTAGGCACATCAGTAGAAAGCGGTGGTGAACTACTCATCGAAATGATTACAAATATAGGAACGGAAAGGGCATCAAATGTAACAGGGGGCATCGTAGATCGAATAGCAAGTGGAACAACTCATGGATCATACTGTGTTGTAGAATTGTGATATGAAAAGATATCAAGGTCATGTTGGCCATGATTCAGGCAGACTGGTCCTAAAGTTAAGTTAAAAAAGCATCTCTTCTTCCTCTTTCAAGCTCAAGGGTGACAACCTATTGAGGCCCCAAAGAGCTAGGGAGATCGACTTAATTAGACTCGTGGGAGGAATCAATAAGAGGGATCCTCCCTTTGGCAATGACCATGGGATTAGGGCTGTCAAAACGGCTCGCTATTCGCGAACAGCTCGTGTTCGGCTCGTGAAGAAGCTCATGTTCGGCTCGTTCGCTAAGTTAACAAGCCTTAACGAGCCGAACACGAACAAAGATTTGTTCGTTCGTGTTCGGCTCGTTTTGGCTCGAAATAGTATTCATCAATTATATATATACATACATACATACATATATATATATATATATATATATATATATTGATGAGCAGTATTTTTAAAAATTTTAAAATATTTATAATCAATTAAAATTATTATTAAGTAAATAGAATAAAATTATTAAATTAGATTCAAATGATGTTTTAATGTAAACAATAATTCTTAAATCTTGCCCCAACCCTTAACATCTTATGGTTACATGATTAGGGTTGTCAAAACGATTCTTTGTTCGTGAACAACTCGTGTTTGACTCGTTAAGCAAACGAGTCGAACACAAACACACTTTATGGGCTCGAAATATAAACGAGCCGAACACAAGCTAAGCCTGGGCTCGCTCGTGTTCGGCTCGTTTACACCCCTACATGGGATGGCCTATCGAAGGGGAATCTAGTAGAAGGTTCTTTTTCTCAATGTGATCTTCGCTGAGCAAATCATCCTCATCGAGGTCATCAAAATAACCTTCCAAAAAATAACTGGATTAACAAAAGAATCATCCTCAGAATCCATCTTGTTTGTAAGTGCAATTTCTTTACTGAGTACATCTTTGAGTGATGTCTCCTTAGTAGGAAAGTAGGGCTTCATAACCCTCACGTTCTTCTCGTCCTCTAGCAAACGTCAACCAGCTCACAAAGGTAACTTTTTGGTGCTTTCAACTCCTCTAGCTTTATGACTAGACAATACAACTTTTTATGACAGCATGCTAAGGTGAAACTCGTTACATATTACTTGAGTGCTCATTATGACATAGTTGAGAACTTTAACAAAAAGAACATCAAGATCTTTGCGGATGCAAGGAAATAAACTGTAAAACTTAATTTTTAGGTTCCTCATAGAACTTCATTATTAAGGAAAGTCACCTTATACTTTATACTAAAGTTTCTTGACTTTTTTAGTATATTAGATTGTAGAAACCTTTCTTATAAAAATGACTTCTTATGGTCTCTCCCTCTGCTTGGAATTTATGTACTCTAGTGCCATATTTGAGATTAGAATGTCAAAGGAATAACAACTTGGCTCATCGACATAATTAAAGGGTCAAGAGAAACTTGCAATTGCGGTTTGATGATGATCTTTTCATGCTATGATGTTGGAAAACTTGTCATGTGACCGATGGTGACCACTTTAACATTATATATACACCCCCCGCACCACCACCACGCCCCCAAAGGTGGAGGAGTGAATAGGCTCCACAGAGGGGGCATTTAGTACCACCACATTGAAAGGGATCAAGAGCATGGAAGAATGAAGTGATGAGTTTCTTGATGTAGAAACTTACGTGAACACCATTACAATACTAGTAATCTCTCATCTTCCCTTTTTTAAGATTTAGTGTCAAAGCCATAAAAATTTTAGTAACTTTGGATCATTAGGAAGGTCATAAAAGTTGGACTCACCTTTAGAAAATACATTTACAAGACTTATTAAATGATATAAAAAAGTATTATCATGAAAAAATAGTGGTTTTCAAGACTTATTGTATAGGTTGTTCACCACCACACTAATGGAAATTAATAGCTTAACATGTACCACCAAACCCTTGAAATAGAGGAAGTATCATACTCATCAGCTCTCAAGGTTGTGATGTCTAACTTGTCCTTATTTAACATACCAGGCTTACGCAACATGATCAAACCAATTATCAACCTAGTCGATATTTGTTTGCCTTTCCAATATTTTAAATTTTCTACGTACTTATTTCAATTTGAATTGAAAAAAGCTAGGCACACACTTATTTGAAAGATAACATTGTAAAAAGGTGTTGAATGATGGAAACACTCTAAAGTGTGTTCCATTAATTAGAGTGGCCTTACTTGTAAATGAGTTAGGCATAACTCAGATGGAATAAGTCCATTGAAGTTCAATATGTCAATAATCTATTGGCATAGCAAAAGTTGCAAGCTAAGTCATAATTAGATAGCATAAGCACAAGTATGAGCCATATAATCACTAACCAACAAAAAATGAAACTTTCATTAAAAATGGGAAGAGAAAGTCAACAAATAAGTTGCAACCTTTAACATATTACATATTTGTGTTATATATATATATATATATATATATATATATATATATATATATATATATATATATATATATATATATATATATATATATATATATATATGATTGAATAGTACATCTATCAAGATAGTTTTAGTCCTAGACTATTATAATATGAACTCATCTAAAGCCAAGAACTGGTTTAATCTTAAAGACAAAAACTTTGCAAATAACGCTAGACTTTGCCTTCAATTCATGGCCCTCTCAACGAAAGTTAATAATGGATTCATCAGATAAACAACCCACCTTTTATTCTAGTACAAAAAACTCCTCTTCTGCAATGAGCAGCATGCTTGAGAACTTGCATGTTACCATAGAGAAACTAGCAACATGCTCAACACTATAAGTTTGGTTCTTAAATTGCCCAGTGATGAAGATGATTTGCATCTACATGAAATATCCAAAATGAAATGGGCAATGAAACTTTCTTGAAATTGCTCTTGAGAAAGGAAGGTCGGAGCTCTAACCCACTTGCATCCGTAGTAACCAATGAGAGGGTGTTATAGTTAACTTTTATAACATGGTCCCTTTGGTTGCCTTTAATTTGCCTTTTTGATGTTGTCCTTGTTGTGTTCATAGAAATATAAAAAAAATTAAGCTCCTTATTTCAAAAGACTTCGAGTCATCACTGTGTGTTATTACTATAAACCCTTTACCCAAGGATGTAACTCAAAGATAAACCCGATGAGTTGTAGCTTTTGACATTGTTAGCTTAAGTTTAAGAGCTCAATCAAAATCAAATGAACTATAGCCTTAAAAAAAGAACCATCGCCTTACTCAAGATGGTTACCAATTGACTCATTCGATGACCCGTCTCAATTAAAAAAATACTTAACAAGTCATTGTTAATCACTTCCTCTAAGCAACAAATAAAAAGAATAATATTCTCAATCAGCTTACTTGAAAGCAAAGAAAACAAAATAAGTTCAAAATTTTCACTACATTGATCAATCATCTAATTGCTTGATATTTTTTGTAATTTTCTTAACAAAAATAATTATCAGAATTGGGTCAACTGAGATACTAGCCAGACTCACAATAAAGGTAGTCGATGGAGGATGATTAAGAAATTTCGAAGTGAATTATAGCTAGTTTTGGTCATTTTTGAGATCCGCCAATGCCCAACTCATGAGAGTTTGAACAAGTTTTTGTTGTTCTCTTTTTTAGTCATATTTGGCAAAATTGTAGTTGGGGTTCTTCGTAATTTTTTGAAGTTAGCCAATCTCTCCCTTCTAATAAAATAAAATAAGGAGATGGTCTGGTTATGGTTCACAAGCTAAATGAGTTGACAACTTGAAGAGGGAAGAGAGGAAAGTTCATATTCATGACATTTTATAAAGGTCATATCATATGCATTATTAAAAAGTTATTAATGCATTATTTCTAATACCAAAATATAATAAGATGGAAAGAAATCATTATTTTCTCTTTTCATTTAATAAATAAAGAAAACATGTCACATGTATTTTTTAATCATTTTGTAGGACATTATCTAATAATGCATAGAAATAAAAAACTAGAGTGTTTTATGAGATTAAAATAGAGCACGCCATAATCAAACAACCACCAGGCTGGTATAAATTAGCAATTGCCCAATTCTGAAGGAATCTACCTGTTTGATGGCACTTACCTAATTTTGACGGACATGCCCAACCTCAAGGGCACTCATTCATCTAACAATGATTAACTTGTCTTAGGTGCATTCATCCTAGTCCAAAAACCACTAGCTTGACAAAAGAATACATTGGCTAGAAGGAATCTTGCTAACTCATTCGTTTGCCTGACGACTTTGCCTATCAATCAAATACCTCTAACACTCATCCAACCTATCATCTATGTATACTCTTTGGGCCTCAATTACTATTTTTTCTATAAGATTATAATGATCTAATTAAATATTTATTTATTTATTTTTCAGGCATAGCTTTTATATCATATTGTACAAAATCCTATGAATAAAAGCTTAAAGAGAGCATTTAAAGACATCAACATTATTTTGAAGTTTGACTTGTGGATTTTTATGCTTTCATTTATGGACTCTCACTTTCTAATTCCCTTCTCCACCTTGATCTCATAGATTTTAAAAGTAGGGTTTGTGCACTATTCACCACAAGATTTTGATCCAACAATTCTCCTTATCAAGCACAATTTTTCCAAAGCTTAATTAGTACAATTGCATCCAATTCGGCAGTTAAAAAAAATGCAAGTAAACAAAAAAAGAATATTTTTAGACTTGTTTATCAATGTCAATAATAGTTGTATTCTTTTAGTAGGGTGAAGGGAAAATTTCTTATATGAGTGGAATATTGCTAATAGGCTTATGAGATATAGGTTAAGCTCACATCAAATAGACTAAAAATCTATCACTATAAATATTCAAGTAGTTGGCTTTCTCCATAAACTTATATTTTTAGGTTAAAATAACTCAAATCATTTGTATGTCAAGCCTAACATTTATCATATTTTAATTTGCCCATATGTTATTGAGAACTCAAATGAAAATTAACAAAAAAACTATATAAAAATAGAGCCTCTTGTTCTCAATTATAATTAGGGTTGTGAATTTAGCTCGAAGTTTATTAACAACTCGAAATTCGTCTCGAATCTTGATCGAATAAAAATAAATGAGTTTGATCTATGAGCCGAAACTTTAGATAGATATTTTTTTAAGTCTATTTCAATTCATATAAGCATTGGATTCAACTGACTTAATATCGACTCATAATATTTTCTTATTTATAAAAAATATATAAATAATACAAAGTAAAATTTAATATCACAAGTCACGATCCAATTTCGAGTCGATCTCGATCTGGAACAAATCCAAATAACTCAATTTGAGGTCGTTTGTTTCAGTTTTGAGACGGATTGAGTCAATTCTGAGATGAAACGAAGCTCATTTTTGATTTCAAGTCGGATCGAACTGGATTCAATTTCAAGTAAAGTTGGTTTGAAATCTAATGTCTACTCTGTTGTGAAAATTCAGGGCAAACAAAACACAAATTCATAAGAACTCAAAGATATAAAGAGGTTCGGCAAAGAATTGCCTACGTCCTCGGGAGCGAGCGGCGGTTTCAATATTTCAGAGGAGTTTAAAATTTACATCACATAGAGTTACACATATATATAGACATATACAAACCCACAGATAAAATTACAATCACGCCTTCGCTCCCCCCAACCCACAAATATGAAGAGACACACCTCTTCACCAAGAAACTCCAAATACCGATATATGAGCCACATACCTAACAAATCTCCACCTTAGTGAATATGCAGCACCTTAGGAGATATGTATCACCCGGTATATGTGTCTACCAAAAAAATCTCTACCTTAGCGAATATACATCCCCCTTAGGAGAAATACATCATGGATTTTCTTACACCAAAGTGGGTTGGGCAACCAAACCATCTAACTTGGCTTGGTCAAAGTTTCTGCTGCATTTTCACCATGTGATTCAACAGAGCGATCTTCACCTGCAACTGTACTCCCCAACAGTTTATAGATATTACCTGCAGTGATCCTCCCTTTCATCACAGTTAGTGCACCCTTAAGAATTATGATGGTTTCTCTATTCTTATCTACCTTAGGAATGAAACCATTTTTTAGTAGAGTGCTCAAGGAAATCAAATTCTTCTTCAACTCTGGAACATGTCTGACATCACATAATGTTCTAACAGTGTCATCATACATCTTAATTCTAACTTTATCAATACCAACAATATTGCAACGTCTATTATCACACAAGTAGACTGAACCAGAATTAGATAACCTGTATGAAGTAAACCACTTCCTGTTAGGTGTTATGTGAAAAGAACATCCTGAATTAAGAATCTATCCATCCTTTAACTGAGTTGTTGTAACTGAAAGCGCATCACTATCACTGTAATCTGTAATGTCACTCTGCACTATATTCGCAACCCTGGAGATACACACGAGTTTTTTTCTTGAGCATTGGACAATCTTTCTTCATATGTCCCTGTTGCTTGCACTTGAAGCAACGAATCATCTTTTTGCCTTTAGCCTTTGACCTGGAAATTTGCCTTCCGGAATTCTCCTTCTCCTCCTTACTTTCACGATTCTGATTACCCTTAGCATATAAACAATTACCATGAGAGTTTTCGTCTTCATTCTACTTCTGCTGGTTGTGAGCCATCAATGCTGCAGTAATGTCATCAAATTTAATTGTTTCTTTCTCATATGTAATAGTAGTCACCAGATGTTCAAAAGAAGTAGACAATGAACACAAAAGAATCATTGCTCGGTCTTCATCCTCAATATTCACATCAAGCCGTGCCAGATCCGTGATTATTTGATTGAAGACATTCAAGTGTTGAACTAAATCCGTGTCTTCCTGCATCTTCAGCCCATACAACCTTTGCTTCATATATAATTTATTCGTCAGAGATTTGGACATAAACCGAGATTCTAATTTCTTTCATATTTCTCCTGGAGATTTCAGATTCATAACATGATACATAATCTCATCTGTCAGACATAAACGTATGGTACCTGCAGCTCGAAGTTGTAACTTTTCCCAATCTTCTTCTTCCATATTATCAGGTTTCGTAGCCCACAAAGCCTTCAAAATTCCCTGTTGTGTCAACAAATCTTTTACCCTTGTTTGCCACAATCTGAAGTTCCAGGTTCCATCGAACTTATCTCGAATTTTGCTCCAGACATTGCTATTTGAAATTTAATCATGCACCATATTTTCCTGTCTTGCTTCGAAAAACAAAAGAAAATACTCTACAAATAAATTCAAAGAAACCTGAAATTTTTCCTATCAAATGCAGCAACTATCCCGCGATTCTCCTGTGATTCGTGAATCAAATTTTCCACGAAGCACTTTTCCTGTTCGTACAAGTACCAACTGTTGTTTCCGCCAGCCACTAATCCATTCGCACCTGTTCGAGGACTACTTCCATGAAACTCTTGTTCACGAAATAATCGTGCCTGCTCGCCTCCTGCACCCTACCGAACTCCACTTGTCGCAAAATCTCCTGCGACGAACCGACGAATTTAACTGGTCGAATTCCTTAATTTCCTGCAAAATGAGGCTCCTGTTCTAGGTGGACAGCCTCTGTTTCCCGCGGATTGTTGAACCGGCCGAATTCCTCTGTTCCTGAAACTGCACGCAAATTCCTGTTCACGGACTCCACCTATTCCTGGATTGAGAGAAGAATATTCCTCCAAAATTTTCTTCCCTCTGCACCAAACAAGAATTAATTCCTCTACTAGAATTTAAGAAATCCCCTCCACAGCAGGAATTATCTCCATCTCAGTCAACAGCCAAAAAGCCCTGCCAAACTACATCGCGCGAATCCTGCTCCACTAGTTTGGTTCCTGCGCACCGCCTACTCGCTGTGGCGCGAAAAATACTGCGCGTGGAAGTCCCATGTCTCGCGAAATCCTGCGCTACTCCTCCCTGCCGTGAATGAACCCTACGTCGCCTGCTTCCTGCACGCGCATTGCTTCTTCCCTGTCGCGACACCTGCTTCGCGAACTGCAGGAGCCGCCAAGTCCGCACCCCGCATGAACTTTCGCCTCTGCTTCGCGAAAAACTTCACCTGCGCGGACCGCTCGTCCGTAGCCAGGAGAGGAAGGGGCCGAAGTTCCACCTTCGCTCGCCTGCAAGACTCACAAACTGTTCTGGAACTGCCGCAAAAAAGAAAGTTGCGAACTCTAAGGCCACGCTTGTTCGCGGATCGATGGTCGCCTGGCCTGTCTCGTAGACTACCGCACGATTAACCGCTTCGCGAAACCGAACCGCAGGAAGGATGCAAACTGCTTGCACTCCACGTTCGCGAAGGCCCTGCCCCGCACCGATCGCAGAAGACCTCGCCTCTGCAACAGCGAGATCCCGCTCACGAAGCCTTGCCCAAGCCGAACACGATGCCTGCCGCGAACTGCTCCTCTCGCCTGCGGAAAACTACCGCGAATCTTCTTCTTCTTCTTTGATCTCCCGCGTCGATCTTCTCTTGTTCCCTCGAACGAGAATCTAATACCAGTTGTTGTGAAAATTCAGGGCGAACAAAATGCAAATTCAGAAGAAGAACTCAAAGATTTAACAAGGTTCAGCAAAGAATTGCCTACGTCCTTGGGAGCGAGCAGCGGTTTCAGAGGAGTTCAAAATTTACATCCCATATGGTTACACATATATATAGACATATACAAATCCATAGATAAAATTATAATCATGCTATCGCTCCCCCCAACCCACAAATATGAAGAGACACACATCTTCACCAAGAAACTCTAAATACCATACCTAATATACTCAAACCAATTTAAAACTATTTTGAGCCTATCCCAACTCGGCTTGAAATAATTAGAAATAAAGTGTTTTGCCATATATTTTTGGCTAATGATATATTAGAATAACTATTTTAGTTTCTCGGTATCCCTAATTGTTACTTTTTAAAATTTATAATTTAATACTTTAGCCAATATGAAAATAAAAAAAAAACAATAGTTAATCGTGTGTGCTCCACACGCTAAACCAATAAGGCGACGAAGCTATCATTCCAAACGGTAAGGAGAAGATAAATGTATAAGCTATCAATTCAAACGGTAAGTAGAAGAAAAATGTATAATTTTTTTTTAGTCTTTACTTTTTTCGAATTTTTAGGCTGTTCCATTATTTAATAATAATAATAATAATAATAATAATAATAAATGTGCATCAGTTCCTTACTCCATGCGCGCATATATATATACAAGACCGAGTGATGGGCATGCGAAGGCGGCTTATTATTTTTGGAATTTGATGAGTATAAAATATTAAATACAATTTTATAAATAAAAAATGGGGAAAAATCAGATCGAATAAATACAAATATTGGATTTTCTACGCCACCATTTCATTCCGCCAATCTATGGCTTTGCTTATAATTTTAAAATAATTCGATATATGGGGTATTTACGTACGTACCACCCAATTCGTACATATTTAACTAACGTACGAACTTTTCATATTAAGCACGTGACTTATTTATTTAACAATACATAAACATAAAACACAATTGTTTTCTAGAAATGAATTATATATATTTTACTACCGATGCGATGTTAGGGATAGTACGAGAGTTTTATGCTAATCTGTCTTACACTGAGAGTGAATATGTACTTGTTAGAGGACAATTGGTTGAGTTTACCCCTGCACGCATCAATACATTTTACCAGTTGAGAGACCCTCACTATTGTGAATATGAGCATTTTGTTGTTAATGACGAGGGACTTGATATGATAACACACTATCTGACCGACGGAAAAGGGGAATGGAATCTTGTATCGAAAGTCTGACATTATTTCATATCTGCAAGACTTATGCCTACCAGCCACCGCAGCGAAGTAACAGTAGAGAGAGCTGTTCTGAATTACTGTATTCATAACATGAAAAATATTAATATTGGGGCTATTATTCATAGAAGTATTTCGAATTTTTCAAAAGGAGAGACTACAGGAGGACCAGGACACCCCAGCCTGATTCATGCCCTATATATTCAGTCAGGTGTAGAAATTGAAGATAATGATGAGGCAGTCCACCCCCTGAAACCCATCAGTAAATTAAACCTGAAGACATATGAAGCCCATGTAGGTTGAAAATGGAGTAAAAGTGTTGATGTACCTTATTCTAGTCAGGAGAGACCATCTACATCTAGGGACACTACTATTTATGATGTTATGGATCAGTTAGAAAAGTTGAACACCTGGGTAGGAGGATTAGAAACAAGGAATAAGATTAATGATGATTATCAAGTGCGGTGGCGAGAGTACGATATAGCTTATCATGATGCACAGATGAGATACATGAGGGGAGACACTAGTGTCATATTCCCTACATACCCAGAGTACACTCTATACCAGCCTGATGAACCTGAAGATGCTGGAGCTCCTGCAGATTATGATTGGTAGTGTAGTATCTTTATTTTCATTGCATTTAGTATTTCCCGTTGAGACTGTGATTTGTATTGGTGATGTAATTTGTATTTGGTTGTATTTGATGTGGAACTTTAATTTGTAATATGTTGAACAGTAACTGTTATGATGTGATGTGATGTGATATGTGAATTTGCATATATTTGGTTTATTAGTTTAATCTGTGATTGTAACAGTTGGATGTTAATATGTGATGTTTAGTTGATGTTTTATGTTTTCAAAATTTCAAAATTCTTCACCCTGCAAATTTCTAATATATTGTGTGTGTAGAAAAGCTCTTAATTATTTCAGGCCTGCTATTCTAAATTTATGAAGAAGACCTGCCTAAATTCAGAGATATGAAAAGCCCAACACAATGAGGTATGAGTTATATATATGTTTATGTCTTTTCTTTCTACCTATGCTAATTTTATCAATATTTAAAAAAACTTAAGTTTGGAGGAGGGAAAGAATTAACTGTTAATTGTTCTCATTTTAAAAATATTTTCAAAAATATTAATATGATCTTCTGTAATATAGCTCAATTTCAGATAATTGTATTTTGATTCTATTTAAGTACTCTATTGGACTTCAATGAAAGTTTTTTGTAATGAAAAGAAATTTTGTAGGCTAAGATATTTGGTATAAGAGAATAGGACTATAGTCAACTATTCAAAGTGAGGAAAACTGTATTTTTGAAATATTAAGAATCTTAAAAATTTATGTGAAAGGAAAGGATTGAGACTCTATGATGAATCAATTATAAGCTAAAGAAATATCTATAAGATAAAGGTTATGGTAAGTTCCAAATTTAGGGAAAGAAATGTGAAGTTCAAAATTATTAAAGGCTATCCAGATATAATAATCCTCACTTAAAAAAAAGAAAGAATATATAATATTGAAAAGCAATCCAAACGTGAAAAGAAAAGAATAAAAAAGTGAGGAGAAGCTTGAGAAGATGTCTAATCAAAAATTGGCTTCACTTGGACCTGCCTAAAGGGAGAACTTAATTACTTTCCTGAACTTATATGTATGGATTAACATCTTTACTAGTAGTGTTGTCATAAACTTCTTTTCATGTAATACTTTTAAGTGTCTTAATAGGACAATCTACGTCATTTTTGAAATGAATAGAAGACTAGAACTCTTAGACTTGATGACTAGATAGCCTTACACCTCAAAATTTACCTGAATTACTCAAAAATCTTTCTGAAAATTTTACTACTATATTTATCTAAATCAAAATCATGGTATTCTAGAATGAGAGTTCATTACATTGAATCATTATTTTATGCAGTAACCAAATTATTTGAGAACAAGTAATAGTTAAGTTTGGGGAATCTTAGTCCATTGAAAATTTGATAGCTTTTTAATGCCTATTTCATACCAATTTTTGATAATATTGCACTTTAAAGAAATGTATTTTTCATGATTTCTTGCAGGTACGATGATTCAGACCTTTGGAGCAAAAGAAAGCAAAAATGATTCTGAGCAAAATGAGGCAAATTAGACATTTTGACCTAGAGCGTCGGACAGCGCCGAGCAGCGTCTAAATCTAGAGAGTTTGGACGGAAGACTGAAAATGGCGCCGAACAACCTCCTATCGAGTGCCGGACCGCGCCCTATCTCGAATTCAACCAGATTCAATGTATTTGGCCGGATTTTGGAGGGATGCTCGAGGAAACTCTTGGGAAAGTTGGTTCTACCCGAATTTAAACTACTTTGGAGCCAAAAATAGAGTCTCTTCAGTTTTTCTCAGAGTCTTTTCATTGTTCTTGAGTGGAGAGTCCATTAGAGAGAGTCTAGGGTTTAGTGTTTAGTGTGTGTTCTCTACTAAGGAGTGTAGGAGGAGAGGAAAAGTGAGAGATTTCTTCTTCCTTACTCATCTTAAGAGAGAATTGTGTGTTGTTGTGGAGAAAGAAGAGGAGTCAAAGAATTTTCAAGAGATTCGCTTGTGGAAGAAATTGAGATAAGTTATATTTACTTTTCTTTGTTTGTTTGACGTTTCTTTTATATATAAAATCCATCTTTCATAGTATTTTCCTCATGAGTCTTGTGTAGAGTTCTTTTTCTTCCTCCTTTTCATGTGATGTGTTGATGTCGTGATATGGAAATGATGTGCTGATTTAATATGGAGAATTTGTGATGACCTTTTCACTTTGTACTTCATTTACTTTTTGATTTGGCCAATTGAATTGTTAAAACTTATTGTGAAACATACGTTCCGAAAGAACTATGAGTTCTATAACAAAAGTGAAGGTCACATTCAATGTCCATGAATGAGTTACGTAGTTCATGGGGGTTGAATGCAAATAAATAAGGAAATATATTTTGATGGGCGTAGAATTGGAGATTTTAGAGTGACAGACTAAAATCCCCAATTTGGTCATAGGGTTTGGAAACTAAAGTGAGACTTAGCCTTCAGTCGAAGGGAAGTGGGAGCTCCATAGTGACCGTCGGTATCCTCCCAGCTAACCACGGGTTTAGGGACTAAACATAAGATTAGCCAATGTTCTTTATCTTGCTCGAAAGAGGGTAAAGAATAGGAATGCTCCTATTTGGCACAATACAGTTGCATCACTGAACTATGTCAATAAATCATCACATTAACGTTGGAAAGGGGGAGGATTTTTTCTTGCATTTGAACTTGTGTTATCAAATTTAGTCTTGAGTTTGTTAATTGTGTTAGAGGTGTAGAACATATTTTAGTAGAATTAGTAACTGCAATTATCTGAACATCCTTATATTATTACTAATTGTTGCAATTGTGTTGTGATTTGAGTAGTGATTTCTATGTTCCATTATAGAGTTTGCAAACCTCCTCGTGGGATCGATAACCTGGACTCCACTAGAGCCCTGTATTACTTGAGTGATACGTATAGTTGCGTTTTGAATATGTGACTCACTTGAAATCTAAATCAATATATATATATATATATATATATATATATATATATATATATATATATATATATCTGAGTTCATAAATTTTGGCATTTAAAAAAGTCGCACCAATGGTCCCTTTGGTTGCCTTTAATTTGCCTTTTTGATGTTGTCCTTGTTGTGTTCATACAATTGTAAAGAATATTAAACTCCTTATTCAAAAGACTTATTACTATAAATCCTTTACCCAAAGATGAAAGTCAAAGTTAAACCCAATGAGTTGTAGCTTTTGACATTGTTAGCTTAAGTTAAATAGCTCACTCAAAGTCAAATGAACTATAGCCTTAAAAAAAGAACAATTGCCTTACTCAAGATGGTTACCAATGGACTCATTCGATGACCCGTCTCGATAAAAAAAAAATACTTAACAGGTCATTGTTAATCACTTCCTCTAAGCAACAAAAAAAAAAAATTGTCAATCAGCTTACTTGAAAGCAAAAAAAAAAACAAAATAAGTTCAAAAATTTCATTACATCGATCAATCATCTAATTGCTTAATATTTTTTGTAATTTTCTTAACAAAAATAATTATCAGAATTGGGTCAACTGAGATACCAACCACACTCACAGTAAAGGTAGTCGTGGAGGATGATCAAGAAATTTCAAAGTGTATTATAACTAGTTTTAGTCGTTTTAAAGACATCGACATTATTTTAGAGTTTGACTTGTGGATCTCTATGCTTTTATTTCTAGACTCACTTTCTATTATCTTCTCTACCTCGATCTTATAAAATTTCAAAGTAGGGTCTGTGCAGTATTCACCACAAGATTTTGATCCAACAATTCTATTTGTCAATCACAATTTTTCCAAAGCTTAATTAGTACAATTGCATCCAATTAGGCAGTTAAGAAAAATAATAATTTTAGACTAGTTTATCAATGTCAATAATAGTTGTATTCTTGTAGTAGGGTGAAGGGAAAAGCTCTTGTATGAGTGGAATATTGCTAATAGACTTATGAGATATAGGTTAAGTCTCACATCAAATAGACTAAAAATCTATCAAGTAGTTGGCTTTCTCCATAAACTTATATTTTTAGGTTAAAATAACTTGAACCATTTGTATTTCAAGCCTAACATTTATCATATTTTAATTTGCACATATGTTATTGAGAACTCAAATGAGGCCGTTGTTCTGAATTACAACTGGGGTTGTGAATTTAGCTCGAAGTCTATTAATAACTTGAAATTCAATTTGAATTTTTGGCTCGAATCTTGACCGGATAAAAATAAATGAGTTTGAGCTATGGGCCGAAACTTTGGATAGATATTTTTTTCAAGTCGATTTCCAAGTCATATATGGATTGGATTCAACAGACTTAATATCAGCTCATAATATTTTTTTATTTATTAAAAATATATAAATAATACAAAGTAAAATTTCATATAACAAGTCACGATCCAATTTCGAGACGATCCCGATCTGGAACAAATCCAAATAACTCAATTTGAGCCCGTTTGTTTCAGTTTTGAGCTGGATTGAATCAATTCCGAGCTGAAACGAAGATCGTTTCGATTTTGAGTCGGATCGAACTGGATTCAATTTCAAGTCAAGTTGGTTTGAAATCTAATGTCTACTCGAACCAATTTAAACCTATTTTGAGCCTATCCCAACTCGGCTTGAAATAATTAGAAGTAAAACGTTTTGCCATATATGTTTGGCTAATAATATATTAGAATAACTATTTTAGTTTCTCGGTATCCTTAATGTTAATTTTGAAAATTTATAATTAAATACTTTAGCCAATATGAAAATAAAAAATAACAATAGTTAATCGCGTGTGCTCCACACGCTAAACCAATAAGGCGACGAAGCTATCATTCCAAACGGTAAGGAGAAGATAAAATGTATAAGCTATCAAATCAAACGGTAAATAGAAGATAAATGTATAATTATTTTTATTGTTTTATTTTTTTCGAATTTTTAGGCTGTTCCATTACTTAATAATAATAATAATAATAATAATAAATGTGCATCAGTTCCTTACTCCATGCGCATATATATATATATATATATATATATATATATATATATATATATATATATATATATATATAAGAGAAGAAGACAAAAAAAAATTTGCGTTCGTCAACCGTATGCAGAGATGTGTCCGTAAAAAAATACACGGGAGTTACACAGGGATTACAAGAGAGTTATAACCCTCTTGTACCTCCCGTGTAACTCTGTGTACAAATGAATGAAATAGAAGCGCGGGTTACAAGTGAGTTACACGGGAGGTACAGGAAGGTTATGACACACTTGTAACTCTCTTGTAACCTGCGTATAATCCCCGTGTACTTTTTTATGTACACATCCATGCGAAGATGGCTTATTATTTTTAGAATTTGATGAGTATAAAATATTAATCTGTACATTAGTCGCTCAATTTTATCAATAAAAAAAAGAAAAAAAATCAGATCGAATAAATACAAATATTGGATTTTCTACGCCACCATTTCATTCCGCCAATCTATGGCTTTGCTTATAATTTTAAAATAAGTCGATGTACGGGGCATTTACGTACGTACCACCCAATTCTTACTCACTGAACTAACGTACGAACTTTTCATATTAAGCATAGAACTTATTTATTTAACAATACATAAACATATAACACAATCGCTTTCTAGAAATGAATTATATATGTTTTAGGCATGAGAATATATCACCAAAATAGTATAAATGTAAATATCAAATTTATGTGTTAGATATTAATACGACATCAATAAATTATATCATTCATCATGAAATTTGAGATACAATTTTAACTAAGCAATGATCAAGTTTTAATTTGAAGTTATTCAGAACTTTTATTTCAGCAAAATTACACTCTAATTGGCCAGCTTGACGAGATAGACCTATTGTACCAAAAATTATTCAATTCGACTCAAATCAAGCTCAAATCAAGCTATTTAGGGCCTGTTTTGTTCAGCTTTTAGGTGCTGCGGCGCTTTAACGCACCGTGAATTTACGGTAAAGAAGGAATCCGATGATCGGATTTGCGGCTGATTGCCGCGAAGCCGCAGGATAAACCCCGCGGCCCCAACTTTCACTCGGCTTTGAGGGGATTTTTTCCTGTCATTGCCCTCGCTCTGCTACGCTCCCCGAACTCATTCTCTGCTCTGGACCTTCTCGCGAGCCGACTGTTTTTCTTCTTCCTCGATCGAGAAACGATCGTATCCAAGTAACCTACCTTCGATCTAACTATCATTCTCTCTCGAGGCCCCGTTCCCCTCTCCTTCGATCGAATCCAAGGTTGGATCTGTTTTTTCGTTGAAGTTAAAGGCAAAATGTTATGGTTTCTCTTCCACTTCTCCATCTCTTCATCTTTCTTCTCGATATATTGAGCTCTTCCTCATCTCCTTCTCTTCCCCCTTCTCCTGTCCCGATCTACATATGATTCTGTTTGGCTTTTCCGTGGGAAAGATTGTTATGCAATGTGGGTTTAGTGTTTTTCATATCCAAAAATAGTTCTATTGTTTAGGATTGTTTGTGCATATTACAAACTATTGCCCTGGACCTTCTCGAGAGCATTCTCCTGTCCCGATCTACATATGGTTCTGTTTTGCTTATGCTTTTATATGGTAGAAGAATTGATGGAGTGTCTTTAGTAGATTTGTAAATTGTGAAAAGCAAATGAGATTTGCTAAATAATTTTAATGCTTTTATATGGTTATCAGTCTCTTCTAGTACCATTTATATGGTTTTTAGAGTGTCTTTAGTAGAATGGAGAAAGGATAATCAGTAGTGACCACTAATAGTTGTAATGATGGCGATGATGATGTTCTGTTTATACTGAACATCAAAAAACAGTTTTTAAAAATTTCTTTGTTAGCCTAAAGGATGATTGAAATGTTGAACTACCTGCATAAAGAAATATTCATAGGCATTGAGCATTTAGATTTATACTTTTCAATGTTGCATTTTTTTACTGTAATGTGAGGCATGCGTGTGACCCTTGTTTTGTTTGTTTTAGTGGAACTATTAGACATCCTTACAAACATGCTGGGATGATTTGCCATTTTCCTTGAGGCCATTTCTTCATTTTTAAATTTAGCTGAACTATTTTAGTGGATTGAACCGTGAAAGGTGGTTAATCAGTGGATTCAACAGTGAAAGTTGATTTTTCTTTTTAAAGAGGTGTATTTCTTTTTCATGCCTGTAGTTTTTTGTGAGTCATTGTCAGCTATCATTGATCTTATACCAACTCAATGCAAGGATTCAATTAAATTTTGAGTGATATCAATGTTAGTGACTATTCTGCTGCTATTACATTGCTTATTTATCATGTATAATGAACGATTTCAATTCTACTTCTCATAAAATGACATTGAATGTATGCTTGGCTTTTAGGGAAGACTTTGGCTTTATGGTTTAAAATAGCATGCTACATTCTCCTTATAATATGTTTTAGCTAGATGCTTAGAGACACATGTTGGCTATGAAGTTCCTTTTGCTCTCTCTATTTCAAAATGCAAAATTAAAAAAAAAGGATAAAAGAGGGAAAGTATGGATTGATTGGTGCCTTAGCTTGCAAGTTCCTTTAGGGGAAGGAATGAAAGTGTGTATGGCCATTGCTTTATTCTATAAGATTTATTTCTAACCTCTCCCTCGTTTCTAAAAAGGAGGGGGTGTGGGCGTAATATCCTATATATATATATATATATATATATATATATATATATATATATATATATATATATATATATATATATATGTTTGCTCTTGAAGTGAACATGGATTCATTGGCTTGAGATAGCATGCTTTACACCTATCGCTTTGTTTCATTTGATGCTTCTATGTTTGAATCGTGATTACTCTCTTCTTTCAAAATCTGAAACATTTGGAGTATTTGGGTTTTATTGGAAATATTGGGAGATGTATTTGAAAGGCTTGAAATGGAAGAAAGTGTGTTCTTTCTTTAAAAAAAGAATCTGAGACGAATTGTTCTTTTCTCTTAAAAAAAGAAGAAGTATGAGGGTGGGGAGATTTTCTTTTGTGATATTTGGAGATGTGTACTCCCTCTTCGAGTCATGTTATTGGCTTTGTTTTGCTTGGTTGTGTAGGAAGGATTGAAAAGCATGCTCCCAAGTCTTGTGTTTGTTTAACCCCATGCAAGTATTAGATTTGAAAGTTTGGTTTCAAATGTTATTTATGCAAGTTGGAATTTGGTGCATCTATTGAAGGCTTGAACATCGAAAACACATATGTGAAGGAGTCAGGGGTGGTCTTAGCATTGTTGTGCTGCTTGGTTTTGGCATTGTTCAGTTGCTCGGTTTTGGGCTGGTTTGATCCCTGTTGTCTCTCGATTTTTTTTTGGGCTGGTTTGAGCCTTGCCGTCTCTCGATTTTTTTTAGGCTAGTTTGAGCCCTGCTGTCTCTCGATTTTTGAGCTGGTTTGAGCCCTGCTGTCTCTCGATTTTCGGGCTGGTTTGAGCCCTACTGTCTCTCGGTTTTTTGCTTGTTTATGTCGTTTAGTCTGGTGCAAACTTATTATGTGATTGCAATAAACCAAGGCAATTGTTTCTCCATGGTTTTACCTTTCACTTTATATCTGCTTCTCAATTGTCTTTTGCTAGAACAGTGTAATGGCATGGTACAGTCATGTTATATAACTATAGGAAGATTAAGGGAATACAACCTATAAGGGGAGAGAACCTATTAATACTAAAATGATGCATAGATTTATTTTTTATGTCAAGGCAACCGCTGTGCAGTGCAGTTTGTTCTAGCGGTTGCAAGAGCAATTGGAAGGATTGCAGTTTGTTCTAGCGGTTGTAAGAGCAATTGGAAGGATTGCAGTTTGGAAATAATTGCTGTTTTGGAGTAACTATTGGCGGTTTGAGCAGTCTATGCGGATTTTTTGTTAAAATATGGTTGGGCTGTATAGAATTCAGTTCATTAAACTTTGGTATTCATGTAACCTTGAAGCTATGTAAATATTCGACAGTTTCATAAATGAAGATATATTACTTCTTTCCCGTGGACGTAGGTCAATCTGACCGAACCACGTAAATTGATGTGCTCCCTTGTGTTTATATAGCATCTTTGGTTTATTGCTTGCAATGTTAATGTATATATTCCTTTATTTTAGTAGACATTTTAGCATCAGTTATGTCAATTCTTTTTTAATGTAACTATTTCTCTTATTCATAGTATGGCTAATAAAAACAAAGAAGTTGCCACTCCTGCACTTTGGGAGAAGGATATTAAAATAATATTCTGCGATCTATGCATAACTAAAGTCGAAAAGGGAAATATGCCAAATTCTTTTTTCAACAAAGAAGGTTGGCAAAACATTGTTACAAAGTTTAGGGAGGTCATAGGCAGGAAGTATGAGAGGCTCCAGTTAAAAAATAAATGGGACCAACTCAAGAAAGAGTGGAAACTTTGGAAGGATTTAAAAAAAAGATCGACTGGCTTGGGATGGGATCCGGTGAAGCGAACTATTGCTGCTTCAGAAGCATGGTGGGGAGAAAGGCTTGCGGTAAGATATTATTGAATTAATTTTTGTAATGTTAAGCAGTTTTCTTTCTTATTTTCTAATAACATTTCATTCTCTTTTACAGATTTTTCCTGCGGCAAAGAAGTTCAGATTGGCTGGGATAGAACCGGAATTGGAGGAGAAGTTAGAAAGGATGTTTGGTGGGGTGATAGCTACAGGGAAATATTCAGCTGCCCCTAGCCAAACAATTTTTGAAACAACCCCTGAAAATGTGGCCGTGGAATTATCAAACGATTCAGCAGAATTCTGCATGTACGAGCAACCTGAAATTCAGTCAAAAAACTGTATGAAGCACCCCCGAAAATAAAGCAAGAGAAAGAGTGGACCTGCATCTATGAGGGATTAGCTCCATACCTAGTGGACTCATCTAATGATGCCCCGCATAGAGTTCAAAAAACTGACGTCAATGAGGTCATCAGACTTCTTGAAGATGACCCGAATTTTATAAAGGATCGTGATCTTTTCTACTTTATTGTCGAACTCTTCCGTGATTCCCTCTATCGAGACTTCTTTACTGCACTGAGCAAAGGACGACGACTAGAATACATACGCTATTATTATAACCGTCACAACTTGTGAAGAGGACAGCCTATTTGAGTTAAAAAACATACGCTATTATTATAACCGTTGTTTGTTTGTGCTTTTATCTGGAACTGATTAAATTTATTTCATCTATGAGTACTACTGCTAGTAATGTAGTTATTTGGACAAGTTATATTTGATTGAACTAATGTTTAAGTTATTTCTTTTACAAATATTGTCCATCTATGTGCTTGTTTTAGTCCATCTATGATTTCTATAGACCCTAACTTGATTTAATTAAAAGGTACATTTTATATCGTCATGGACTTGGAGGAAGTCCGACGCCGAAGGCGAAATGCAGCGGTAAATATACTAGTGCAGTACTATAATACGTACGTCGATCGTGAGCCCTTACACATCAGCTCAAATTGGGGACAAATGGATGAGAGAAATGATTTCAGGACACCCAACGAGATTTCGAAACATCTTTCGCATGTCCCATGATGTTTTCAGTGATCTTTTATTAGATCTAACAACATCTCATGGACTTCACGGGTCTTCTAGGACAACAGACCGTGAAGTATTGGGCATAACACTTTACATACTATCACAGAACGAGTCAATGCGGGGAGCCATGGAACGCTTCCAACACTCGTCCGAAACAATAAGCAGATATTTCTCAGTTGGTTTGAGTTCTCTTGTCAGTCTAGCACAAGCCATAATAAAACCGATCGATCCAACATTCGCAAGGACCCCACTAGAGATTCGCAACGATGATCGATATATGTCATATTTCAAGGTACACCTCTATACTCCAACTACATATTAAGGGATTACATATTGAAATGATTTGTCTTGTTTCTAAAGGGTTGCGTCTGCATGATCGATGGAACGCACGTTCATGCGCATCTTACTGCCGGATAACGAGAAAGTTGCACTTATCAGCCGTTCTAGGACTACAACTCAAAATATCACGGCGGTTTGTGATTTCAACATGTGTTTTACATTTGCATTGGCTGGATGGGAGGACAGTGCACATAATAGTAGAGTTTTTAAAATTACAACGAGAAATCCGGAGTACAATTTTTCTCACCCACCGCATGGTAAGTTCCTTCATAATATAAAAAGTGGATATTTTCTTTGTATGCTTAGCTAAATTTCTTAATATTTTAGGAAAATATTATTTGGTGGATGCTGGCTACCCAATGCAGAGGGGGTACCTTAAACTCTATCCTGACACAAGGTATCATATTCTAGATTTCGAGAGAGCTGGTTATCGTACAAGAACTAGAAAAGAGGTGTTTAATAAAAGACATTCATCCTTGCGATGCGTACTTGAGAGGAAATTTGGAGTTTGGAAGAAGAAATGGGTCATACTTCGAGATATGCCACCTTATCCGTTTCCGAAACAGGTGCATATAGTGTTTTAGCCACTATGGCCCTACATAACTATATTAGGTGGCATCCAACTCGAGCTGATGTTGATTTCGAGCGTGTCGAGGTCAATGACGAGGAAGTTCCAGTCGAAGGTTATGAATACCGCATTGGCCAATCTCTATCACGGGAGGAGAACGACAATGCCTCAATTTGCACGAAAGATGGGGAGGGTGCGAATGAAATGTCAGCCATTCGAGAGGAGATTACCAACTCATTGGTTGGAGAGTGATTCTTTCATTTCATATTTCATGTAAACTCAAATTGATTTAATATAATGTTTATTTCAAAAGAATATTTCAATTTTTACGAGCTCTTTTTTCAGTAACGCCACTGAAATATATGTATATATATGTTTATATGTATAGATGAATTAATATTTGTATACATAGATATATAAATAACGATAATTGTTAAATTTATTTGTTTTCATAAATACTAAATATTTTATTTAGTAACAAAAGTTAAATTTGGAAAATCTAATTTAAATAAATATATACACAAAATATTATAACTTCACATATTTTTAAAAGAATTTTAAAATTCTCTATAAAAAGAATATATAAGAACAATATAATTCATATTAATAATTAATAAATAAAATTTATAAAAATTTTATGTCTATTAGTCTCATATTTACATAAATAAATCAAAATTTTAAACAATTTTAATAAACATGGGTAGTTTGGTCTTTTTTACATGAAAAAGCTGCCCTGCAGCAGTTTTCATGCAGTTGAAACAAACAGACAGCCAACTTCCCCGCAGCTGATTCCAGGGACAATATAGTACTGAATCGAAATGTTCGAGACCAGAACAACCAAACATACCCTAAATCACTTTTGGAAGTTTGAAATATAGAATGGGAAATGAAGCAAATTTCGAATATGACATGTTTATAGTCAAATTGAGCATCTCGGTAAGAGGGAATCCAACGTGCTAAATATCACTCAATTCCGAAATAGGTCTATGAACGATCTGATTTTGAGCCAATTCAATAGTGGCTCGAAAGCGGATCAAAAACTAATATTTTGGATCAAAATCAAAAATCGGATCAAATGGTTTGATTTTCGATCCGGCTAGGATCAAAACCGATCAATTACGAGCCGGCTCGAATGTATTTCTTTGGCTCGTTAGCTTGATTGATCTGCCTCGAACACATTAGTTTTGGCTTGAAGATTGATCAACCAGGCTCGAAAATGGATTAATCCAGCTCAAAAAAAAAAAGATCCAACAGGCTCGAAAAAAGAGCGAACCGGCTCGAACAACAAAAGCGTTACTTGATTCAATTCTAAAATTAATTAATTAGAAAAATAAATTTAGTAGAAATGATATAAAGAAACTTTAGAGCTATGAAAAAACATTCAAATTAGAAATATACCCAAATTTTTTTATTTAGAGTCCAAAGAGTTTACAATTAACAAAATTTCAAGTTCAAACCAATGAGATGTGTACAAATTACAAGTTTATAATTGATGATTATAAAGGACAAAAATAAATTCCTTAAATGCTGCAAAAATAAAGTATAAATTAAAGAAAAAATAAGTTGTAAAATGTTAAAATATTAGTAGGAAAATAAAATTAAAGAATGATAATACATAGATTATGGATAAAGGGGCAGAGCTCTAATCATAAAAGATCAAGAGATATGCAATAACTTGATATTCAGTTGTGATATAGGAAGAAACAAAAATCGCTCGCATATATTGTAGGACTTGAACATAATAGTTTTTTCAAAGTTTACTCTCAGAGATATTCTTCTTTGCAAAGGAGGCCAATTTCATGTACTAGATTCAATAGATCAAATATAATGATATGTTTATTGGAACAAAAAAATACATTTGCAGAATGTACAATGATATGTTTATTGGCCAAACATGCAGAAAATGAGAGTAAGGGTGTGTTTGGGGTAGCTTGTGTATTTCAGGATAAACAGCTTATCCTGAAACACGACCCGCGAGTTGACCGCGTGGTTCGACCCGCGGCCTGCGTTTAGTGTAAAAACTCAACTGTATTTTCGGATAAGCTACCCCAAACATGCCCTAATATGTCAGAAGACATATACTTTGTGGATTTTCTTGGCACTTGTTCCACTCAATATGAGCACACCTTTTGTATTACTAAGGGCCTATTTGAGGCAGCTTATTTGGTGCACTAACGTTTTGAAAACGGACAGGTCTGTTTGGGTAAACTGTGTTTTGTCAGCTTATGCGTTTTCAAAACGTTGAAAACAGTGTTTTCACAACCCACCTATATAGGTGCAATGACATCTTTATTGCTATGGTCTGACTTTTCTAAAAAAATAAAAATTTGTAATAGCCACTGCACCTAATTTATCAGCAGATTATGTTTAATCAGCTTATCAGCAGATTATTCAATAAGCTGCAGCTGTCCCGAACAGACTCTAAGTTTCATCAAGTTTGATCAAGGTTGTAGGCTTCAGGGTTAGTTCTAAGAGGTCTGATGAGACCTTAATGGACTAGTTTCAGAAGGAGTGCAATATTACATCCACAGTTTAATGAGTAAAAGGTAATCAATGGAAGCATGGTGCATCTAATATAGCATAGAGAACCTTCAAATTGCCTTTAGCAGTGTAAAGATGGCTTTTGAAATTTATTTTTCATAATTCCCTATCATGTTCATTGCATCACCCCCACTACTGATGGCAGGTGTTGTTTAAAGAAAAAAAATAGCTCAGAAGTAAACAAAGGATCATCTGAAAGGAGAAGAAGTTAAAACAAAACATATGTGGGCCTTTAAAAAATTTTAGGAAGATTAAAGACAATGCGTGCATGAATGTTCTTTAAAACAAAAGTGTCTAGGAGGATTTCTTTTCTGTTTTTTTTTTTATTTATTAAAGATTGCAATAACAAAAAGTGTCCCCAAAGATCTCAAAAAACCATCACTTAAATATAACATATCTTTTACTTATCTTTGAGCTAGGGCTCGCTCAGGCTCGGCTCATTTTCGGCTCGTTCGATACTAGCTCGAGCTCAAAATCGACTCGTGTTCGAAATGGCTCGTGAAAGGTGTGTTCATGTTCGGCTCGAATTAAATATTCTTGTTCGTGTTCGGCTCGTGTTCGGCTCGAAATTGGCTCGTTAAAATTAATTAGAAAAAATATATGTATAGTCTTTGGATTCGAACCTGGACCAAATGAATGAAAAAAAGACGCATAACCACGTTACCACACAAGTAATTATGATTTAAACTTAAATATAAATATATATAATATACTAATATATAAATAATATATATAATAAATTATTATATAATGATTATATGATTATTTTTTTATTTCGAGCTAAAACGAGTCGAACACGAGCGAACAAAGAATTGTTTGTGTTCGGCTCGTTTGTAATACGAGATTAAAAAATTTGTTCGTGTTCGGCTCGTCTACTTAACTTCACGAGCCGAACACGAGCTACTTCACGAGCCGAACACGAGCTGTTCACGAACAACGAGCTTTTTTGACAGCCCTACTTTGAGCTAAATTTAATTTTTACATCAGATGAAAGGGCTCATCCTTTTGAGTATACAAATCAATAGGCAGTGGATCATAGCATAGGTTTAGGTTTTGTCCATATAACTTGTACCACAAATTTTTCATGGAGAAACAAATGCTAGTCTCAAATACAAAAGAACTTTTAGCACTTCTTAAAATTACGAAGGTAACAAAAATTCTTCTCAATGAGTGTTTGCAATGAGAAGGAGAACAAAAACAACATAAGCATTCAAGGAAATTATTTGGAGAGGCTTTTTTTTCTTTTCTGCTAAAGTTAAGTAACAGTGCAGTGTAGCACCACTTGATTCGAAGTAGAAAGATGAGATAATTCAAAAAAAAAAAAGGATTAAATCATGATGCGTGCTAGAAAATTCGCGGCGGTAGAGTAATGGATTATCGTCTTAGCATTGCACGAGAATTCAGCACACACTCAAGTAAAAGAAAACAAATAATAATGACACCATAAATTTTTACATAGAAACCCGTAAAAAGAAAAAATCACAAGGCTAGCCTGTTATAAAAATTCATTATATGTTGATAATTACAGAGACCCCTTGTTCTGCAGACGGGAAATGTTTATTAGGTCTTTCAAATTAGAACGTCAATTGGTGGCCTCCAGTTAGTGGTGGTCGACGGTGATTGGTGGTGATTGACGGCGATAGTATTGCTTGACGGCTGTCGGTGGTTGCCGACGGCGGTCGGCAGTAGTTGACGGAATAGGAGGCAGTTGGCGGCGGCGGTCGGCGGGTGTCGATGGCGGTCGGCGGGTGTCGACGGCGATCGGCAGTAGTTGAAGGTGCTTGACAACAGTCGGCGATGGTCGACGGCAGTCAACGGCGATCGACAGTGACAGGGGTGGTGCTACACTTCAGCTTCTTCTTAAAGCTTTAAGTTCTCTCTTAAGCCTCAAAATCCCCCCTTTATGAGAGAGGTGGGCTCAATTTGTAGTATTCTGGGTGCAATTAATACATGAATATAAACCACTTTGATCGGACGGTTCAGAGAGCTTCCTTCGATCGGACGATATATAATGAGCATTTGAGTGCATTAATGATGCAGAAATGAGCAAGCTTTGGCTCATTGGATTCGTCTTGTCGGGATGCTCGATTCGACTGCAGACTTACTGGATTCGACATTCGTTTAACCTTCTAAATATGTTCTAAAAACTACTAAGAGTGGTTTAATGACTTGATCAGAGCTTGATTTGACTCGGATTCAACTAATTTTGGTAGCATTGGGTTCTTCTTATCGATCCAGTCAGTTTGATAGTAAGTTTGCTGAAATCACATTATAAATAAGTATTTATCGAGGTTTGAATATTTCTTACTCAAAAAGTCACTTTGGAATCTATGTCATGCCTCGAGATTCATGTCGGGCGATGGAGATTTGCTGGAGATGAATCAAATACATAATTGCTTTGATATTTAAATATTTAATTGTATCTATGGTCTTATGGATGAATCATTATGCTCATGTTTGTCAAAGATTAAAAGTCATGAATATTGGAATTCAATGACATTCCGATTTCCATACCAGCATAGCCACGAGATTCACAAGAATCACAACAGCTGAACCCACCACCTTCAACCAACTGGACCAAGCAGGCAAGCACTGAGAAACCTACGACCAAGCAGTGAGACGCCAACACCATAATAAATTAGAGATGCAAAAGACAACAATATGTCATATGAAAACCAAGAAAACCTACAACATTGAGAAAATCATTGTACCATACGTCTGTAATCTACTATCTTAGATTCCTAGAAGAAAATTTTAAGATTAAGATAAGAAAATTACGGAATAGACTAAGAAAGGGGAGGTGAGGTTAGACAGAGAGAGAGAGAGATGGGGCAATGAGCAAAGCCAAACGACAATGCCAAACTCTTGTAGCTTGCAGGAAGGCCCGGAACGTCGAAGTGGTGGTTGCTCACCTAAGATTAGAGATTTTGAACAGATCGGAGAAGAGGACAGATCGCAGAGCAAGAGACACTCGGAAGACAGCAGAGACGCAATCTGTAGAAGAGATTGCAATGTCGAAGCCACTAAGGAGCGAGGCTCAGGACGGGAACGAGAGCTGGATGGATGGCCGATTAGAAAGAAATGAGATAGAGTTTACAGCCCTAGTGAATCACTAAACTTTATGTATCACAGGAGCAGACGGTGAGAAGTGCAGTTGGCATCACACGAGTTATATGAATCGATCTGATCTTAAGCCTGGACAATTTGATCCTGTAGCGGCTCCAAATTGAATAAAAAATAATTCGATCCAAAAATTAAGCTCATAGCTCGACTCAATCTAATTGATCTGATCTCGATCTAAGTTGAAATTTGATTCAATTTTTGAGTTATTAACGATCGTTGAGCCAATTTCTCAACCCTATTCTGAAATCATCAAGGCACTCGAATGTTTATTCAATGACTTCCGATCAAAGAAATCTCATCGGGCCTTCTAATCAAGAGTGGTCTAGATTCATTCGTTATGTGCTTATAAATTGATACATACTCCCATCTTAACAAAGGAACTAGACCCTGAGCTAGAGGGAGGCCAGAGCCTGGAGAAGACGAAACTAAAGTCTAGGATCCTGCACCGACGATCCAGCTTACATTTCTCGCTCCTGCAGTCGTTAACTACTGCCGATCACCGTCGGCCTCTCACTCATGCAACCTCCAGCCAACTCTGACCACCACCTTCTCTGGCCAACTATGGCCGTCGTCGCCACTAGCCAACTCTGGTCGCATTTGCTGCTACCATCACTATCGGCAAACTCCAGCTGCTACCGTTGCCGACTAGATATGGCACTCGATGCCCTCCGGCTATGGTTGATGCCACCTTTGATAGTCATCAGGAATGCCTCTAGCCAACTCAGACCACCGACAATGCCGCTAGCCAACTCTAACCACCGGTAATGCCTCTAGCCAACTCCAACCACCACCACCAAACAACTCTGGCATTCTCCTCCTTCGACCAACTCCAATAGCAGCCACTGTCTCTTTCAGCTAGCTCAAGTCTTCAACTCCAACCAACTTTGACTGTCGCCCGCCGATCACCGTTGACCATCACTCGCCTCTCGTTGTCGACCACCATTTGTTATCACCCACTCCTTTTGCTGATGCCTCCTTAAAATGATGTAGCAATGCACTTAGCATATGACACAACGACACACCTCGATAACTTAATAACAACACACTCCACATACAGTGTAACAACACCTTCTGATGATGGTGTGACAATGCACCCCATATATGGTGCAATGACGCCTCTCGAAAACAGTATAACAATGCATCCCAAATATGGTGACCTTCTCCAAACTCTTAAGGCTCTCTTTTTCTAGCCCATCCTTATGACCTACGTGACCAACTACGACCTAATTGTCTCACGACGCATGCAACTCCCAACTCCGGTCTCCGTAGCCTACGAACGTCATCATAGCTTACCACTACGACCAAAGTAACTAGCTATGACCTACGTAGCTCACAGCTTGTTCAGCTCCCGACTCCATCGCACACAACCTACGTATATCATCACAGCTCACCACTATAACTTCATAGCTCGTTCAGCTCCCGACTCTATCCCTGTGGCCTATTGTCATCACAAGTCGCCACAACGGCATACGTGACCAACAACGACCTTTGTGGTTCACAACTTGCAACTCTGGTCCTCATGGCCTACGGATATCATCATAACTCACAACTACAGTATACATGACCAACTATGGCCTATTTGTTTCACAGCTAGTGTAACTCTGGACTCTAACATCGTGGCTTACGTATGTCGTCACAGCTCACTACTATAGACTACATGATTCACAGCTCAATTCGTGCAACTCCTAAATCCAGCCCTAGCGTCCTATGGATGTCACAACAACTCATAAATACGACCTAAGTGATCAACTACAACATATGTGATTCACAGCTCATGCAGCTCTCGACTTCGACCCCTGTGGATTACGAACATCATCGCAGGTCACCATTACAGGCACGTGACCAATTACAATCTACGTGGCTCACAGCTTTGGCAGCTTCCTACCACGACCTCTATGACCGGCCGAAGCTCTTGATGCAACCAGCTACAACCAACATAACCAACTACTATTATGGCCTTCAACTCCATCATATGTGACAAGTTAGCGCTACAACCACCGTCCACAACACTCATCAAGAACTAAATTCATTATAATCATACTATGTCTATTTTCTATGAACCATTGTTGTATATTTACAATAATTATCTTTGTAACTTCATCTTTCTTAATTCAAGAAAAGAATGAACTTATATATTCATTATTCATAATGGATTATTTCAACTGTGCCAGACCCTATGATTTTTTTTTCCCTTTCAAAAATTTTCATTTAAAATTTGATGTGTCTCTTTCTGATTCTCTTTAATTACCTGAGTTTGTGTTGAGTTTTCACTCAACTATAAATTGTTAATTCATTGTGCTAATTCATTATCGCAGAACTTCTAATGTGCATCAGACATATAAATAAATATGAATAGTGTGATGTGTAAAATTTATATTCCATCAACTTCTAAAAAGAAATTCAATAGAACCGACACAATTTTTATTCTCATATCTATCAATATATAATGGGACAGCAGGCCTTTTATATTTTGATGATGGAATAAAAGGTGAGTGAGATGCTTAGCTTACCTTCGTTGTCCACACTTTCGGCGTCAACTTGCTCCAAAAAGGCCAAAAAAAGTGCTTCGCATTCGTGACGAGATCGTACCTTCTTCGTTTGTTTTTAGCTTTGAACATACAGAAAAGCAAAAGCAACTTCCGTCACAGGAATTGGCAGAATGCATTCTGCATATTGCTTCCAAGTCATTGTCTCGCGTATCGGATGCGGATACGTGCGGGAGAACCATATACTATTCGTACTACTCGAGCGTATGATTAGTGCTGCGCTATTCCATTATTCCTCACAAGCAGGAATTAATAAATTGGAGGAGATTCGGTGGATGAATCAAACTTTTATCTTTTATTTTTATTTTAAAGAATATTTCTACTTGGTGTGAGTAAGTTGATTTAGGGTCTGTTTGGGAGAGATTAGAAGTGCGGTGCTGTTTTGCAAAACTCTGCCACATCGTTTGAAAATTCCATTTGCACGGCGTTTTAAGGATCGTGATTATGGGTTTACTGTTAGAAGTGCGATTCATTTCGACGCAAAGACAAATTGCTCTCCTGCCCTAACTTCTCGCAAGCGCCTCCGAGTCCCGCATCCCGTCGCCGAGCCTCGCTTCTCAATCCATCGTCTCCCTCCCCGATCCCGCAGCACCCGTCGCCGAGCCTCGTCTTCGCTTTTGCTTCCATCGTCGGCTTCGCAGGTAACATTTTTTGGCGAGCCCCGATCGTCTGCTTCCATTCGCAGGTAACGTTTTTTTCGGTGGATGAGTTAGCTTTTTCTTATTGAAGAACAAATCAATTTGTTCGATTAGGAGGGATTTGATAGCTATTTCTATTTCTTGACAAAGTTATTAAAAACGAAAGGGATTTCCATTTCATGCCAAAGGGATTTCCATTTCATGACAAATTTGTTTGGTTCGGTTTGAATAATGAATCTATTTGCTAGGTTCTCTACTGCTCTGTGTGGATGTAAGCATGGATTTATATCTTTTATTGTCTAGTTGTTGGCCAATATATTGTTAGCTGAATTCTTGCGTTGGTAGTCTCTCTTTATCAGCAGAAATAATTTCATTTATCTACAAACAGCTGCAGTTCAGAATAGGGGCATAATTGTCCTTTATCCACAAACAGATGCAATTCAGCTATTTTCCAAACGCTCAAACCAAACAAACAGACAGATTATCCGGATCACTGCTTGATCGATGATTATCCCGATAATCCTGGATAATTCAGATAATGCTGCGCAAACAGATCCTTAAGGTGCGTATGGGCAGCTTGTGCTTATCCAGATAAGTCGCTTATCTAGAAATGCGGACCGCGGGGTTTGACCCGTGTTCCGCATTTAGTGTAAAAAACCAACTGTGTTTTCGGATAAATTGCGTAAACTCAGTTTTCAAAAGGTGAAGCGGCATTTTCAAAACTCTGACGCAACGGATAAGCTACCTCAAACGCACCCTAAGGATCTCAATATATATATCAGCAAAATTATAATAATTTAGTAGAGTATTGGCTTGAAATGTAAACTTTAAAACTATTATATTTTAGAATTCAAGGACCAAATTTGTTGTTTGTTGAAAAAATTGTGATGGTAGAAAGTGTATTTTATCTTTGCATTGTATGATAGTCTTCTGATACATGAATAAAATAGGTTGAGAGTAATTCATATGAGATATGAGAAGATCAGATATCTAGCTATGTTGAAATGATTTAACTAGCATGCAAATTAAGTTACAAAAGATGTCCTTTCAGTAACTAAAGAAGACATTAATATATGATAGTAAATATGAAGTATGTATGGTGGCTTCTAAGGTTGAAGTTGGAGGAACTTTTATGTATTAGGGTTATCATCAAGGGATTGTTGGTAACAAATTGGTTCTTCTTCGTGGATGAAGTTTAGAAATCAAGAAGAGGAGCCTAAGGTTAATGTCGAGAACCTTAAGAAAAATATAAAATCAAGTTTGTAGTGTTCACTATAGTCAGAGGACCTTAAGAATAATAAAAAGTGAGATTTTAAATAAATATACATTATTAAATATTTTCTTATTTTAGAAATTAATAAAAATTTAAAATATGAAAATATAATACAAAAAAAAAAAAACACAAAAATACTTCCGAGTAGAGAAAATGACCTTAGAATATTTCGACAAAAATTTCAACTTGTTAGAAAATTATTTTAAATATAAAAATGTATTTTTTTTAATAAAATAGTAATTTTTGCTTAAAATAATTATAAAAAATAAAAAAAATTAAAAATTACAAAGTTAAGGTTGAGGTGTTAGCTGTGATCAGAGGCACCTAGGAAAAATAAAATTAAAGTCAAAATTAAAAATTCATTTTTAGACATTTTTTTAATTAAAAAATAGTTAAAATTTACAAAAATACAAATATATTTCCCAATGTCACAAATTACTCTTTAGTTAAAGAAAACAACTTTAAAATGCTTTTACAAATTTTTAAAGTTATACAAATATATTTTAATTAGTTAAATATATTTTTCTATATTTTATTATTAAAACAATTATTAAAAATAAAATAAATGACACAAAAATATAAAATACATTTCTCTGAGTTCTCTAAACTCAGAGAGACTAACGAGAAATATAAAAATTAATTTTCAAAATAAAATTATATTTTCTAATTATTTATTCATTAAAATCAAATAAAAATTATAAAATTAAAATAATTCAAAAACTCATGAAAATTATTCTAAGAAATCCTCTGACCCGTAGAAATACACTAAAATTTTCCTAAGAACAGAAAACATATTTTGACTGATTAAATTAATTAACATTAAAAAATCATAATTATGGATCAAAATAATTGTAATAAATAAATAAATATTAAAATAAAAATCTAAGTTCTATTCTGATATTTCAATTAACTCATGCGTAATGAGTCATCAAAGTTTCATTGTAATTAGAGTTAAATTAGAAGAGTTATGGGGTAGGAGACTCTAGGGGTAAAATTGTTATTTTGGAATTTTATAATATAATAAAAAATTTAGGTTAAATCAGAAAGTAAAAGGGTAAAATTTGTGATAATTAGTCCTCTGAGATGGTTGAAACACAAGGGCCAAATGGTAGAAACCAATTCACGCCATTTTCTACTAAAGGGTATAGTTGTAATTATTCAAATTACTGAGGATTGGAAGATGATTAAGTTTCGATGATCTAAGTGTGAGGGAGCACAAGTTAGGAAGTCAATAATTCATTAATTGGAAGCCTAAAACCAATGGATAATTATAACTCTATCTTTCAATAAGGATCAAACACATTTCATAAAACTATTTTCAAATTACAAATTTATCCCCAAAGAATCTAAAAGCTTAGTAGTTAGCTAGGCTTGATCTAAAATCATTTAAAGCGATTAGAAATGAAAGAAAATAACTTATCATAAATATTTCTAAAACACTACAAACTCAAGTTCAAATGAGAAGAAATAATAAAATTTTCATAAGTGATGAAGTCTACCCGTAGGGGGGGGGACCACCCACACAAGTCTCAAACATGACACTAAAGAAGTAACTATTTGCCATATTCATGAGTTAATTAAAACATAAAAATTAAGCACAATACAAAACATTGCAATGAAACTAATTTAACCAGGGCTGATCAATTCAACAATAATATAAGGTCAAGTGAACTCGAAATGATCCAGAAAATTCCAAAGTCTGTTAGGGTAATTCCCCGAATGCGATTGCATGATTTTGCATATTTTGAAGGACATTTAAACTTATTATAAATTATTGAATAAAATCATCCTTAAAATTTTAAGGACTCGCTAAGATATAATTCGGGACCTCTTTTAACTTAAATCACTAATGAAAATCCTATTATAGTAAAACTAAATGCTCAAGGGTATGATCTTTGGATAAAGTGTTTAAACTCTTGTGAGCAATTGGAAATATTTTTAACGCCACATATGGATCATCGGGCTTGTGTAAGTCGAAGGTTCGGATGACGATGGCGATGATGATAATGCTTATGTGTGCTAAGAGAGGGACAAAATATTATCTTCTTCCTCAACGACCTTCCGGGAGATGTTACGACCGATGATAATCTTCTCCAACTTTTGGTAGGAAGTTGCCCATTATTTTCTTAGGTTATCGGTAGTTTTAGTTCGATCGGGATGATTAACTTGTGAATTATCCAATTTTGTCAAAACATTTACACATATATATATACACACACAACATAACAAGAATATCTTTTCCTGCGACAATATTATTTTTGACTGCTAAGTAAGTTCTACATGCATAAAAAAATTAAAGCATTTTTTGATGAAATTATATAAATGTCCACTTGTAATCACTTTGATTGAGGCTAAGAATTGCCCTCCTTAGATTGATTGATTGGTTGCTCTTATCCAAGATTGAGATTATAAAGCATATAACCCAGCTCTGAGCTCCCACATTTAACACATTCTTACATTTAACTCATGATCTTCTATTTGTGACAACGAGTTTTGTTTTGCTTGGTTCGTGTTTTCTTATGATTTACTTAAGTATTTCTTGTGTTAGATTTTCTTACGATTTGCTTAAACTTTCTGCATTTGCTCAAATTTTATGTACATTATTGTATTATGTTTATTGTACTAATCCTTTTGCAATAGTAGCAGAGTCCCATGATACATGTTATTTTAGTTTGTTTCTTTTTCTTTAATGTATTTTTATAGCATGATTTACTTCTATGCATTTTACCTACATACTTGCCGGACCATTAGGATAGAGAACAGTAGGTTGGTTGTTTAGGATGGATCACTATAACACATGAAACACAATCCTTTAACTTTAATAATAATAAGATCAATCGGCTCAACAAATAATTGAATGTATAAACGCAGCACATAAATCTTGGAGTTGCTAATACATTAAGGTGCTTGAAGCAAGTTGCAAGCGGATGGAGGTCGACTTCGAAAAGTGGTCAACATTCTACAACAAGGCGGTTCTACTTCAACTAAAATTTCCTTGGTTTAGAACAACACAATCCATAGTATTTCGAGATTGTCCTTCTAGTGTAACATAAATCATTTCTCTATCTTTAGACTTTTTGCACAGTCATGTTCTGCAATTTAAGTCTTAACTATTTTAGGATCTCAATGTCATCATTCGGTATGACGTAAATCCACATATCTTCCAAGTTATTTGCATGATCGGATATCATGAAAATGTAAGCCCTAAAATAATAAAAATTAGTAGGATTAAACATCAAATAAATATCATTCCAAAAACTTAAAGCTGAACAATATGATAATCTGGGAAGTCATTGAGGTTCTCCTCAGAATCTATGACATCTCCTACCTTTCAATTCTTTCGACTCCTTAAATAACTATTTCTACTTGAGCAATTCCTTTTTAACTTTTCTATGTCTAATCTGGAAAACTAAACTTTGAAATCTTAAAAGATGAAACCTCTGATCATCATCTAGAGTTTCTTTAAGTGACTTCAGTTACTTATGGTGAAATTAACTATAGGAGTTTTCCTCTATATGGAACTGAAGAAGCTAGATAAAATAAAACCTATCAAATCTTCAATATTAGGTGGGGGAGCTTATTAGTCACATAAAATGTTCACTGATCAAATGAATGTCACAAATTATTTAGTTTATATAATCGAGTTCACTGTCAAATAATACGTTTATTTCTTAGGATAATGTATTACTTCTGATGTCGTTCTCGATTACTTCAACTATATTAAATATATGAGATCTCTTTGATCTCATTTTCTAATAATTAAAATACTACTTTTGAATATATATATATATATATATATATATATATATATATAATTATTTTTAAAGCAACTGACATGAATCCTAAAAGTTGGCTGATAGTCACACCTTAGAATTTCATAATGGATTGGACCTTCGTAAAAAGAGCCAGTCAGAGTCGTAACTGAAATTAGTCTTAGTAGAAGACCAAATTATTGCCAAACTCATTAGTCGCCCAGGCATTCAGGTTGGGGACGTGTAGGTGGATCCCATCTTAAAAAATGCAAGCCTTCACAAGTGAGATAACATCAGCCAGAGTTGGGATGGATCACTCCGTAGTGGGAAGCATCTTAGGCGAGTACTTTCTAGCCATTCAAATGGAAATAAGAAGTAATAAGAGGAGAACCGACTGAAGGGTGAAAAAGGGACAGAAGGCGTAGGAGAATCCAACCCTCGACCCTTATATATAGGGTGCTAGAAAAGTTGAAAAGCCATGGAAAGAACAACACATAAACTTCAAAAACTCCAATTAATACACAGTTTAAGAGAGAAGAATAAATAAAGAAATAAAATATTTTTGAAAATTAATAAAAATTAAAATGAAAAACAATTAGAAGTTATTCCTCGGCCGCTTTGGCCATTATAAGTCCTCGCCAAAACAATTTCTAGTAAAATGCACACCCACCAAACCTGAATTGATCTACATTGTTGTTTGAGCTTGGGCTTGAAGGAATGAGCAATTTGATTAAAGTTCAATAAGCTAAGCCCAAAGTGGTGCAAGCTCTGTCGGGTGCTCCTGCCTCTGGACTACCAGCTCCTCCCATAGCTCCCTTAACTCTATCTCCAACAGTCGATCATAGGTTCCCCGCCTTCTTGAGGGACAATCGAGCTGACAACCACTTCCCCCTTATTCTGCGTCTGGTTCGGGGTTCTCTCAACTGCGCCTTGAGAGAGAACTCAGTCAGGACCCTATAGTGGTGAATCAACACCCAAGCTAGCATCAGCTGCATCATTAAACAAACATTGGTGAACTAAAAAGATTTCTAACAACAACATATCATCTCGCTCTATCCAATTCATACCACTGGAACGAAGGTAACTCTCATCAAAGCTTGGTTCTAGAATTGTAGCCCTACGACCTTAGAAGGTGCTCGCAGCTTCTTTTCCAATGACTGGTTCCAGAATTGGAGCCCTCTAGTCCTCAAGGAGAGGAACTCCATTTGTTTCATAAGCAGGTAGGTCAGCTGGTTTATCACGAGGCGCAACAGGAGTACAACCTAGCACACCAGAAGGAAATTTGTCCAATTTACCTCCCTTCTTTTGCTGGAGAATGGTCAACAAGTTAGGGGGTGCAACCTCTTCTCCAATATCTTCACCTGCTTTTTCTTGTAAGTTGCTTAGCTCACATCACACCTTCGAGCTAACCTCCTTTCACTAGCCTCTTTGTTACCACAAGTTTTCTTTGTGCCCTCGGGCCAGCTCCTTTATGCTGAGTTCTTTTCTTTGTCGAAATTCTTCTCTCCCTTCGAGTGACTGTATCCCTCCAGTCGCTTCTTCTCACCTTCGAACAGACTACCACCCTTTGGTCACTTCTTCCTCTCAAGCTCCCTCTCAAAGTGGAACCACGACACAAAAAGGCTTTTGCCAATATATCCTCAATAAATAAATCTTTTCGGAAATCCTTGCCACTCGCCACAGAGATCGCTCATGAAATCATTTGGCTGAGAGGCACACTCTCAAATAATGTGGATAACGAAAACACTAACCATACCCTATTTATAGAAGGCCATTGACACATAAATCTAGAGCGTTCAATTATCAAATTATTGAATATGAAATAAATAAACATACCTCTTACATTAAATTCTCTTATTCTTATCATAACACAATTTTAAAAAAGAATGGTAAGTACATGATATAATAATTTAAATTTAAAATTTAAATTATGATTATCTAATATTCTAAAAAATATATATTTTAGAAAGGCACATCTATTAGCTTACTATAAATAAAATTTTTAATAAATTTATAAACTACCTATTTTTGAAAATTTCCAAAAAAAAAAAAAAAAATTATGTTCTTTGAAAGGCAAATTGTATTCACTGCGAGTAAAAGGAGTGGGAATCTCCCAGCGGCCGATTGCTGTATCGCATTGACTCATAGGATGGGAAGCTATTAACAAGTACTGGCGGTCACATGGGTCCAGTTGCCTTGTGGGCCCAAGACCAACATGCTTTGATCTGAACCCATCAGACAGAGGGCATCCATTCCCGTACCCGCAAATGCTATCCAACTCACCAGCCAATTAAAAATTTATTTACATATATACCACCCAAGTTTTATATATTTATATATATACCTAACATCTAAATTTTATGTATTAGGTGGTAAGAAAGATTTGAATTGTAGTGCACTTAATTGCAAGTTCATGTTAGGAGGGTTCGAATCGTGAATATTATCTTTTGGGTTTAATATTATAAATAAAAAATATAAAATTTAGGTTTTAGATATGTAAATACTTAATAATTGGGTGGTATTTGTAAATGATCCATAATAAAACACTAGTTATAAAATTTAATTAAATGTCCATAACCAATGAGTTTAAAATACATGGAATCATTTAATGGCCTGGACATATTCAACAGGAAAAGTCATCCAGGTTTCTAGTCTTTTAGTTGTCCAAACTTCTTGTCGTCAAGATTTTTAGTTGTATGGACATTTGGTGGCCCAGATTTGTGGTCGTCTGAACTTCTGGTCATTCGGACTTCTGGTCGTCCAGGCTTATAGTTGTCTAGACGTTTGGTCATTTGGAGTTATGGTCGTCCAAATTTCTTGTCATATGGACTTTTGGTCCTCCAAGGTTATGGTTGTCTATAATTCTGGTCCTTCAGATTGCATCGATTAGGACCTACCCCAACCAAACTTAATTCTTGGTTCTTTTCCTTGTGTTGGTCATCTTCTTATTGCCGGCATGATCCAAGTTCACCGCACTTTTTAGGATATTGAATCTAAATTTGCCTATAGATCACACCTTAAGGGATTAGATTGCTAGAAAGAAAAGAGAGAGACAGTAAAGAGAGAGAGAGAGAGAGAGAGAGAGAGAGCACTCTGTAAGGCAATTTGGTATATTCCCTGACTCTTATGATCCTTTTTATAAAATCGAATATTTTTTATACATGTGAGAATTGATAGTGTCAAAAATCCCACTTACATGAAAAGTCGTCCCAATTTATAGTAGAGTGAGTGCAATGAAAGAATACTACATCTCTAACATTGCTTTTAATAAGGATTGTACATGTTATTTTAGGTATGTTATACAAGGGTCGGTCCTCTTGGATGGGGGTCGTCTAGGTTGGGTTATCCATCCAAGTTATCGGTCGGTTATCCGGGCTGGTTCAGTCTTCTAGGCTGTTGGTCGGTCTTCAGGCTGATTCCGTCGTCCATGCTGTTGGTCGATCATCCAGGCTGGTTCGGTAATCCAGAATGGGTCAATCGTCCAGGTTAGGTCATCCCCTCAAGAGATTCAATTCAACACATTTTTGTTATGCATTCCTATTTAATTTCATGGAAAATGAAAATTTATTATATATGCAATATTTGATTAAAATAAATTGAAGAATAAAAAAAATAAAGTAACATTATCATTTTCAACATATGTAATTCATAATGTTTTTTCATAATCAAGCTCCAACAAACAATTAAATTTCGATTTGTTCATAACTGTACCATTTAAACCGCGGTTCTATCAGTTTGGTTCCATCAAAATTTTGATCGTTTCCATTGTTCATATGTTAGATTTTAGTTGCAATCGGTTTAACGATAAATTAGCAAACGGATCTATCCGAACTGACCAAATGCTTACCCTCATGAGTTGTAATATAATGAAGGGTATAGAACCATAAGCCTTCGAGCGAACACACATTTTGCATAAGATCTGTTCCATTTCCTCGTCTCAACAGAACCTTTTGACTTGGTATCACAAGCCTAAAATCCTCCTTCACCATAAGTATAGGGAGAAAAGGTCAATACCTAAACACAATTCCACTAAAATGCATGAAACTAAATACAAAAAAATTGTAACCAACTCAAAAAGTCTTCCAATACTAATGGAACAAAAAACAAAACTAAAATTACTGATTTTACATTTGAAAAAAAATTCTTGATGCTATGTTTAAAGAGCTCTGAAAAGAACAACCAACTCAAAAATAATTTTATATGATTATGATCAACAATACATTCAAATTTCTTAATTGCTTTTTATTTTTCTCGTAGAGATAGTATACCAAAATTAATTTTTTATTGCTACTTTAGAATGCTTCGAAAAGTTTTGCATGAAGCATTAAAAGAAAGAGACCCACCCGAAACTTCCTATTCAACCCAATCATTCTTAGCTCTTACCGATTGCCCCAAGCCGATCAAATGAAGTCGAGACGACTGAAAGACCATTAGGGTCGACTGATTGCCCAAAGACAATGGTCGGTTGAATGTACTTGGCCAACTGAAGGATTATAGTTCATTGCCAACTGAACGATAAGGTAGCCAAACCATATGCCATTTTATTTTCTATAAGCCTAAAATTTCTCTATAACACCGTCATGAAATTAGAGGTAATCATGTAATTTTTCACTTTATACCTCATTGCTGATCTTTAAATGAATTATATTTTTACTATCCACACACACACATAAATACACTCTTATTTCTGTTTTACACTCTATTTTTTGAATGTGATTCATATGACAAATTCAGATTCATCATATATGAATCAAAACAACTTTGCTTGCTTGGCTTGATTTTATTCACTCATTTGATCCAATCCAATTCAGGGTCTGTTTGAGCCATGCGTTTCAACGTAACGACTTATCTGAAACACGAGTCGTGAGTCGACCATGCGGTCGACCCGCAACCTATGTTCGATGTAAAAATTCAAACGTGTGACAACGTTTTCAATATGCACGAAGCAGTTAGCGGTGTTTTCAAAAATGCCACCGCACTTATAAACTGTCCCAAACGGGCCCTCAATTTGAGTTAAACCAACTATGATCTGATTTTGTGGGCGTTAAAGAAAAAAAATGATTCTTTTTGACAAAATTATTATAATCAAATTACAAATCATTTGCTCAACCCCTGACAAATGGAACCAACCTAAATACGAAAATGATTGCAAATTAAAAATTTCACAAATGACCTCCACCCTGAGGTTATGCGCCACTTGAAATGCAATATTCACAATCAAGACCGTTCATGAATTTGACAATTGGACAAGAAGAGCGTTTGAGCGCCGGCCGGTGGATTTGGTCGCCCCATTAGACCGGTCGGCTCGAGAATCTGTACTCAGACCGGAGGCGATGAACCGGAGATCGCACGTGCGAAGAAACCGCCTTTAGACCTAACATTCATCTCCTTTTTTCTCTCCCAGTCCGGATACCCAGGCTCTCACTCTTATAAGAAAAAGAAAGAATCTCTCCGCTTTTCTCATCGCTGTTGTTTCTGCCCGCAGACTCCTCTCTCTTCTCTCTCGCTGTATAAAAGAGAGAGAGAGAGAGAGTGAGAGAGAGAGAGTGAGGGAGGATGAGGATTCGGGGAATAGGTAACTGTAGTAGAGAGGCCGAGAGGGTGGCGTTTTTATACCGCCGAACATGTCCTTAGCTGAAGGGACGAGCTAAATTCCTTCTTGCGCATCGCTCTGCTTCTTTGCGTGATTCATACGGTATATAATCGCCTCCCTCTCTCCATCTCTCAGGCCTGGTCAGTTACTCTTTCAGCCCTCCGGGCGTGAGGTAAGTCCAAGGTTGTTTCTCTCTTGTTTGAATCTCACTGGTGTCGGCAAGGTGGAATGGGAGGCGAGTCGGCATTACCTGGGGCAACTGGCGCCGCCGGTGTCCCGGCTTCGTATTGGTTCGATGCCATGGAGGAGGTAGACGCCCTCTCAGGCATCGAATTCGCCGACTTTGAGTCTTCTGTGCTTCCTTTGTCACTTGATCAGCACGTAGGGGATGATGGCTACATTGTGGAGATCGACCAGATCTTACAAAGCATTAACGGAGATCAGCCTGTCACTCTGTCGCCTCCAGAAGCTACTGTGCAGGCTCTAGTGCCTTCTTCATTGCCTGCGGAAATCCCTGTGGACTGCTGCAAGCGGGAGGATCAACCAGGTATTAGGGAGAACGGCTCAGTCTTGGTGAGAAGGGATCCAGGGGGACGGCCGGAAGTCAATGATGGGAATGTGGTTAATGGCGACGGTAGATATGGGAAGAGAGCTCGAGTAGTCAGTTATCGGGCGGAGGAGAGGAGCTACACAGCTGCCCGACACGACAGGTACAGGGGGTCGCCACTCGGCCGGCGTTTGTTCCACGACAGAGATGAGAGGAAGCGGCGGGAAGGCGAGCGCGGAAGGAAAAGGGATCGGGATGGCGGTGATTTGAGGGACAGAGAGTGGAGGGAGAGGGAGAGCAAAGGTTACTGGGAGAGGGACCATAGGTCAGGTAGACTGGTCTTTAGGGCGGGCTCTTGGGAGGCCGATGCCAACAGGGAGACGAAAAAGGCCAAGTATGACAGTGTGGAGCAGGTTAAGGGAAGCCTTGAAAAGAGGGATGAAGAGAAGGATAAGCCTGCTGAGGAACAGGCAAGGCAGTATCAGCTTGAAGTTCTTGAACAGGCCAAGAAGAAAAATACTATTGCTTTTCTGGAGACTGGAGCAGGTAAGACGCTTATTGCAGTTCTACTCATGAAGAGTTTGTGTGATGAGATGATGAAGGAGAACAAGAAAATGTTGGCCATTTTCCTCGTGCCCAAGGTTCCTCTTGTTTACCAGGTAAAAGGATCAGCTTTCTTTGGAAAATCTTTTTTATTTGAATTTTAATATGCTATGCATTATGTGGAGAACGATTGCAGCAAGCGGAGGTGATTCGAAAGAGGACTAAATTTAGCGTGGGGCATTACTGTGGGGAGATGGGACAGGATTTCTGGGATTCTCGGAAATGGCACCGGGAGTTTGAATCAACGCAGGTGCATCTCGTCTTTAGATTTTATGAAAGTGGTAGTTTTAATTGCCTTGTTAATAAAATGTTCATGGATTCTATTTTTGCTCCCCTTTGCAATTTATATACTATATTTTTACTTTTTACATCTGCTCTCTATTACATTTCTATTTTTCAGAGAGAGAAAATGTCATTTCATTCTTATTAGTTCCAGAACAGGTTTCAATCAGCAGTAGTTTTTGGGTGGATGAGCAATAAAAAAAAATTGAATTTGATATCTTTTTCTTGTATTATTTTGTAGTATTTCGTTTTCTTCATAGATATGTAGTTTTTTTTGGGCACTTTCTATACATTATATACATGTTGGTATGAATTCATAAGTTCTGAGTGTAATCATGCCTTTTACTGACCATTCTTATAGGTTCTGTTTGGATCTCCTATGCTGTTGTGTAAAGAGGATAATTGTTTGATAATATTATCGTCCAAAGAGCTGTAACTGTTGTAAATGTTTGGTAAAAAATTGTTGCCACACTGATATGAGTGATTAAATGATTGACGCTTATATTTTTATGAATTTAATATCATTACAATATGATAAATTACTCTTAATCACTGTATAATTGATTACATTTATTTATTTGTTGAATAGAATAAGTAAAATTCATAGTCACTTTTATTTGAAGTTAAACAGCTTGTGAATAGTTGCTCCTGCCTTGGATATGAGGATTTTAGTCATTCAGGATTAAGAGAAAATAGACACTGAGAAATAATTGTACTGGATGCACTCTATGGGGTGGTATAACAATGCACAGCTAGGAAAAAAAACAGGCAAAGAGATTGTAGCTGTTTAATTTTTTGACTTACGTCCGTTCTGTGGGTAAGTATTCACTATATGAAAAGAAAGAATAAAAATTGATCATCTCTTTTTGAATATAAGTGCTTCCAAGAAGATTGTATGCATGTTTGTAGTTGTAGATGTCCTCCGAGAGGCTTGCCTATGCTATTTTCTTGCCTCCTCTTTTATGTGTAATGTCTTCTTTCAGTGACATCTAAGCATCTTCATGTTTTCAACGACTTTAAATATTTATCCTTATGATTCTTTTTGAAGGATCTGTAATGAGTGAGTGTTATCAAGTGACTTCGTGTTTTTGATAGGATTATTGATAGAGAATTTTTGAGAATACTCCCAAGAGCATTGCCTGAGAAGAGTTGTTCTGGAAGTTGAAATACCTGAATGATAATTAATGATTTAGTGATGTCTTACCTGTATGGCTGAAATTTCTTTTGATATTTCAGAGAGTTTTGATGGCCACACTTTTGTAATGATAGGGCTTCAAAGCATGATTCTAATCTTTGATTTTTGGCCTTTTAAATAAAATATTTGATTATCTTTTCAGTAATATAAAGTACTCAAGATGATATCCTTTCTGAATATTTGATCATACGGCCTGTAAGAGGACATGAAGGGGGATGGTGATGAGGTTGTTGATGATGCCTCTAAGTCTATTTTCTGTGATTTGTAATGTTGATGATTAAGATGAAGACATGCACTGGATGATTGTTTCTTTGTGCCAGTTTAGCATAAAACAATCTTGAATTTGGAGAATCCTGTATACTTAAGAACGCTGATGAGATTAGGGTTTTTGAGGTAACTGTTGAGGAAGACATTCTCTAGGATTTTTTCTCTCCTAATTATTACCCTTTCATTCATGCATTTGAACCACTTGTAAAAGATGACGAGTATGCAGATGATAAAGATGAAGAGAATATTCTTGCTGCTCTTCCATCTGACAAAGATATTAATCGCATGAATGCTAAATCGTTTGCTTTGTTGCTAAAGATGTATGAGAGTCTCTTGGAGTGGCACTATTGAATTGAACCTTTTTAGTTCAAGAAGTTTGTTGAGCCTATCATTTTACATAAGCTAAAGGAGGTTTCAAATTTTGTTGTATTTCTAACACTTGAGATTGCAGATTTGCAATTTATTTGACTATTTTAGTTTCTCTTATGACAACTGTTGCTAATATTATTCATAGGTTGGATGAATTAAATTAGGCACTGAATCTCTAAATTAATAGAATGCACACTTTAGATAGAAGATTAATGATCCATGAATCTTGTTTTGAAGATGTCGAAGAGCCCTTTGTAGTCAACACCAGACTGAATGGTTTGAATCGGCATTTTGATGATTACAATGTGAGATTGAGCCATTTTGAAAGCAAGCTTTTATCTAAGGTTCTAAAGTAGCTTGATTTACTTGGAGATGTGTTTATACACTATGATATGTTTTGACTCTCTCTCTTGAGGTACTTCTAGACTCTTTAACATTATAGCGTTTTGCCCATTGGCCAAACATAATGTGCATGTCAAGTCAAGGGTGAGAGATGAAACATATTCTGCTGACGATTAGAGAGAGATAGAGGAGGTGATTCAGGAAGAAGGCATTTTATTAGCCATAAGATTTTAAAGAACTTAACACATGTTTAAATGGAGATTCAGGTAAATTAGTGTCAAAAATCTTTGTGAGACGTACCACTAATTGTGCCTCATTGGATCAATTCTTGAAGTAGCTCTCATTATTTAAGTAGTCAATATTCTTGAGCTTCTTAGTTATTTTTTGCTATTATTTTTTTTTTGAGAGGTAAGAACCTTGTTTTCATAGGATTTAGGCTTTTGCTTCAAAGCATGTCTCCACTATGAGACACCTAATAATGATATCGAGGATTATAATTTTTTAGCTTGAATGAGGCATACTTATTTTATGTGAGGCATATAGCTTGAGGCGAATGTGGTAGATATCTCAAATTAAATTTTATTTAAAATGAACACTTATAAGTTATAAATAAGAGATTTGTTTTTAGGTTATGGAGTTAGAGTTTTAATGATAAGGGGTTCAAGTTTTTAGTTTTTTTTTCCTTTTAACTATTTGTTTGATTAAATTTTCTTTTTTTAAATTTTAATCGTTTCACTTTTTTCTAAAATTTTTTATTTTTCTTATAAATGTTTTAAAAGAATTAACATATTTATTTTGATTTTTTTAATTTGATTTTTTTTACTTTTTTAAGTATTTTTTAATTTTTAATTATTTTTTTTATCTTTTTAATTAATTTTTTCTTTTGTTTTAATTGCTTTTTTCCATTTTTTTAGATTTATGTTTTTTAATTTTATTTTAATTATTTTAACGTGGTTTTTCTTAATTTTTAGTTTCAGGCTTAAGCCTTATTCGAGTTTGAGACTTATGACTCACCTCGATAAGGCAAAACATTTTGATTTGTGATTTTGCATTTTTAAATTTTCATCAAGAGGGCAAATCATTTGTGGGGTACCTAGATTTCTACAAATTCTTCGTCACATATGTATTTTGTAGCTTTTCTCAATAATTCTTCATGTTATATAAATGATTTTTGATGTTAAGACGGATTTCTTGCTTTAGGGTCTGTTTGGGGCAACTGTAGCTCATCAATAAGTTCTTGCGGATAGATTTGACTATTGTTTGTTTTTGCGGTTTAAAACAGATGTGCGGCAATTGTTTCTGACAAATAACTATTCTATCCTTTGTAGATGATAGGACTTGTCATAACAATATATTTGACACTTGAGAAGCAAAAATTCACTCCAGAACAGTACAAAAAATGAGATATACACCTCACTTGATATTGAGTATCAAGATTGCTAAAAAAAGAGAAAAAAACTATTAGATGGGTACTCCAAATACATGTGATATGAGGAAAAATAACCCATTAAATCCATTAAATCAACTAGTTAATAAAAAATATAATGGGTACTCCTAAAAAATTCCCGAAAAATTCATCTGAAGACGTCACATTTGTCCAAATTGTCAAGAACGATGAGAACCGAAACAAGAAAATAATAAACTCTTCAAAGCCTTATCTTGATACAAACCACAATCATTTCTACACCTCCTTTCTTAGCACGCATCTAATAATTAATAAGTTGTTGTAAACGAGGATCTAAAAGTAGCATATCAGATGATTGAAGGATTAATAATAAAATGAACATACTTCGATAGCAGCACCACATGGAGCTGCATTCTAACCTAAATAGATATCTTCATTACTAATCATTGCCATTGAACTGATCTCCTCCCAGATGAGAATGGCACGCAATGCATACAAAAGCAGAGCTGATTTTACCCTAAAAAAGCTCTTCACTGGGAAGTTGAATCAGATATAGGAACAAACCGACCTATACGTTCCGATCCGCCAATCTTTAAAAAAGAAAGGCTAAATGTGCACATAACATCACACTTTAGACTAGTTGAAGGTTTGGAATGCTTGTAGGCATAAGGATCCAGTTGAAAATTTTCTAGGGAATGGTTAATTTCACGACATGGCCCTGTTAGACTTTTCACCTTAAAGATTAGTGTATCATAAATCTATTCACAGGCATTATACATAGAATCCATTTCTTTTTTGGACCCTATCCACCAATTGCTTACAAACAATTTATTTTTATATGGCCAATCATAACACAAGCTCAATATGCACTATGTGAACTTTGGATTGGCCACTCTATTTATACTTGAATCCGTCAATGCTTCGATGATTACTTCTATTTTGAGTTGAGCATTTGTTATCAACATCTAAATAAATGATTATGTACTTCAACTCTCATATGTCTTTCTTGAAGGTGTCTCTTTGATATTATTGAAACTTACTGTGGATGATCAATAAGAATTGCTGACAATCATCATAACAGTCTTAGTTTTCGGGCAGTTTTAAGCAAACATAAGGCATAAATCTCATCGTAAAATTTGATGTTCAGTGCTTCAATTGTCTTGTGATAAATTAAGCTCTTTGATAAGTTCGGTTAGTGAAATTTCTTTAGTCATTTTGAGATTGAAAGACTTACATTTATGTGTAACTTGTTGAAGTTGGAGGGCATTTCATACCGGGCACGAGACACTTTTATAATCTCATTAGGGATGGTAAAGGCGATATTGATATTGAAGGATAGGCGGGTCATTTCTAACAATTATTTGTACATTACGTCTCACTTTTTTGATATGCAGATGACAATTTTATTCCTTGTAATATTTTGACGGAGCTTTTTCTTGTAGAAATAATCTTCTAGGAATCAAAATCTTACACTTCAAATTTTGTTGATTTTAATCCTTTAGCTTTTGTACTCATTTTCTCCCGCCATTCCTTCAAACTCCAAGAACTAACCAAGATATTATTTAAGAGAAGTTTGCATCTGAGCAATAAGAAACACTATCAACTAAGAAATTAATAAAGTGGGCAAGAAAATATTATATGAAAACAACATAGGAGATTTTATGTGATTTGATGACACACTTATGTTCACGACCACATTGAGAGATGAATGGTCCACTATTCTAGAGAATAATATAGAGATTATAAATATTTGTACATTTTAAATGTCTTTTTTCACTTTGTCTGGCTAGCTCTCTCTCTCTCTCTCTCTCTCTCTCTCTCTCTCTCTCTTTCATTTGTTTATTAAACACTCAAGAACCTCTATGAATAATAATAAAAAAAAGCTTAATAAATTAATTATAGGGTTTAACTATTATATTCCTCAAATCGTACTTGATTTTTAACAACATTAAAGGCATCAAATATCACTTTGCATACAACAACAACAACAACAAAGCCTTAATCCCACTAAGTGGGGTCGGCTACATGAATCACTTTGCATATATAATAAAATATATATTAAAGAACCTACTTCACTTTTCTATTATTGAATATACCCATCACTAATCTTCTTCCTTTTTATTGTTTCACCCAGCACCACTTTTGCTAATGTCAATGTGAGATTCTCCATAGTCGCACGTCCTTGTTGTTTCCCGCTAATCACCTTAGTCGATCATTGTTGACTATCATTGATCGCCTTCATCCAACGTATGCACCCATTACAAATCTATACAAAATTGTCCCCTGCCTTAATGGCTTTTGTTGTATAAGGGTCTCTGGCAATTATTTTCATTTTAACCAATGGACACCTCGTCGGTCTTAGAAAATGCTAACTTCAATGCCTTTAGATAATCAATTTTTAACGATTCTGCTATTCTATATTGTTATGCCTTGCTAAAGTCATCAGCCTTGAAACAACAACCGTGTCTCCTCAATATTTCTGTTGAGAGCCCTATAGCCCATTGTCTTTTAAGTCGCACCTATCTTTTTCATGGTCAGCATCAAGGTCTCTACCATCCTTTTATTTTTTTATTCAAGATATGCAGCCCTTAGGAGAATCCTAGCCTCTTTAGGTAAGGAACAGTAAAAATGGAGGTCACTAGAATGGAAAACAAATAATTATGGAGAGCATAACATTAAGAGTTTGATCAAGTGATGTTAGAGGTTTGAATCTATGCAAATCCAAGCAATAATCTCCTATCTATTTATGATAATGGGCCTTATTAGATCATTAATCTTAGATTGAAAGATTTATGCATGGGATTAAGAGGTGTTTAGGGAACGAAAAGTAAGGGGAATAGTATCTACTAATTATGTATTCTTCTCTCTCTTTGTTTTATTGACTAAAGGGAATGATAATCAAGATGGATGTAATTATTTTTTCTTCCCTATTGTTTTTATATTGACTGCTATGTTTATATTCAAACTTTTTTGCCCACCTCTTGTGATGAATGCATGACCGATGGTGTACTAGGACCCCAATAAATTATTATTAGAACTCTAATTGTACCGACAATCTAGCCCAAGATAAGCCAATAATTAACCATACGTAGCTAAGATAACCATTATGGGTAATTAAAATTTAAATAAGACTTGTAAACCCAATACAACAAATGGTGTTGAATAATTGTAAGAAACAAAGATTATGATTTATGCTTTGCTAGTAGCAACAAAGAAATATCAAACCAAAGAGCTGGATACAGAGTAACTAAATAATAATAAGAGATTAAGGAGTCCATTTAACCAATCCGCACATTATATTTTTTTCATGTTTTTTGAACTCAATTACTTGTATATACTAAGCCTCTGAAATGATAAGGTGTTTTCCTCCAAAAGTTGAACTAGTTTGGCTCGAACTGGTTCAGTTGAGGAGGGGGCTGAACAACCCAAATTTCCCCAACAAACTCTTTCTTCCCAGTCGCAACCACACTTTCCTCTTCCGTCCAGGATTGTTTGCTGCCCCTTCGTCCCTGCAATCAAACCCCTCCACGTTCCCACTCACCCAAATCTTGCCGCAAACCCTCCCAAGCCTTCCCCCAACCTGCTGTCCCTTCTCCATCTCTTTCCCCATCTCTTCCCAAATGTTGCAGCAGTCCCTCCTAACCTTGTCAGCGGCAGTCACCTCCCCATACCAGCCCCCTCTGTTGCCATAATCGCCTGGCCGGCCATCCCCACTTGCTGCCAGTCGGGGTTGACCCCTTCACAGTCGCTCTAGGGTGTCTCTTTTATGTTTGTTGTTATTTCCTGTTTTTAAAGTGTCATCGTAGTAACTTTTAAATTTCAGCAATAATATTTTTGCTTCTTTTGTGGCTTGGGCTTCCTATTTCAATATTATTTGGTATCTAAGCTAGCCAAACCTGAGTCCCATCTTAGGGTTCCATAGCATCCGCCCCCTACCCAAGCCGCCTCCACCAAAATTTTTCTTTCTTATTCCCAAACCATAGTAAAACTTGGACCTAAGACTCAATTTCTCTTGCTGATTTTCAAAATCAGCTACCCTCAACTAAATTTTAGCCCTCTTTAACCTCCCAACTCTAAACCCTAGCCATGCCACCATTGAGATACATGCCCGAGCCTTCCCTGGAGGAGATATGATGAGAGATCCGCCGACATCGACGATTGATTACAGACATGGAAGATGAAATCCAATGGGAGGCTACCCTCGATCATGATTCAAAAGGCCGAAGAGGGGGAACGAGAAGATATAAAGATGAAGCGGAAAATACAACCTCAGTTTCTACCATTTTACTATCGCCAAAAGTTGCAAACTATAGCTTTGGAAATGGAGGGACCACACCACCAAATGAACTCTCTTGCAACCATCCAACAAAACCGATTCGTAAGTCTGTCATAACTAGAAATTGTTGCAAGTGCTACAACTTTGGACATGTTGAAGCAGAATGCACAACCAGGGGAGTGATCTACTTCACTGAGCAAAACGTCACCGAAAACTTTGGTAAAGACATCTCAAGCACTGAAAACGGTAAGGACATAAATGAGGAGAACCCGCTTCCAGTTGAGAAGGACAAGATACACTAAGTCCCAACCAAGACGAGAAGAGCACCACCAATTCAAGTTGACCCCGAGATAGAGATTCCAACAAGGTAACAATCGTGTCTCTAGAAGGTAGTGGCCTGGGCAGTCAGTAATATATGAGATTATGGTACCGCAAGCTAATATTTTGTAGACTTTGAGAGAAAACTAGCAGACCTGACCTTGGACGTCTACATGGGTTATGAGTTTGAGGAGCCGACGTCAGATACAGGGTCACCATAGATAAGGGAAATACAAATATTTCAGATTTATAGACCCCCTCTTGAGTTGCCACTAGGAGGGATGTCCTTCATGTTCGAAGAGGATTCATTCTGTGCCTTGCCTGAAATATTAGGGGGAGTATTTCAAATGTTAGATTCAGCTCAACGTGGTACCCATCATCAGATGTCCAAACAGGAGTGATGTATCCCAGCTTTGAAATGTGCCATAGGAGTTTGAGGGATGAAAATGCTTCAATGGGATCCAAACCCTATCATTGAAGAAGGTGTCTCTCCTAAGTGGTCGCTAGTGAGAGTAGCAAATCTTGCCACAGATTTCATCATAGAATTGAGCTCTCCACACATACGTGTTACTCAAGCACAACACGCTAGGCACGAGAAATGGAAGGAGAAGATTCCACATGTACGGGCTCGAGCGATGCATTGCAAGAACCCACATTTATATGCAACTTTCGCTTAGGATGTGCCAAAAGAGGATGGTCAACTCTTCTACTAGAATGTGTTGTGGAATGACAACACCGACATGATCAACCTACCAGGGTACTTAATACCTAACCGTGAGCATCTAAGAGCTTCGACTAATGAATCGAAGCTCCTCCAACCCCGGGAGAATGTCACAGAAGTTTTCCTCCAAGAGCTGAGCCAGTTTAGTTAAGAGAGGGGGCTGAACCGATACCATATTATTAAGCCCAAGAGAAATGGAAATTTCTAAAGCCATATGAAGAACCATATTTCAACAATGAGAGCAAAATTAATGGAAAACGGAGAATCAAAAGCAAAAAAATTCACACCCAAATTATATAAAAATATCATTTTCCCTAGCTATGTTAGGATCAACCATAGCACCAATATTTATCTTGATAATACTTGGAGCTGTTTTATTCCAAAAAATTGATGTGATTCTTAGCAATTTGCTTCTCAGAAATACTTAACACCATGCAAGAGATAGTATTAGCAAAAATTTTGAATTCTTGAAAGAAATTAAGAGCCCACTATTTATTTTATTAATCTTATAAAAAATTCTATTTATAACTCTATCATAGCTCATGGAAGATATTTTATATTTTGCCTTGTTTCTTCCCAACCAAAGAAACCAAAATATGAGAATAGGTATAATAGTAAGGGTGTGATTATTTGTTTTATGCTCTGTGGCAGAGATCCAAAACTGAAAAATTTCAGCCATAGAATGTTATGTGATGGTAGGGAGAGATTAAAAATCTCATAAAATCATAACCAAACTTTTTGATAAATTGGATCATATGTCGTGATTTAATGTTTCTATATTAAAAATATCAGTGACATTTAGAAGCCGATAGAATTATTTATTTTTAAGAATCTTGTCGACTGAAATGAAAGTTTTAAACAATCACCAACCCAAAATACAAGTAGAAACCAGAATATTCAAACTCCATTTGAAATTAAAGACAGAAACAATTTGCCTAACATGTTTATCAGCATTCCAAACTTGACCTGATGAAGAATTTTTCAAAATAAGATAATATTCTTGAGATAAATCAAATATAATATTAATAAGCTTACCAAAAATGTGAGAAGGAATTTAACTGTAATTTTTAACATATATATATTCTATTCATGCCCTAAGAAGAATTTATGTCAATGTTACATAAAGTAAAAGGATTTAACCATCATAGATTCCTTTCTTACCTAGTTCTCTAGCTAAAAAGTAGAAAAACCATTCCCCAATTTCCCTTCTTGCCAGTTAACACCTTATAATTGCTTCCAAATCAAAGAACCCCCCTTTTTATAGTAAAAAAATGAAGAGTGTTTATTCAAACAATACTTGGAATGCAGAAAATTTTTTGCACATATTATCATCTTCTAAGTGCCAACCAAGGTCTTATGGAAAATGTTTTAATAATATCATTAATGCGCTTAAAACCCAAACCACTTTTAGATAGTTTAGCCCAACTATCAATCCGATAAGCTCAGTGAATCATTTAGGAGAGTAGAATAACTACCATGGAACTTATTAAAATGTCTCTCTATCCTATTACAATTAGCAGTTGTAGGATGGTAAGTTTGCATGAAAAATGTCGGTATAGAATGCAGAATACCATTAATCAAAGATATCTGCCACCAAAATATTGTTTTAAACTTCCAAAATGAATGTTTATTTTGATATTGTATTAAATACGATCTCTTTTCACCTTTGAAAGAAGCAACTCCCAAATTTTTTATAGGAGAAACCCATAACATATTCAAAGCTTAATTTTCCAACTTCTCGTGCTTATAAGTTAGAAAGTCACTATTAATAGGTATTTATAATAAGGTCACTCTCTTCCTAAAAAGGAGAAAAATATTTCTTAAGCAACTTAATCATAGCAATATTACCATAGGAGAAAAATCATGATGTCATTAATAAAAGATAAGTTAGAAGTAGAAAATCTTTTATTACTCTTAAAATTCCATCGAAGGTGATCTTCAAATAATTTGTTGTCCCCTTGAATCCTCGAATGAAATTCAATTGCTATAATAGAATGAGTAGGATAAATTAAATCACGTTACTTTAAACCGCAATAAGATTTTAAAAATTTGTTTTATCCAATAATAAAAATTGAATAATAAACATTTTCTACACAAGTCCAGATAAATCAAATAAAAAGATAATCAAAATCAAAACAATAAAGAATATTAAACAAAAAAAATCAATTTAAGCTATCTTGAACTTTAGAAATGTCCAATTTAAGAAATATCATGCACATAGGCTTTCATATGAAGTTCATGAATTAGCTATTGAGCTACTAAAACATTATCTGATATAATAGTTTTTTTTTGAGAATCTAAATTGATTATTTGAAATGACTTAAAAGGAATACACTTATTCTAGATTATAGGATATTGGATATGGTTTTATTTAACACAGAAAATAAGCTAATAGTACAAAAATCTTTCACAGTATTGAGGACTGAGATATTTAGGAATAAGGGTCACAGAAGTACACCCAAAAATTTTACGGAGATGACCTCTCTATTGGAAGTTTCACATTTCAAGAAGTCATCTTTTTTATCATTATTTGGGAAAATTATTTGCTTGTTTTTCAAATTATTTTGATAAATGTGCTTGCTTTTCATATAAGTAATAATGAAAAAATTCAAATCAGTTAAATGACAAAACTGATAAAAGTAGCTATTAATAAATAATATTAACTATTGTTCTCTTAAAAATAATTAATTGCATTCATTGATAAAATTAAAATCGAAATACTTATTATTATTTTAAAATGATTTGTGTAGTGATAATAAGTAATTTTTTTAATTAAAAAATAAATTCTACAACATTTTCAATCAAAAGAACATATCATTGCTAATTGAAAATAAAACACATAAAAGTGTCTTTGTGATACTATAAAAATATATTAGAGACACTGCTGTCTTAAAAATAATTTCAATGTTGTTTTGATTAAAAGCATGACTTTAAAAAGCACGGGTTCTTTACTTTTTCATCACTCAATTTTCAACATTTGCACTATTGGACTATTCTGCACAACAGTTGACTTAACTTTTACCAGATGCCCAGGAATTGATTCTACCATATTAGAATGTTGCATTAACAAAAAATATTGCCAGACAATGCCTTAGTGGATCAAAGGCTTTGGCTTTAGGAATATAAGCTATTGATGGTGGAGCTTTTCTACCTAATCTCACCCCAAAATACAAAAGTGAATGCAGACAATTCTCTTGTTAGTACTGTTAGTAATAGATTGATTATGAAGCCTCAATTGTGGAGCTAACTTTTACTAAACCTAACCTTAATTGTGGTCTCAGATATACATGGTTTAACAATACTTAGGCAGTGTTCTTATAACGCTTTGGTTGGTGGATTATGATCAGTGCTTGAATAATTTTTTTTCTTGCAAATAGGGGTTAAAGAAAATTCCTAACATATGCTATCCATATGATGAGAATATTGTAACTAGACTTTGATAATGATTCTGAAATGATTTATCAACCTAGTTTCATCTTCTTGGAATGGTGGTAGATAGGTAGTAGGAGTGAGATATAGGTATCAAATTGGAGAAAAAGTGTTGGCTTGCCAAGAGGCTGAGAGAAATTTTGAATTTTTTCACGCCATTAGTTTAGCAACCTAATGTCATCTTATCTAGAGATGATAAGTTTCTTATTAAATCCTTACAATTTTTTTATAATTTTACAATCTAATTTTTAAGATAGTTTATATCTACATGGATGTTATTTTTTTTTTATTTTTATAAAGATTGATCGACAGCCGGAGACCGCCGATCAACCCCTATAGGTTGAACTGACCGAGGAGCGGACCCCTCTTCTAGTCCTGTGTGCTATTCAAATCCTCCCGTAATGAGTGGTATTCGAACCCCTGACCCGAGGGACTTACGTCAAAGGCCGCAACCCATGAGCCAAGGCTCGTGCATATATCTACATGGACGCTTGATAGTCATAATAAATATTCTTTTGGTATAAAATATGCTTTTGTAGCGGCTATGTGATTGTCTTGTTACTATAATTTTTTTACTTCAATTAAGTTTTGCAAATTTTTGCTACTTTTATTTTTTACATTGCATTGTTGTATTTCTGCTTGTCTATGTGATAGTTGTTTCAATTTTTTTATTTCTACTTTTGCTGCAGGTTCTTGTTATGACTGCTCAAATTTTGTTAAACATTCTCAGACACAGTATAATAAAAATGGAGTCCATACATCTTCTTATTCTAGATGAGTGCCACCATGCAGTTAAAAAGCATCCATATTCGTTAGTAATGTCGGAGTTTTATCATACGACTCCGAAGGAGAAAAGACCAGCTGTTTTTGGCATGACAGCGTCTCCAGTTAACTTGAAGGGTGGGCTATTCATACGTTGGATTTTTACTAATTTTGATCCCTTTTTTCATTCTTTTAATTTGCTCTTTTGTTAATTATTCCTATGCTTTTTCTGAAATTACCAAATGGAGATTGCTTTTTCTCTACAGGAGTCTCTAGTCAAGAGGATTGTGCTATCAAGATTAGAAATTTAGAAAGTAAACTGGACTCCATTGTTTGTACAGTCAAAGATCGGAGGGAACTAGAGAAACATGTCCCTACTCCACTGGAAACTGTTGTCCATTATGACAAAGCTGCCACCTTGTGGTCTCTTCATGAGCAGATAAAACAAATGGAAGCTGCAGTAGAAGAAGCTGCAAGTTCCAGTTCTAGGAGAAGCAAATGGCAGTTTATGGGAGCCAGAGATGCTGGATCCAAAGAAGAACTTCGTCTTGTTTATGGTGTTTCTGAAAGAACAGAAAGTGATGGTGCTGCTAATCTAATCCAGAAATTGAGGGCCATTAACTATGCATTGGCTGAGCTTGGTCAGTGGTGTGCTTACAAGGTATCGGATGGTTGAAAGGTTAATTCCACTGTTTACGCATCAAATTTTGAAATGAATTGCTCTGCTAACACATAATTTTGCAGGTTGCACATTCATTTTTAACAGCCTTGCAAAATGATGAGAGGGCAAATTACCAGCTTGATGTGAAGTTTCAGGAATCATATTTGAAGAAAGTTGCTACTTTATTGCAATGCCAATTGTCTGAAGGTGCTGTAATTAATGATGGAAATAGTGCTGCAATTGTAAACAATACTGACGTGCATTCTGTGGATGATGAAATTGAAGAGGGAGAGCTGTTAAACAGTCATGGTTAGTTTTTTCTCATGGCCTTTTTTAGAGTCATTTAATATAGGATTTTTACAATTGCTATGTGAATAAAAAATATTTTACAAAATGTTTACATTGCCTTTTTTTAACTAGAAATTTACTGCAATATTTGTTTTTGATGTTACTTCTATTACTTTAGTTTCTTTTGGTTGAAATCTTCAATCTTTAGGCATTTTGACAAAGCATTGTTTTGGCATTAAGAAGTGCGGATCTTCTTTCATGAGAGAATGAGATACCTTTGCCTATAGCTATAGAAATGCATTTTCATATGGTAGAAGCTTGATCAAATTTTTATTGGTTGGATTATAGCTAGCAAAATATTCTCTAGCATGTTACATTTGGCTTAAAATTTTTACTGTGGATTTATATTTTCATGCACATGAGATCTTAGGTTTTTTTTTTTTAATATTCCCATTAAAAGTGCTTAAAATTTCTGACCCTGCTTTTCCCTATACTTTATTCTTCCAGTTGTCTCTGGTGGTGAACATGTTGACGAAATAATTGGAGCTGCTGTTGCAGATGGCAAAGTTACACCGAAGGTTCAGGCATTAATTAAAATACTTCTCAAGTATCAGCACACAGAAGATTTTCGTGCTATTATATTTGTGGAGCGTGTTGTTGCTGCACTTGTTCTTCCAAAAGTAAATAATGCAGCTTTGTAATTGCAGAAGCTACTTTTGTAAAATTGGCAGTAAATTTATCTTTTTATGTACAATGCAGGTGTTATTAGAGCTTCCATCTTTAAGTTTCATCAGATGTGCCAGCTTGATAGGGCATAACAACAATCAGGAAATGCGGACATGCCAAATGCAGGACACAATTGCCAAGTTTCGTGATGGTCGAGTACGTAGAATGATGCTTTATATTTGGAACATAGGGTGTGCAGTCACCTGCAATTTTTTTTAATTAATCTTTATTTTTTATTGTATGCCATCTTATAAATGCTTACTTTTTGTGATTTATTCTCTTTACAAAGTGATGATATATATATTTTTTCTTAGGTTAATGCTGCAAGTTTATAACAAACCATTATTAATAAAAGGCGTTTACATGCCACACAATTTTTATGTATTTACATATCTAACACTTAAACTTTCATAACATAACACTCTAATCTTTAATATCACATAAAAAATATCACAACTACTAATTTTTTGAAAGAGAAGCACACCTTTTAATGTATAGGTTCATGACACCAAAATGTTATAAATGTAAATATTAAACTTTAGGTGTTAAATATGTAAAACAAAGAAATTGTGGGGTATATATGTAAATTTCCCATTATTAGTATCATTATTTCATGTAAAGAAGGTTTGTAACCTTGTGTGCTAATTTTCAGGTTACTTTGTTGGTTGCTACGAGTGTTGCTGAAGAAGGGCTTGACATTCGTCAATGTAATGTGGTCATAAGATTCGATCTCGCCAAAACTGTTTTGGCGTATATCCAATCTAGAGGCCGTGCTCGGAAACCTGGATCCGACTACATATTGATGCTTGAAAGGTACTATGGCTATACTTCCATCTCTTCATCTACTTCGTAGTGTGCATAAACATCTGACTGTTCTGGAAGATTGTTTTCTGACATAAAAATTTACCTTTGTTAGGGGAAATTTACAACATGAGACCTTCTTAAAGAATGCCCGAAACAGTGAGGAAACACTGAGAAGAGAAGCTTTAGAAAGGACGGATATCAGTCATCTTAAGGGTAACCCAAGACTTACTTCTGTAGAAGCAGCGCCTGTTTCTATTTATTTGGTTGAATCAACCGGTGCTGTTGTCAGCTTAAATTCTGCTGTTGGGCTGATCCACTTTTACTGCTCTCAGTTACCCAGTGATAGGTATGAGTTCTTTGGTTTACTTCTGGATTTACATAATAAGATGGATGTATCTTCTCATCTTTGTGGTGTAGGTACTCCTTACTTCGTCCTGAGTTCATTATGGAAAAGCATGAGAGAGCCGGTGGTTTGATTGAATATTCTTGCAAGCTTCAGCTTCCCTGCAATGCTGCATTTGAGAAGTTGGATGGTCCTCCATGCAATTCAATGCGGCTTGCACAGCAAGTATGGTTTTGATGCCTTTTGGATTTTTGGATTTTTGCATTGGAGTGAACCATTAGATCAGTATTATGAAAAAGTGAATGTTTTCTACACAGGCTGTTTGTTTGGCTGCTTGTAAGAAACTACATGAATTGGGAGCATTCACTGATGCGCTTTTGCCGGACAAGGGAGCTGGTGAGGAAGGCGAGAAAATTGAAGAAAATGTTGTGGGAGATTCTCTTCCCGGTACTTCACGGCATAGAGAATTTTATCCCGAAGGTGTGGCAGAAATTCTCCAGGTGAGTTATTCGAAGTATCTATGGTGGATTGACATATCATTTTGAAAATTAAAATGAGAAATAGGAGACTTGCAAAATGAGGGTTTGAGCTTTATTTCTTAATTTCGTATAAAAAGAAGATATATAAGTTGATTATAAACAAATCTGAAAAGTAGCCTTTAATTTTTGAATCTAGAATAAAATCCACAGTAGAACTACAATGCTTTTGTTTTTGGATTGTTTGGTTGCTGTAGACTGAAAGTTATTATTCATAAATTGTTGGATGGCTATAGATAAAAAACATTTATTCTGGGATTGCTGCATTGCTGCATTGCTGTAGATAAAGTCGGATTTAAATTTATTTCTCAGGAAAGGTTTTATGTGTTTATCATGTTCTTTTTTATTAGACATCAAAACTCACTAAGTGTGAAGCCGTGGCTAGTATATCTGTTATTCAAAATTTATTGGAACATAATTTTGTTGGATTGATCTTTCTTCTTTATATTCTTTTTTAAGATGAAATCTTTGTCTATCACAATGTATCTTGAACTATCATGTTGGACAAAATTTTTACAATTCTTCCGACAGTCTGATTGCATCAATATAGTCATAGAGATTTTCTTTTCTCGGTTACTAATTTAGCTCCTTCAACCATCTTTTCAACCATGTTAGCTCGCAATATCAAATATACTATATTCTATTTTATTATTGCTTTTTGAGGATACATTGTTTTCTTTCTTCTTTATGCAATTAGGTTTCCCTATTGCATATGCATAATAGATGGAGGCTGATCTTCGGTCTAATATATCTCTTGCCCAATCAGCTCTTGTGGCAATTTTAATTTTTTTGTTGGTTGAATTTTTATATATATAACTTTTTCTTTGTCATTTCAAAGTTTTTCAGTGTCTATTGGCTTATATTTAAGTATTCCTTTGTCTTGAAGTTAATGAAAAACATACTGTTTTTTAAGTGTAAAAATATTTTATATTGGCTGTACCATTTTTATATTAAGAAAATATTGTAGATTTCTTAACTTTTTTATTTTAAAATCTCTTGCTATAAGTCTTTCTAATCTGATCATCTCTTCTCATCTGTCAATATATAATCATACTTACCCAATTAGAATTGTCATTTTTCCTTTACACAGATTGCTTGATGTAGACAATGTAATTAGACTGATATTGATTGTGCCTTTTCTTTTTAATTGATTTGGAGAATCTGTTATACTAGACTTGAGCAGATTATTTGAGGCCATCTATTGCATAACTTTTTGGTGCTTTTATGAATTTTCCATGGAGGTGAGATTTCCATGTGTACTTCTTTCAATAAGAAAGTCATTTTTAATATCAAGTTTAACTGAGCCAAATATGAACTATGCTGAATTTAGCAATGAGAGATTTTCTTGATAATCACGATAATCACTACCATTAATTGGGTTTAACCTTTCTCAACAAGTTAGGCTTCAAATTATCCATGCTTCTATCTACTTTATATTTGATTATATGGATCCATTTACATCAAATTGATATTTGTTTGGTAGAGGTTCATAAACTTCGCATATATTACTCTCTTCCAAGGCCTGATTTTTTTCCATTGAAGAGTTTTCAGAGTTTCATTAATATTTTTTTTTGAATTTGTGTTTTATTGAGAGAGATGATATAAGGACAAAATTCAAGGGTAAGACTTAAAGTCATGAAATCATAAATTTAGTATCTGGTGTACAACTTCACCCTTGTCTTTAAGGTAATATGGCATTGTAGATCAATATGTTCATTCATGGAATTTTTGGCTTGTTTGCACTTAAATGATCCTTGAATTTGATTCAAGCTCTGTTAGGTGTGTTGAAGATATATTAAATGGAAAGGAAATAAGACTTTGATGTAGCTCCGATGTGGCAGTAGCTATGACTTTAGTACTGCCATGGCTTCTCATTTTTTGTAATTTGCACACAGTATCACAAGACTTTGATGCATCGAAAGTGGCTTGTTGAAACTCCCCAAACTTTTGTGTAACCTTTCAAACTTCAGTCTTCTCCATGAATCTCAATGACCTTTAGATCTTCAAATCCTTTTGAATGCTTGAATTTAGATGACCTCTAGAGCTTATGAGTTAGATAACTCGACTGACTCTCCAAACTATAGAGCTTACTGAAATGCTATTGGATCCCCTAGATTGACTAAATGAAGGCTTATTCACATATATTAGAAATAGTGCTAAGATTTTTTTTATAACGTGTTACAATACTTTATAGAATTAGCCACAACAAATGTGTAGATATACCCTCATACAATAAAATTGTCTTCAATCCCACTCTTAGGGTCTGTTCGGGGCAGTTGTAGCTTATTAATAAGCTGCGGATAAGCAGCTTCCGCAGACAAGCTGTTGAGCAGTAGTTGATCCGGATAAACTGGTTGACTGACAACTGTTTTGCAGCTGTTTCTGGATAAATGATCAGTCTGCCCATGTGCAGTAGTGCTGTTTGCAACAGAACTATCATATCAATATATTTGATACTTGAGAAATAAATAATTACTTCAGAACAACACAAGAAATAATATATACCGATTGCTTAACTGTGAATATTATTATTGCTAAAAAAATATTAAAATTACATTTAAAAATATGATAATATTAGTTTTAAAATGCAGACGACGTATGTCACGAGCTACATTATCCTCCAGGGATACCTTTCATTCTCAATCACTATCTGCAGTGGAATCTGCCAGATTGTATGCCCACCGGAAGAAGTCACACTTCTCTGTGATTCTCACCGGGCACCTGTAAAACTCTCCCGTAGCTTTGTGCCCGAGGTGACGTCAGTAGGGAAGTTTGGAGTCTGCAGTGACAGAGCAATCGTCGGGAGGTCTCTGAAATTCTAGAGCTATTCTTCCTTGAATGATTTAAAAGACAATTCATTAGTCATAACATAAGTATAAATTGACAAAACAGTAATTAATTATAGATTTATGCGGGCACGAGGTTTCAGAGAACTTATTACACTAACCCCACCGACCTGTCACGACAAGAAAACAACAGACCTTATAAAACAGGGGTTCTTGGTTGCCTTTAGCTTACTTAATATCAAGCTCGAGTTTGTCACATATGCATATCACCAAAAAAGACCATCCAGAAGTGCTTCAAAAACCCTAACATCGAAAAGAAAAGACGATGCCTTTATTAGGATTTCACATCCACCACCCACCCTCAGCACATCCACCACCCAACCCCCAACACTTCCACCACCCAACCCCGACCACATCCACCACCATTCCTCAGCACAACCACCACCCAACCCCGACCACATCCACCACCCAATCCCTAGCTCAGCCAACACCCAACCCCTGCATCCACCACCCAGCCCCATCATATCCACCACCAATCCCCAACACATCCACCATCTAACATCCACAACCACCAAAAGTGCTACTCTAAAACCCTCAAGTGGTTCAAAATGAAAAATTATTGTAAATGCTCTAAACGAGATGGGATTATAAAGAGGCCCTTTTAGGCCAAAAATCTTTAGAATGCCCACAGCCAAAACCACATCTAACCACAATGAACACAATGAACCACAACCCTTTCCCATATTTCGTTTGAAGCAATTACATATTGGTCACCTCAATGAACCACAATCACAACCCATTCCCATATTTCATTTGAGGCAAATAATTACCCACACCATACACACCCACCCACAATCACCATACACATACCCACGACCACATTACATAGCACCCAACAATAACCCACATCACACAACCACACACACCCACAACTACAACACACAGAGCAACTAACCACAACACAACACAACACACACCCACAACCACCATACCCACCAACCACTACCACAACACGCAACAGCCAACCACAACCCACATCACACAACCACACACACCCAAAACCACTCACACAACACGCAACCAGCCGCACACCACGCACACAGCCACAACCACCACGCACACACCCACAACAACAACACACGACACCCAACCATAACCCACAGCCAGAACCCACACCCCAAAGAAGCATCTCCCCTCATTTTTAATTCAATGCAATTACATACGGGCCACCCAAAACATTGCCATCTACAAATGAAGCATCATCTTTCATCCATTTTTTAATTTATAGCAAGCATAAAAGAAAAAAACAATGTAGTATTAAATAGATGCAAATGTAAAAGGCCACCCGAATGAATGCTATGAACAAACCAAGCACTCTTTTACATCTTCTCAAATTGTCACACAAACTTCAAAGGAATTTTTGAAATCCCATCCAATATTTTTCATTTGAGGCAATGACATACAGGGCACCCGAAAACTTGCAATCTCGAATGAGTATCCGAAACGTTGCTATTGTCAAATCAAGCACACATTTTCACCCATTCTCCAATTTACATCCAAAAGTCAAAAAATCTCAAAAAGAAAGCCATTCCATCGGAAAACCATATACATAATACCATTTCGTCGAAAAGTTGCCACAAATCGTATATAGAAATACATTCCATCAGAACTTACTTACAGAGCACATTAACTAGAGGTTGGAGGGAGGAGGAAGAGGTGAAAGGTACCGCTAATTGCGAGATAGGAGCATTCGAGGGAGAGAGAAGAACGAGGAGTTACCTAGGGCAGAGCGAGGGTCGAGCGAGGAACAAAGGGCATGCGGGTAATAAGCGGGGGTAAGAATGCGGACTGCGAAGTCAAGCACACTGTCTTGTTATTGCGAAAATCCGAACGGCTTATTCGAATAAGCAGAGCGAACACACAAAACAAACGCGTCGGCTGCGATTTTAAAACGCAAACGCATAAAATAAGCTGCCCCACGGGGCCTTACTTAAGCTAGCACGATTAATTTACTTTGACTAGGGTCAATTTTTATGGGCAATGACGGTCCTATGGTGGCCACTATGTATAATGTCTTTAGTCATTAATAATTAATCAGAATATATCACCTTAAAAATCTCGATGCCACAAGGCCAATAAGGTGTGATGAATAGAATTTTGGGAAGATGAGCGAGAATAATTTTGAGAAGATTCATTACGCATATTTGGGGCATCAAGAAAATATTTAGGCTATGCTGAATTTTTTTTTTGTAAAGAAATGTTTCCTTTTAGGAAATGAGCCGATTGCTAAAAATGACTCGTCTCATGAAATTTTGTGGAGGCTACAGAAGTTTGAGTAAATTAATGAGTGCGTGCTAGTGTGATTGGAAAATGCCTATGTTTTATTCTTCATGAGGACTTGGAGGGCCTTCTTTGACAATGGAAGGTACAATTATGGTTGCTTTTCCAACATTATGAAGTCATAGATTGACCTTGGCAGACTTATCTAGCCATTATTGCTCAAATTCAACCCATTTAGTCTTATTTTTTTAATCTAAATTACATGATCTTGATGTCAATGGATTTGTTCAAGATGAGTCGGACTTTATAATGATATTTTTTCGTGCATTTTAATCTTTTTTAAACTTCAAATTAATTTTCTCACTAGATTGACTTTCAATTCAGAGATCTTGATTTGCATCTAGAGCAGTGGATGCAGAAAGAAATCATTCTCAATCTATATTGCATCGACACGACACAATACAGACACGGGACACGTATCAGAACGCCATTATAATAAAAAATATTAAAAATATATTTATATATTAAATAAGTAAAAGAGGAGTTAATAACATTAACTTTCAAAAACTAAGATACCCTTAAATATATCTTTAGCTTATGACAAACAAAATGCAAGAATAATAACATAAGGCTTTGTTTGGCGTAGCTGCATCTTCTCAGCTTTTTACCAGCAACTTTAACTTGAGCTATTAATACTGTCTCTAAAAGTTCATGTGTGTAAGTTACTGTCTTATTTGTGCAGATTGCATGGAAACAATATGTAATGTCGTTGTTTAAAAATGACCATGCTGCCTCTGTTTGGTAAAATTATTTAGAATAAGGCTGTAAAAATCACATTTTTGAAACTTCAGGAGCAAATAATCATTTTTGAACATAACAGAAAGAAACTTACATATTATTAATGAATTAATTAATTTAAATATTCTTTTTTCATATTACATTTAAAATACTCTCATTTTAAATATTATAACAATTATTCTTTTGTTAATTGTAAAAGGTGCTTAAAAATGTTAAAAATGTTAAAATGTTATTAATGAACTAATTAATTTAAAATATATTGTGTTATATTAAAGATTTTGAGTGTTATGTGCATAAATATGAAAGTGTTAGATAGGTACATACATAAGATTTGTGTGCTATATTATTGCTCATGTGTCCCAACTCCCCAATTCTATAACCATTCTCAATTCTTAACACTAAACTCTTTAGAAAATAATACTACCTAACAATATGTTGATTTCCAATTGTTTATTTTCGAAATTGAACAAAAATTAAATTAGCTTCTTTCAAAAATTGAACAAAAATTGAACATTAATGAAAACATAATGGGGAATCATAAGCTCGTATTCGCATCAGTTCTTTTCAACTACAGATACATCCACATGTTCAACAAAAGGATATCTCCAACAAAAATTGCGATGGAAATGAGATTTAAAAAAGGATATCTCCAACAAAAATAATTAAGGTAACGAGATTCGATCCCAAATATTCTCTAAAAACTTGCAAGTCTTTAGCAAAAAGATCATAAATGCTAACAATAAAAAAGAAGCAGAGTACAGATACACCACTCACATAGCAGTGAGTATCAAAAGTGTTATGAAAAAGAGAAAAACTTATGATGATATTGTCTTTTAACATGAAGACGACAGATCTCTTCTCCTAAACTGTCCTCCAATAATGCTATCAATTCGCGATCAATTCCGGCAGTTGAATTCACCTGTCCGTCAGCCCAGCGAAAGAATTCACACTGTTTTGCTAATCTCTGGGGGCATCTGTAGAAGTATCGCCGTATTTGTGTGTCTGTCGCGACTTCAGAAAGGAAGTCTAGTCCGCAGCAGCATAGCATTCTGCGGGATGTCCCTTAGTTCCTGGAGCTCATCTTTCCTGACAGCTTTTAATTATCATGGTTAAAAACAATAAGTTTCTTGCAAATATTTTCACATATCATATCAATGACTAATGAAAGGTGTAATGAAATGGGATGAACATAATGATGATTCAAGATACTCATTAGGTATTATAAATATATAATAGCTAAAACCGAGGTATACGATGCTGCAAAACATTAGAAAGGCGTATGAACAACATCAGCAAGGTAATAGAAAGGAGGTTTTTGCCCACAACAGTTTTAGAAATCCTTATCAATAAGGAATACCTCCTATATTAATCCACTAGTAGGCATATAGATCACGTAGGAGATTGTCCAATTCATTACCTATATCAATACTATCACAATAGTTGTGGAAATAGAACATGAATAATCTAGAGGCTATTAAAATCAGCATTCAATCCAATTCTTCTAAGGAAATGTCCCCAGTTTTCCCTTTTATCATCAAATAAATGTGATAAACATTTAAGAACTTGTCATATTGAATAGCTTATCAAGATTGTGTAGAAATTATCATGCTTTCTTACAACTATCCTGGTTTTACATTCTTATGTAAACTTTTAAATTGCTTTGTTAGGGAGTTAAATATTTATAAACATAGCTAGTAACAGGTTTCTAAGAAAAATAAATGTAACATGAAGAGATGGAATATTGACTTGAAATTTGTTTTCAAATGTGATGGCTTGAAAATTATCAAGTCAACATTATAGAATTAAAGTTTAATTGAATGCTAAGAAGTGTTAAATAAGCTAATTATTAATTTGATGTTATAAAATGGTAGAAGTCGGATATATTCAAGCATCCCTGTTTGTCTAAAATGGTTTGGGATATTTTAACAATTCCTATAACCATAGTTGAAACAAAATCTGCATTGAATGCTAAAGTAAGAGTAATGGGTGTAGCAAATTATAACAAATACAGTAAAAAATGCTAAAATATAGTTATAATGCTTTGTTCTGCTAGTAAACATTTTAGTTGTCTTTATTTAATTTTTTAACAGTAGTTACAAATTCATTTTGGAGATCGAAGCAAATAAACTGTCAAGAGCATAACCCCTTGGCATGCCAACCTACCCGATGATTATTAGACATTTTCATTGTCATCACCTCTGCAAGAAAAATTATTGGGAAATTTCTGTACACATCACACAATTGTTATGTGCATATCTAACACTTTTAAGTTTGATATTTACATTCATAGAACTGGTAAATCAATGCCCCAAAATTATCCTGCATCCAACGAGCTCATATGCACTGTTTTCCAACAACAAAAGAGATCACAACAAGATGTTTTGCCACTTTAGCTAATTTTATCGCAACTCCAACAGTCAAAAATTCAATATTGCGTACAAAAAAGAAATCCTTAAAAGAAGTGAACTTTCTGACCAACCTTTAAGAATAAACTTCAAAAATAAAGAATTTAGAAGGATGATAATAGTAAATGCTACCATAATTAGCCACTTATGTAACAAATGATAACAGTGAATGCCATTAGAAGAAAAAAACACTTCCTACTTCTCAAAATCCAGGTTCAGACTGATGTACCCTTGATTGGATATCAAATCTGCACTGTACATGCATTTTGCAGAGATTCCACCATTGAATGAAAACATGGACAAACTCTGTAGATTTTTGTATGGTTTACGATGTTCAAGCACATTCACATCTAAGTCATAATTAACAATGTTTAGTAGGCTTCCTACTCTCTTGCTTGATTTCCGTTCATAAACAGTTTTGCCCCAAATCAAGAATATATTTGCGAGTTTTCACTTCTCAAATAAATTTGCAGTGCAAGCCTCTCTAGCATCCTCCACAATTTTCAGAAAGTGTGTTTCTAGTCTGTGTAACTCGCTCATATGTTCCAACTCCACAATTCTATATCCATTCTCATTTTTAACATTGTAGAAAACAATAACATTGTTTGCCCATTGTAGTAGTGTTCGCGACACAGTATGGACGAAGCAGAAGTCGCGATATGGGTTAAAGTTTGCTTACCAGTAAGGAGAGATGGCTCGATGGCGACGAGGAGAGACGGCTGGTGGTTCCTATAGCGATGGAGAGGCGGTGCGATGGAGAGATGGCTCGATGGTGACGAGGAAGAAGGCGAGACAACGATTTCGAAGAAGAAGGCGCGGGTTCGCTAGGTCTGCGTGCTCGATGCGTGGAAGACGAGGAAGAGGGCTCGGGCGTGAGGGAGAGCAATTTGAAAGATTAGGAGGCGAAAGCTGGGGTTGCGGGGTCGATCCCGCAGCCCGCTTTTCCCGCACTTTAGCGGCGATCGACCGCGAAGCTGCGCCACAAACAACAATTTTACGTGGCTTGGGGCCACGCCTCGGGAAAACAATGGAACCAAACGAAGCCTAAGTTATCTTGTATTACATTAAAATTTAACTTCGTTAATTTATTAAAAGAAATAAAAGGATGACCGACTTTTTTTGACATGTAATTTTAATTCACAGTTCACATCCGTTATAATTATCATTAAATATCATAGATTCCAACTCTAAGTCCTCACGAGAATGGTTTGCAATCTCCAAATTTCCTGTATGCCGAGGGTCTCAAATCTATATCATACAACGTCCCACAACTTAGATAAAAAAAGCAATAAATTAATAATGTATCCCGTGCTCCGGTGAGAATGAGTGGTCTTTGCTGTAAATTTTAGGGTGTTTACATACACAGTGTTGAATTCTTATGTATTTACATATTTTACACCTAAAATTTGTTTTTTACATTTATGCCACCTAAATATTTCATATCACATCTAAATATATAAATCAAATCAAATGAAATACTTCTTTTGAACTTCTATACATTTCCAAGGTGGCATATATGAAAAAATGAAAATTTTGGTGTTAGATACGTAAATACATTAAGAATTGAGTGGTATGTATGCAAACTAAATCTTACATTTTTTTAATTTTAATCTTAAAAGTTTTTTTTAGAATTTTTATGCATTAATTTAGGACATGCATGTTGGAATTAGGACACTTGTGTCTGACACACATGTCGCTTCCTTTTTCTAATATTTTTTATTTCAAACATTTCTGTGCCGAGTTCGATACATGTCCCAGCCGTGTCGGAGTCTTGTCCGTGTCCGACACTTGTCTGACACTGCACGACTTCTTTTTAGGAGTGTTTGTGCAACTGTTTTCTCTATTAAATAGAGGTTTTTATGATTACGACTATTGCCTTCTTATTGTTGGATGTTTTGACTTGCAAGTGAGATTGTATTAAAGCGGAGTATGTTGTGACTTGAATTTGGCTTGGGTTTCTTATATCTTCCTGTCTTGTTTGAGCTTAAACTGAACTTTCTATAATTATGTGTGTTCATATTTGACTTGCTTAATTTTTTAAATCAATCTACTTAGCTTAGACTTGGATTTTTTATATTAATTGAAAGATTGTCTCAATGAGTTAATAGAAAAACTAAAACTTAGAACGAGCACATAAATTTTCATATAAAGTTATTAAAATTATTTTACAAATTTAAAAATAATAAGCAACAACAAAAACAACAAAAACAACAAAAACAACAAAACCTTTATCTCACTAAGGCATGTTTGGGACAGCTTATACTGCGGCAACGTTTTTGAAAACGTCGCCTTAGTGTTTGGTTTGCATGTTTGAATTGCGTTTTTGAAAACGGCGTTGTAATGTTTGAACTAAACACCGATCGTGGCCATACGCTTGCGTATCGCGTTCGCACGGCTTGCTATTACAACCTTGTCCTACGATCTATCCCTTTTGTCGCCCCAAGTCTTTCTATCGACCGCGCCCTAATCCGTAGTCGCTCCCCTATTTCGGCGAGAAACTGCTCTCCTCAGGTAAATAATTTCTTCCTATCTCCTCTCCTCCCCTCCTCTGCTCTCCTCCCTTCCCTCCCCCATTTCCCGAGAACCCTAAGGGTAAGGGTAAGGGTAATGTTGGATCTGTAGCAATCTTACGACTTACCTTGCAATTTCTACAGTCTGGCATGATGATAACCTTTTCTCATTTAGAAGATTGCCTTTAGGTAGCTGCTTATCCAAACGGTTCAAAATTTTTTTTTGGAAGTTTTTGTCATTTAGATGATTCCCTAAGTAAGGGATGACTGCATTTTTTTAATGTTTTATTGCAATTTATTTATGTTTTACTGCATTTTTTCGTTTCAAATGTGCCCCCATAAGTTTACATTCCCTGGTTTGAGATGATTGCATTTTTTTTGATATTTTAAAATATGAAATAAAAACTTATTTTTGTATGTAGGCGTTCCTGTTTCAAGCGGTTGTGTCCGATTAATTATTCCCGGCCTTTGAGTGAGACATAAGTCTGAATAATGCAATCTAATATGAATAAACCAGCAGAAACATCAAAATAACTCAGGCTTAACATAAAAAATAACCCATCAACACCCTAAAAATAACCCAGGACTAACATAAATATACTCCATGAATAACTTCATAACAACCCAACAATAACCTAAAAATACCCTAGGAATAACCTAGAATAACCTATGAATAACCTAAAAATACCCTAGGAATAACCTAAAAATAAACTAGAAATAACCTAAAAATACCTTAGGAACCTAGAAATAACCTAGGAATAACCTAAAAATACTCCATGAATAACCTCATAATAACCCAACCATAACCTAAAAATACCCTAGTAATAACCTAGAAATAACCTAGGAATAACCTAAAAATACCAAAGGAATAACCTAAAAATAAATTAGGAATAACCTAGAAATACCCTAGGAATAACCTAGAAATACCCTAGGAATAACCTAAAAATAACCCAGGACTAACCTACAAAAACTCCATGAATAACTTAATAATAACCCAACAATAACCTAAAATACCCTAGGAATAACCTAAAAATCCCGTAGAAATAACCTAAAAATAAACTAGGAATAACCTCAAAATACCTTATGAATAACATTAAAAAAACATAGGAATAACCTAAAAATACTCCATGAGTAACCTCATAATAACCCAACAATAACTTTAAAATACCCTAGGAATAACCTAACATAGAAATAATCTAGGAATAACCTAAATAACCTAAAAATAACCCAGGACTAACCTAAAAATACTCCATGAATAACCTCCTAATAATCCAACAATAACCTAAAAATACACTAGGAATAACCTAGAAATAACTTAGGGATAACCTAAAAATACCCTAGGAATAACCTAAAAATAAACTAGGAATAACCTAGAAATACCATAGGAATAACCTAGAAATACCCTAGGAATAACTTAAAAATACACTAGAAATAACCTAGAAATACTCTAGGAATAACTTAGAAATACTGTAGGAATAATCTAAACATACTCTAGGAATAACCTAAAAATACTCTAGGATAACTTTATCTTTTCTAGTTTTTTTAAAAGTTGGGATATGAATGAAGAGGGAAATTGGTGTGAAATCGGTTAGCTAAACACGATATGTTATTTGTACATTGTGTGATTGTCAATTCCATTTGTAGGAGCCACCTTGAAGTACATTTATGCGGGTTCCTTTGTTTAATTATTGAATATATTTTCGAGTAATAATGATTTCAAAAAGGTGTGATTTGATCTGTAATATAATTTATGTTGTACTGGAAACTATTAACAATAGTCTCATATTAGCAATTACTGTTATTTGAAAATATAATTCCTGTTTGAACTGTTGGTTTTTTAAATATTATCTTGAAGATAAGAGAATAAAGTAAGAAAATAAAGAAATCCCTTATAGGTTTGAAAATAAGATTTCATGTTTGAAAATAAGAATTTATATTTTAAAATAAGATTTATATTTGTCATGAGATTCAAGAGCTGACGGCTCCAATTTTAGCAATAAAGATGAGCGAAAATTGTTATTTTTCTACAAACAGCTGAACCGCAGAAACCAAACAACTTACCAGCTTATTCAGTTCAGGGGCATAATGATCATTTATCCACTAACAACTGCAAATCAGCTGTTTTTCAAACGCTCAAACCAAATAGACAAACAACTTGTCCAGATTAGCTGCTCATCAACAACTTATCAGAATAAGCTACTTATCTGGATAAGCTGGATAAGCTGCAGCTGCCCCAAACAGACCCTAAGTGGGGTCGGCTACATGTACCCTTTTTCTCCATTGCGTCCTATTTAGTGTCATATTCTCATTGAATTCTAAAAAATTAAGATCATTGTTTATACAATATGCGCAAGTCTTCCTAGGTCTACCTCTCCTTTCCTAACATAAGTGGAATCTAAAACATCTACTTTTCTAATCGGATCATCAGATGGTCGACGTTTAATGTGATCAAACCATCTAAGACAACTCTCTAATTTTGTCTGTCCCTGGAGCCACACCAACCCTATCAAGAATATATTCTTTGGCATTTTCTCTCTAAGTGTAAAGCCACTCATCCACCTAATCATTCTCATCTCGACAACACTTAAGGTCTGTTTGGGTCTGCTGCAGCTTATCCAGCTATTCGGATAGCTGTACTATCCGGATAAGTTGGTTGACTGTTTGGTTTGTGTGTTTAGAAAATAGCTGATTCGCAGTTGTTTCTAGATAAATGACCATTATACCCTTGATATGGATAAACTGTTTAGCTATTTGGTTTGTGTGTTTAGAAAACAGTTGAGTAACAATTAAGTTTTTAAATTAATGACTGGTTAAGAATAGAAAAATTCAAAGAACATTGGGAAGCCGACTCCATATTTCTTGGAATAGAGAAACAATCTATTCAATAGAGGCACTACATACAGTAGGAGGTTAGAAGCTCTCATAACTACAATCAAATCAACGAAAACTAAGAAATTTACAATTTTTTAGCCGTTGGAGGCCTAAAGCCACCAACTTTTGAACAACACATCATTTCAATCCAAATCAGTAACTGTTTTTTTATGTTCCTGAGAAGTCAAAAGCTGAAGCTCCTTAATTTTTCCACCATTAGCTAGATCATCTTCAAACTGTTCTAAAACCTTCACAATCTGCGCAAACTCGGGCCTCCTCTCTGGAAGCATAGACTAACAGCGCTCGATCAACCCTCATTGAACCGCCAGACAGTCGATCTTTCAAGGGTGAAGCAGCTTTAACAGCCTAAGCGCAAAAAAACCTGGACGACAGCAATACTGGTTGAATCGATGGGTTATTATGGTTTAAGTGGCGCAATTTTCGGGGAGGACACGCTGACCTTCTGGTCGGAGCGGAGCGGATGAGAAAGATGGGAGTTTCGGTGGTCTCTGTAAGATGGGAGTTTCGGATGAGAAAGATGGGAGTTTCGGTGGATGGAGCGGGGCGGATAAGCCGCACTCCCTTCGTTGCCCTCCCAGCTAGAGACGAGGGCAGTGGAGTAATTCAAAGCCACATCCCATGAAAATGAGAACGAAAAAGCGGGCCGCAAGAGGATCCCCGCGGGCCGCGTGTTTAATAATTTGAAACAGCGTTTTCAAATAAGCAGCTAATAAGTGCAAATCAAACAAGACGGCGGCGTTTTCAAAAACGCCGCCGCAGTTATAAGCTGTCCCAAACAGGCCCTAAGGGTCTGTTTGGGGCAGCTGCAGCTTATCCAGCTTATTCAGATAAGCAGCTTATCTGGAAAAGTTGGGTGGCTGTTTGGTTTGTGTGTTTGGAAAATAGCTGATTTGCAGCTGTTTCTGGATAAATGACCATTATATCTCTGATATGGATAAACTGTTTAGCTATTTGGTCTGTGTGTTTGGAAAACAATTGAGTAATAATTAAGTTTTTAAATAAATGACTGATTAAGAATAGAAAAATTCAAAGAACATTGGGAAGCAGACTCCATATTTCTTGGAATAGAGCAACAATCTATTCAATAGAGGCAACTACATACAGTAGCAGGTTAGAAGCTCTCATAACTACAATCAAATCAACGAAAACTACAAAATTTACAATTTTTTAACCGTTGGAGGCCTAAAGCCACCAACTTTTGAACAACACAACATTTTAATCCAAATTAGTAGTTGTTTTTTATGTTCCTGAGAAGTCAAAAGCTGAAGTTCCTTAATTTTTCCACCATTAGCTAGATCATCTTCAAACTGTTCTAAAACCTTCACAATCTGCGCAAACTCGGGCCTCCTCTCTGGAAGCATTGACTAACAATGCTCGATCAGCCCTCACTGAACCGCCAGTTAGTCGATCCTTCAAGGGTGAAGCAGCTTTAACAGCCTAAGCGCAAAAAAACCTGAAAGACATCAATACTGGTTGAATCGGCGAGTTATTACGGTTTCAGTGGCGCAATCTTCGGGGAGGACACGCTTACCTTCTGGTCGGAGCGGAGCGAATGAGAAAGATGGGAGTTTCGGTGGTCTCTGTAAGATGGGAGTTTCAGATGAGAAAGATGGGAGTTTCGGTGGATGGAGCGGAGCGGATAAGCCGCGATCACTTCGTTGCCCTCTCAGCTAGAGACGAGGGCAGTGGAGTAATTCGAAGCCACATCCCATGAAAATGCGAACGAAAAAGCGGATCCTCCCGCGGGCCGCGTGTTTAATAATTTGAAAAAACGTTTTCAAATAAGAAGCTAATAAGTGCAAATCAAACAAGATGGCGGCGTTTTCAAAAACGCCGCCGCAGTTATAAGCTGTCCCAAACAAGCTCTTAGTTTTATGCTTCTCTTTTAAAGGCCAACATTCAACGCCATAGAACATTACAAGTCTCACCACCGTCCTATAAAATTTTCCTTTCAGTCTATGCGATGCTTTTCTATCACACAATAGGCCCGAAGCATTCCTCCACTTCAACCAACGAACTTGAATTCTACTAATAACATTCCCATCAATATCACCATCACTTTGAACAATAGACCTGAGATATCTAAAGTATTCACACCTTTTAATAATCTGATCATCGATAGTTACGTTTCTGCCACTAGAGGTACTACTACTAAAATAACATTCCGTGTATTCAACAATTGAGCAAATTTTGAATTAGTATCTAACCACTTTACATCAACTAAATAAAACGGTGTATGAGTTGCACACAAGTTTTCTTGCAATTAAACAATGTAAATAAGTGCTAATAAACTATTTCTTTGAAATGAAGAAATAATGAGAAATTATGTTAGATTAATATTTATGTTGACATTGAATTATAACAAATTACTATATAAATAATATTTAAACCTAAAATAAAAAAATAATATTCATTTAGAATATATTATTATTAAATTAATTATGTTATAGTTAACTAAAACTTGTTTAATAGTATATTATATATGATATGGGCTATCATTGAGTTTAATATACTCGTTTAACGACAAACGAATTTATTCGTAAACATAAATAAACAAGCTGAACGGTGTTTATGTTTGATTCATTTAACTTTCGAGTTTCTAAAATTGTTCAAACTTATTTATTTGCTAATTTGAACAAACTTAAACGAGTATTAATTTAGTCAAGCTCGAGTTTGTTTGCTCATTTACAGTACTACTTGCATGTTCAAAAATATTATGCCATGAAAATATATGCCGCATAAAATCACAATCCAAGGAAAATTATAAGACAATCACTTTCTTGACATCAATGTAAATCTTCTGATGAAAATATAAATGCATGCACTCATTTGAAGCATAAAATATGAACTTTGAGAGAGGCATTGTGTTTTTTTTTTTTGTGAGTTTATTCATGTCTATGATGTTTAACCGCGTGAGAAAGTGTTCTGTTATGTTTAATCGGATTTAGTTCTAGGTTTATGCCAACCCAGATATCCAATTGCATGGAATGAGTACTGTAGAGGCGAATGATAGGACTTGTATCATCTAGATATGGGACTTTGTCTAACGCCATCTAAATGGATGTTAAGTTTCAATGCAATGCAAGATGAGCTGGGCAATGTGGAGGGAAAATGGCATTACACAAAGGTCGATAATGCATTCCGAAAATTCAAAGAGATTCTAGGTCTATGTGTTGACGCGACTCTTTGCTACGCAGCATGCATGTATTTAAATCTGACTGATGAATTAATTTATTGTTTGTAACTTGGAGGTATATAGCCACATGGTGCAATATTTTTATTTCCATATTACAAAGGACAAATTTACATTTTTTATGTTTTACAAGATATAATATATTATATCGTGTAAAATATTTACTAGTTTGCTTAAGTATGTTTGCCATTATAGAGGGTAAAAGCACATGCTCACCTAAGCATGTGATAATTATGAAGTTCTTAAATGTACAAATATTTTTAGGAAAGTAGCAAATCAACACACAAGATAGAATAAACTTGCATTAAACATTTAGATCTCTTTCATCTTGATCTTCTATCTCACTTTCTGAGGGATTTTGCCTAACATCATTGCAAAAAGTACAAAAATACATTTATTATTCCCCGGATTAGGTTATTTGCATGACCCTTTCAAGTGTCAAAATAATTATTACAATAAATGGATAAATCTCTAGTTACATATTCCGCACACAATAATAGTACAATGAGTCCCATCCTATTTGTTAGCTACATTGGAGCAAGAGCAGAATATAAATATCTTGGTGAACTTGAGCGATTGAAGTTGTTGAGTCGTTTGGAACGCTACAATATATAAGGTTTAAAACACAATCTTTAATTGCAGAACAATACAAATAAAAAATAACTCAAAATTCTCTCAATGAGTTCAATAACTCGTTACTTGACTGTGGTCCAAAACATCCATTCATCACTCACTTGGACAGCACAAGACAAGTGGGCTAATATCTTCCCCTTGTAACATGAAGAGAACCAAAATATACAAACCCAACACTCACCTACTAATATCTTCTCCAAGGAAGCAACTTTATCACATCAAGTTTCACTTCTTTAATCCTCTCTTAGTGAGCGAGTTTTTTGTAGATGGCAAGACGTCACTCTTGTCTAGTTCTTATTGGCTATCCCTTCTTAGAAGAGTCAAAGTAGAATTTCCTCTTCCATCTTTCACCTTATTCTTAAGGTTTTTAGCTTTCTGGCCTTGATGGTGAAGAGACCCATGAAGAGATTGATCAAACACAATTTTTTTATTCTCTTCATAAATAGGATCAGTCTAACTCTCTCAAAAAATGAGTTTGATGCGATTTGGGCCAAGATAACATGTTAAAAGTTCAATATGTTGGCTAACTTCTGATAGATTTGAAATCGTAGCCCCAACGTGAAATGATCTTGATAGAACAAAAACTGCTTACCATATAGTTTATTCAACTTCTCGTTGCTTGCCACCGGTGGATGGATGAGTCAAAGACAATCGTTTTAAATCATGAAAAATTAGGATGCAAAGTCAAACATTACATTTAATAAAGTCATCACGTCATCGAAGCTCCGTAGTTTGATCCTGTGTGAGGGCAGCAAAATGAAAATATGATACTTAATAGGACGCAATGGAGAAAAAGGATTTATGTAGGCGACCCCACTTAGTGGGATAAAGGCTAGTTGTTGTTGTTGTAGTAAAGCCATCAAGTCATCATTCCAATCAAGGCGCCAGGCCCAAATCTTTTTTATTTGTTTGAGAGATATCCTTCATTACAAATTGCTCGATTCGAGTGCACTTACAAGATCACAAATAATTACAATTAATAAATCACTAAGAAGAAAAATGGACTTTCACACAGGGGTCTGAAACGATTTCTTCTTGAAGCCAGCTATATTGCTTCAATACAAATCTCCAACAACTTTGAATTAAGCCAAGTGACTAGATTCAGCTTGATCTGAAGTAGCATACACCTATTCTTCCGATTAGCCAACTTTTTCCTCAAATTATCTAGGGAGCCTTTTAATTCTGCAAAATCATGTTTCAACTCGGAGTGACTCTTGGAAATCCCACAATGAATTTCTCTCATCCTGTTGTGATAAAGCAGGCACCACAAATATACACTCCTCTTCGTTCTCTCCCACAGCTTTTGTTCAATTTGTCTTCTGCCGCGAAAGAAACCTTGTGAGAAAAATAATGACCACCCTCTTCTTTTGCCAGGTCTCGTTCCCTTTAGCAGGCTCCAACGCCACAATCAAGTTTAGCTTGCCAACATTCTGTGCGAGAACGTGATCCCCTGATTTTGTTATAAGTAAAAATCAAAGAATAATAAGGATATGATACACCTTTAATGTTACTTATTTCAGTGCAAATATTTTGTATATCATCTTGCATTCATGTTGAAACTATGAAGGTGGAGGTATTTCACTCGATTTGCCAACACCAGCAGGCACAAATAAGTAATTGGCAACTTCTCGGTGAGATTTTGATTTTGAGGAGTCGGATTCTTAGGAAGATTATGTCCTGACTTGCCCGAGTCATTGATAGTAGTCCCAGAGGAACTTGTGGGAAGGCCTCGGCTTGAGCATAGTTCAACACTCTTTCATCAGCTTCATCATCTCCCTCTTTCTCATATTCTCCAAATAACGCATACACTAACCAAACATTTCTCATATTCTCCAAACAATAAAATCATGCAAATATAAAATACCCAATGAAAGGCCCAAAATACACATAAGGAACCCTAAATTAAAATAAGGTAGCAGTAACAAAACTTGTTAAGAGCACCACTAGAAAGGCCAAAATCACAAGTTTTAGAGAGACAAAACTAGGGCTCGCAAAAGGGAATCAAAGGTATAGAGAGAAGCTAGCAAAATAGATCACAAGCTGCGGATAGTATACACTACCAACCGATTACATAGAGAAAATAAAGATATTGTGAGTGCCGACGTTGCCTAGTGAGGGAGAGACGGAGCGAAGGAGGGAAGAGCGACGAAGCGACGGAGAAGGGGAGAAGTCTAGGGTTAAATGATTTTTTTGAATTGGGAATGGTTTGGTATTACAATTGGGGAGTGTAATGGAAGGTAAGTTTAGGGACAGAAAGAACGAGAAATTGTAATCTCAATTGTTTGATTCCCATCACACCGAAGTCATTTGCTCCACAACTTTTCCCCTAATCGAAATGACGCTACGATCGACCAAGATTGCTAGCCATTCGATCCGATTCGGCAATGAATTGAAATCAAATCAAATCTGAACCATTTATCGAGTGAGGCTTATAAATCGGCTCAAATTATTCGATTCGAGCCAAAACCAATTCGATTATCGAGTGATGAACAATATTCGAGTTGATTTCCTAGTCCTACTCGGTACTACATGCGGTATGCCACGTCTTCTCACCTGCATGTCAAACTCGATACTTGATCCTAAATTGCCTGAGAAACTTCACCTGCCCTCTTCCATTTTCCCCTTGGGCTTTCTTCTTTGCGCAGGAGACTGCACAGGTCTCTCAATCTCGCTCGCTAAATACTGCTCGAGCCTTGTTCTTCATCTCCCTCTCTCGTTTGCAATCCCCAATCTGCACAGGCTCTCATGATCACACCCACACTCCTTTGTCTCCTTCTCCATCGACTCATCTTCATCTTCTTTGGTTTCAGTGAGCCGGACAATGTCGGTTCAATTTCATTTAATTTTTGGGTTATTACAGTTCTACTGTTTCTTCCCAAATTTCCAGTTTGGTTGTTTCATTCCCAAGGCATCTATGGGCTAGATCAGTTTGAAAACATCTTTGTCATAAGGACTAGTCAGTTCGTGGACATCATAAAACTACATGGAGCTTAAAATTGCAAAATCAGTGATTTCAATGTCCTGATAAATCTGTAGATCTGTAATCCAACAATATACAACCGAGTTTCTGCTACATCAACTTGTTGCTGTTTCCGATCTTAGAGAAATAAGTGTATGTGCAACATAAAAGTTAGAAATTAGATGGGTCAATGTTCATCCTACTTATGCTTTGGTTTCCTTGGTAGTAAAATCTGCCGACTTTTTCACAAACTGTCAAGTAAAAATCTTATAGCAAGTGGTCCACACAATTGTAGATTCATGAGGTTTTTACAGCTTTTGATTCAGAAAGCACCACACTAGTATATCAAAGTATGAAGTAAATAGATAGAATATGCATGTTCTTACAATTATGGAAAATTTAAATCCAAAAGGGTTCACTCCATCTCTCAAAATAATCCAGCCATACACTTGAGCTTGAAAATAAAAGGAGCCTTCAAAATAGATATGTAAAACTTTAAAGTATGCTAAATTTTCACTTATCTTTATGTGGATAACATGCAGCATTGCTTCCTTTCTTTTTAATTATAATATCATTGAAGATTTTCTTTTCACTTACAGGGGGAATGGATTCTAAATGGAAAAGAAGGCTGTCAGAATTTAGCTGAACTTCAGCTGTACATGTATGCTGTAAAATCTACCAATGTAGGAAATTCTAAGGACCCATTCCTCTCGCAGGTTTCTGATTTTGCAATACTTTTTGGCAATGAGCTGGATGCAGAGGTATGCTCAATTTGGATAATTGATTGTTCTCACTCCAAGGATAATGTTCAAATTCTATAAATTTGTTTGTTTTTTTTTTCCTTTCAGGTCTTATCGATGTCAATGGATCTGTTTGTTGCTCGAACTATGGTAACAAAAGTATCTCTGGTTTATAGAGCACCTCTTAAGATTACAGGAACTCAGGTTGATTTCTTTGTTCTAATCTGTATGATAACCATATTAAGTTTTAGCTAGAAGATGCAGAATCCTGCTTGTAATAACCTTTTATGATTTTGCAGTTGGATTTATTGAAGAGTTTCCATGTTAGACTCATGAGCATTGTGCTTGATGTGGATGTCGATCCCTCAACCACACCTTGGGATACTGCTAAAGCTTATCTTTTTGTCCCGGTTGTTGCCTCAAAACATTTTGATGCAGTAAAAGAAATCGACTGGGGTCTGGTTGAAGGTATCGTCTCTTCGCGTGCTTGGTATAATCCGCTCCAGAGGGCGCGCCCAGATGTTTACCTTGGTACTAACGAGCGAACCCTCGGGGGAGACCGTAGGGAGTATGGATATGGAAAACTACGCAATGGCATGGGTTTTGGACAAAAAGTGCACCCTACATATGGTATCAGGGGTGCTGTGGCACAATTTGATATTGTAAAGGCAGCGGGGTTGATTCCCTGTAGGCCTTCTGTAGAGTCTTTTGATGAAAGATCTCAGTTTGGGAAATTATACATGGCGGATTGTTGTATTGATGTAAAGGATCTTATGGGGAAGATTATTACTGCTGCACACTCTGGGAAAAGGTTCTTTGTGGATTCTATAAATCCTGATATGAATGCTGAGAATTCATTTCCTCGGAAGGAAGGCTATCTAGGGCCTTTGGAGTATAGTTCATATGCTGATTATTACAAGCAGAAGTAAGATTTCTACTAGAAATCATCTTCCTATCTTCCGCATGTAGCAGAACTTGTGTTATATGGTCATCTTCGTTCTACTTTTATAATTCATAGCTACCATTGGACTGCTAATATACGCTTATAGGAGATTGAAATATTCCCATCTCTAAAAAACATAGATAAGCTGATGTCATAGTTAATAGGTTTAATTTCATTGGGAGAATTATTTATTTATTTATTTTTGATAAATATTGCTGGAAAACGTTGGCTTTCTTCCTCTGAATTTTGAATCTTTTGTTTTTCTGCAAGTTTACCTATATTGCCCATTCCCTAAATTTTGTCTGTCATTTCAGGTATGGGGTGGATTTGATGTACAAAAAGCAACCTCTGATACGAGCACGTGGCGTGTCTTATTGCAAGAATCTCCTCTCCCCGAGATTCGAACATACTGAAGGTATGTGACATTTGAATTGAAATGAATGCATTACAACACATCCAACATCCCACCCCCAAGCTCCCATAATAAATTGAGGGAAAAAAGGGGCATTAACTTACGTTGTACACAATTCTTATGTATACTATCTCACACCTAAATATTGATATTTTCACATCTAGTACTCAAATCTTTAATATCACATCAAAAATAGCATTATTATAACTTTTTAAAAGTCAAATACACATTTTCATGCATAGATTTAATTCACCGAAGTGCTATATATGTAAATATGAAAGTCTAGATGTGAGATATGTAATAATTAAGAATTGTGTACTACGGATGTAAACTTCCCAAATAGAAGTCTCTTTTCTAACTTCAGTTGATCTGAACTGTTCTGGGTTTAATATTTTCATGCTGTAGCACCAGAGGGAGAATCTGAAGAGAATGTAGACAAAACATACTACGTTTTTATCCCTCCTGAACTTTGCCTAATCCACCCTCTACCTGGAAGCCTTGTACGAGGCGCCCAAAGATTACCCTCAATAATGAAAAGAGTGGAGAGCATGCTTCTTGCCATTCAGCTCAAGGAAATAATCAGTTATCCTGTTCCATCTGCCAAGGTCTTGTATTATTTTCTCATGCTGTAATCGCCATATTATCCTCCATTTATGTCCAAAGATTTACGATCTAAACTTCTGCAGATCTTGGAGGCTTTGACAGCTGCTTCATGTCAGGAGACAGTCTGCTATGAACGGGCAGAGTTGCTTGGTGATGCTTATTTGAAATGGGTAGTAAGCAGATTTCTTTTTCTCAAGTATCCTCAGAAACATGAGGGTCAGCTTACCAGGATGAGGCAGCAGATGGTGAGCAACATGGTGCTTTATCACTATGCTTTAAACAAAGGACTCCAATCATATATCCAGGCTGATCGGTTCTCTCCATCCCGTTGGGCTGCCCCTGGTGTCCTTCCCGTGTTTGATGAAGAATCAAAAGAATCAAACTCATCTATGTTTGGAGAAGAATCTCATGCTTGTGACTATGAGCCTAAAATTGATTTATATGATGATGATTCTTCAGAAAATGACAGGGAAGATGGGGAGATTGAGGGTGATTCAAGTTGCTACAGAGTTCTTTCTAGCAAAACTCTTGCTGATGTTGTGGAAGCCTTGATAGGGGTTTACTATGTTGAAGGCGGAAAGAATGCTGTTAACCATCTGATGCGCTGGATTGGGATTCAAGTGGAATTTAATATTCAGGAACTGGAGTTGGTAAAACCAAATTCAATTCCAGAAAATATATTGAAGGTTGTTAACTTTGATGCACTTGAAGCTACATTGAATGTAAAGTTTAAGAACAGGGGTCTCTTGGTTGAAGCCATCACTCATGCCTCTAGGCCATCAGCTGGTGTTTCCTGTTATCAAAGACTAGAATTTGTTGGTGACGCAGTCTTAGATCACCTTATCACACGGTATCTTTTCTTCACCTACACCGATTTGCCTCCGGGACGCCTCACTGACCTTCGTGCTGCCGCTGTTAATAATGAGAACTTTGCTCGTGTTGCTGTTAAGCATAAACTCCACCTCCACCTTCGACATGGTTCAAGTGCTCTAGAGGCTCAGGTCTGCACGTCCATCATTTGCTAATTAAACGGGGTCTCTTTTATGATCTACTACCATTTCTTATGATAAATCATACTCTATGCTCATTACAGATTCGGGACTTCGTTAAGGATGTACAGGAAGAGCTATCTAAACCTGGTTTCAACTCCTTTGGCTTGGGAGATTGTAAAGCCCCTAAAGTTCTTGGTGATATTGTAGAATCTATAGCTGGTGCAACTTTCTTAGACAATGATCTTGATACCTCAGTTGTTTGGAAGGTAAGAGCTCTTAACTGGTTAAGTTTATGGCATTATTAGGAGGGACGGATGGTGAATATTGTTTAGTTTAATATTAATTTTGAATGTCTCACTTTAATCCAGTTTTTGTTCGTGTTATTTTGAATCATTTGGTATTATCTTGTCTTGTTTACGTTTAGCATTTATTTAGTCTACTATTATTTACTTGTGTTGCATTAACTTTTGATTATTTAGTTATTACAAATTATATTATTTGAAATATTTGTTAGAAGTATTGGTCTACATTGGATATCTACATTAGGGTGTAAAGGCCTTCGTTTGAGTAGAACTAAAATTGAATACATGGAATGTAATTTTAGTAAATAGTAGATCTAGTGATAGAAGTGTAATTTCAGGTGATCAAATTATTAAAAGGTGTGATCGAATTAGATATCTCAGGTCTATTGTTCAAAGTGATGGTGATATAGAAGGGGATGTTGATAGTAGAATTCACGTTGGTTGGTTGAAGTGGAGGAATGCTTCCGGCCTATTGTCTGATAGAAAAGTACTGCATGGACTGATGAAAATTTTATAAGATGGTGGTGAGACCTCCAATGCTCTATGGTGCTGAATGTTGGCCTTTAAAAGATAAGCATAATACTAAGTCATGCCTAGATGAGAATGATTAGGTGGATGAGTGGCTTTACACTTAGAGACAAAATGCGAAATGAATATATTTGTGATAGGGTTGGTGCAGCTCCAGTGACGGACAAAATTAGAGAGAGTCGCCTTAGATGGTTTGGTCACATTAAACGTTGATCATCTGATGATCCGATTAGGAGAGTAGATGTTTTAGATTCAACTTATGTTAAGAAAGGCAGAGTAGACCTAGGAAGACTTGGGCTTATTGTATAAAAAAATGTTCTTAATTTATTATAATTAAATGACAATATGACACTAAATAGGACACAATGGAGAAAAAAGATATGTTGCTGACCCCACTAAGTGGGATTAAGGCTTTGTTATTGTTGTTGTTGTATTTGTTACAAGTATTGGTATATTGTCTCAAGTGGTTATCTCGTTGTAATGATTAGTAATTGGTATTACTATTGTATTATTAATTATGTTAGCTTGTTTATTCTAATCAAGTATTGTGGCTTGTTTGTGTAGAGTAGAGAGTATAGATTTACTATTGTTTTACCCTGAAATAGTAAAGACCTATAAAAAATTAAAGCAGTAGATCATGGTAAACCAACCAAATGATATAGATCAACCTATCTTTCATATCTAGGATTGTGAATTTAGCTCGAAGGTTGTTAATCGCTCGAAATCGATTCAAATTTTGGCTCGGAAATAATTGAGCTGATCTATGAGCCAAAATTTTGGATCAATTTTTTTGCGAGCCAATTACGAGCCATAAATGGAACAGATCAAACTGACTAGATCAACTTATCTTTAATATCTAGCGCTATCAATTTAGCTCGAAGATTGTTTATCGCTCGAAAATCGATTCTAATTTTGATTTGGAAATAACTGAGCTGATGAACCAAAACTTTGGATCGAATTTTTTGCTAGCTGAAGCGAGCCATGCATGGAACAGATCAAATTGACTCGAGATCTAATATTATATATATATAGATATATATATATATATATATATATATATATATATATATATATATATATATATAGAATGTTAAGTAAAATTGAATACAATAAGTGACGAGCCGATTTGAAGCTGGAACGAATCCAATTAACTCAATTTGAGCCTGTTAGTTTCAATTTTGAGTTGAAGCAAAGCAGATTCCAAGCTGAAACAGATCTAAATAACTCAATTTGAGGTAGCTAGTTTCGATTTCGAGCCAGATCGAGCTCAATTCAATTTTGAGCTGGCTCGGCTCGAAATCGAATCTAACGAGCCATCAACGGATTTCGAGCCGCTCTAAATCTATTCGAGCCAATCTCAGCTCAGCTCAAAATCAGATTTTTAACTGCTTTATTCATGCCTCCCTCTGTTGTTCTATGATCAACAACTGATTATTCGTCTTTCCCTTCTCAAGGTTTTCCAGCCATTGCTTCAACCTATGGTGACCCCAGAAACTCTTCCCATGCATCCAGTCAGAGAACTCCAAGAGCGCTGCCAGCAACAAGCAGAGGGTTTGGAGTACAAATCTTCTCGAATGGGTAATCTGGCAACAGTAGAAGTCTTCATAGATGGCGTCCAGATAGGAGCAGCGCAGAACCCACAGAAAAAAATGGCCCAGAAGCTCGCCGCAAGAAATGTGCTAGCCATTCTGAAGGAGAAGGAAGAGAAGGAGAAGAAGGAGAAGGAGAAGAAGGAGAATGAGTTGAGAAAAGATGGGAACAATGGAGAGAAGAAGAGCAACAATGGCCAGGTGTTTACCAGGCAAGCTCTCAACGATATATGCTTGAGGAAGCAGTGGCCGATGCCGCACTATCGGTGCGTGAATGAAGGCGGCCCTGCGCACGCCAAGCGATTCATCTACGCGGTTCGCGTTAACACATCCGATCGCGGGTGGACGGACGAATGCATAGGGGAGCCGATGCCCAGCGTCAAGAAAGCTAAGGACTCTGCAGCGGTTCTTCTTCTTGAGCTTCTGAAGAAAGTCTATCCTGAAAATTAGTAGCTTGGTTTTCTTATGCGTGATGATGATGGAGGTTTTGTTTGCTTCAGCACTTTTATTTGTTTATACCACTTTGCATTTTGATTGTATGTTTTTTTTTTTGGCTTATTTATCGTTGGAAAATAAAAATATTGCATGCAGAGTCCGGATGCATCTGGATGTCATGCACAATTTTGTACACAATGTATAACAGTCTGTACGTGTACAACCATATTGGACAGAGTCTGGTTGCACTCCGCATCTAATATTCTCTTTGGGTTGACAATGGTTTTATTTAGGCTACCTTGCTTCAGGTTGATTTCCTTTAATAATTATCTTTGGGTTGACAATGGTTTTGTTTAGGCTACCTTGCTTCAGGTTGATTTCCTTTAATAATTTCACGTAATATAGATTTTCAGATTTACTTACTATTTATTGTAATTTCAAAATTTAAATTCTATAATAATATTTATTTCTCATGAGTGTTTGTTAAATTATGATATTATTTAGACATTCATAACTACAACAAAATGATATGAGCTCAAGGCTGATCCCTGATATAATCTAACTAAATAGGAAATACCATTCTCTTCAACAATAGTAACAACTAGAGTGTACATATCTTTAATGAAATGAATATAAGTCATCAACACTTTTTTTTTTCAACTTTTCAACACACTTCCCTTGGAATCATATCATAAATTTTTTTTAAATCAACAAAAATCATTTATAGATCCTCATTACTCTTCATGTATTTATATCAAATCTCTCAATAAATGTATGACTTTCGTTGTTAGTGCAAGAAGATAAAAATTTGTTGATGACTTATTTGTAAGCTCGATGGTAAGTAATCTAATTAGAAAAGATTTTATTATTTTAGGAATATTTCTAATTTGTATTACCTCTCCATGTGGATAGAGCTTATTTTCGTGTATAGAACTGACCTTATTTCGACCGTGTGTTTCCTCCCTTCTTGATAGTGGAATAACTTCTCCTTGTGGACATAAGACAAATCTCTGCCCATCAACATAAATTGAACTGTGTTAGATTATTTCCTCATTGTGTGATTTTGTTTTAGGCATAAATTTACTCAAGAACTCATACATAATACCAAAATTTTACTTTTTATATTTATACCTCTAAAATATTTCATATCACATTAAAATAATCATTGTCTTAAGTTTTAAAGGAAAATAAAAAATTTGAGGATGCATATATGTGAAAATGGTAGTTATAGTCATCTTTTCATAAGACTTAAAATTCATAGGGAAGTATTAAGTAGAATACTGATGTGGTTTATTACAAAATTTAATTAGTTATAAAATCATTTTCTTAAATATTTTTATTAAAAACTATATTATTGGTCTTTATTTTCATTAGAAGTATGGATAATTTATTATGTTCCCTGAAAAACTCCATTTTTTTCCTTGAAGATTTGCAGGCTGCCAACTGCAGCCTATCAGCAGTTGGTTCAGTACTCGAGCAGCTTTTCTCTATACGTCTATGGCTCCCATGCAGTATTCCGCTAGAAAGTTAAAAAGGCGACTGATATAATCTTACTGCCATGCTGCAGAAGTCGTAACCATGACATAACTGTTATGCACGTCGGCAACTGTTTGGGCTGACAAAAGGCTGAGGTATTTGTTAAGCCTTTGCAGGTGCGTATGTATGTATATTAGATTCTGATTTATTGGTGAAGTTATAATTGTGATCACATATTAATTATAAATATATTGAATAATTTTTAAAGAAAGAAATGGAATAAGGACGGCTTTGAGCAAAAAAAAATTGAAGGAAAATGGGAAAAAAAAAAGCTTGTTTTTGACTATTTGAGGTCCTCTTTGAATATAATGGTCTCCTCTATTCATAGGAAAGGCGGCTTATACATTACTGTATGATAGGATTGGACAGCATGAATCTCGTAGAAAAGTGAAGAAACACAACAAATAGAAGGGACTCACGATTAAAGTATACAAAGATCCAGTCAGATATTGATTTACTTTATTGGAGTAAAAAGTAATGCTAAGTCAAGAGAGAAGCAACAGGAGGCTTTGATAAGTCACTCCTTTCAGTAGGCGAGTTGACTGCCGAAGCAGGCCGAACAACGGACAACTGCAAATTGAGCTGAATGAAAGATATCTGTACACCAAGCCGAACAAATATATCTATATCTGAGGCTGAACGAAAGACAACTTACCGCCAAAAGAACAAGAGAGGCGAGCCAAAGTTTGAGGCAAAGTCACAGATGAACCCGATTGAGGGTTCTTCACATCATTCTCACGTGATTTGGCCCGTCACCACTTAATGAATGAACGTGTGCCGACGACCAAATGTCATCATGATCAAATGATAAAGTTGTTATTAATATATTTAAATGCATTATATAAATGACCTTAGTACCCCTAATCTTCTTTTTGTAGGAGAGTGTCTTAAATGTAATTATGTACTCTGGTTATCCCCAATACCTATAAATAGAGATCATTTCATAAAGAAAAGCTCTTGATGCTTATTTTCACTGTTCATCTCTTCTTCCTCTCCTACTCCTTTTTTTATATGCTCTATCTCTTGAGTGTGATTCCTTGAAAACTTTTGGTTCACATCCTAAAATGTATGGTGAGTGTGGAATCATGCCACCAATAAGAAGAGGAGTGCAACGCAGGGAAATGGCTATAGCTCAAAAAGAAACACAAAACCAAACAATAGATGTTGATAATACAAGGGAGATTGTGCGAAAAAAAACTGATGGGAATGAAAGAAGATTTGATGTTAGAGATGAGAGAGCTACATAGTTGGATAGCACTGAAGTGCTCAGCCACCGCCTCTGGAACCTATAAATAGGTAGCCCACTGAAGGGGGAAGACACTCTTGAACACTCGAACTCTCTGACATTTAATCGAACATTCACTTAATCAAACCTAAACCCTAGTCTCGACCTAACCTAGGTCTAATCCAAACACTAATATAGACCCTAACCTAAATCAAACCTAAACCCTAGGCCTGACCCACTCGAGGCCTAATCCAAGTCCTAACCCAAACCTAACCGAAACCTAACCTAAAGCCTAGACCTGACCCAACCCAGGTCTAACCCAAATCCTAACCTAAACCATAGGCCTGAACTAGCCTAGGGCTAATCCAAACCCTAATCCAAACCCTAATCCAAACCATAACTTAAACCTAACCTAGATCACCTGACTTAACCCAGGTTTAATCCAAATCATAACCTAAAATCTAACCTAATCCTAACCTAAACAATCACCTAACCCAACTAGCTAAGACATTAATACTAGACCTTACCCAACTCAAGTCTAGTTCAAACCCAAACACTAGACCTAACCTAACTCAGATCTAGCTAAAACCTTAACCTGAACCTAACCCAGGTCAGACCCAAATAAAACCTAACCTAATTCAGTTTGACCCAACCCAGAACTAACCCAAAACCTAGCCTAGCCCAGGATTGACCCAACCCAGACCTGACCCAAAACATAACCTAACCTAGGTCTGACCCAACCTAGACCTAACCCAAACCTAAGGAAACTCGGAGCAACCCAACTTAACCTGGGTCAAACCCAATTCACACCTAAGCTAACCCAAGTCAAACCCAAACCAAACCTAAGCTAACCCGAGGCAACCCAACTTAACCCAGATCAAACCTAATACAAACCTAAGCTAACCCAGTTTAACACAGCTTAACCTAGGTCAAACCCAAACTAAACCTAAGCTAATGTAGGTCAACCCAACTTAACTCCAGTCAAACCCAATTCATACCTGAGCTAACACAGGTCAAACCAACTTAACCCAAATCAAACCCAAGCCAAAACTAAGCCAACCCTGGTTAATCTAGCTTAACTCGGGTCAATCTAAATTAAACTGAGCCAACATAGGTCTAACCCATGCCCAAGTAGCTAACCCATATCATACCTTAGCTGTATTTTAAGCTATCCTAAGTTGGAAGGTTTAGCTTACTTCAGCCCGAACTTAACCCAAATTTAATCTAAGGCTAAAATACATGTAATTTCATGTTCTATATGTTATTTCACATGTCATATCATGTTCCATATATTATCTCCTATTCTGCATGTTATCATATGTTTTTAATTTTAATGCATGTTTAAAAACAAATATAACAACACAAAAATATATAAAACAAAAATAAGGAAGAGATCTCTGTTTTCTCCGCAAATATCAAAATTTAAATAAAAACAAAACTAAAAAAATAGAAAACCCCTAATTTCTTAATTTGACTGAGAGAACCTAGGAATCAAATAAAACATTAATACAATACTAAACCTTAAATGAACATCCAAAACACACTAAGATAAAGAATGAGAACTGAACCTAGGCAGATCAGACATGAACTTTATTCTAGATAACTTAGACACCGAACCTAGGGCCACACACCTACCTCATGTTAGTATGAGTATAAAAGCTTAGGTTAATTCAGGTACCTAATTAGTGCTAAAGACTAGGAAATACAAAATAACTAGCATACCCCCTCAGACTAGAGGGAATACCCTAGAATGAAGTAACCCATGATTACTGACTAACATATTTCAGACTGCTTTGAAACTATGAATCCTCCATGCTCCAAAATTTAAAGAGGATTCCTGGTTATGAGGCTGTTAATAGTCGACTGATACTAAGATTCCCCGAACAACGAAAAACCATAGACATCTTGACCGCGGACGTTATTAACAAAATTTAGGTTGGTGCGCTCATGAAACTTCCTATAGAGACTAGGGTCTTAGTGCCCATTTGGAAATCCTTAATCTTCAGTTTTCAATTGTTTTCATTAGTCAAAATCTTCTATTCATCATTTATCTTTTGAGCTCATATGATCAGTTCAAATTTATCATCAGTTCCTTCGAGTAGTACTCTTAAAAAATCAAGTCCTATGTATTGAGCCTTTCCCATGACGTGCTATCATCAGATTATAAGACCCATCCTGTGGAATTCTTCCAATTTGGAACCTCCAATCATGAAAATAAATATTTTGGTAATTTGACTTATTGTATTAATGAAGATTCTTTCTTTAAATATGTAATTAACTATGAGGGCTTGCCCTTATATGAACAAGACATCAGAATTAATTTAAATCATATCATACACCTATATGGTAGAGGAAGAATCCTGGTTTTGTAGACCCCAAAAATTTCCCTCATTCGAATGACTAGATCCATTATGAAGTAATATCTATCAAGAAAGTATATTACTATTCAAAAGCTGTATTCGATCATTTAGACAAAAATCTTACAAGATCTATTGTGGTTCTTCAAAAAAATTAAAATCTTCCACCAAGATCTTTCACGGATGACAGTTGGAGACTGAAAGACGGTTCTCACCCTCCTACTCATCCTTGTTGTGAAAGCAACCAACCACACCATTAAAGTAAAGGGAACACTAAAGGAAAAAATCAAGATGGACGATCTCAATATCCTAATCGATGGTCGACCCACCATACGGATGACATCCAACACAACAAGAGCTACTCAATATGATCCCTTTGAGAATTTAGATGGCCAAATTTGTAGAGACCATCCAAGATAAAGAATACTTAAAAAAACCTCAACTAGTGAGGGCTGGGAGTTCAGATTGAAATCAGAACAAGTTCTGCACCTACAACAGAGACCATAACCACAATATAGAAGAACGCAGACACCTCAGGAGCCTTGTCGAAGACTTGTCATCATGACATTTTGATTAAGGATTACCAGGTATGAAACATCCTCGTCGACACTAGGAGCTTGATAAATAATCCGTTCAAAGTAGAGTTTGACAGGCTTAACTTGGAGACACAACATATGACTGCACCCTCCAGACCCCTTTATGGGTTCTCAGGAGAAAGGAAAGAGGTCTTCGATGCGATTTTTCTAACGATTACCAAGGGAAAAAAAGACAAGCAATTCACTAGAATTAAAGAATTTCTGGTGGTTGACTCTCCGCCTAAACACAACAATATCTTTATTCGATCGCTACTGATTAACTTCCAAGCAGTGACCTCCACATATCATGTAGCTGTAAAATTACCATGGGATGTGGAGATCATCATCGTTCGAGGAGACGTGGAGCAATCAAAGACATGCTTCCTCCAAGCGGTAACCAACATCTACCAAGAGCCTCTTGATCTGCAGAATTAGAGAGAGGATGACCTCAAAACTAGCAAGGCCACCCTTCAAATCCCTGCTACTGACGATAAGATGGGTAAATTTTTTCAGCAAGGTTTTTGAATTCAAGTTAAAGAATTTTCTCGTCTAGACCCTGAAAGAGAATCAGAATGTCATTGCCTGGTATGCCACAGAAATGACAAGAGTGTCAATTGATGTCTGATGTTACCGACTGAATATCAATCCTACTATTCAACCAACGAAAAAAAAGTTGAGGTCATCGCCTGTCACCTTGTTCAAACAGATCTGAGAAGAAGTTAAGAAGCTGATGGAAGTAGGCTATATCCACTGTGCATATTTGACATTGGTGTCCAAGTTGGTTATGGTGCAAAAGACCAATGGGAAATGGTGAATGTGTGTCAAGTTCACCAACTTAAATGCTTCCCGCCCAAAAGATAGTTATCCACTGCCAAGGATCGACGCATCGGTGGATTCAACAATTGGATACTCCTTAATGAGCTTCCTAAAGGCTTTATCCAGATACCACCAAATCGAGATGTAACCCGCATACACAGAAAAAATGACTTTTATCACTTGTGAGGGAGTTTTTTGCTATAATGTAATGCCCTTTGGGCTTAAAAATGTTGGGGATACTTATCAATGACTGATTGATGTACTTTTCTCAAAACAGAAAGAAAGAAATGTTGAAGTGTATGTGGATGTTATATTGGTAAAAAGTAAAATGGCCGAGCAACACATAAAAGATTTAATAGAATCATTTAAAACCCTAAAATGTATCTTTAGAGCCATGACTAAAAAATTCCTAGAGTATCTTCTAGCCCTAGAAGATATCAAGGTCAAACCAAAAATGTGCAAGCATTACTAAACATGCTTTCTCCCTGAATATAAAGAAGGTAAAAAGGTTGACCGGTCAAATGGCGAGTCTTAACCGATTCATCTCTAAATTAGGTGACAAATGTGCCACAATTTTCAAAACATTAAGAAAATCCAAACAGTTTGAGTGGATTGCTGAATGCAAAGAAGCGTTCAATAGGCTTAAAGATTTTCTAGCTTCACTACCATTCCTTCGAAGTTCGAGGCCGGCCGAGGAACTTTCTTTGTATATTGGACTCGAACCAAAATTAGTGAGTTCATTACTGGTCCGGGAGGAACTAGGAAAATAATTATCTTTCTATTACACAAGTTGAGTCCTAAGAAACACCGAAATCAAGTACCCTATCATGGAAAAACTAACTTTCGCTATTATCACCTCTCCCCGCAAGTTCAGGCTTTACTTTTAGATGCACAAGATAAGGATCGTTACTGATCATCCCCTCAAAGAAGTCCTCACTTGCTCAGAAAATTCTGATAGACTCCTCAATTGGGCAGTAGAGATGAGTGAATTTGATATTTCCTACAAAGCCTAGGCAGCGGCAGACTTTCTGACAAATTATTCTGAACAACATGAGCAAAATGGAGGAACCATCACTAAAGATTGCATGTGGATTCTATACATCGCTGAAAATTCTAATAAGATGGCCTCTATGCTAGGGCTCACTTTAAGTGACCCATCTAGCGAGCACTATTATAATTCAATTACTGTAGAATTTAATGTCACTAACAACTAGGTGGAATATGAGGCCTTGATTGTAGGTCTATGCCTTGCATATCACATGCGAGCTCGCTCCATCCATGTGAAATCAAACTCACACTCATAGTTAATCAGATAAACAAAACATTTGAGGCCTAAAACAAGGTAATGGCCAAGTACCTTGCCAAAGTAAGAATAGAGATTGGACATTTTACAAGCTTCAAGATCGACCACGTTGGGTGAGAAGAGAATCTCATAACTAACCTCTTATCCAAATGTACCTATTTGGAAGATGGGACATCCTAGAGGTTGGTCGGACCGACATGTTTTCTCGATTATTTTTTAAGACTTAGAGTCGCCAGCTTATCTATTTATATGTCCTCGTATAAATCCCTTATTCAAATAAATCTTCCTCTCAGATCATATCAATGATTTTAGGAGGAAAGCAATCAAATAGAAAGCATATATGAAAACAAATAGGAAAAAAATAAAAAGAAATAAGCAAGCTTATGTATGGGTAATCCTCACGTGATGGGTTGAGAGTATACATCTAAATAAGATTGGAGTGAAGCACCTCAAAACACAACATCTACGAAGAGAATCCCTACATAAGCCACCCTTAGTGATGCGACTTTTTTATATGTAAGAATTTATGACCTCAAATTTATATATTTATAATGAATTTTGTGAAGTCACAATTTCAAACGTAAGTATACGTATCGTATCAAGTAATACATGGCTCTAATGGAGTCCCGTTTATTGATCCCACAGGGAAACGAGGTAAGAGGTTCTTAGTCAAATTCTAGCATACAATTATCAGACTTAGTTTGAAATGGTGATATAAGTGGTGTTTTTAACAACTAATCCTAAATGCAGATAATTATATGTAAGGAAAATAACTACTCCTAAATGCAGATAATTATATGTAAGGAAAATAACTACTCCTAAATGCAAATATTACTTCTAAAGATAACCCTTTTTGGGTAAATTAGTTTGGTAAATTTTGAGATAATAAAATCTACTATTCTTATGTAATGAATTGGATAAAGTTTAAAAATGAGATGCATTAGATATTGTATGTGCCAAATAGGAGCATAAATGTTTCTTTACCCTCAAAAGAGTACCCCCTCTTCCAAGCATGTAAATAGCATTGACATATCTTAAGTTCAATCACTAAATCTAAGGCTAGGCTGAGAAGATACTGGCTCTCACTTCAGAGCTCCCACTGCCCTTCACCTGAAGGCTAACCTTCGACTTCAGTTACCAATCTTAGGACCAAATTGGGGATCTCAGCCTGTCACCCTGAAACCTCCAATTCAACGCCCATGAAACCATATTTCCCTATTTATTTGCACTCAATCCCCCATGAACTACGCAATTCATTCATGAACATTCAATGTGGTTCTACTTTATTGAGAACTACACCGCCCTTTTGGGACAATCAATTACAATGAATTTTAATAATACAACGGGCCCTTATTGTAATGTAAATGAAGTACAAGTAAAAACAATCACATTTATAATTAAAACATATTTTAGCAAGCATCTAAATATCCTAAACATGAATCCTACTCATTGCAAAAGAAAAGTAGAGTGAAAACAATGACATAAACTTCTTATGTCACTATTTCCAAACAAGAAGAAAGAGTAAGAGAAAGACATCACAAAGCACGAAGAAAACACAACGGAAAACTTCAATTCAAAGCAAATCCACAAAATAAGTGTTTACAAAATCATAAGATAATGAAGAACACAATACTTAGCTTTTTCCCCTTGAAATAAGATGAAAATCTCTCCCAAAAAGTCTTCTACGGATCAATACAATGCTACAACATTCCCTTACAGATTCTCTCAAAATCCCCTCACCAATCTCTCCAAAAAGGTAGAAATCTACATTTCTACTTATATTCTAAAATCTCTAAGCATTCTCCAAGTTTTTCCTAACTTCTCCTCTCATTTTTGGCTTCAAATTCGGTTTAAAATAGAGTATGGATGAATTTCCCAAGAGGTGCATGAAGAAACCCTCCAAAAAGCGGCCATATTCGATGTATTTGGCTAAAAACCGCCCAATATAGCATCCGGACTGTCTCGGGCGCCACCGGCACTGAATAGGGCGCTGTCGGCGTCCTATTTTTTGTGGTCTTGGGCTTTTAGCACCGCTGGCGCCAGTTTGGGCGCCCCCGGCACCCATCCTGCGCAGCTCCACCATTTTGCTTCGTTTGGCTCCGTTTCAGCTCCGATTCGCCCCGTTTCAGTTGCGTTGCGTTCCTAACAGATATCCCTACAAAATAAGCATAAAAATAATCTTTCTTTAAAGTATAATCTCCTTCAAAAATATTAAAGAAGTGTAAAAGAGATTAAGCATAGAAAGACTTATCGAAAGGTGTCAGGGCAAAATTTGCTTTCTTGCTCGTTTTTGCTCCGAATTGCACCGTTTTTGCTTCTTTTTGCTCCAATCACCATTTTTGTACCTAAAACCAAAAAAACATACAAAATACATTCCTTTTAAAGTGTAATATCATCAAAAATGAGAAAAATTATATAGCAAAAAGCATATATATTTTTAGTGCATTATTTAGCCAGAGAATGAAAATGAAAATTTTTTTTCCTGAAATAAGAGTCTCCTAGAAGAATGCATCCTTTTAGTTAATTACATTGTGAGGGATACCCATGAATACTCTCAATAAAAGATATTTTTCTTGTTTTATAATGGACCTGAACAATATGCCAGCAAAAAATGGTTATTTCGTATGGAAACGCTCCTATGCTTCTAAGGTATCTCTAAGTCATCAGACAGAGTGTGAGTCTCTCACATATCAAATGGATAGCGACCCGTCAACATCAGAACTTATAAAGAAACTGATCACAGAAAAATTCATTAAGAAATTCATATATATTTTTTTTGATGAAATTGCACTTTAAAGAAAGGTATTTTCTTTATTTTATTGCAGGAATGAAGATTTATAAGTGATTAAAGCAAAAAGCATGAAATGGAGCGAATTTGGATAAAAAAGGAAGGAATTCATGCAAATTGAACTAAGTCGCCGACGGCGAGATCACGAGGAAGATTTCTGAAGGAATTATAACTACGTCGCCGACAGCGAGCCCGAGCCCGCCGACCGCGAGATCGCGCTGTTTGAAGACCTTCTAGAAGCCCCACTTACGGCGAGGTCGTTTCCCGCCGACGGCGAGACAGTTCAAATGCAAATACTTTGAACCTGGACACTTTTTGAAGAGGTGTTTAAGCACCCCTTGGACCTTTGCCTACCTCTATAAATAGAGGCCGAATTCTAGTGTCTAGGTGTGTCTATTTTAGAGAGTCTGAGTCTCTTTTTGGTGTCTTAAGTTTGTCTGTTGTTCGTCATTAGTAAGTTTCTTTAGTTTATTTGAGTGCTATTTAGAAGTTTGCTGTACTAGAAGGAAAAGTCAAAGGAACTTCAAGGAGTCTGCTTGGGGAAGAAATTTAGATAAGTATCTTTGTTTATTGTTGTTGTTAACTTTAAATGAAATTCATGCTTTATTTTATTCCCATGCATTCTGAGTAGTTTTCTTAGTCTTTCTCCTTGTTTATGAAAATTATGCGGATTGATGAAATTAAATAGAAGTATCTTATATATTAAAATAAATTGTGATAATTTTTACTTAAAACTTAATTTACTTTCAATCTGGCCAATTGAGTTGTTAAAATATGTTGAATTATCAACTATAGTAAAAATTATATCCAATATTCGGGAAGTCAAAAACCTTGGAAGGAGGGTGCAAATAGATAGGAAGTATTATATATCGGACGTAGAATCGGACATTTTAGTGTGACGGACTAAAATATTCAATTTGGTCCTATTGTTTGAGAGTCGAAGTGTAGATGTTAGCCCTCGAGTGAGGGGAACGTGGGAGCTCGAAGTGGCAGCCAGTATCCTCCCGACTTTAGCCGCGGATTCGATCATCAAACATAGGATTACTCAATGTTCTTTGCACTCTGGACCAAAGGGTAAAGAATAGGAATGCTCCTATTTGTCACAATACAATTCAAGAATTCTATTTAGATTCATCATTCACTTAATTTTCTAAAAACAAGGAGAAAGATATTTTTCGAATTATTTAAATCAACTTTATTTCAAGCATTAGTTTACTTTAGTTTCGTTATAGTTACTTTAAATTTCGTTTACTATATTAGTAAGTAATTCCTTTAAATTTAGTCGATAACAAATCTGTTAAAAACTTCCCCGTGGGATCGATAACTAGGACTCCACTGTGAGCCCTATATTACTCGATACGATACGTATACTTGCGTAGAATCCACATTATACATTTCATCATTAAATTATATATATATATTTAAAGCGGGATCAAGTTTTTGATACCGTTGCTATAAACATAAATCGCAAACAAATTAAAAGTGGGTCAAGTTTTTGGCGCCGTTGCCGGGGAAGTAAAGAAATTATTTACTAGAGTAACGGACTATTTTGTTTTTATAAAATTGTATGCGAAAATTTGGAAACGAAAATTTAATACCTTACGATTCAGAATTAGAGCATACAATTAAAAGAATTAGAAAACAAAAAAGAGGAATTATAAATTTAACACAAATGACAAATATTCCTGAAAATAAAAATATCAATCAACCAAGACCATTACGAGATTATGCCAACCCTACATTAGATGAAATTCATTTAACTATTCAAAACCCCGATGTAGTCGCTAATTCATTCGAACTTAAATCCGCAATTATCCAAATGGTACAAAATAATCAATTTAGTGGTTCACCTACTCGAAGATCCTAATTTACATCTTGCTAGTTTTTTAGAACTATGTGCTACTTTCAAATATGAAGGAGTATCTAACAATGCTTATTAGACTTAGACTTTTTCCTTTTTCTTTAAGTGATAAGGCTAAAATGTGGTTAAATTCATTGAAGACTCGGATCTATTAAAACTCGGGGAGAATTATCACAAAAATTTCTATCCAAATATTTTCCACCATCTAAAACTCGCTAAGCTTAGAAATGATATAACTTCTTTTAGTCGATTTGATGGAGAGTCAATATATGAAGCTTGGGAGAGATTTAAAGAACTTCTTAGGAAATGCCCACATCATGCGTTACCAAATCGGTCAATCGTCCAAACTTTCTATAATGGATTAGTAGGATCTTTAAGATCAATCATCGATGCTCGTCATCGGAGGATCATTAATGTCAAAACCATTTGATGAAGCCTATGCACTAATCGAAGAAATGACAACCAATAATTTCCAATAGCTCGTCGATAGAATGAAAAAAAGCTAGTATTCATGAAAATGATGCAATATCTATGTTAGCTTCGCAAATCGCCGTCGTATCTAAAAAACTAGATCATTTTGGAATGAATTACTCTCCAACTATATCGAAGAAAATTCATCTAGACAACTTATGAATCCCAATCTCAATATGAAACTATTAATGCAATTAACAACTGTACCCAATAATCCTTATGCAAATTATTATAATCTCGGATGGAAAAATTATCCTAATTTTAATTGGAATAATAACATAACTAATCAACCATGGATGAATAATATGACACAACCATTAGGAAATCCATCTAATCAAAGAAATCCTAATTATAAACCTAATTATCCACTCTGGATTTAATAACCCACAATTTAAAGATAAGAAATTATCTATAGAAGAATTAATATTAAATATGGGTCAACATTTACAAAATCAAGGAAATCAATTACAAATACAAGGAAACCAATTACAAAATCAAGGAACAATTTATCAAAAATATCGAAACTCAACTTGGACATATCGCTACCGCACTTAATAATAGAATACTGGAACATTTCCTAGTAATGTGGAAATAAATCCCAAAGACAAGGGAAATGAACAAATTAAAGCGATACAATTACGAAGTGGAAAAGAATTAGAACCTCGAATTCGAAAAGAACTTGAAAGTCAAAAAGAGGAAGTGTAAATTGAAAAGGAAAAGAATCAACAAGATCCAAACTTAGAAAATCCTTTAATACCTATGAAAATTTCTGTTGAAAAACCTCCACCACCATTTCCTCAACGACTAATTCAACATAAAAAAGACAAACAATTTGCTAAATTCCTTGAAATTTTGAAGAAATTAACGATAAATATTCCTTTTGTAGAAGCTTTAGAACATATGCCAAACTATGTAAAATTCATGAAAGATATTCTAAATAAAAAAAGAAAATTTACCGATAATGAAATGGTCGCACTTAGTGAAGAGTGTAGTGCTATTATTCGAAAAAACTTCCCGAAAAATTAAAAGATCCCGGTAGTTTCACTATACCCGCGCTATTGGAGAAAAATTATATGGAAAAGCTTTGTGTGACTTAGGAGCAAGCATCAATCTAATGCCTCTATCAATTTTTAAAAGATTAGGATTGGGAGAAATTTCACCTACTTCAGTAACTCTTCGCTTAGTCGATCGTTCGTTACATATCCTAAGGGAGTTATCGAAGATGTATTAGTAAAAGTGGACAAATTTATCTTCCCCGTAGATTTTATTGTTTTAGATATGGAAGAAGATAAAGAAATTCCTATCATTTTAGGAAGACCATTTTTAGCCATCGGAAAAGCTATGATCGATGTTCGTAAAGGAGAATTAACTATGAGGGTAAATGACCAAAAAGTAACTTTTAATATTGCTAAATCAATGAAATATCCTCGCGCTAGAAAAAGATGATGAGTGTTTTCGAATGGAAGTACTCGATCATTTACAAAAAGAACATTTTAAGGAATATTATGAAGAAAAATTAGAAAAAGAAAATATTGAATTAATTGAAAAATCCGAGATAAATGAAGAACTAGATTATATTCAAGAAAAATTGAATTTTTGGATAACACGTAAAACACCGAAAAAAATATAGTTCCATCGATTATTAAACCTCCCGAACTTCGAGTTAAAAATGTTACCTAATCATTTAAAGTATGCTTACTTAGGTAATTCTTCAACTCTACCAGTTATTATTTCATCCGAATTAAATGAATCTCAAGAACAAAAACTTTTAGATACATTAAAAAAATATAAGAAAATTTTTGGTTGGACTTTAACGTATATTAAAGGAATTAGTCCTTCAATTTGTATGCACAGTAATTATTTTAGATAATGAACATAAACCTAAAGCAGATCCACAAAGGAGATTAAATCTAATAATGAAAGAAGTAGTTAAAAAGGAAATTTTAAAATGGTTAGATAATGGTATTATATATCTTATTTATGACAGTGCTTGAGTAAGCCCAATTCACTGTGTACCTAAGAAAGGAGGAGCGACCGTAAAAGCTAATGAAAATAACGATCTTATCCCTATAAGACAAGTCACTGGATGGTGAATATGTATTGATTATAGAAAATTAAACACAGCCACTAGGAAAGATCACTTCCCTTTACCATTTCTAGACTCAAATGTTAGATAGATTAACTGTACATAAATATTTTTGTTTCTTAGATGGATATACCGGTTATCATCAAATACAAATTGCTCCCGAAGATCAAGATAAAACTACATTTACTAGTCCTTATGGAACTTTCGCTTTTCGAAGAATGCCTTTTGGATTATGTAATGCACCTACAACATTCCAGAGATGTATGATGTCTATATTTAGTAAATTAATTGATAATGTAATAGAAGTATTTATGGATGATTTCTCTGTATTTGGAACAACATTTGACATATGCTTAAATCATCTTGAAAAAGTATTTGAAGTATGTGAGAAAACTAATTTAGTTCATAATTGGGAGAAATGTCAATTTATGGTTACAAGCGGCATTGTATTAGGGCATAAAATTTCGAAAAAGTTCATGAAAGTAGACCTTGCAAAAATTCAAGTTATAGCTAAATTACCACCTCCAACTACGGTGAAAGGGGTAAGAAGTTTTCTTGGACATGCTGGATTCTACAGACGTTATATTAAAGATTTTTCAAAAATTACTAAACCTCTATGCAAACTTCTTGAAAAGGACGAGAAATTTGAATTTACAACTGAATGCCTGAATGCTTTCAAATTATTAAAAGATAAATTAATTACAAGACTCTATAATAGTTTCACCTAAGTGGGAGAAACCATTTGAGCTTATGTGTGATGCTAGTGATTATGCTTATAGGAGCGATTCTGGGCAAAGATATGATAAGATTTTCAAAGTTATATATTATGCTAGTAAAACTCTAAATGATGCTGAAATAAATTATACAATTACCGAAAGAGAATTATTAGCGATTGTATATGCTTTTAATAAATTTCGACATTATCTAATAGGAACTAAATGTATTGTATATACTGATTACTCTGCTATAAAATATTTAATGCAAAAGAAAGATTCTAAACCAAGATTAATCAGATGGATATTATTAATGCAAGAATTTGATTTTGAGATCATTAACAAAAATGGAACTGATAATCAAATTGCAGATCATTTATCAAGATTAGAAAATCATGAATTATCTGATACTGATAATGAAATTTTAGATAGTTTTCCTGATGAACAACTTTATAATATTAATGATTGGAGAATACCTTGGTATGCGTATATAGTAAATTATATTGTAAGTGATATTTTACCACCTATGTTAACTTTGCAACAACAGAAAAAATTCATTCACGATACTAAAACATACTTTTGGGATGAACCATACTTATATAAGCAATGTAAGGATCTAATCAGTAGAAGATGCGTGCCTTATGAAGAAACCGAACCAATTATTCAAAAATGCCATGACTCGATTTTGGAGGACATTTTGGGACGTATAAAACCGCATATAAAATTATACAATCTGGATTCTACCGTCCTACTCTATTTAGAGATGTATATAGATATATAAAAACCTGCGATAAATGCCAAAGAGTAGGAAACATATCGAAAAAAATGAAATGCCTCTGAATTTTATATTAGAAGTTGAAATTTTTGATGTTTGGGGATTAGATTTCATGGGACCTTTTATTCCTTCATTTGGAAACTCATATATATTAAGTAGTCATTGATTATGTTTCCAAATGGATCGAAGCAAAGCTTTACCTAGGTGTGATGCTAAAAGTGTTTCAAAATTTTTAATGAAAAATATTTTTACTAGATTTGGAATGCCGAGGGTGATTATCACCGACGGAGGAACCGATTTTAGAAACAAATATATTCACAAACTAGTAGAAAAATATAATATTATGCATAAAATATCAATCGCTTATCATCCACAAACTAGTGGATTAGTCGAAGTTTCTAATCGAGAGATTAAGCGTATATTAGAAAAATCACGTAAACCCTAATAGATCGTACCGGTCTATAAGACTAGATACCGCATTATGGCATACAGGATCGCTTATAAAACTCCGATCGGAATGACTTCTTACAGTGCTTATATATGGAAAAACTTGCCACTTACCATTTGAATTAGAACATAAAGCATATTGGGCGATTAAAGAATTTAATTATAATATGAAAGAAGCTGGTGAGAAGAGATTGTTACAATTAAATGAGTTGGAAGAACTAAGGAATGAATCATATGATAACGATAGGATTTATAAAGAAAGGATGAAATTATGGCATGATCGGAAGATTAATCAGAGAAATTTTGAACGAGGACAAGAAGTTTTGCTTTATAATACTAGATTGAAATTATTTCCTGGGAAATTGAAATCTCGATGGTTAGGACCTTTCACCATAACTCAAATATTTTCATATGGAACTATAGAAATTGAAAATCCAAAAACAGGACATAGATTTAAGGTAAACAGACATAGATTAATACCATATTTCGAAGGTAGAAGACCAAATTTTAAATAGGTTTTAATGCTTAGTCAACCTGATCACTAACTAAATTAGGTCGGGCTGACGACGTTAAACCAAGCGCTTTATGGGAGGCAACCCATAGTAGTCTTTTATTTTAATTATCTACAAATTAGTGAGTCTATATTATTAAAACAAATCTTACTACTCAAAAATTTTTATTAGAATCATCACAAAGTTGAACCTATATGATGAGATCAGAAAATATTCGGACCAGAGTGAAATTGGGCGATTTTTACGAATCTCGCCGACAGCGAGCCCGAGCCTGCTGACAGCGAGATCGTGTGCCATGACTTAATTCGGTTTTATAACTAGCTCGCCGATGGCTAGAAACTTCCCGCCGATGGCGAGGTAGTTGTAATTTTGGTTTCTTAAAGATTTTTCGTGCGGTTTTGGACGGATCTAAGCCATTTCTTCGTGGGAAAATATCCCAAAACCAAATTTACACTGTTTTCTTCCTTAGGAACGACTAGAGACCAATCCTTTCAATCCGAAATGGCCACCAAACTCTTAGAAACCACAAAAACTGAAGTTTTCAACCGAAGAAAATTCGTCAGTTCGGAGGCGCAGCGTATCTTCAACAAAGGCTTGATGAAGAAAAGACTTCTTAAAGAAAGAGTTTTTGTCAACAGAGGAGTAGAGAATTCCACTACAAAAATCGAAGAAATGATCGCACAGCGGCATTGGGAGGTATTTTGTTATACGACATCCGCTGTAGTTATTCCAGTAGTTAAAGAGTTTTACTCTAATTTACATGCGATTAACAATGGAAATGTCTACGTCAGAGGAAGATGAGTAACATTTACTCCTTCAAGGGTAAATGAATTGTTTTCTATAGAGAATACATCTGTATGTCATTATTCCAACTTTGTGCCTTCAAGATACAATATGAACGAGATCTATAGATACCTGACCGACTAACCTGATGATTGGGAGTTACGCGAAGACGGGTATGTCAGTTTTTCTGCATCACTTCTTAACCCTGTCTCGAAGCATTGAAATTTCTTTATATCATCAAAATTATTACCTACTATGAGGGTAAATAAAGTTTCGAAGGAATGCGCTATTTTAAACTACTGTATTCAAATTGGATTACCTATCGATGTGGATCAATAATAGTAAAGTCTGCATTGGGATTGCTTGTGCATGGGTTAGTGCATGGACTTGGACACCCATCGACTATATTTGCTTTATGCAGTCAGTACCAAGTTTCTTATGAGGCTTGGGAAAAAGTACTTTTACCATAGAAACCACTTGATCCTACGGATATGTTTCCAACCTTGGATAACAATGATGAGATTACCATTATTTCGACGGAGCATCACGTAACAATCCTTTAGCAAGGCCCTTTACTGATAAAACTAATTTCATTCTGAAGAAGATTAAAGGATTGGAGAAAGAATTGCAAAATGTGATGAATTCCATCGACAATATCTATGATATGTTTGATCACATTGACTGGAGGATGAAGGAGCACTTTGATCATACTGGACATCTGGAGGCCAGTTTTATTCATCTACTAAGACAGAAAGGATGGATTAATGAAGAATCTCATCGCGAATTCCCTTTCGGGCATTTCTACAATTTATTTGTGCACTCGCGTCGCATCAGGAATATCGTAGAAGATGTTAGTTCGATACATCGAATAAGTAGGAAATATTTCTATTTTATGTCATATATTTGTGTATATATGTGTTGATTTGGATTTAGGTTTTATTATGAGTCGAACTTTGATTCGATCATCTCGTAATTGATGAGATTTTATGTAATTGTTATGTCTCAGCATTTAGAGTGTTGTGGTGTGGATTGCGATGCTGAGTATTATCGATTTGAACATTTAAGTTAAGTACGTGTTAAGTTGTTAGTGTGAAATTTGTAAGTTTCATGGATTTCATATATAAAAGTTATATTGTTTGTGTTGTGTGAACTTTTTGTGAGTATAAGTATCTAATCTTCATACTAGTATTAAATTAAGTGATTGGAAGATTGATTAAGGGAAAATCGAGGTTGAAAATGATTGATGAATTTCAAAAATATAAAATTTTTGGGATCTCGCCGACGGCGAGAATTATCTCGCCGACAACGAGAAAACCCGCTGACAGCGAGACCGAGCTAGCCGACGGCGGATTTTTCCTGAAACTTTTGCCTTATCAAATTAATTAGCTCGCCGACGGCGAGAAAAATCTTGCTGACAGCGAGATCGCGAAAAGACCTATATTTGACCGATCAACTGACACTATTCATCATTCCTTCCTTAAAACTTTGAAAAAACCGACCTAGGGGAGATCTTGGATTTGAGGCGATTTCAACATTCTTTGACACCAGATTTCATCTTTCCTTGGTAAGAGCTTCACTCCTATGCAAAAATTTTTGATTTTCACCATGGATTTCTTCTACATTGGAGAATTTTGAAAAATTTCGAAATGTGGAGAAAATACTTGGAAGAATTTCATAAAAATAGATTTAAATGATTTTAGATGTTGTAGGAAACCTTCTTAGTAATATTTTGAAGTTTAGTTAAGATTTTTGCAAATTTCACAGATCGAGAAATGGCTCCACGACAAAAGCGACGGATAGATTACGACGAAACCCGATTCATTAATGCAAGAGCACAAACTCGATATTTTCAAAACATACAAGCAAGAAAATGCATTCAAGATCGAGTTTTCAAGAATCCAGGAGGAGAAGTCGAGCGAATCATTAAGGAGCGAGGATGGGAAAATTTCGTTTCGTGACCAACGAGCAACTCGTACAAGTAGTAAAGGAATTTTATGTAAATTTAACACAGGCTGAAGATGCACCGGTTAAGGTTAGAGGATTTTTTGTAGAATTCAACGCTGCTAGAATAAACGCTTATTATGAAGTACGAGACACCTACACCAGCGAGTATGAAACTTTTGGAACTATGGAAGGACCACTGGAAGAGGTGATCGACTTTCTCACTGATGGGAAAGGAGTCTGGAAGATAAAGCAGCGGAACGGGTAAACTTCCCTCTTTCTATGCTAAATGGAACATCTAAAGCCTGACATTATTTTATTTGTTCTACTTTGTTACCTACCTACCACCATAGTGAGGTAACAAGAGATAGAGCAGTTCTGAATTTTTGTATTCAGAACCAGAGGAGTATTAATGTGGGAAATGTTATTTATAAAAATATATTAGCCACCGCTAGAAATGAACGTGGAGGAGGACTAGGACATCCTGGTCTTATCTATGCACTCTGCCAATTATCTGGGGTAGAGGCAAGAGATGATGAGGAATGGATTGAACCTATGAAACCCCTTACTCGAGCTAATATAAAGAAATATGAATCCCACGAAGGATGGAGATGCTGGGACAAGGGATTATGTACCTTCTTCAAGTAGAGATATACCCTCTACTAGTTATGAACCCCCTCGACACACCACTCCTACCCTTCAAGATCCGATGAATGAAGTAACCCCGAGTAGAAAGAGTTTTGAGTTATTTGGAGAAAATATGGAAAGAAGATTTGAGCATATAGACCAAAGGATCGGAGGCTTGGAAAGAAGACACGATTATGATAGCGAATATCTCCGACGACATTCGTAGTACGAAATTGCATACTATGAGGCCGAACGTCGATATAGGAGTGGTGATTTAGATGTTGTCTTTCCGAGTGCCCCGCTATTCACAAGACTGTCACTGCTTCGACCTTCTCAGCTTGGAGATCGTGGAGATGACATAGCTTGGGATTTTGATGCGTAAGATTAGAGCTTTTGTTTAGTTTATTCAGTTTGTTTAGATTTGTTGTTATTTTGGTAAACTTTATTATTTTGGATGTAATTATTCTGTACTTTCTAGAGACTATGGATGTTGATATATTTGCTTATGCTATGATATTAGACTTCTTATGTGTGTTAAATTAGTTTGCAATTTTTTTTATATATAGGATGTTAATTTAAGTTTTTATAAGTTATGAATGTTAACATTGTTTAGATTGTTTTAATATGTTTTAAAATAGATTAGTTAATTGTATGTGTAGTAATAGATTAAGTTTTCAATTGTTATGTTTGATACTTATTTTAAAATTTCATCCCCGCACTTTCTTTTAAATACTATATGTGGAAGAATACTAACAAGATGAGTTCGTAAGTAATGAAAAAGCCTACAAAAATTTCAAAGAAAAGAAATACCTAAAGCTCAAAGGTATGATGAATTTTACTATATACTTTCCCTTTTCACTATTTAGTATAGATAGAAAAATTTAAGTTTGGGGGAAGGTAAAAATACAAATTTAATTATTAAAATTGTTCTCAATTTCTATTTTCAAAAATTATTATTAAATTATTTTCTATAGTAGTTTTTCAATTCAATAAACATGAATTACTTTATTTAATTATTATATAAAGTTAAATAAAATGTTTCTAGTAATTCAATTAATTAATGGAATAAGATATTTGGTTAAAAGGAATAAGAATATAATAAACTATTTAAAGTAAGGAAAACTATATTCTAAAAATTGAAAATTCTTAAGTATTTAAGTGAAAAAGAAAGGATAGAAACTCAATGAAGTAAAGGCTAAGATATATATATAAGCAAGGAAATATTTTAAGTTTCAAATTTAGGAAGAGAAATTGAAGTTCAAAATTATTAACAGGCTATCCAGATACAGTAATCCTCACTTGAATAAGAAAAAAGAAGAAGAAGGATTGAAAATCAATCCAAAAAGAAAAGAAAAGAAATGAAAAACATAAAGTGAGGAGAAGCTTGAGGAGATGCCTTATCAAAAATTGGCTTCAATGAAATCAACCTAAAAGGTAAAACTTAAGTATATTTCTAAACTTATATTTATGGATTAGTATTTTACTAAATAGTGTTTTCGAACTTCCTATCATCTAAATATCTTAAGTAATTTACTCTTTTTAAATATAGTTATTTCTAAAATAAATGAAAACTAAAAATCTTAGACTCGATAACTAAATAATCTTATATCTATAAAGTTAATTTAATTACTCGTAAATATTTATATTTTACTTTATTATAATGTTATTTAAATTTAATTCATATTATCTGAATTGAAAAATTTTATTATAGAAATCATTATTTTATTTAGTATTAAAATTACTTGAGGACAAGTAATAATTAAGTTTGGGGGATTTTGATCACAGAAAAATTCATTAAGAAATTCATATCTATTTTTTGATGAAATTGCACTTTAAAAAAAGGTATTTTCTTTATTTTACTGCAGGAATGAAGATTTATAAGTGATTAAAGCAAAAAACATGAAATGGAGCGAATTTAGATCAAAAAGGAAGAAATTCATGCAAATTGAACTAAGTCACCGACGGCGAGATCGAGGCCGCCGACGGTGAGATCACGAGGAAGATTTCTGAAGGAATTATAACTACCTCGCCGACAGCGAGCCCGAGCCCGCCGACAGCGAGATCGCGCGGTTTGAAGACCCTCTAGAAGCCCCGCTGAAGGCGAGGTCGTTTCCCGCCGACGGCGAGACGAGCTCAAAATGCAAATACTTTGAACTTGGACACTTTTTGAAGAGGTGTTTAAGCACCCCTTGGACCTTTGCCTACCTCTATAAATAGAGGCCGAATTCTAGTGTCTAGGTGTGTCTATTTTAGAGAGTCTGAGTCTCTTTTTGGTGTCTTAAGTTTGTATGTTGTTCGTCATTAGTAAGTTTCTTTAGTTTATTTGAGTGCTATTTAGAAGTTTGCTGTATTAGAAGGAAAAGTTAAAGGAACTTCAAGGAGTCTGCTTGGGGAAGAAATTAAGATAAGTATCTTTGTTTATTGTTGTTGTTAACTTTAAATGAAATTCATGCTTTGTTTTATTCCCATGCATTCGAGTAGTTTTCTTAGTCTTTCTCATTGTTTATGAAAATTATGCGGATTGATGAAATTAAATGAAGTATCTAATATATTAAAATAAATTGTGATAATTTTTACTTAAAACTTAATTTACTTTCAATCTGGCCAATTGAGTTGTTAAAATATGTTGAATTATCAACTATAGTAAAAATTACATCCAATATTCAGAGAAGTCAAAAACCTTGGAAGGAGGGTGCTAATAGATAGGGAAATATTATATATCGGACGTAGAATTGGATATTTTAGTGTGACAGACTAAAATATTCAATTTGGTCCTATTGTTTGAGAGCTGAAGTGTAGATGTTAGCCCTCAGGTGAGGGGAACGTGGAGCTCTGAAGTGGCAGCCAGTATCCTCCCGACCAAGCCGCAGATTCAATCATCAAACATAGGATTAGTCAATGTTCTTTGCACTCGACCAAAGGGTAAAGAATAGGAATGCTCCTATTTGTCACAATACAATTCAAGAATTCTATTTAGATTCATCATTCACTTAATTTTCTAAAAACAAGTAGAAGGATATTTTTCTGAATTATTTAAGTCAACTTTATTTCAAGCATTAGTTTACGTTAGTTTGCTATAGTTACTTTAAATTTCTGTTTACTATATTAGTAAGTAATTCCTTTAAATTTAGCTGATGACAAATCCGTTAAAAACTTCCCTGTGGGATCGATAACCAGGACTCCACTAGAGCCCCGTATTACTTGATACGATACGTATACTTGCGTAGAATCCACATTATACATTTCATCATTAAATAATATATTATATATATATATATATATATATATATATATATATATATATATTTAAAGCGGGATCAAGTTTTTGATACCGTTGCTATAAACATAAATTGCAAAAAAATTAAAAGTGGGTCAGAAACCAAAATCATCTCGATGTGGATATCAATATATGTCAAAGCACGTCTGGCCGTAAAGGAAAAGGACAAATCGTTGTATCCTAAACGGTTGGCATCTCATCGATAATTAGTCCATTGAGATGATACCAAAGAAGGCAACTGGAACAATATGGTTCAAAACAATAGGAAGGATAGAGTAATCCTAAAAGGTGAGGTAGCCAGGTTGGGGTTCTACAAGCCCCACCATCCCAAGCTACTAGGACCTTAAGTCTACCCGGTGGTGAAGGTAGTCGACCCAACACATCCAGAGATCTTCGGTAAGCAATTTATGAATTGCGTCGTCCATGAGGACCTCAGTACCATTAAGGTCAAAATAAGGAAACTCTAGCCTTAAAACATACTCACCAGAAAAATGGCGGAGTTGCTGCTGGAAAAGAGGAGAAATGGAGGTTCAACTACAAAGTTGGAAATGATCCCAACAAAAGGACATACACCCCGTCTGAGTTGGAGAGCTGCGCACTAGACATCCACCTAAGTAGAAATCTATGCTGGGCCAATCGGGTGGAGAAGCACAGGGGCTTCTCCTTGGGACATGAAAATGATGAAATTATTCAAAACGATTCTTAGATATTGTGGAGACCCTGTTATATGACTTGGTTTATTCTCATGCAATGCATCCTATTTTAAAACCAGCCTGAAGGCCATGCAGGAAAGATCATATATATTTTAATCCTAAAATTATCATTATCTTGAATATTGCATTAGAATTGTATAACTAATTTAGAATTTTAAATCCTAAAGAGCCTATATTGCATTTGTGATTCCAAGATGAACCACATAAATAAATAATGAAATTCATTTCAAGCATTCAAGCACACAATAAGGCAGGAAATCCAGGACAAATCAAAATAATAAGAAAGGTCAGTGCTGCTGGGTCGACAACGTATCCCATAAAAGAAAAAGAGTGGTTAGACTTCGTATATAATTGCATAGTCCTAATTCTATACACCAATATCAAATACAGAATTAAGATATAGGACATGAACTACTGCTCCTGGTCCCTCGCCACGTGGTTTCTTTGCCAAAATTCATTGAAACTCGTGCCCACATCTTATTTACGCTATAGGACTCTTCTAGGACTCTAAAAAGTACATAGGAAATAAAAGTAAAGACTTAACCTACACAAAAATAAAGTTAGCGGGAAAAACATGCAACATATAATGAGTCATGCCTGGTGGGGGAGCTAAGCAATACCTACAAGCAAAAGTTAGCATGTAAATCATTACATGCTCCCCCTTTTTATTGTACATATATGTGTGCATATATATAGGCACGACCCATTGCAAAAAAACACCCTAATATACTACCACACATATCAAGAACACAAATGCACAAAATCACGAAGCAAGAAAGATGCATGGTTGGGGCAATCAAACCAGCAATGAACAATAGCTAGACATCAAATGACTTCCTCATCCTAAATCCTAACCTAACACACCATCCATAGAAAATTTTCTTAACAAGCATCTGAGTGCACAGGGTAAAGTCTTAGGCTATCATATGACTTTGACGACATCACCACACCGGTCCCGTCCTAAAGATCTAAGGGATCTAAAACACGTCACAAGGAAGGGATGACATTTTATAAGAGGTGGCCTCACATATGGCCTAACATATATAGTTTTAATGTAGGCGGATAATACTTATAATAGTACAAATATTCACTTTTATATTTTAAAATAAAATACCACAAAATGAATGTCAGTGATGCATATGACGCACTTTAGTGTTCTTCGATCCTTATCACAATTATACTGTTTATTTTTCGTGAAACAACAACTTGTATTGCTCACTGAGATATCCTCATGGGTAATGCTCATTTAAGTATCACAACCAACAAAGGAGTCACTCTCTAACAAGTAAGAGAAGCCATCAAGGCGAATAGGCACGCATACAATCATGCAAGAAGCTTACATTATGATTGTTTGACCAAAGTACAAAACATTCACAATGGGCACCCAAAAGGGTGAAACAAACATCACACAAATGAGTACAAGAATGCTACTTGCAGTATGAGACACACGAACAGGAAGTGCTGGTAAGACTGACTACCTATGGAGAGGAATTACACCTACCTGGTGACCCATGACACCATGCGAACAGCAGACACTGGCCACAAATGAGTTTGCATCGAGTAAAAGGATACCTATAAAAAAAATTCTCACCTTACCCAAGTGGCACTCACCAAGAACACATGCAGACACACATGCAAACATGCAAGATATGCAACATACATACAAGGATAGTCAAGCATATGACATGTTGAAATGTTAAGCATAGGACATACATAGATGTCAAGTATATGACAGACAATAATATCAAGCATATGTCATACAAATGGCAAGCATAAAAAAATGCTAAGTGCCGAACTGACTAAGAAACATGATCCTTACTTGTGAGAATCACACACATAGGCGTCCACGCATTGTTCCTTGCATGAGTTCAGTGGCTAGAAAGCATGACTCATACTTATCACAGTGCAAAATACCTACGACATTCCAAGCGAAATACATACATACGACATTGCACACTATGCATGACACTGTCTCTCTAAGCGACGTCGTAGGAATATCGAAGTGAGGCAACTCCTCCCAAAGTGTAAAAGTATTCTTCCCCGTGCATACAATGTTGTATGTGGGAAAACACTTATAAGTGTGGACACTCAAAGTGACACCAAAAGTGGGGGGTGCTCAAACATGGATATTCCAAGAGGCATCCAAACATGCCATATGCAAAGCATACCAGGCAACAAACATTTTTTACATGCAATGATATATTGTTTTTCTATACATGCAAATAAACATGTGACATGATGAAAAAGGCATATAAGAATATGAGTAATTAATTAACTGGGTAGCGGCGACTGGTCAAACCAAAGAAGGGGATTGATTGATCTAAGACAATCAATCAGACCCAAGTATGGGTGATTGGTCAGGAGTGGCCGATCGAACTTAAAGTGATTGGTTGATGCATGATGGTTGATTGAGCTCGAAGGATCGGGTGATCGGCCTCCACCTGAGGTAACCAATCGAACCCAAACGATTACGTGATCAGCCTGAGACGAACGACCGAACCCAAAGTAGATGATTGACACGTAGTGGTCGATCGAACCCAAAGGATCACATTATCGGCTTAGGAAGGCCAATAAAATTCAAAACGGGTGAATGACGCGTATCTGTCGATCAATACCAAAGGATTGGGTGATCAAGCGGGATGGCTGATTCACTCGAAGTGCTCATACAATCATGCAAATAATACGGGACATGATCGACATGCATAAATACCACGAGCAAGCACACATATGTAATGCAACTCAAAGCAATCAACGACACGTTGAACTCATCCTAACAACTTCACGTAGGTACCTAAGGTTGAAGCTCTTAGATCTGCGACACAGCCGCCCTCGACAGTGACGTGGAAATGCGGAGGAGTTCACTCTCCAATTTCTTGTAGAGTTGTCCTTCACAGTTGATAGGGCGAACTAGCTACAAATCTTTTTCCATCTTAAGAACTTCTATGACCCTATAGGATGGGCTAGCTACAAAGCTTTTCTTATCCTTCAAGATTGAACTCGCCCAACCCCTCCAGTAAGGTTGTAAGTGCCAAAACCATGAGAAATTTAGCATTTTGACCTGTTTAGGTATGGATCTAAGGCTCATCATGGAAAACTCTCGGATTTGCTAGGAGGGTACAATGAAATTTTCCTAACCTAGGGCTATATCTTGGAAATAAATGACTAATCCAAGGGAGTGTGCCCGCACCGACTAGCATCGACCAACCCACTCACTTTGTGTGGGTGACCAGACCCACAACACCTAGCCTAAACTAACTCTAAGGCCGGCTAGGGAAAAATGCAAAGGTTTTTTAGGTTCTCACCATCGCATAGGTTGAAGAAGTCCTCATCGCTTGCTCCGAGCTATTGGTGTCCCGTCCACACACTGATGTTTCTCGCAATGAACTACACTAACGAGTGAGAGCAGAAGGTTTGAAAGCATCATTGATAAATAATCATAACATTGCAATTATGTGACCAATACATACCTTTGTGAGAGAGTCTATTTGTGTCGATGCATGCTCGAATCCACCTCTCAAGGAATCTAACGCTTCAAAGTAAGCAAAGCCATCCATCTTAACGACCAGTACAAGTGTGATATCCTTAAGCGACTTTTGCATGAAATTTTTTTGAGGGACTATGACCTGAGTGCAATTATGCAAGTAAAATAGCTTATAAAATTTTGGCCAAAATGTGACCCCAAATTAAATTAAGCTGCTAATGTACGATATTTAAAGATTAAATATTTTATAAATAAATATAAATCACACACTAGGGGTACTACACAATTATACGTATCGTTTCAAGTAATATAGAGCTTTCTGATTAAGCCCCAGATATCTATCCCACGGGGAAGGTTAAGTACAAATAATTAAGAAAGATGAAAAATCTATTTATAAACTAATCAATTAACAAGTTCGAATATGTAAGTTATTAAAGTAGCAGTTGGAAATAAAACAATAATTTAAATGTTTTATTACAATAAACAAAGATTCCTTACCCATACAAAATATTTCATGATTAGTAAATATCTAAATTAGTTTGAGAACTTAGAAAATGTGGTATTGTGACGAATAGGAGCATAAATATTCTTTACCCTTTGGTCCATCATATAAAGAACATTGGTTAGTTTTAGAAGATTAGATCAGGATGTATTGTTAGTAGTAAGGAACGAATTTCTAGGCTCTCACTTCTAGTTTCCTCCCTAACGATGCCTATGGTCGGGCCTACTAGTGACCCGTCACCTCCTCTTAAACCAAATTGATAGGATTTAGCTAGTCACTCTAAAAACATAATCAATTCTATGCCCTTCAAAGATTATCTCCCTATTTATTCGTACTCCCCTTTAAGGATTTACCATCTACCTTTCCAAGGGAAATGTGATACTTACAAGTTAAGAACTCTTAGCCCACGGTCAGGTCTTAAGAACTCTCCACAAATTTTAACATTACAAGTGATCAAGTTGTAGTGTAAATGAAAATCAGGTAAAGCATCATCACAAATTATTGATGAAGAAAAATAAGTTCTCAAAACTAAATTAAATCCTTATCTAAATCATTTTATATTCGTAAGGAGAAAGACAAGAAGGCTACTTAGAAAGTATAGGATTCATACCACAAATCATATTTATATAATTTAAATTCAATGTACAAAACTTAAGAACCAAATTATAAATACTTATATAGAATGATATCCAAGCAATCCTTTGAAGTTTCTCTGACTCCGACTGACTTTTACAAGACTTCAACTCCAGCAATCACATTTTAAACACTCTGAACTCTCACTAAAGAAAAGTAAATAACTCTAAACACTCTTTAACTAAATGAAATGACACACCTCTTTTACTCTTATAACATTTAAACACTCCAAAAAGACCGCACTTTGATTTAGAATTGTCCTCTATTTATAGAGCTTCGAAAATGACCAGGGGTTGCTTCAGCACCTCTCCAAATTCATCCAAATTCGTTGAATATTCTAGAAGGTAACTGTGGTGCCTAGGTGCCAGTCTCCTGCGTGAATGGACGCTTCCCTTCAGGTTTTAAGTCGCACCTCTTCATTGAATAACTGATTCCCCGTGTCTATATTCATTGTATATTGTTTATAACATATGGTAAATTGTCCAGAGGCTCCTAGATTGCTTCTGAGTCATCAATAACTGTCACAAAACTGTCCAAGAACTCTCTAGATTTCTCTGCTAAGTCTGGCGCCAGAGTCAGCCCTTTTTTCTTCTTTTCTTCAATTGACTCATTTTTGCTCCTTTTACTTCTTTTTTGATTCTTTTTCTTCATAAACTCATTTTCTTGTATCTGCAACCAAAAACATAAGAAATACCTTTCATTAAAGCGTAATATCATTAAAATATTAGTTAAAAATGATATAAAAATATAGGTAATTTTAAGGGTGATCAATTCCCCCAAACTTAAAAGTTGCTTGTCCTCAAGTAACTCTTAACTCTTTACTACTAAAAATAATAATCTATGGAGAAAAATATTCTTTAAGACTTATATAACTATTTATTTCATAAATAGAATAAATGAAACTTAAATAGCTTTTTAAATAACTTAGGCTAAAACCAAAATATGTATAATACTTAATTATTAAGTGTTAAGAACTCTCTTCTCCTATCTATTTCAAAAATAATTGCAATTTGTCATATTAAGAACATGTAGATAATTTACAGGAAAAAGATTTTCATGGTAACTCTACTAGTAAGGATGCTTATACATAAGACTTTAAGTAAAAAAAATTGCATTACGTCTCTTCTTATAAGATAATTCAAGTGAAGCCAATTTTAGATTTAGGCTTCTCCTCAAGCTTCTCCTCACTTATATTTTTTTTCTATTTCTTTTCATATTTGGATTGCTTTTCATTCTTATATATTTTCTTTTCTTTTTCAGGGATTGTTTTCAATCCTTTCTTTTTTTTTTCTTTTTTTTAGTGAGGATTACTATATCTGGATAACCTGTTAATAATTTTCAACTTCACTATCCTTAACTTATATTTAAAGACTTAACACATTTTTCACTTAATGAATATGTGTTTAGCAAAAATATTTTTCATAGAGTTTTAATTCTATCTTCTCAAGTAAACATCTAGATTCCTTAATACTTTCAAAATACAACAATTTTAAATTAGATATTTGAATCAAAATTCTTACACTCTTTTATTAAATAATTACAATTTTTAAAATTATTCCTTGTTATTTAAAAATACTTTTATAGGTTTATTATAATATTCATGAAAACAACAGTATATTTATCTTAAATTAACTTTTCTTCCATAGGTTATGTTATTAATTTTAAAAATATTGTTTACTAAGGACAAGTAAAGTTTAAATTTAAGTTCTTTTCCCTCCCCCAAACTTAGTTCTTTTAATAAGGTTAAAGCATTTTGCAATATAAAATTTTAAACTAAGCCGGAAGAACATGCATAACATTTAAGGTATTTAAAACTATAGGGTATTACAGGTATAAGCAGCAATATAAAAGAGTAGCAAAGTAAATAACTTTAAGAAAACTAACACTATTTTACATTGTAAACATTTAATAAAACAACAAGAGCATAAATAAGATTAAATTCTAAGCAATCTGATAACAGAAATAAACTGAGTTACTACCAAGTTCTCAATCAGTACAATAATACATAAAAAGTAAAAACACACATAACAGACACAATCAGCAAAACAAAGTAAAAATAAAGTCTAATCATCCTCAGTCGCCTCCGCATCGTCAGAAGAATCATCAGGAATATGACTTCTGGGGTTGATCCATGGGGTGAATTTTGGACAAGTAGGGAATTCAATGTTTCTATCACCCTTCAGAAATTTTACAAGTGCTTCTTTATACTCCCCATCATAGTCACTCTTCCTCTGTATATATCCAGACATATGATCAATCTTACTATCCATCTCATCTACTCTGCAATTCATAAGAAATATATCACTTTGATGCTCCAAATATCTCTGACAAACAATGTTCCACACATCTGGTGGAGGTTCAGAAGTAAAGGTGGAATGTCTAGGTGCAAAAGTAGAAGGCATAGAAGAGGTATATGCTGTAGAACTTTGACTTTTTGACTTTCCATATATATCCACATGAGTTTTTCCAATTAGCTTAAGTAGCTTAAGCATCTCTTCGGAATGAGAATAAGTAATACCGACATTCTTGCAAATCGAAAAATGAGAGCCAGGAAGCCTAAAGCAGAAATAACACTTCCTCTAGCAGAAGTGTTGACCACATAATATATGATGGCTCCCACATATATAAGCTTCATTTCTTGAATGCAGTAATTTAAAATAGCTCGTTCTTTTGTCACTTCACTCAGGTGATGTGATGGAAGAATACGAGCAGAAATAAAGTAATGTTAGGCCTTAGAAGTTGCATTAAGCATAGAGAGGAAAAATTTACCCGTTTATTGTTCCAAATTTTCCACGATTCTTTTCCATCAGTCAGGTAAGCCAAAATCTCATCAAGCTCTCTTTCAGAAGGAAAAAAACATCATAAAAGCAATCTGTAGCAGGAGGTAGACCGTAAAACATGTTGATGACTTCAAGAGTAAACTTTACTCCCATTCCCCTAATATAAACTTCATTATCAGCTGTCTCAGAAAAATTTGCATATAATTCCCGAACAACTGAAATGACAGCCACTGCAGAGAAATAACAGAACTGCTCCCACTGTCGAGCAGCAATAATATTCTCGATCGATCCGCCGGGATGATAGAAACTTCATTTCGCTATGAATTTTCGAGCTGACACGAATTCATTGTAGCGCACTTGAGCACTTGCGCTAGCAAACTTGGACTGATAAAATTTGCTCCGCTCCTTTCCTCACTTTAATTTTGGTGACATACTGTAATTTTAAAAATAATTCCAAATAATTAATAAATCCATAACATGGCACAAAATCTAAGCTTAAAACACTAAATTTAGCTTAGATCCTTGGATTTTCTACTTAAAAATCAAAATTTCTCCCAAATTTTCGGCACTATTTGACCCACTTTTTATATGTTTGCAAATTATGTTAATAGCAACGACACCAAAAACTTGATCCCTCTTTAATATATATATATATATATATATATATATATATATATATATATATATATATATATTTGATTTTATGATGGAATGTTTAATGTGGATTCTACGCAAGTATACGTATCGTATCAAGTATTACGGGGCTCTAGTGGAGTCTCGGTTATCGATCCCACGGGGAAGTTTTTAATAGATTTGTATCGACTAAAATTTAAAGGAATTACTTACTAATATAGTAATCGAAATTTAAAGTAACTAAAGCAACTAAAGTAAACTAATGCTTGAAATAAAGTTGATTTAAATAATTCGGAAAAAGTATCATTCTCCTTGTTTTTAGAAAATTAAGTGAATGATGAATCTAAATAGAATTTTTGAATTGTATTGTGACAAATAGGAGCATTCCTATTCTTTACCCTTTAGTCCGAGTGCGAAGAACGTTGATTAATCCTATGTTTGATTACTGAATCATTCTTTAAGTCGGGAGGATGCTTGGTCGCCACTTGAGCTCCCACGTTCCCCTCGCATGAGGGCTAACATCTACACTTCGGCTCTCAAACAATAGGACCAAATTGAATATTTTAGTCCGTCACACTAAAATGTTCGATTCTACGTCCGATAAATAATATTTCCCTATTTATTTGCACCCTCCTTCCAAGGCTTTTGACTTCCCCGAATATTGGATGTAATTTTTACTATAGTTGATAATTCAACATATTTAAACAAATCAATTGGCCGGATTGAAAGTAAATTAAGTTTTAAGTAAAAATTATCACAATTTATTTTAATATATTAGGTACTTCTATTTAATTTCATCATTTCACATAATTTTCAATAACAAGGAGAAAGACTAAGACAATTACTCAGAATGCATGGGAATAAAACAAAGCATGGATTTCATTTAAAGTTAACAACAATAAACAAAGATACTTATCTTAATTTCCTCCCCAAGCAGACTCCTAGAAATTCCTTTGACTTTTCCTTCTAGTACAACACACTTCTAACTCACTAATTATACTCTAAAACTCTTAAATTAGCACACAAACACAAATAGACTCTCTAAGTAGACACACTGAAGACTCAAAAGACACACACAGACACTATAATTCAGGCTCTATTTATAGAGGTAGGCAAAGGTCCAAGGGATGCTTAAACACTTCTTCAAAAAGCGTCCAGGTTCAATGTATTTTGCATTTTGAACTGTCTCGCCGTCGGCGAGAAACGACCTCGCCGTCAGCGGGGCTTCTAGATGGTCTTTAAACCGCGCGATCTCGCTGTCGGCGGGCTCGGGCTCGCTGTCGGCGAGGTAGTTGTAATTTCTTCAGAAATTCTCCTCATGATCTCGCCGTCGGCGGGCTAGATCTCGCCGTCGGTGACTTAGTTCATTTTGCATGAATTTTTTCCTTTTTGATCCAAATTCGCTCCATTTCATGCTTTTTGCTTCTATCACTTATAAATCTTCGTTCCTGTAGTAAAATAAAGAAAATACCTTTCTTTAAAGTGCAATTTCATCAAAAATAGATATGAATTTCTTAATATATTTTTACGTGATCAAAATCCCCAAACTTAATTATTACTTGTCCTCAAGTAATTTTAATACTAAATAAAAATAATGATTTCTGTAATAGAATTTTTTTAATTCAGATATACTATGAATTAAATTTAAATCACATTATAGTAAAGTTGAATAGAAATATTTCTAAGTAATTAAATTAACTTTATAGATATAAGATGATCTAGTTATCAGGTCTAAGATTTCTAGCTTTCTATTTATTTCAGGAATGACTATATTTTAAAAGAGTAAATTACTTAAGATATTTAAATGATAGGAAGTTCAAGAAAACACTATTTAGTAAAATACTAATCCATATATATAAGTTTAGAAATATAATTATGTTTTACCCTTTAGGTTGAATCCATTGAAGCGATTTTTGATAAGGCATCTCCTCGAAGCTTCTCCTCACTTATATTTTTCTTTTCTTTTCTCTTTTTTCTTCTTTTTAGATTGATTTTCAATCCTTCTTTTTTTTCTTTTTTTTAAGTGAGGATTCTCGTATCTGGATAACTTTGTTAATAATTTTGAACTTGACTTTCTCTTCCTAAATTTGAAACTTAAAATATTTCTTTGCTTATATGTATTTCATAGCCTTTACTTCATTGAGTTTCAATCCTTTCTTTTTCACTTAAATACTTAAGAATTTCAATTTTTAGAATATAGTTTCCCTTACTTTAAATAGTTTACTACATTCTTATTCCTTTTAACCAAATATCTTATTCCATTAATTAATTGAATTACCAGAAACATTTTATTTAACTTTCTATAATAATTAAATAAAGTAATTCATGTTTATTGAATAGAAAAACTACTATAGAAAATCATTTGATAATAATTTTTGAAAATAGAAATTCAGAACAATTTAATAATTAAATTTGTATTTTTATCTTCCCCCAAACTTAAATTTTTCTATCTATACTAAATAGTGAAAAGGGAAAGTATATAGTAAAGTTCATCATACCTTTGAGCTTTAGGTAGTTCTTTTCTTTGAAATTTTTGCAGGCTTTTTCATTCTTTACAAGACCTGTACTGTTAGTATTCTTCTACATATAGTATTTAAAAGAAAGTGCAGGGATGAAATTTTAAAATAAGTATCAAATGAAAACTTAATCTATTACTACACATACAATCAATTAACCTATTTTGAATCATATTAAAACAATCTAAACAATATTAAAAGTTCATAACTTATAAAAAAAAAACCTAAACAACACATTAAAGAAAGACTAACATCCTATCTAAAAAAAAAATTACAAACTAATTTAACACACATAAGAAGTCTAATATCACAGCATAAGCAAACATACCAACATCCATAGTCCACAGAAAGTACAAAATAATTACACACAGAATAATAAAGTTTCCAAAATAACAACAAATCTAAACAAACTAAACAAAGGCTCTAATCTTCTGCATCAAAATCCTAGGCTATATCATCTCCCTGATCTCCAGGCTGAGAAGGCTGAGCAGGTGAGTGCTTGTGTATAGCGGGGGCACTCGGGAAAGACAACATCTAAATCACCACTCCTATATCGACGTTCAGCCTCATAATATGCAATTTCGTACTCTGAATGTTGCTGGAGATATTCGTTATCATAATCGTGTCTTCTTTCCAAGCCTCCAATCCTTTGGTCTATATGCTCAAATATTCTTTCCATATTTTCTCCAAATTGCTCAAAACTCTTTCTACTCAGGGTTAGCTCATTCATCAAATCTTGAAGGGTAGGAGTGGTGTACTGAGGGGGTTCATAACTAGTAGAGGGTATATCTCTACTTGAAAAAGGTAATTAATCCCTTGTCCCAGATCTCCATCCTTCATGAGATTCATACTTCTTTATATTAGCCTGAGTAATGGGTTTCATAGGTTCAATCCATTCCTCATCATCTCTTGCCTCTACCCCAGATAATTGGCAGAGTGCATAGATAAGACCAGGATGTCCTAGTCCTCCTCCACTTTCATTTCTTGAGGTGGCTAATATATTCTTATAAATTACACTTCCCACATTAATACTCTTTTGGTTATGAATACAGAAATTCAGAACTGCCTTATCTCTTGTTACCTCACTATGGTGGTAGGTAGGTAACAAAGTAGAGCAAATAAAATAGTGTCAGGCTTTAGATGTTGCATTTAACATAGAAAGAGGGAAGTTTACCCGTTCTCGCTGCTTTATCTTCCAGATGCCTTTCCCATCAGTGAGAAAGTCGATCACCTCTTCCAGTGGTCCTTCCATAGTTCCAAAAGTTTCATACTCGCTGGTGTAGGTGTCTCTTACCTCGTAATAAGCGTTTATTCTAGCAGCGTTGAATTCCACAAAAAATCCTCTAACCTTAACCGGTGCATCTTCAGTCTGTGTTAAATTCGCATAAAATTCCTTTACCACTTCTACAGCGGCTCTGTTAGTCACGAAACAGAAATTTTCCCATCCTCGTTCCTTAATGATTCGCTCAACTTCTCCTCCAGGACTTTTGAAAACTCGATCTTGAATGCATGTTCTGGCTTGTATATTGTGAAAATATCTTGATTGTGCCCTTGCAATCACAAAACGATTTTCTTCGTAATCCACCCGTCGCTTTTGTCGTGGAGCCATTTTCGATCTATGAAATTTACAAAAAATTTTAACTAAACTCCCAAATATTACTAAGAAGGCTTCCTACAACATCTAAAATTCATTTAAATCAATTTCCATGAAATTCTTCCAAGTATTTTCTCCACATTTCAAAATTTCCCAAAGTAGAAGAAATTCATGGTGAAAATAAAAAATTTTTGCATAGGAGTGAAGCTCTTACCAAGGGAAGATGAAATCCGGTGTTAAAAAGTGTTGAAATCGCCTCGAATCCAAGATCTCTCGAAGCCACTAGGTCGGTTTTTTCGAAGTTTTGAGGAAGGGGATGATGAATAGTGTCGGTTGACTGGTCAATATAGGTCTTTTCGCGATCTCGCTGTCGGAGAGATTTTTCTCGCCGTCAGCGAGCTAATTAATTTGATAAGGCAAAAGTTTCGGGAAAATCCGCCGTCGGCGAGCTCGGTCTCCCTGTTAGCGGGTTTTCTCGCTGTCGGCAAAATCCTAAAATTTTTAAATTTTTGAAATTCGTCATTCATTTTCAACCTCGATTTGCCCTTAATCAATCTTCCGATCACTTAATTTAATAATAGTATGAAGATTAGATACTTATACTCACAAAAAGTTCACACAACACAAACAATATAACTTTATATATGAAATCCATGAGACTTACAAACTTCACACTAACAACTTAACAACATACTTAACTTAAATGTTCAAATCCATAATACTCGGCATCGCAATCCACACCACAACACTCTAAATGCTTGAGAAATAACAATTACAAATAATCTCATCAAATACGAGATGATCAAATTAAAATTCAAATCATAATAAAACCTAAATCCAAATCAACACATATATACACAAATATATGACATAAAATAGAAATCTTTCCTACTCCTCGGTGTCCGAACTATCATCCTCTACGATATTCCCGATGCGATGCGAGTGCACAAATAAATTGTAGAAAGGCACGAAAGGGAATTCTACGGTAGATTCTTCATTAATCCACCCTTTACGTCTCAGTAAATGAATAAAACTGGCCTCTAGATGTCCAGTATGATCAAAGTGCTCCTTCATCCTCCAGTTAATGTGATCAAACATATCAGAGATATTGTCGATGGAATTCATCACATTTTGCAATTCTTTTTCCAATCCTTTAATCTTCTTCAGAATGAAATTTGTTTTATCGATAAGGGGCCTTGCTAAAGGATTGTTCCGTGATGCTTATGTCGAAATAATGGTAATCTCATCATTGTTATCCAAAGTTGGAAACATATCCGTAGGATCAAGTGGTTTCCATGGCAAAAGTACTTTTTCCCAAGCCTCATAAGAAACTTGGTACTGATCGCATAAAGCAAATATAGTCGATGGGTGTCCGAGTCCATGAGCCGACCCATGCACAATCAATCCCGATGCGGACTTTACTTATAATTGATCCAACATCGATAGGTAGTCCAATTTGAATACAATAGTTTAATATAGCGCATTCCTTTGAAACTTTATTTACCCTCATAGTAGGTAATAATTTTGATGAGATAAAGAAATGCCGATGCTTCGAGACAGGGTTAAGAAGTGATGCGGAAAAAGCGACATACCCGTCTTCGCGTAACTCCCGATCATCGGGTTCGTCGGTCGGGTATCTATAGATCTCGTTCATATTGTATCTTGAAGGCACAAAGTTCGAATAATGACAGACAGAGGTATTCTCTATAGAAAATAATTCATTTACCCTTGAAGGAGTAAATGTTACACATCTTCCACTGACGTAGACTTTTCCATTGTTGATCGCATGTAGATTGGAGTAAAACTCTTTAACTACTGGAATAACTACAGCGGATGTCGTATAACAAAATACCTCCCAATGCCGCTGTGCGATCATTTCTTCGATTTTTGTGGTGGAATTCTCTACTCCTCTGTTGACAAATCCCTTTTCTTTAATAAGTCTTTTCTTCATCAAGCCTTTGTTGAAGATACGCTGCGCCTCCGAACTGACAAATTTTCTTAGGTTGAAAACTTCAGTTTTTGTGGTTTCTAAGAATTTGGTGGCCATTTCGGATTGAAAGGATTGGTCTCTAGTCGTTTCTAAGGAAGAAAACAGTGTAAAATTGGAATTGGGATAATTTCCTACAAAGAAATGGCTTAGAATAGTCCAAAACCGCACGAAAATTCTTAAGAAACCAAATTTTCAACTGTCTCGCCGTCAGCGGGAAGTTTCTCGCCGTCGGCGAGCTAGTTATAAAACTGAATTAAATCATGGCACACGATCTCGCTGTCAGCTGGCTCGGGCTTGATGTAGGCGAGATTCGTAAAAATCGCCCATTTTCGCTCTGGTCCAAATATTTTCTGATCTCATCATATAGGTTCAAATTTGTGATGATTCTAATTAAAAATTTGAGTAGTAAGATTTGTTTTAATAATATAGACTCACTAATTTGTAGATAATTAAAAATAAAAGACTACTATGGGTTGCCTCCCATAAAGTGCTTGGTTTAACGTCGTCGGCACGACCTAATTTCGGTTAGTAATCGGGTTGGTAAGCATTAAAACCTCTTTAAAATTTGGTCTTCTTTCTTCAAAATATGGTTTTAATCTATGTCCGTTTACCTTAAATCTATGTCCTGTTTTTGGATCTTCAATTTCTATAGTTCCATATGAAAATATTTGAGTTATGGTGAAAGGTCCTAACCATCGAGATTTCAATTTCCCGAGAAATAATTTCAATCTAGTATTATATAGTAGAACTTCTTGTCCTGGTTCAAAATTTCTCTGATTAATCTTCCGATCATGCCATAATTTCATCCTTTCTTTATAAATCCTATCATTATCATATGATTCATTCCTTAATTCTTCCAATTCATTTAATTGCAACAATCTCTTTTCACCAGCTTCTTTCATATTATAATTAAATTCTTTAATCACCCAATATGCTTTATGTTCTAATTCAACTGGTAAGTGGCAAATTTTTCCATATATAAGCCTATAAGGAGTCATTCCAATCAGAGTTTTATAAGCAGTCCTGTATGCCCATAATGCAGTATCTAGTCTTATAAACCAGTCTAGTCTATTAGGGTTTACAGACTTCTCTAATATACGCTTAATCTCTCGATTAAAAACTTCAGCTAATCCACTAGTTTGTGGATGATAAGCAGTTGATATCTTATGCATAATATTATATTTTTCTACTAGTTTGTGAATATATTTATTTCTAAAATGAGTTTCTCCGTCAGTGATAATCACTCTCGACATTCCAAATCTAGTAAAAATATTTTTCATTAAAAATTTTGAAACACTTTTAGCATCACACCTAGGTAAAGCTTGTGCTTCGATCCATTTGGAAACATAATCAACAATTACTAATATATATGAGTTTCCAAATGAAGGAATAAAAGGTCACATGAAATCTAATCCCCAAACATCAAAAATTTCGACTTCTAATATAAAATTCGGAGGCATTTCATTTTTCTTGATATGTTTCCTACTCTTTGACATTTATCGCAGGTTTTTATATATCTATATACATCTCTAAATAGAGTAGGCCGAGTAGAATCCGGATTTTAGAATTTTATATGCGATTTTATCACGTCCCAAAATGTCCTCCAAAATCAGAATCATGACATTTTTGAATGATTGATTCAGTTTCTTCATAAGGCACGCATCTTCTAATAATTAGATCCTTATATTGCTTATATAAGTATGGTTCATCCCAAAAGTATATTTTAGTATCATGAATGAATTTTTTCTGTTGTTGTAAAGTTAACATATGTGGTAAAATATCACTTACAATATAATTTACTATATCGAGCATACCAAGGTAATTTCCACTCATTTATATTATAAAGTTGTTCATCGGGAAAAGCTGTCTAAAATTTCATTATCGATATCATATAATTCATGATTTTCTAATCTTGATAAATGATCCGCAATTTGATTATCAGTTCCCTTTTTGTTAATGATCTCAAAATCAAATTCTTGCATTAATAATATCCATCTAATTAATCTTGGTTTAGAATCTTTCTTTTGCATTAAATACTTTATAGCAGAGTGATACAATACATTTAGTTCCTATTAGATAATGCCGAAATTTATTAAAAGCATATACAACTGCTAATAATTCTCTTTCGATAGCTCGTATAATTTATTTCGAGCATCATTTAGAGTTTTACTTAGCATAGTATATAACTTTGAAAATCTTATCATATATTTGCCCGAGAACTACTCCTATAGCATAATCACTAGCATCACACATAAGCTCAAATGGTTTCTCCCAATTAGGTGAAACTATTATAGGTGCTGTAATTAATTTATCTTTTAATAATTCGAAAGCATTCAGGCATTCAGTTGTAAATTCATAATTTCTCTTTTTTTTTTCTAATTTGCCATTTGTGTTAAATTTATAATTTCTCTTTTTTTTTTCTAATTCTCTTAATTGTACGCTCTAATTATGAATCGTAAGGTATTAAATTTTCGTTTCCAAATTTTCGCATACAATTTTATAAAATAAAATAGTCCGTTACTCTAGTAAATAATTTCTTTACTTCCCCGGCAACAGCGCCAAAAACTTGACCCACTTTTTATATGTTTGCAAATTATGTTAATAGCAACGACACCAAAAACTTGATCTCACTTTAATATATATATATATATATATATATATATATATTTGATTTTATGAAGGAATGTTTAATGTGGATTCTACGCAAGTATACGTATCGTATCAAGTAATACAGGGCTCTAGTGGAGTCCTAGTTATCGATCCCACAGGGAAGTTTTTAACAGATTTGTATCAGCTAAAATTTAAAGGAATTACTTACTAATATAGTAATCAGAAATTTAACGTAACTAAAGCAACTAAAGTAAACGAATGCTTGAAATAAAGTTGATTTAAATAATTCAGAAAAAGTATCATTCTCCTTGTTTTTAGAAAATTAAGTGAATGATGAATCTAAATAGAATTTTTGAATTGTATTGTGACAAATAGGAGCATTCCTATTCTTTACCCTTTGGTCCGAGTGCAAAAAACATTGACTAATCCTATGTTTGATTACCGAATCGTTGCTAGTCGGGAGGATACTTAGCCGCCACTTCGTAGCTCCACGTTCCCCTCACATCGAGGGCTAATATCTACATTTCGACTTCTAAACAATAGGACCAAATTGAATATTTTAGTCCATCACACTAAAATGTTCAATTCTACGTCCGATAAATTATATTTCCCTATTTATTTGCACCCTCCTTCCAAGGCTTTTGACTTCCCTGAATATTGGATGTAATTTTTACTATAGTTGATAATTCAACATATTTAAACAAATCAATTGGCCAGATTGAAAGTAAATTAAGTTTTAAGTAAAAATTATCACAATTTATTTTAATATATTAGGTACTTCTATTTAATTTCATCATTTCACATAATTTTCAATAACGAGGAGAAAGACTAAAAACTACTCGGAATGCGTTGGAATAAAACAAAGCATGGATTTCATTTAAAGTTAACAACAATAAACAAAGATACTTATCTTAATTTCCTCCCTAGCGATACTCCTTGAAGTTCCTTTGACTTTTCCTTCTAGTACAGCACACTTCTAACTCACTAATTATACTCTAAAACTCTTAAATTAGTACACAAACATAAATAAACTCTCTAAATAGACACACTGAAGACTCAAAAGACACACACAGACACTAGAATTCGACCTCTATTTATAGAGGTAGGCAAAGGTCCAAGGGATGCTTAAACACTTCTTCAAAAAGCGTCCAGGTTCAATGTATTTTGCATTTTGAACTGTCTCGCCGTCGGCGAGAAACGACCTCGCCGTCGGCGGGCTTCTAGAAGGTCTTCAAACCGTGCGATCTCGCCGTCGGCGGGCTCGGGCTCGCTGTCGGCGAGGTAGTTGTAATTCCTTCAGAAATTCTCCTCATGATCTCGCCGTCGGCGACTTAGTTCATTTTGCATGAATTTTTTTCTTTTTGATCCAAATTCGCTCCATTTCATGCTTTTTGCTTCTATCACTTATAGATCTTTGTTTCTGTAGTAAAATAAAGAAAATACCTTTCTTTAAAGTGCAATTTTATCAAAAATAAATATGAATTTCTTAATATATTTTTCTGTGATCACTATTCATATGTAGAGAAATCCATGGTGAAAATTCAAAATAACTATGCCAAAGTGTAGATCTAACCTCTAGAAGTTGGAATCTGGTGTTTTTATACGTCAAAACTTCACGAATCAAGCACAATAAGGAGCCTAGGACTGGTTTTCGTAAGTTTTGGGGAAGAAGATGAAGCTTAGGTGTTAAAATGGTGGTGGGTTCAGTTATATGGCCGAATTTTCAGTTCAGGTGAACCGACGCCTAGACGCCAGATTCTCGAAAAATTCTAAAAAATTTCCAAATTTTAACATTTTGTAATTTAGGTGTTTCTAACCTCTGTAACCTTAAAATCATGTCATAAACTTCATCAAACATCTCCCATAAATTTAAGAAAATATCCAAGTCCAAAATAGATTCCAAATTTAAGATACATTCCAAACATAAATTGATACAATCCAAACTCAAATTTTACTTCATTCCATTTTAGATCTTCATGATAAGGTTAAAAAAAATACAGAAAACACACATAAACAACTTCTCACATCTCGCAACAACACATAACAATCACACAAATCACTTACACAAAACATCAAGCAAATCACTTAACACTTCATATTTACAATTAATTTCTCCACATAAAGTCACTCTAAATTCAAGGATTCACATCAGAACCTTCGTTAGTTCCACAAGTTAATTCACTACGAATGAAGGAGTGAAAGAAAGGGACACGAGGAAATTCCAAGGCTGTCTTCTCATCAATCCATTTGTTTTGAGCATACATGGTTACCTGAAGTTCTTCAAATGCAGCTAAATGATCAGATTGTACCTTCATTTTCCATTTCATATGCTTATATTGATAGTACATTTCATGCATCCTTTCTCCAATATGCACCAATTCATCTTCAATCTTCTCAAGTTAACCAAAAAGCTTCTCCAATCTCATGGCTAAGTAGCCATTAAAGTAAGTTTGAGAATCCTTGTGCATAAACTTGGCTTTCCCTCCATTCTCCATAGTAAATCTCTCAATAGAAGCCATCAAATATTTCTTTTCTCTCAACAGTGTAGTTCTATGGTGGAAATTTAATGGTTTGACGTTTGGGGATGAAGAAGTAGCTATTTGTAGAGGTTTAAGTGGGTAAAAACTGAAATTAGGCGGTTTTACCACGATACAGAACTGTGGTGCATAGGCGCCAATTTTGGCGCTTAAGCGCCTGGAATTCGGATGTCTGGCGCCTAGGCGCCAGAATCCTGAAATTCACAGGTTCGCCCTTCGTCAAATTTTCATAAGTTTCATATTAAAATAGGGTCTAAAAATGTGGATCAAAAGATTTGTAACTAAGTGAAGTCACATATAAAGCACTCTTAATATCGAAACAAATCAAATCACACTATGGGTTGCCTACCACAAAGCGTTTGATTTAACGTCGTACCAACAGTTTATTCCAAATGTTTTAATATAATACATCTTTAAAAGATGGCAAATTTCCTCTAATATAGGGCTTCAATCTTTGTCCATTTACTTTAATTCCAGAATTTTTTTTCTGATCTGTTATATCCACTGCTCGATAAGGATAAAATTTCTTAACAATAAAAGGCCCTATCCATTTGGATTTCAATTTTCCTAGAAACAATTTAAATCTCAAATTGTTTAATAAAACTTCTTGTCCAGGCTCAAAAGTCTTTCTTAATATTATTTTATTATGTAGCTTCTTCATTTTCTCTTTATAAATCCGATCACTTTCATATAAATCATTTCTAATTTCTTCAAGTTCATTTAATTGCAATAATCGCTTATCTCCAATATCACTTAAATTATAGTTAAACTTTTTAATCACCCAATAAGCTTTCTGCTCCAATTCAATAGGTAAATGACAAGGTTTTCCATAGATGAGCATATACGGTGACATCCCAATAGGAGTTTTATAAGCAGTTCTATAAGCCCATAAAGCATCATCGAGTCTATCAGCCTAATTAGTTCGTTTTGGGTTAATTATTTTCTCTAAAATTATTTTGATCTCCCAATTTGATACTTCAGCTAATCCATTAGTTTGGGTATGATAAGCTGTTCAAATTCTATGGTTAATCCTAAATTTACTCATTAATCTCTGATACCGTATTGGATACATAATTCCAGCATCCAACCATGTCAACATTTCTTTCTTAACATCTTTCATAACTTGGTTTAATCTTCTTTGAGGTTCAATACTGGGTTTACTGTCATCTTCCAATAATATTCTGTGCATACATATTGATGGGCTAATTCCTTTAATGTCTGTTATCATCCATCCAAATGCCTTTTTGTACACTTTTAATACATCAATCAATTTTATCTCTTGTTCTGTAGTTAATCCAGAAGATATAATAATAGGTAAAGTTAATGAATTCCCTAAAAAGGAATACTTTAAATGAGAGGGTAATTCCTTCAATTCTAATTTAGGAGCCTTTTCAATTGATGGTTTCAATTCATTATTTTCAGTTGTATCCAATATTTCCCAATTTTCATTAACATAATCAATATCTTTTATATCTTCTTCAAATTCATTTTCATTACTTAAATCTTCAGAGTCTAAAAACTCTTCTTCTTTAGAAATGATCTGACATTTTTCTTAATAGTATTGTACTTTCATGTAATCATAGATATCCATTTTATAACACTTCTCCTTGTTAGGATACCACATTGATTTAATAACATTGAATGTTACTTCTTGAACATTAACTCTCATGGTTAACTCCTCTTTTTGTATGTCTATTATAGCACGTCGGTAGCAAGGAAAGGTCTTCCTAAAATAATAGGAATCTCTTCATCTTCTTCCATATCCATAATTATAAAATCTACAGGAAAAATGAATTTATCCACCTTTACCAATACGTGTTCTATCATTCCTTTTGGATAAGTAGTAGATCGATTTGCTAATTGTAAGGTTACCATAGTAGGAGATATTTCTCCTAAATCTAACCTCTTAAAGATGGATAAAGGCATGAGGATAATACTTGCTCCTAAATCGCATAAAGCTTTTCCATGAAATCTGTCTCCTATAGCACAAGATATAGTAAAACTTCCAGAATTTTTAAGCTTTTGAGGTAGTTTTTTCTAGATAATTGCACTACACTCTTCGCTTAGTGCAACAGTTTCAAAAGCTTCAAATTTTCTTTTCTTGTTAAAAATATCTTTCATAAATTTAGCATACTTAGGCATTTGTTCCAAAGCTTCAGCAAATGGGACATTAATGGTAAGATTTTTAAATACCTCAAAAAATTGTTGATCCAATTTATACTGTTTAAGTCATTGTGGAAATGGGGATGGAGGTTTTTCAAATTCATCTTGAGATAGAGATTGTTTTTCTTCTTCAGTAATTATTTCCTTAGGTTTCTCAATCATTTCAGTCTCTTTTTGAATTTTATTTTCATTCCCATCCCTTAGTTCTTTTCCACTTCTAAGTAATACAGCTTTAATCTGCTCTTGATCTTTTCCATTTTCTCTTGGATTTACTTCAACAGTACTTGAAAGTGTTCCCTATGGTCTGTTCTTAATTGCATTTGCAATTTGCCCCATTTGATTTTCGATATTTCTTACCGCAGTATTTTGGCTTTGCAACTGATTACCCACTTGTAAAATTAATTCTTCTATAGACAATTTCTTTTCATTAAATTGCTAGTTATTAAAACCAGGAGGATAAGAAGGTCGATAGTTAGAATTACCTTGATTATTCCAATTTCCAATTTGGTTAGGTTGGTTATTACCTCATTACATATTTGCATTATTCCAATTTAAGTTAGGGTGATTTTTCCAACCTGGATTATAGTAACTAGAATATGGGTTATTAGTTTTGCTAGTGATAGTTTGCAATGTCTCTAAAGTTTGAGATTCATCAGCTCTTCCTGAATTATCATTACTTAAATGTGATAGTTGAGACAAATTATCCAATTTCTTAGATATTGCAGCAACTTGAGATGCTAAAATAGAAAAGGTTTCATTTTCTTTAATACTAGCCACTCTTTTAGTATTTACTCTATTAGAAGGCCATTGAAAGTTATTAGTTGTCATTTCTTCTATTAAAACATAAGCTTCATCAAATGACTTAGCCATTAAGGAACCTCCAGCAGCAGCATCTACAATAGATCTAAGAGAACCTATTAATCCATTATAAAATATTTGTATAATTAACCAGTTTGGTAAAGCATGATGTGGGCACTTCCTAAGAAGTTCTTTAAATCGTTCTCATGCTTCATAATTAGTTTCTCCGTCAAATTGAGTAAATGAGGTTATATCATTTCTAAGTTTTGCAGTTTTGGAAGGCGGAAAATACTTAGCTTGAAATTTTTGAGCCATTTCTCCCCAAGTTTTAATAGATCCTGTTGCTAACGAATCTAGCCACATCATAGTCTTATCCCTTAAAGAAAAAGGAAAAAGTTTAAGCCTATTAGTTTAAGCCTAATAGCATCATCAAAAACATTATCATACTTGAAAGTAGCACAAAGTTATAGAAAATTGACTAGGTGTAAATTAGGATCTTTAGTAGGAGATCCTCCAAACTGATTATTCTGGACTATTTGTATAATTGCAAGTTTAAATTCAAATGAGTTTGCTGCTACAGTAGGGATTTGAATACTTAAGTGAATTTCATCAGCTGTAGGATTAGCATACTCTCTTAAAGTTCTATGTCAATTTTGATGTTCATTTTCTGCAATATTTTGTTTCATATTATTTCGAGGTATATTAGTCATTTCTAGCAAATTATGAATTCTTTTTTCTTTTCTAATTCTTCTTACAGTGTGTTCTAATTCAGAATTATAAGGTATTAATCTTTCAGATCCTGAACTTCGCATAAAAGGAATTTAGAAAATATTTTTAGTTAATAATAAAAATATACTTTTTTAAAAAATATAAATATAATAAAAATTTTTATCTTTCTTTAATTATTTAATTTTTAGTGCTTATAAATTCCCCGACAACGGCGCCAAAAACTTAACCCGACTGCAATTACGCAAGTAAAATAGCTTATAAAATTATGGCCAAAATGTGACCCCAAATTAAATTAATCAGCTAATGTATGATATTTAAAGATTAAAATTTTATAAATAAATATAAATTGCACACTAGGGGTACTACGCAAGTATACATATCGTTTCAAGTATTATAGAGCTTTCTGATTAAGCCCCAGATAACGACCCACGTGGAAGGTTAAATAGAAATAATTAAGAGAGATGAAAATTCTATTTATAAACTAATCAATTAATAAGTATGAATATGCAAGTTATTAAAGTAGCAGTTGGAAATAAAATAGTAATTTAAATATTTTATCACAATAAATAAAGATTCTTTCCCCATACGAAATATTTCATGATTAGCAAACATCTAAATTAGTTTGAGAACTTAGAGAGTGTTGTATTGTGACAAATAGGAGCATAAATATTATTTACCCTTTGGTCCAACGTATAAAGAACATTGGCTAGTTTTAGAATATTGGATCATGATGTATTGTTAGTAGTAAGGGACGAATTTCTAGGCTCTCACTTCTGGTTCCCCCCCAAGGGTGCCTATGGTCGGGCCTACTTGTGACCCGTCACCTCCTCTTAAACCAAATTAATAGGATTTAGCCTGTCACTTTAAAACCATAATCAATTCTACGCCCTTTAAAGATTATCTCCCTATTTATTCGCACCTCCCCCTTTAAGGATTTACCATCTACCTTTCCGAAGAAAATGTGATACTTACAAGCTAAGAACTCTTAGCCCCGGTCAGGTCTTAAGAACTCTCCATAAATTTTAACATTACAAGTGATCAAGTTATAGTGTAAATGAAAATCAGATAAATATCATCACAAATTATTGATGAAGAAAGATAAGTTCTCAAAACTAAATTAAATCCTTATATAAATCATTTTATATTTGTAGGGAGAAAGAAAAGAAGACTACTCAGAAAACATAGGATTCACACTACAAATCAAATTTAAATAATTTAAATTCAAAGTACAAAATTTAAGAACCAAACTATAAATACTTATCTGGAATAATATCCAAGCAATCCTTTGAAGTTTCTCTGACTCCGACTGAATTTTACAATACTCTAACTCCAGCAATCACACTTTAAACACTCTAAACTCTCACTAAAGAGAAGTAAATAACTCTAAACACTCTTTAACTAAATGAAATGGCACACCTCTTTCACACTTATAACACTTACACAGTCCAAAATGACTACACTTTCTTTGTAGAATTATCCTCTATTTATAGAGCTTCGAAAATGACCAGGGGTTGCTTAGGCACCTCTCCAAAATTTGTTTAAATTCGTTAAATATTCTAGAAGGTAACTGTGGCGCCTATGCGCCAGATCTGGCGCCTAGGCGCTAGTCTCCTGCGTGAATGGATGCGTCCCTTCGGGTTTTGAGTCGCACCTCTTCGTTGAATAGCTGATTCCCTATATTTATATTCATTGTTTCTTGTTTATAACATATGGGAAATTGTCCAGAGGCTTCTAGATTGCTTCTAAGTCATCAATAACCGTCCAAGAACTCTCTAGATTTCGCCTGGGCGCCAGATCTGGCGCCTGTCAGCCTTTTTTTTCTTTAATTGACTCATTTTTGCTCCTTTTACTCCTTTTTTTATTCTTTTTATTCATAAACTCATTTTCTTGTACCTGCAACTAAAACATAAGAAATACATTTCATGAAAGCGTAATATCCTTAAAATATTAGTTAAAAATGATATAAAAATTTAGGTGATTTTAAGGGTGATCAGGCTATTGTTACCAAACATGAAATTAATGTTAGCCTCCCATGTAATCCACATGTAATCCACAGTTCTAAACATAGATCTCGCTATTCAACTTCCTCAATCTTCCCCCATGGTTCCATATCGGAATGACACCGAAAGAGAAGTAAGATGGAAGTTTATGCTGTCTCTATCATGGAATATTGAGAGAGACGTGGAGAAAAATCAGAACAAGGAGAGGGAGGGCTAGCTAGAACCATCTGCGGCTTGTGCTTTTCGACTCGAGAAGGCTTGGTGTTTTTCTGCCGACGGGAGTTCAGGCCGAAGAGGGGGAGCACAATAATGGCATGTGACTAGGGGGCGTGTCCAAAAAATAGGTAGCCAGAGCTTCACGATTCTGGGAGGATCATGGGAGAGTCCATGCTTGCGGTGGCTGGAAGGGCTCATTGGCGGCAGGGAGCGACAATGAGGGAAGGAGCATGGCTCTAGGGCCAATATGAGAGAGGAAGGCGTGTGTGTGAGAAATTGTGAGAGCCCCTTATTTTTTACTGTGAGGTTTTGAAAACCCTCATTTTTCTTTATTTATATATTTTTTATGTAAATTCTGCCAATTTACACATTATTGGTTCGTGCACAGAAGCTTATCAATATGGGTGTCCTTCTTAGGTAAAATTAACTTTTCAGACAAGCTCGGATGATCCATTTCATCATTCAGGGTCATCTAAATAAAATTTTTGACAATCGAGCCAATTAAAATCTGATTTACACGTGACGTGGCGAATGAATCCTTTGGTCTGATCCCGTCAGACAAGCAAAATGTCGACCAGCCTTCACCTAAGTGATGACCAAAGTCTAGCATAGCAACACTAGGTGCATGCCTCTCAACACGCGTCTAAAAATCCTAAATGGATGTATTGCACTACAGGAATAAAAAAATGCACAAAGAAAGATATCATAGTGCTCATGTGGACATCCCCACACACACAACATCAAAAGTGATGCAAACATGACAATTGAATAACCCGAGGCAATGGAAAAATCTACTGAAAGGCCAAAAAGTTGAATGGACCCTAGATCTTCCACCATAAAACTGGGGAATTGATGAATGAAGTCACCAACTCAACATTTTGAAATCAAGGTGGCCTAGTACCCAATGATGGAAGGAAAGCTCTTTAGGAGATCCATTGCCTCACTGTACTTAAGAATTCTAGGAGAAGACGAAGCTGAGATGCCCTCCATGAAGTGCATTCGAGCGATTACAAGAGTCACTCGGGGGGGGGGGGGGCAAGAACCTTGGTCCACCAAATACAACAAGGAAAATTTTGGCCTATACTTCTCAAAGATGTGGAGCAATTCATAATGAGGTGAAAGCAATGCCAGAAATATGATCTCTTACAACACTGACCAACCCACCTATTGCTACCTATAATGAAACCTTGGCCTATTGCCACTTGGGGATGAAATAATTTCGGTCTGTTTCCATCGTAAGGTTAGTGCAAGTTTGTCTTAATCGTTGTTGGCTACTAATACTATTAAAATTTATAGTGTTTTATGCACATTTTTATACCTATTTTTGATAATATTGCACTTTAATGGAAGGTATTTTATATTTTTTTTTGCAGGTAAGATGAAAATAAGTGATTATGAAGAAAGGAGCAAAATTGGATCAAATTTGGAGCAAAAAATAAAAAAAGAATAATTGGACTTTGGCGGCTCAGCGCCGCCTGGTCGGCGCTCAGCCGCCACGGTTAAAAATCAAATTTTCTTCATTTTTGGCACCAATTTCAAGGGGTGTTTGAAGCAAATTTTGGTGGTGACTTCCTTAACTTCCCCTGGGCGGCAAATTTGAATGAAGGGATGCATCTTTTGGTGGACACGTTGAATCGGGACATGATTTGAAGAGACACCAAGAGACATCATGTAATGAATGAGAGAGTCTTTTAGTGAGTCTAGTTTTCAAGAGTCTTTTCTAATTTTTAGAGTTTTCTTCTAGTTCAAAGAGTTTTTACTTTCAATCTTTTATTGTTTATAGTTTAGTTAATATAGTTTTAGAGGAGAAGGGTTGGTGTGAAAATTTCTTTCCACCAATTTTTCTTTCATCCATTTATCTAGTTTTTATTGAAATCTAAAGTTAGAGTTTGAGTCAACAGAGTTGGGCGCCAACCTCTGTAGTATTGTCCTGTGGAAAGTAAAGTTTGAAAGGAACTTCCAGAGTCTTGTGGAGAGGATTTTTAGATATGTGTTTACTTCTGTTTTCTATATTTAGTTTTTCTTGTTGTGTTTTTTTATGATTTTTATTTTCAAATCAATGTGTGCTTGTGTTTTCTCCATGAATTCTGAGTAGTTTTCTTTATCTTTTTCTTTCTTAAATTAAGAAGTAATTAAATTATGTAGGATTGTTGTGGAATGTATAAGTGTTTAAAGTTAGAATAAGTTGTGAGGATTTAATTCCATTAACTTAATTTACTTCTTAATTTGACCAGTTAAAATGTTAAAATTTGTTGCGAGATTATGTAAGATCCAATGCAATATTGTCTCAAACAACAATTGATAAAAATTACATGCAATTATATGGATGAGAATTGTAATCCAAATAATTGTATGCAATATATTAGGGGTTATTTTTTTAATGTGGAGTAAAATTAGAGGTCTTTAGAGTGACAGACTAAAGCCCCCAAATTTGGTTTGATATTTTAAATTTTATTATGAGAAGTTAGCCCGCAGGTGGAGAGAATCGAGGGAACTCTAGAGTGAGAGATGGTATATTCCCTACCTAACTATGTTCAAGATTTTAACATTTCAAATTAACCAATGTTCTTTATAGAAACAAGTAAGGGTAAAGAATAAATTTGCTCCTATTTATCAGAACACATTTAAATACTTCAACCATTTTAATGAACCAAACATTTTAACGAACACCTGATAAAGTTTTTTAAATTCCAATTAAGTAATCCTCAATCAATCGCCTAATCATTTCCAGATCCAGGGATTCGTTTAAAATCCTCAAATTTTAATTTTTCATTCAGCTCTTCCTTTTCAGATGAATTAATATCATTGTTCCTCATATTTCTTTCTAGATCCAATATTCTTCTATTGATTTTTTGAATTTGCATATTAATATCATCATTGAAATTTATTAGAAATGGATCTTTATCAGATACTTCAATATCTCCCAAATTTTGGATCAGATTCTCTTTAGATAATTCAGATTCTGGATCAAATTCTTCTATGTCACTCTTCTGTTTCAAGTTATCTTCCAATTCTTGCCCTTTATTATTATTAAGTAATCGAGGATCTATCTTAGTTGAGGAAATAAGTTTTTCTAATTCCTTAGGAATTTCTTCCCATGGTCTTCCAATATCCTTATCCTCTTTTCTCAACTCAAAGTTCTTTTGAAATTTATCCTCAAATTCTCTTCCAAGTCCTAGTTCAATAATTATCTTGTTCATCATTTAATTCAGGTTTTTCTTGTGATTGAGTCAAATCTGAAGATATAAAGACTGGTGGTGTAGATGAATTCCCTAAATAGGTAGGCTTTAAAATTGTATGGGGTACATCCATCTTAAGTTCATGAGAATTTTCAACAAATGGAATTAAAAGTTTACTATTTTTGGTAGCGTCCATCATTTCATACCTCTCCCGAACATACATACAGTCTTCTTTAAGTAATGTTTTCGAATCATCATGAAAATCTATTTCAATCTCAAATTTTAACTTACTCTCAAAACTTTCTTGGAAATGATCTTTACTTAGATAATCAATTTCATCCATCAAAAAACAATCATCATCTTTTCTCTCAGCTGGATATTTCATAGTCTTTAATACATCAAAAGTGACTTCATGGTCATTAATATTCATAGTTAACTTTCCTTTTTACACATCTATCATAGCTTGTCCAGTAACAAGGAAAGGTCTCCCTAAAATAATTGGAATTTCTTTATCTTCCTCCATATATAATACAATAAAGTCCAAAGGAAAGATAAATTTATCCACTTTAACAAGCACTTCTTCTATAACTCCTTTTGGATAAATGATAGATCGATCAGTGATCACTGAAAAATTTATTAAGAAATTCATACCTATTTTTGATGAAATTGCACTTTAAAGAAAGGTATTTTCTTTATTTTGTTGCAGGAATGGAGAATTTAGGTGATAAAAGCAAAAATCATTAAAAGGAGCGGATTTGGAGCAAAAAGGAAGAAAATAATGCAATTTGTGTTGAGTCGCCGACGGCGAGATCGAGCCCGCCGACGGCGAGGGTACGAGGAAGAAATTCTGAAGGATTTATAACTGTCTCGCTGACAGCGAGCCCGTGCCCGCCGACGAGCGAGATAGCGCGGTTCGAAGACCTTCTAGAAGCCTCGCCGACAGCGAGGTAGTTCTTCGCCGACGGCGAGGTAGTTCAAATGGCGCAGATACATTGAACCTGGACACTTTTTGAAGGGATGCTTACACAACTCTTGGTCCTTTGCTCACCTCTATATATAGAGGCCGAAATTCAGCTTATAAGTGTGTTATAAGGGTGTGTTATAAGTGTGTGTTATAAGGGTGTGTTATTTTGTGTTATGTGTGCAGTTTTGAGTCTTTAAGTGTAAATTTTAGTCTTTAGAGTCTTAATTAGTGAGTTAGTGAGTTTTTAGCGAGTCTTTGCATCTTGGAAGGAAGAGTCGAAAGGAGCTGAGGAGTACGCAGGGATAAATCGAGATAAGTATTTATATTTATTGTTTTTAACTTTAAATGAAATCCATGCTTAGTTTAGTTCCTATGCATTACGAGTAGTTTATTAGTCTTTCTCCCTGTTATGAAATTAAGTGACTTGATGAACTTAAAACGAAGTACTTTTATATATATTAATAAATTGTGATAATTTTTACTTAAAACTTAATTTACTTTCAAACTGGCCATTTGATTTGTTAAAATATGTTGAATATCAACTATAGTAAAAATTACATCGGATATTCGGGAATTCAAAAGCCTTGGAAGGAAGGTGCGAATAAATAGGAAATAATATCATTGGGCGTAGAATTGAGCATTTTAGTGTGACGAGACTAAAATATTCAATTCGGTCCTATTGTTTGAGAGCTGAAGTGTAGATGTTAGCCCTCGGGTGAGGGGAACGTGGGAGCTACGAAGTGGCGGTCGGTATCCTCCGGCTCTAGCCGCGGATTCGGTAATCAAACATAGGATTAGTCGATATTCTTTACACATGGACCAAAGGGTAAAGAATAGGAATGCTCCTATTTGTCACAATACCTTAAAATTATCTATTTAAATTCATCGATCACTTAAATTTCTAAACAAGGGGAAAGATACTTTTTACGAATAGTTAAGACTTATTTAGCAATTAGTTTAATTTCACACTTTCAATACGTATTAATTTTCTACTTAGTTAAGTTACCTAATTAAAATACTTAGTTTACTTTATTGCGCTTAATTTTAGAATTCCAAATTTTCGTATACTATTTTAAAATTATTATTATTATTTTAAAATTAGTTGTTATTTAATTTTCTATTTCCTGTGGGATCGATAACCGAGGACTCCACTAGAGCCTCGTATTACTTGATACGATACGTATACTTGCGTAGCATCCACAACATAAACAATTACAATTCTATACATATAATATAGTGGGGTCAAGTTTTTGGCGTCGTTGCAATTAAATTAAAAATATCATAATATAAAATTGTGGGTCAAGTTTTTGGCGCCGTTGCCTGGGAAAGTAAGAAAAATTTACTAGAGTAACGGACTATTTTAAAATAATCATAATAAATAAATTAATATCTATTCTAAAATTGTATGCGCAAATTTGGAAACGAAAATTTAATACCTTACGATTCTGAATTAGAGCGTACAATTAAAAGAATTAGAAAACAAAAGAAACAAATTATAAATTTAACACAAATGGCGAATATTCTTGAAATTCAAAATATGAACCAACAAAGACCATTAAGAGATTATGCCAACCCTACATCAGATGAAATTCATTTAACTATTTAAAACCACGATGTAGTTGCTAATTCATTTGAACTTAAACTCGCGATTATCCAAATGGTACAAAGCAATCAATTTAGTGGTTCACCTACGAAGATCCTAACTTACATCTTGCTAGTTTTCTAGAACATTGTGCTACTTTTAAATATCGAGGAGTATGCGACGATGCTTTATAAGACTTAGACTTTTTCCTTTTTCATTAAGGGATAAGGCTAAAATGTGGTTGAATTCGTTAGCACTTGGATCTATTAAAACTTGGGGAGAATTATCACAAAAATTTCTATCCAAATATTTTCCACCATCTAAAGCTGCTAAGTTTAGAAATGATATAACTTCTTTTTGTCGGTTAGATGGAGAATCAATATATGAAGCTTGGGAGAGATTTAAGGAACTTCTTAGGAAATGCCCACATCATGCGCTACCAGATTGGTCGATTATTCAAACCTTTTATAATGGATTAGTAGGATCTTTAAGATCAATCATCGATGTTCTTCTTTGGAGGTTCATTAATGTCTAAACCATTTGATGAAGCCTATGCACTAATCGAAGAAATGGCAACAAATAATTTCCAATGGCTCGTCGATAGAGTAAATCCGAAAAAGATAGCCGGCATTCATGAAAACGATGCAATATCTATGTTAGCTTCTCAAATTGCTTGCTATATCTAAGAAATTAGATCATTTTGGAATGAACTACTTTCCTACTTTAGAAGAAAACTCATCTAGACAAATCATAGAATCTCAATCTAATTATGAAACTTTAAATGCTATTAATAATAGAACTAATAACCCTTATTCAAACTATTATAATCCTGGTTGGAAAACTCATCCAAATTTTAATTGGAATAACACATCTAATCAACAATGGATGAATCAACCTAATCAAGCAAATCCAAACTATAAACCTAATTACCCACCTGGATTTAATAACAATAACCCTCAATTCAAAGATAAGAAATTATCTATGGATGAATTAATTTTGAATATGGGTCATCAACTACAAAATCAAGGAAATCAACTACAAATTCAAGGAAATCAATTACAAATTCAAGGAACATCTATTAAAAATATCGAAACTCGACTTGGACATATTGCTTCTTGTGCTAAATAATAGAATACCTGGAACTTTTCCTAGTAATGTGGAAATAAATCCTAAAGATCAAGGAAAAGAACAAATTAAAGCAATACAACTAAGGAGTGGAAAAGAATTAGAACCTCAAATTCAAAAAGAACTTGAAAGCGAAAAGAGGAAGTGGAAATTGAAAAGGAAACACTTCAACAAGATTCGAACTTAGAACATCCTTTAATACTATGAAAATTTACTGTTGAAAAACCTCCACCACCATTTCCTCGACGACTAGCTCAACATAAAAAAGATAAACAATTTGCTAAATTCCTTGAAATATTAAAGAAATTAACAATCGATATACCTTTTGTCGAAGCTTTAGATCGGATGCCAAATTATGTAAAATTTATGAAAGATATTCTAAATAAGAAAAGAAAATTCACCGATAATGAAACGAGTTGCATTTAGTGAAGAGTGTAGTGCTTATTATTCGAAGAAGCTTCTGAAAAATTGAAAGATCTGGTAGTTTCACTATACCACTGCGCTATAGGAGAAAAATTTTATGGAAAAGCTTTGTGTGACTTAGGAGCAGATCTAATGCCTCATCAAGAGATTAGGCTAGATACGCCTACTATCCTGATTACTGACAGAGTGAGATGTTTATTGGATTTTATTGTAGATATGGAGGAAGATAAAAAAATTCCTATCATTTTAGGAAGACCATTTTTAGCTACTTTGGAAAAGCTATGATTGATGTTCGGAAAGGAGAATTAACTATGAGAGTAAATGACCAAAAAGTTACATTTAATATTGCAAAATCAATGAAATATCTCTGCGCTAGAAAAAGATGATGAATGTTTTCGGATGAAAATACTTGAACATTTACAACAAGAACATTTTAAGGAATATTACGAAGATAAATTAGAAAAAGAAAACACTTGAATTAATTGAAGATAATAATAAAGAACTAGATTATATTCGGGAAAGATTTGAATTTTTGGATAATGCTGAAAACAACGACAAGAATATAGTTCCATCAATTATTAAACCTCATGAACTTGAGCTAAAAATATTACACGATCATTTGAAATATGCTTATTTAGGTAATTCTTCAACTTTACCAGTTATTATTTCATCCGCATTAAACGAATCTCAAGAACAAAAACTTTTAGAAACTTTAAAAAAATATAAGAAAACTTTTGGTTGGACTTTAGCGAGATATTAAATGAATTAGTCCTTGATACTGTATGCATAGAATTATTTTAGATGATGAACATAAACCTAAAGCGGATCCCCAGAAGGAGATTAAACCCGATAATGAAAGAAGTAGTTAAGAAAGAAATTTTAAAATGGTTAGATAATGGTATTATATATCCTATTTACGACGAGTGCTTGGGTAAGCCCGATTCACTATGTTCCTAAGAAGGGAGGAGTGACCGTCACTTGCCAATGAAAATATCGATCTTATTCCTATAAGACAAGTTGCTTGGTTGGCGTATATGTATTGATTATAGGAAATTAAATACCGCCACCGGGAAAGATCACTTCCCTTTACCATTTCTAGACCGGATGTTAGATAGATTAGCCGGACATAAGTATTTTTGTTTTCTAGATGGATACACCGGTTATCATCAAATACAAATTGCTCACGAGGATCAAGAGAAAACTACATTTACTAGTCCTTTTGGAACTTTCGCTTTTCGAAGAATGCCTTTTGGATTATGTAATGCACAGCAACATTCCGGAGATGTATGATGTCTATATTTAGTAAGTTAATTGACAATGGAATAGAAGTATTTATGAATTATTTCTCTGTATTTGGAACATCATTTGACACATGCTTAACTCATCTTGAAAAAGTATTAGAAATATGTGAGAAAATAAATTTAGTTCTAAATTGGGAGAAATGTCAATTTATGGTTGCGGGCGGCATTGTATTAGGGCATAAAATTTCGGAAAAAGGCATGGAAGTGGACCCTGCAAAAATTCGAGTTATAGCTAAATTACCACCTCCAACTACGCTAAAAGGGGTAAGAAGTTTTCTTGGACATCGTTGGATTCTACGGACGCTATATAAAAGATTTTTCAAAAATTACTAAACCTACTATGCCAACTTCTCGAAAAGGACAAGAAATTTGAATTTACGATCGAATGCCTGAATGCTTTTGAACTCTTAAAAGAAAAATTAATTACGGCACCTATAATTGTTTCACCTAGCTGGAGAAACCATTTGAGCTTATGTGTGATGCTAGTGATTATCTTGTAGGAGCGAGTTCTTGGGCAAAGATATGAAAAGATTTTTAAAGTTATATACTATGCTTAGTAAAACTCTAAATGATGCTTGAAATAAATTATACGATTCTGAGAAGAGAATTATTAGCGGTAGTATATGGTTTTAATAAATTTAGACCTTATACGATTGGAACAAAATGTACCGTGCATACGATCATTCTGCTATCAAATATTTAATGCAAAAGAAAGATTCCAAACCAAGATTAATTAGATGGATGCTATTAATGCAAGAATTCGATTTTGAGATCGTTAATAAGAAAGGAACTGATAATCGAATTGCGGATCATTTATCAATATTAGAAAATCATGAATTATCGATATTGAAAATGAAATTATAAACGATTTTCCGATGAACAACTATATAATATCAATGAGTGGAAAATATCTGGTATGCTGATATAGTAAACTATATAGTTAGTAATATTTTACCACCTATGCTAACTTTGCGAAAACAGAAAAAATTCATCCATGATACGAAAACCTATTTTTGGGATGAACCATATTTATATAAGCAATGTAGGGATTTAATTATTAGAAGATGTGTACCTTATGAAGAAACTGAACCAATTATTCAAAAATGTCATGATTCGATTTTGGAGGACATTTTGGGATCGATAAAGCTGTTTATAAGATTCTACGATCTGGATTTTACTTGGCCTACTCTATTTAGAGATGTATACAGATATATTAAAACTTGCGATAAATGTCAAAGAGTAGGAAATATATCTAGAAGAAACGAAATGCCTCTGAATTTTATATTAGAAGTTGAAATTTTTTATGTTTGGGGATTAGATTTTATGGGACCTTTTATTCCTTCATTTGGAAACTCATATATATTAGTAGCTGTTGATTATGTTTCCAAATGGATTGAGGCACAAGCTTTACCTAGGTGTGATGCTAAGAGTGTTTCGAAATTTACGATGAAAAATATTTTTACTAGATTTGGAATGCCGAGAGTGATTATCATCGAGGGAGGAACTCATTTTAGAAATAAATACATTCACAAACTAGTAGAAAAATACAATATTACTCATAAGATATCCACTGCTTATCATCCACGAAACTAGCGGATTAGTGAAGTATCTAATCGTGAGATTAAACGTATTTTAGAAAAATGCAGTAAACCCGAATAGGTTAGATTGGTCTATTAGATTAGACAACTGCATTATGGGCTTATAGGTCTGCTTATAAAACTCCGATTGGAATGACTCCTTACAGGCTTATATATGGAAAAACATGCCACTTACCAGTTGAATTAGAACATAAAGCATATTGGGCGATTAAAGAATTTAATTATAATATGAAGGAAGCTGGTGAGAAAAGATTACTGCAATTAAATGAATTGGAAGAATTAAGAAATGAATCATATGATAATGATCGGATTTATAAAGAAAAGATGAAATTATGGCATGATCGGAAGATTAATCAGAGAAATTTTGAACCAGGACGGGAAGTTTTGTTATATAATACTAGATTGAAATTATTTCTGGAAAATTGAAGTCTCGATGGTTAGGACCTTTCACCATAACTCAAATATTTTCATACGGAACTATAGAAATCGAAGATCCAAAAGCTGGACATAAATTTAAAGTTAATGGACATAGATTAAAACCATATTTCGAAGGTATAAGACCTAACTATAAAGAGGTTTTAATGCTTAGTCGACTCGATTAATAATTGAAATTAGGTCGAGTGACGACATTAAACCAAGCGCTTTATGGGAGGCAACCCATATTAGTTATCTATTTTTATTGTATCTTAATAGTTAATCTATATTATTGAAACTTTACTACTCAATTATTATTAAGAATCATCACATATTCGAACCATTATGATGAGAAAAGAAATTATTCGATTTAGAGCAAAATTGGACATTATTTTGGAATCTCGCCGACGACGAGGTCGATACTCGCCGACAGCGAGGTTCGCGCCTAAATTACATTCAGTTTTTATGACTGAGTCACCGACGGCGAGAAACTTCTCGCCGACAGCGAGGAAGTTATAAAGATGAGTTATTTATAATTTGAATGCCGATTTGGACGGTTTCAACACCAATTCCTTTGTGAAAACCAATTCTTAAATCATTCTAGATCTGCCTTCTTCACTAGAATTCATTCCATTCACCATAATGACCTCCAAATTATTAGATTCCTCTAATTTTGGAGTGTTTAACCGGAGGAAATTTGTGAGTGCGGAAGCGCGGCGGATCTTCAACAAGGTTTTGGTAAAGAAAAGAGTTATCGAGAACGGGAATTTGTCAATCGAGGATTAGAGAATTCCACTACGAAGATAGAAGAAACGATCGCGCGGCGCGCTTGGGAGGTATTTTGTTACACTACGTCTGCTTGTTGTTATTCCGGTTGTGAAAGAGTTCTACTCTAACTTACATGCGATCAACAATGGGAATGTCTACGTCCGAGGAAGATGGGTGACGTTTACTCCATCAAGAGTAAATGGATTATTCTCTATAGAAAACACCCCGGTATGTCACTATTCAAATTTTGTGCCTTCTCGATATAATATGAATGAGATATTTCAATATACGATGATGAACCGGAAGATTGGGAAATGCGTGAAGACGGGTATGTTAGTTTCTCTACATCACTTTTGAATCCTGTCTCAAAGCAATGACACTTTTTCATCTCATCTAAATTGTTACCTACTATGAGGGTAAACAAGGTTTCGAAGGAATGCGCTATATTGAATTATTGTATTCAAAATGGATTGCCTATTGATGTTGGATCAATAATTGTTAAGTCTGCATTGGGTTTAATTGTGCATGGGTCAGTTCACGGACTAGGACACCCATCTACTATTTTTGCATTATGCAGTCAGTACCAGGTTTCTTATGAAGCTGGAGAAAAGGTTCTGTTACCTTGGAAGCCACTTGATCCTACAGATATGTTCCCTACTTTGGACAATAATGATGAAATTACATTTATCTCTGATAGAGCTTCACAGAATAATCTTATAGCAAGGCCTATTTCAGATAAAACGGAGTTACTTATGAAGAAAATTAAAGGAATGGAGAAAGAAGCTGCAGAAAGTGAGAGATTCAATCGACAATATATCCGATTTATTTGATCACATTGATTGGAGGATGAAGGAACACTTTGATCATTCTGGACACTGGAAGCTAGCTTTCTTCATTTGCGAGACGGAAGGGTTGGATCATTGAAGAATGCGCTTCGGAGTTTCCCTTCGGGCCTTTCTATAACTTATTTGTGCATCATCGTCATATCGTAAATATCGAGAAGATGAAGATTCGACATTGAAGAGTAGTAGTAAAGATTTCCATAGTATGTTTGTATTTATGTTATTTGATTTGATTTAGATTTTATTATGTGTGGAGTGATGATTTGAATATCTCGAAACTTAATTGAGATATGCGTCATAGTTTCAGTATCGGCATTTAGTGTGTCGTGGATTGGTTTGCGATGTCGATTAGTAGTAAGGATTGGAGAATTGAAGTTTGATTATAGAGTTTAAAATTATGTTAGTTTGTACATCTCATGGATTTCAACATTAAAGTTAATTTGTTGTGTTGTGTGAATTTGTTTGTGTATAAGTAGCTAATCTTCATATTAAATTAATAAATGATGTGATCGGAAATATAATATAAGGCAAATCAAGGACGAAAATGAGTGACGAATTTCGGAAATTAAATTTTTTAGAATCTCGCCGACGGCGAAAAATCCGCCCGACAGCGAGATCGATCTCGCTGACAGCGAAGGTTAGAGCAAAATTTCTCGCCGACAGCGGATTTTTCCCGAGAGTTTTTGGTTCCGAAAAATATTAGCTCGCCGACGGCGAGAAAAATCTCGCTGACAGCGAGGTCGCGAAAAACACTTTAATTGACCGGTCAAAAACACTATTCATCATCCCCAACCTCTCATTTTCGCAAAAACTACCCTAGGGCTCACGAAATTTCGGATTTAGAGGCGATTTCATCACTAAAAAACACCGTATTTCATCTTCTCTTGGTAAGTGCTTCACTCCTATGCAAAATTTTTTGATTTTCACCATGTATTTTCTCCACATTGAAAAATTTTGAAAAATCCTAAATGTGGAAGAATTACTCGGTAGAAATCCATAAAATTTGTTTTAATTTAATCTTAGATGTTGTAGGAAGCCTCCTTAGTAATATTAGGAAGTTTAGTGACGATTTTTGTGAATTTCATAGATCGATCGAAAAATGGCTCCGCGACAGAAAAGACGAGTAGATTACGTGCCGATTTGTCAATGCACAAGCACAAAATCGGTATTTTCAAAACATTCAAGCAATAAATTGCATTGCGAATCGAGTTTTTAAGAATCCGGGAGGCGAAGTTGAGCGGATCATTAAAGAACGAGGTTGGGAGAATCTCTGCTACATCACCAATAGAGCTGCTGTGGAAGTAGTAAATGAATTTTATTCTAACTTCATTCGCTGTAGAGGACGCACCGAGTAAAGGTACGTAGATTTATGATTGACTTCGGCGTTGCTAGAATTAACGCCTTCTATGAAGTTCGGGACGGTCCAAATGAGTACGAAACATTTGGAACTATGCCGGAACCTCCAGAAGATGTGATAAATTTTCTTCTCGACGGGACTGGAGTTTGGAAGTTAAAGCAGCGGGAAAGAGTGAATTTTCTTCTTTCTAAGTTAAATGCAAATTCTAAAGCATGGCACTATTTTATTTGTTCTACTTTGTTACCTACATACCACCATAGTGAGGTAACAAGAGATAGAGCAGTTCTGAATTTCTGTATTCAGAACAATAGAAGTATAAACATTGGAAGTGTCATCTATAGAAATATCTTAGCCATTGCTTGGAAATGAAAGTGGAGGGGGATTGGGACATCCCGGGTTGATTTATGCAATACGCCAACTCTGCGGAGTTGAGGCGACGGATGATGAGGAGTGGATAGAACCCATGAACCCACTCACGGCGGCCAATATTAAGAAATATGAGTCTCATGAAGGGTGGAGATCAGGAGTGAGAAGTTATTTCACTCAGTCAAGTAGAGATATACCCTCTACTAGCTATGAACCTCCTGAGCCTACCACCCCTCCCTACAAGATCTGATGAATGAGCTGACACTGCATAGGAGGAGTTTTGAGCAGTTTGGAGAGACAATGGGGAGAAGATTTGATCATTTTGATCAAAGGATTGATAATCCTGGAGAACGGACATGATTATGATAGTGAGTACTGCGAGAGACATTCGGAGTACGAGATAGCATATCATGAAGCCGAACGTCGCTACGGGAGTGGAGATTTAGATGTCATCTTTCCGAGTGCCCGAGGTATACTCGGTATCATCCTGCTCGGTCTTCTCGGCCTACGGATCGAGGAGGGGATGATAATATAGTTTGGGACTTTGATCTTGAAGATTAGGACTTTATTTGTTTTGTTTGTTTGATGTTAAGTTATTTTGGAAACTTTTATATGTTTGTAATATTCGGTACTTTATGTTGTGAGACATTGGATGTTAGTTAGATTAATTTGCTTGAATTGTGATAATAGTTTAGTTATTGTTTTTTGTGTTAGTTAATTGCATTTGTTTTTATGTTAAATAGGATGTTAGTTTTCTTTAGTATGTTTTTATTTTATTTTGTATTGTTTTAAGTTTTTAAAATTGTTAATCCGTTAGTTCGATGTTTTTAATATGTTAGTAATTCATATGTGTAGTGTAGAGTTAATTTTAATTGTTGTATTTAATACTTATCTCAGATTTTATCCCTGCATTTTCTTTAAATTGTTATATATATATGGAGAATACTAACGGTACAGAGTTCAATGAAAAATGAAAAAGCCTGCAAAAATTTCAAAGAAAAAGAAATACCTAAACTTCAAAGGTATGATTTATTTACTTTCCTTTTTTTTTTCATTATTTAGAGTAGATATAAAAATTTAAGTTTGGGGGGAGTAAAATACAAATTTAGTTATTAACTTGTTCTCAATTTCTATTTTTAAATTATTATAAAATGATTTTTATAGCAAATTTTTCAATTTAATTAATATGAATTATTTTATTTAATTATTATAAAAGGTTAAATGAAAAATTTCTAGTGCTTTAATTAATTAAATAGAATAAAATAATTGGTTAAAGGGAATAAGAATATAGTAAACTATTTTTAGTAAGGAAAACTATATTCTAAAATTAAAATTCTTAAGTATTCAAGTGAAAAAGAAAAGATTGAAAATCAATGAAGTAAAAACTATGAAGTATATATAAGCTAAGAAATATTTCTAAGTTTCAAATTTAGGAAGATGAAAATGAAGTTCAAAATTATTAACGAGCTCTCCAGGATACGATAATCCTCATTAAAAAAAAAAAGAAAAGAAAAAGAAAAAGAAAAAGAAAAATGTGGAGAAGCTTGAGGAGATGCCTTATAAAAAATTGGCTTCATTTGAATTAACCTAAGGGAAAAAACTTAGATATTTCCAAACTTATGTTTATGGATTAGAATTTTACCTAATAGTGTTTTCTTGAATTTCTTATCATATGAATATCTTAAGTAGTTATTCTTTTAAATATAGTCATTCCTGAAATGAATAGTAAGCTAGAAATCTTAGACCTGATAACTAAATAATTTATTTCTATAAATTACATGAATTATTTTTATTTAACTTTATTATGATATTAATTAATCTAATTCATAGTTTATTTAAATTGAAAAATCTTATTATAGAACTCATTATTTTTATGTAGTACTAAAATTACTTGAGGACAAGTAATAAGTAAGTTTGAGGGATTTTGATCACTCGAAAAATTTATTAACAAATTCATACCTATTTTTGATAAAATTGCACTTTAAAGAAAGGTATTTTCTTTATTTTGTTGCAGGAATAAAGAATTTAGGTGATAAAAGCAAAAATCATAAAAAGGAGCGGATTTGGAGCAAAAAGGAAGAAAATAATACAATTTGTGCTGAGTCACCGACGGCGAGATCGAGCCCGCCGACAGCGAGGGTACGAGGAAGAAATTCTGAAGGATTTATAACTGTCTCGCTGACAGTGAGCCCGTGCCCGCCGACAGCGAGATAGCGCGGTTCGAAGACCTTCTAGAAGCCTCGCCGACGGCGAGGTAGTTCAAATGGCACAGATACATTGAACCTGGACACTTTTTGAAGGGATGCTTACACACCTCTTGGTCCTTTGCTCACCTCTATATATAGAGGCTGAAATTCAGCTTATAAGTGTGTGTTATAAGGGTGTGTTATAAGTGTGTGTTATAAGGGTGTGTTATTTTGTGTTATGTGTGCAGTTTTGAGTCTTTAAGTGTCAATTTTAGTCTTTAGAGTCTTAATTAGTGAGTTAGTGAGTTTTTAGCGAGTCTTCGTCGTCTTTGGAAGGAAGAGTCGAAAGGAACTGCGAGGAGTCCGCTTAGGGATAAATCGAGATAAGTATTTATATTTATTGTTTTTAACTTTAAATGAAATCCATGCTTAGTTTAGTTCCTATGCATTCGAGTAGTTTATTAGTCTTTCTCCTCGTTATGAAATTAAGTGACTTGATGAACTTAAAAACGTAAGTACTTTTATATATATTAATAAATTGTGATAATTTTTACTTAAAAATTAATTTACTTTCAACTGGCCATTTGATTTGTTAAAATATGTTGAATATCAACTATAGTAAAAATTACATCGGATATTCGCGGAATTCAAAAGCCTTGGAAGGAAGGTGCAAATAAATAGGGAAATAATATCACTGGGCGTAGAATTGAGCATTTTAGTGTGACAGACTAAAATATTCAATTCGGTCCTATTGTTTGAGAGCTGAAGTGTAGATGTTAGCCCTCGGGCGAGGGGAATGTGGGAGCTGCGAAGTGGCGAGTCGGTATCCTCCCAGCTTAGCCGCGATTCGGTAATCAAACATAGGATTAGTCAATATTCTTTACACCTGGACCAAAGGGTAAAGAATAGGAATGCTCCTATTTGTCACAATACCTTAAAATTATCTATTTAAATTCATCAATCACTTAAATTTCTAAACAAGGGGAAAGATACTTTTTCCGAATAGTTAAGACTTATTTAGCAATTAGTTTAATTTCTTGCACTTTCAATACGTATTAATTTTCTACTTAGTTAAGTTACCTAATTAAAATACTTAGTTTACTTTATTGCGCTTAAATTTAGAATTCCAAATTTTCGTATACTATTTTAAAATTATTATTATTATTTTAAAATTAGTTGTTATTTAATTTTCTATTTCCCTGTGGGATCGATAACCAGGACTCAACTAGAGCCATGTATTACTTGATACGATACGTATACTTGCGTAGCATCCACAACATAAACAATTACAATTCTATACATATAATATAGCGGGGTCAAGTTTTTGGCGTCGTTGCAATTAAATTAAAAATATCATAATATAAAATTGTGGGTCAATCAGCTAATAGAAGGTTTACAGTAGTGGGAGAAATATCGATTAAGCCTAACCTTCTAAATATAGATAGAGGCATCACATTAATGCTCACTCCTAAATCACATAAAGCTTTTCCACATAATTTTTCTCCACCGCACAAGGAATTGTAAAGCTACAAGGATCTTTAAGTTTCCGAGAAAAAGTTTTCTGAAGTATAGCGCTGCACTCCTCACTTATTGCAACTGTCTCGTAATCCCCAAATTTTCTTTTCTTGTTTAATATATCCTTCATAAACTTTGCATAACTTGGCATCTGTTCCAAAGCTTCAGTAAAAGGAATATTTATCGTTAACTTCTTAAGTACTTTCTTGAACTTTGAAAATTTTTTATCCAACTCATGCTATCTAAGTCTTTGAGGAAATGGTGGTGGTGGTTTTTCCAAACTGATTTTAGTTGGAGATATTAATTTTTCCAGATCCTTAGAAACATGTTTTTCATGTCTTTTAGTTATCGTTGTTTCTCTCACAACATCTTTCTCTTTGCTAACCACATCCTCTATCTCTCTTCCAATTATTAATTGGACTCCTTCTATTTGTTCATTAGTGTTCTCTTTAGGGTTGATCTCATTGTTGCTAGGAAGTGTTCCTTGGTGTCTATTGCTAAGTGAATTAGCAATTTGTCCCAGTTGATTCTCTATGTTTCTAATCGCAGCATTTTGACTTTGCAACTGGTTTCTCATTTGCAATACCATTTCTTCCATAGACGTCTTCTGATCCTCAAATTGTTGATCATTATTAGAGTCCGGTGGATATGAAGGTCTATAGTTTGTGTTCCCCTGATTATTCCAACTTCCATTAGGATTTGCATGATTATTTTCCCATTTTTGGTTTCCACCATCAGTAGTATGATTCCAGTTAAATTTAGGATGGTTCTCCCAACCTGGGTTGTAAAAGTTAGAGTACGGGTTGTTTATGGTATTTAAAGTCTCATATAACAAGTTAGAATCAATCATATGCCCTAATGAACTTTCCTCACTTACAGGAGTAAATTGAGGTTGGTTCATTCCAAATTGGTCCAACTTCCTTGATATTGTGGCAACTTGAGATGCAAGATTTGTAATCACATCCGTATCATGAACACTAGCTACCTTTCTAGGATATACCCTTGTAGAGGGCCAATGAAATTCATTTGTAGCCAATTTTTCAATTAACTCATATGCTTCATTAAATGGTTTTGACATTAATGATCCACCAGCGGCAACATCAATAATGGACCTAAGGGATCCTACTAACCCATTATAAAAAGTTTGAATGATTAACCAATCGGGCAGAGCATGGTGTGGACACTTTCTTAGGAGTTCCTTAAATCTTTGCCAGGCTTCGTATATTGATTCTCCTTCATAGTGACAAAATGAGATAATATCATTTCTAAGTTGAGTAGTCCTTGAAGGTGGAAAATACTTAGCTAGAAATTTCTGAGTTAACTCCTCCCAATTTTTAATGAGAGCCGAGTCTTTAATGAGTATAACCACATTTTAGCCTTATCCCTTAGTGAGAAAGGAAAAAACCTTAGTCTAACAGCATCTTCTGACATACTGTTATAATGAAATGTAGCACAAAGTTCTAGAAAATGTGATAAGTGTAAATAGGGATCCTCCAAAGGAGTTCCCCCAAACTGATTGTTCTGCACCAGTTGAATAATCTCAGGATTTATTTCAAACGAATCAACTTCTACGACAGGATTTTGTATACTTGAGTGAATTTCATCTGTCGTAGGATTTAGGTAATCCCTCAATGAAGTATGATGATTTTCCAAGGTATTATCTTGAAAGTTTTTTATTTCCATTTCTAGTTTTTTGAGTCCTTTCTGTTTTTTTATTTTTTATTTTTTTCAAACTCGGGATCATAAGACACAAGTCCTGTAGATCCTTTGTTTTGCATACGTAACACAACAAACAATACGTTAATAATTAAACAAATAATAGATGAAATATATTCAACACAACAAAATATTTTTACGAACACCTTATTTTTCACACAAACAATTTTTTTTCTTTTTTCACAACAATTTTTCATATAAAAACACTTTTCACACAAAAATAGTTTTTACGACACTACAGTTTCCAAGTCTAAGCCTAATTACTTCAATTAAAATTCTCCTAAAGTTCTTACCGAAGTTTCACCAGCAACGGCGCCAAAAACTTGACCGCGACTTTTTGTGGTGATAAAAATTAGTGCTATTGATTAATAAGAAAGTCACTTATATCAACGCAAGTATACGTATCGCTCAAGTAATATAGGGTTCTAGTGGAGTCCTGGTTATCGATCCCACAGGGAAGCGAGATAAAAGGTCATTAGTCAAATTCTAGTCTACTACAATTACTCCTTAGTTTGGAATGTCGATTAAAATGATGTTTTTATCTAGCATCTATTCCTAAATGTTAAATGTAAAGATAGTAACTATAACTAAATGCAAATATTAATTCTAAAGATAACCCTTTTTGGATGAATTGGTTTGAAGAATTTTGAGATACTAAAAACTACTATTCTTTTGTAATGAAATGGATAATATATAGGAATGAGATGCATTAAATATTGTATGTGCCAAATAGGAGCAATCCTATTCTTTACCCATTGGTCCAGGCATAAAGAACATTGACTAATCCTATGCTTGTTTACTGAATCCGTGGCTAGGCTGGGAGGATATTTACTGAATCCGTGGCTAGGCTGGGAGGATACCGACTCTCACTTCGAAGCTCCGACATGTCCCTCGCCTGAGGGCTATCATCTCCACTTCAGTAATCAAACAATAGGGCCGAATTGGGGATTTTAGTCTGTTACTCTAAAATCTCCACTTCTACATCCAATAATTATATTTCGCTATTTAGCTGCATTCAATCCCCATGAACTTCACCATCCATATAATTTTAATGTGGCTCGTACTTAGTTGTAGAAAGCATAACCCTCTCGGATCGTATGTTTTCACAACGAATATTAACATTACAACAGACCTTAATTGCAATGTAAATGAAGCGCAAGTAAAAACCATCACACATATATATATATATATATATAACTTCTTCTAGCATGTATCTCAACATCCTACACATAAATTCTACTCATTACAAAAGATAAGTAAAAGGAAAACGATGGCATAATCTTCTCATGCCTCTATTTTCAAAGAAGAAGAAAGAGTAAGAGAGATACGTCACAAAGCACGAATAAAACACAACAGAAACTTCTTTTTAACCAAAGAAAGTCCACTAGGTAAGTGTTTACAAAATCATAAGATAATGAAGAACAATACTTAGCTTTTTCCCTTTGAAAGAAAGATGAAGATCTCTCCCACAAAGTCTCCCGTTGATCCATGCAATGCTAGTACAATCCCTTACAAATTCTCTCAAAATCTCATCTCCAATCTCTCCAAAAGTGTAGAAATCTACATTTCTACTCATAATCTAAGAACCTTAAACATTCTCCAAGTTTTTCCTAACATTCTTCCTTTGTTTCTCTATCTTTTTTAACCTAAAATCACTAATTCAAAGAGTATGGAAAAATTTCTAAGAGTTCCCTTAAACACTCCTTCGAAAAAGCATCCAAATACATTGAATTTCGGCCCAAAACTGCCAAAAGTCGGTCCATAGTCGTCTGGGGCGCTGTCAGCGGGTTCAAGAGCGCTATCGGCGAGCTTTTCGATCATTTTTTGGCCTTCTCGGGAAAATCCCGCCGTCGGCAAACTCGAGGGCGCCGTTGGCGAGCAGACTACTACGCAACTCCACCGTTTTGCTCCGTTTTAGCTCTGATTCATCCCATTTCTGTTGCGTTGCGTTCCTAACAGATAGCCTTACAAAATGAGCATAAAAATAACATTTCTTTAAAGTGTAATCTAATTCAAAAATATGTAAGAAGTTTAAAATAGATTAAGCATATAAATACTTATCGAAAGGTGTGAGGCCAAAATTTGCTTTCTTGCTCATTTTTGCTCCAAATTGCACCATTTTTGCTACTTTTTCTCCAAAAGTCATTTCTTGTACCTAAAACCAAAAAAAATATAAAATACCTTCTTATTAAAGTGTAATATCACCAAAAAAATGAGTGAAATCATATAGCAAAAATCATATATATTTTCAGTGGGTCAACCCTATCATAGATGAAGTGTGATTTGGTTGAACTAAATGAACACACCATAGCCCATTATATGAGAGACATGGAGCTTGTTATTAGAAATGTGGTGCAGTTGTAACGTTATTGGTCATTTGGAGATGTCCAAACCTTAGCATTGAAAGTGAAGAGGCAATACAAATAGAAAAGACAACCACCAGCAGTCAGTTAGCCATCCACAGTTGGAGACACAAATAGAAGCACACCTCAGAGTGTTGGGAAACTATTTTGGATAAGGATAGATTCACCTCTAGTGAGAAAAAAACCTAAGTAGAGTACTAATCCATGAAAAAAATACCTATTTTTATGCCTTGATTTTTATTAAAATTTTAAGGATATTATGCTTTAATGAAAGGTATTTTTTTATGTTTTTCGATGCAGGTGATGTAAAAATGTTCAAAAAGAAAAAAAGATGAAAAATGATGAAAAAGGAGCAAAAAGGAGCAAAAAGGAGTAAAAATGGAGCCAAAATACAAAATTGCCAAAATAATGGGTCTGGCGCCTAGGAGCCAGAATCCGGCGCCTAGGCGCCAGAATCCGGCGCCTAAGCGCCAACTCGATACCAAAACAGTTAAAATTTTGTAACTGCTTTGGGCAGTTATTTTGACGGTTAGAGCGTGTTGACCTCATTTTTGATGAGGTCTTCTCTTCTTCACTTTAGTACTTAGGATCTAGCCTTAGGCTTTTCCTTTGACTATCTTAGAGGATTAGAATTGGGACCCACCTTTTAGAAATTCAAACCACTTCTAAACTCCCTGCAAACTCCACAAACTTGACTGTAGACCCCTAATCATCTAGAGGGTTGAAATCAAATGTGGAAGTTTAAAGGATGAGTTCCTATAGGACTTTTTGGCCTTAGGACTGCTGCAGGTGGCACAGTGCAGTGAAGGGTTGACTTGCACACACACTACACCTACACACTACACTTTCACACACTTCCTAAAAACACACCCATACCCGACTTGACCTCCGACTCATGTAGGTGATTCACATGGATGGTCCTTAACCCCTAAGCCGCTGCGTAAGAGGGTTAGGAGCAACATAGTGGATGCCTCAAATGAGTCCCTTCATGGCTCATGTGGGCTTGATATGGCTTCATGGCTCAACAAAAATGATTTCATTCCACTTACATCCACCCAATCTTCAATTTTCCAAATTTTCAATTTTTGACCCGGGACCCTACACCGTTTAGCTCTACGCAAACCATCGAAACTACCCAAATTTCTCAAAAATTTCCAAATCACCCAAAATTCTCCAAAATCATTCCCAAACATTTCCACATCACTCAAATTGATCATCCATACCCAAAAATATCAAAAATTCCAAAAATACCTCCCAATACCCTCCAAATACCCAAAATACCCCTCTTAGCCAAAAATCCAAAAATTCAGAAAATTCCTAGAAAATTCCAGAAAATCCCAAATATTCCCAATTTCATTTTGTCCAACTACACCATAGGCCAATTTTGTCAATTTACCCTACTTTTGTCAAAACCCCCAATTTGACCCATTTTAACCCTAGGTGAACCCAATGTCAAATCTAACCTACCCAATTGACCCAAATTCTGGTCCAATTCAATTCTAAACTTCAATTCAACATCCCCAGCACCAATCTAGACCAAATCCAAGTCTAATTTGATTGACATTTGGATCCAATTTCACTTTTGGCCTTAAAGCCCAATTTGGACCCATGACCCAAACTTAACCCAAAACTCACCCAAGTCAACTCCAATTAACCCCAAACCTTTTCTAAATCTTCCTTAACATTCCCACAAACAAAACACTAACATGATTTGCCCAAAAATTAGACCCAAATCCCACTCAAATTCAACCCAAAGCTAAAAGGCCCATTTTTGACCTAAACCCAAACCTAACCCAAATGAGCCCAAACCCCAAAATCAAAACTCAACCAAAGTCAAAACCTCTTTGAAACACTCCCATAAATATTTCTCAACATTAATTTTACATCAATTTCAACCCTAGCCCAACATTGGCCCAACTTGGCCCACTTGGACCCATATAGGCCCACTTACCAAATAAACCCAAATTCAAACCAATTCAACTCCAAATCACACCAAATTGACTCCAAGCCCTTCATAGAACATCCATAAACCAATTATGACATTTATTTGACAAGGCCTTTCACAAAATCTTTACCCAAATGCCCATCCTAAAATCAAAAAGCCCATTTCCCTTAAACTTTCCTAAAAGCCCACTCCCTTCAAATTCAAAAGCCCAAATTCATCCAAAGCCCACATGACACTTCCTTTCATCATCCATTTAATCAAAATCACCCCTAAGTTTCAAAATCATCAATTAAACCATTCCAAATCAAGCTTCATTCAAATTTTCACCAAAATATCCAAAATTCTTAAAACCATTTTTATGAAATTGACCCAACCTTTTCCCAAGCCAAATGGAGCCATGGAGCCATGCACAAGCCATATGCAAGCCATGAGAGCCTCTTTACATGTCACCATGCCATTTTGGGCAAAAGGAGGAGACTCTTTCCTTAATTCCTAAAGGTGATTAACCACTCCCATGATTCCCCTTAACCATGCTTATGCCTAATTGTGCTTGGATGGTGACTTGACCCTGCGATTATGCTTGAGCCAAATCACTTTTCCCTCGACCAAAACCGGGCCTTGGGTGGTGCACCTAGCCCAAATGGGGGGGTTGACCCATTTAGGTCCAAATTTAGCCATGCCCCCATTCCATCTAAATCAAACCCTTTACACATGGCCAATGCTTAATTGATTGCACTAAGCTCCGACCACGACCTCCACGACCAAGATGGTGACCGATGCACGGCCGGCCGGCCACTGGGCCGCCGGAAAACACCATGGCCGAGAGCTCGCATGTGAGCCAACATTGAAATTCTCCCTTGCTCGAGCCGCCCCATGCCTAGTGGTCACCATGGTCTGTTCTTCTCCTCACCGGAGCAGGCTGATCCCAAGCCACTAACTCCCCACGGGAGGCCCTCCACCCTCTCCTATTTAAACTCCACCCCTCTCGGCCATGAGGAGAGCTAAAAACAAAACCTTAAGGAAACTCTGCCAAAATTGTTCCAGACTCCTCCCCATACACAGAGCACTTGATCCCCAGTGAGATCCCCCTGCCATTTCTTCTCTGTGAGCTCAATTTCGAGTTGAAATTCCACCCAAAACCGGGACACTTCTCCACGAGTGAGCCAATCCCCAAATTGATTGGTTCTACACCTTCACCGGACCGAGGGAAGGTGTCCACCGGCAAAAGCCCCATCTCCGAGCCACCCGGTTGCTCCGACCTCCAAGCTTTGTGATCGGGCTTGGTCGAAATCATATCTAGACAATTCACTGGACCGGGAGACTTCATGCTGGAGCTTGCGGGATCCAATCGAAGGTGCAACAACTCTCGGATCGAAGCCACACTTCTGCGAGCAAAGGTATGAACTAATTCTTCATCCCGAGCTTCTGGAGATTCTCCATTTCAAATGCCTTAATTTCGATGCATGATAACCGTATAGATGTGTTCGTCTCTTCGAAGACGAATCCATAGAGCATAAGAACATAAAAATCCGTTGAGTATCGAGTGAGATCTTAGGGATTTAGTGTGGACGGCTCTCGGGTGAGGACGCTCGGGGACGATGAACGGATGCCGTCCATTTAATACACGCGCGGACGGATGGTTCAGATGGCGTCGGACCAGGAGACGGTACGAGAACCGCGGGGCCCGGGCTGCTGACTCAGATGGCGGCGTCGAATGGGAGCGCGACGCGTGTGAGTTCGGAGATGCCGAGGATGCGCCGGCGCCGCGTGGATAAATAGAAAAATAGGGTATTTTTCTATTTATTTAATTCCCTAAACTTGGAAAATTCATAACTTTGTGTAGGAAAATCAGAAAAATAAAAGAAAAATACCCTCTTGCTCGGTGAACGAGAGGAGAATAATGTGGAAAAGAAATTATTTAATTTCATCAAGTATTTTATTTTTAGTAATTTATTTACTCTCTGCATACATTTAATTCTCCATGCATTCATACAATTCACCATGGCATGAGACCATAGGGCTTTTGAAGCCTCCGAATTTGGGAACATTCCCTGAATTTTCCAAAGTCAGAGGCCATCCCTATGAAGAGTTATTGATTTTTCAAATTCATGTCACTATTTTGAGTATTTTAATTCCAATAAATAGCATGTTGTGTAATAAATTCTAGGAAAATTTGGTGATGTTCCTTATGACCGGAGAACCCTAGGAAAAAATAGGTTTTGAGTTAGTTCATTTTAGACTAACCCTAATTGGCTTAAACACCCAAAATAGGTCTCTAATTAATTAGAGCTAACCATACATCAAATTGACTTGAAATCAATTCTCCACTGACCTTTAGGATCAGAGGAACCCACCATAAAAATTTGAGGTCAATTGGACTTGGTTAGCCCCACTAATTGGGTTGATTAAGCCACTTAGTCATTTTAAACTTTAAAAATTCATAACTTTCAAAATATCTTTCAAAAATTCATCAAATTGGTTTTGGAGTCTCTCGATATCAGGGGAATTTAAGAAAATTAAAATTTCAATTTTCTAAAAAAGTTGATTTTTTAATATTATTTTAATATTTTTAAATAATTAAAAAATAAAAAAAATCACAAAAATAATAAAATTCACCAAAATGTCACATTTTGAATTTTAATCACTTAGGAAAAAACCCCATATTTTTCTTAGGCCTATTTGGTGAGATATTAATTTTTAAAGCTCTAGGGTAATTTTAAAATTAAAAAAAAATGTATTTTCTAGCATTTTCACTAAAATAATTATAATAAATCATATAAAAATCAGAAAATTGCAAAATTTGATTATCTGATTTCTTTGATATCAGAGAGATTTTTGAAAAATATAAAATTCATTTTTCAATATTTATTTTATTTTTAAATTAATTAATACTCCAGAACTTAAAATAATTATAATAAAAATAATATAATTCAAAAAATCACCAAAATTAGTCCAAATGGTCCTCTGGTCATTAGGAATGTCCCCTAATTTTCTTAAGGATAGAAACTTTCCCTTGGTCATGTTATCAAATTTTCCTTGAAAATCTCTATTTTCTACTAAAAATAATTATATAAATAAATTAAATACAGAAAAATCACATTTTCTCCTCTCATGTCTTTATTGACATATGAGTGAAGTCACATAAAAATTTCAAGTTCATTTGAGTTCAATTTAGTGAGTTATAAAATTATTAAGCTTAAAGGGTAAAATGGTAATTAAATTTTAACCCTTAATTAAAACTTAAGGTTTAATAAAAAATTAACAAGTAAAATATTTGATCCTAATCTGATTTGGATGATTGAAATTTAAATAATTAAAGGGTAGAAACCTATTGAGCAATTTAAAATGATTAAACCTTAATTAAATAATTGATTAAATTTGGAAGAATAATAAAATTGGAATTATTAAAATAGGGATATTATTAGGAAGAGATTTATTCTTTAATTTAAAAATCCCTAAATTAATCATCTCATTAATATTCAACTCTTAATTAGAATGATAACTCAAATTTAAAATATTAAAAGACTTAATCATTAAACTAAAATTAAATCATTAAACTCTTTCAAAAATTTCAATTAAAATTAAATTAAATTAAATTAAAAATTAAATTAAATTAAGTAAATTAAATTAAAATTAAATTAAATTAAATTAAGATTAAAAGTTGAATTAAATTAAATTAAATTAAATTAAATTAAATAAACAAATTAAATTAAATTAAATGAATTAAATAAATTAAATTAAATAAATAAAATTAAATTAAATTAAATTAAATTAAATTAAATAAATTAATTAAATTAAATTAAATAAAATAAATTAAATTAAATTAAATTAAATTAAATTAAATTAAATTAAATTAAATTAAAAATTAAATCAAATCAAACTAAATTGAATTAAATTAAATCAAATCAAACTAAATTGAATTAAATTGAATTAAATTAAATTAAATTAAATTAAATTGAATTAAGTTGAATTAAATAACATCACCTAAGACATAAAGAACTCAAAAATAAATCTAAGATAACTTGAACAACTATTCCAAACTTAAATCATTAATTTGAACTTAAATTTGAATCACAAACCATTTGAACACCAATTTACCTCAAGAGCTTTAGTTATCATAACTCCTAAACGAATATAAAATGAAATGTTACTTCACTTATAGGATATTCAAATGTCCTAGTTCACTAAGCAAGTTAACAAAAATTGAAAACCTCGGACGATCGATTCACTTACACAATTAAATTCATTTGGACTTAAAACAATCCTAAGAATATTGAAAAGATGTTTAAGATTCTTCTTAAGCACTTCCTCGATATGATAGGATATTTATAAGAACAATTGAACTTAGTTATTCTTTGATGAAGAAAATCGTCCTCAAACTAAAAACACAAGAACCTAGACGTCATAGGAAATGACTAGCTATAGGATTAGGAACTTGGTAGAAAACCATAACCCTTCCCTTAGCTTTACTAGAAACTGCTATAAATGCTTAAATGCTTTAAATTGTATTTTAAGTGCGGCTTGGGATGACGGGAAGACCCTCCGGGTACGCTTTTATTTTATTGCGATTTATTTTATTGCAATTTATTTAATCGCATCGCACTTATTTTTCTTGCATGATAAACAACGAGTTGCATGAAAACCTACACCTTTAGGACGAAACCAAAGCCGAAACCCATAACTAAATTAAAAGACACTACAAGATAAAATTCACCTCCATGACATTTCAAAATATAAGACAACTCAAAATTTAATCACAAACGGAACACAAAACTACAATTACAACTAAATTAAAACGTCTTGTTGGATGATCGGGAATACCTCGGATGATGTAACCTACGTGTTGCTAACGGGATTTCCCACGGTCTAAATGAAAGTGTGGAACTCATTCGGTTGAGTTTAGCAAATTCATACGGACTAAGTGAATCCGATAAAAATAATGATGCGGAAGGATGGAACCGTGGGATCTTAACCTAGGTGTTGTTATAATCAACTTTAAGATTTGTTTTAATTAAAACACAAAAAACACTTGGAAATTAAGACTTCTCTAAACCAAAACACTTTTCTCATCTCCCGATTTATGATTTCTAAAACTAAACCTCTGCAACAACAAGGAGCTCGGAGCATGGTGGGCGGCACGGCCATCGTCGTCGGCAAAACTTGAACCTACTTCGACAAAACTTTCCTAGAATTAAATAACAAAGCCATAGGACTTCGAGGTAGTTTGCCTAGTGCAACATAAATCCTCAACTCTTCGTTAGGCATTTGCATTGCAAATTAAGCCCTAATCGGTCTTAGGATTCAGAGGTAGTCGTCCGATACGACATAAACCCTCATATCTTCCGAGTTATTTGTATGATTCTATCATATGAATATAAGCCCTAATTAACTAAAATTGGCAAGATTAAAACATTAAATAAACATTAGGACTTTCCTAAATCCAAGCCAAACAATAGGGTAGTCGGGAAATTATCGAAGTTCACTTCGAATCCGTAATTTCTCCTACTTTTCTTCCTTTGAATTCCCAAAATAAAATGTTCCAAACTTGATCCATTCCCTATTGAGATTCAAAAAGTTCAATCCTTTGAAAACTTAAACTTTGAAATTCTTGAGAGCAGAATTATTGATTATTATCGAGAGTTTTCTTAAATGATTCATTTCATTTAAGATGTAATTAACTATAGGGGCTCGCCCTTATAGGGAACTTTAAGAACCTGAGTAATATAAACCATCGCTTAATTCATTTATATTAAGCGGGGAACTTGTCGGCTTATAAAATTGGTTCGCGAGACCAAACAAATGTCACAAATCTCATAGTTTATTTAATCGAGCCCCATCATCGAGCGGTGTGTCTATTCTTCGGGATAGATCCACGGTTTGTGGTGCGGTGCTCGTTTATATAAACTATTTGGGATGTGAGATCGGTTTGATTTCATATCTTAAAACTTTTAAACTTAAAATTATTTTCAAAATCAAATGTTATCTTTTAAACTATATATTTAAATTAAATTTAAAATATAAAAAATTCGCCGACAATTTCTGTAGGCGACTCCCTTTTCAAAATAAAACACATAACCTAAAAATATGCCGACAGAGCGGTTATTGGACCTTCTAGAAGATTGACAGTTATTCCTAGATTATAGGACATGTGATATATTGTATCTAGACGCTTGGAAACGGTTTGGATCGCGAAGAGGTGCGATCCAAAGTGAAGAGATGCGAAGAACTGGACACGGAGTCCGGCGCCTAAGCGCCAGATGCCGGCGCCTAGGTGCCAGACACAGTTTCTAGAAGATTCATTGAACTTGGACACATTTTGAAGAGGTGCTTTAGACAACCCTTGAAGCCAATAAATAGGAGGCCATTTTTACAGAAAAAGAGGCCCCCAATCAGAGAGATAATTTTAAATATAGGGCCACACTTTTAGTTTACTTTCCTTCATAAATTAGTGAGTTAATTTTATTTAGAGTTTGTATTGAGGGTTTGGAAGAGTTGGTGCTTTTGAAGTTTATTTCACTTTGGAGTCAGTAGGAATCAGAGGTTCAGTTGGAGAAACACTTGATATAAGTATTTATAATTTGATTCAAAGTTTTATTTATATGTTTTGTTATTTAAATTCAATGTGTTCTGAGTAGTTACTTTACTTTTTTCTTTCAATTATGAAAAGATAAATAAGATAATATAAAATTTGTTGGAGAATTAAAAACAAAATATGTTTAAATATTGTGATGATATTAATACCGGATCTTAATTTACTATTTAAATTGGACATTTAAGTTGTTGAAATCTGTTGAAGAATTTTGAGACCTAGAAGGAGATGAATTCTTAACTAGTAGATATCACATGAATCCTTGAGTAGTCGAAGGCCTTGTGCGGGTTATTCAAGGTGAAGTGCAAATAAATAGGAAAATATTATTCAATGGGCATAGAATTAATAAGTTTTTAGAGTTACAGAATAAATTCTTCTAATTTGGTTTATAGAAAAGGAACGGGTCACTAGTAGGGTCGACCATAGCCACCCTTGGACATCTAGTAGTGTGAGCCTAGATTAAACCATTCTACTAACAATACATCCGATACTGATCTATAGATTAGCCTGATGTTCTTTATACTTATCAAGCGAAGGTAAAGAATAGGAATGCTTATTTGGAACAATACCATAAATTTATATTCTCCACGAATATTACATTATCTAAAAAGTCTTGTATTAATTGGAAGGAAGAAATTTGTTTGCTTATTATTATTTACATCACTCATTATTTTAGTACTGCTTTATTTCTGCATTTAGTAAATTAAATATTAAATTTATTACTTTAAAAGAAATACATAAAAATAAAATTAAAATATTTAAAAATCTACAAACCTCCTCGTGGGATCGATACTGGGTCTTTATTTAAAGCCCTATATTACTTGAAATGATACGTATACTTGCATAGTACCTCTAGTGTGTAAAATATTTTCCATAAAATTATATTTATATACACTAGCCGCTATTATTATTTGGATCAATGTATTGGCTATAACATATTTTTGGAAGCATAAATTCTTTGCGTTATTTAAGGTCGGCTCAAGTTTTTGGCGCCGTTGCCGGGGAGGCAAATTTTTAGATTTTGAATATTTATTTTATTTTATTTATTTCTTTTATTGTCAAAATAAAAAAAATATAAAATACAAAAACATTTATAAAAACAAAAATAAAAAAAAGAAGAGATTTTATTTCTTGCTATTTTATTTTACTTTTTATTTGCTTTTTATGCGTAGTTCTGGATCTGAAGGATTATTACCTTTAGACTCTGAATTAGAAAGAACTGTAAGAAGAATTAAAAAAGGAAAACAAATTCAAAAATATCAAGAGATGACTAATTTACATAACAATTTACAGAATCCAATTAAAATTAATGAACAAAATGTTTACAAACCATTAAAGGATTATGCTAACCCTATAGCTGATGAACTTCATATTAGTATTCAAATACCTGCTGTAGATGCTAATTCTTTTGAGCTTAAACTGTCTATTATTCAAATGGTTCAAAATAATCAATTTGAGGGAACACCAAATGAGGATCCAAATTTACACCTTGCTAGTTTTTTAGAACTTTGTGCTACCTTTAAATATAACAATGTTTCTGATGATGCCGTTAGACTTAGTCTTTTTCCTTTCTCTTTAAGAGATAAAGCAAATATGTGGTTGAACTCATTAGCAATAGGTTCTATTAAAACATGGGCTGAAATGACACAAAAATTCCTTGCTAAATATTTTCCTCCTTCTAAAACTGTTAAATTAAGAAATGATATTACTTCGTTTAGTCAATTTGACGAGGAGACAATTTATGAAACTTGAGAAAGATTTAAAGAACTATTAAGAAAGTGTTCTCATCATGATTTACCTGATTAGTTAATTATTCAAACATTATAACGGACTTATTGGATCACTGAAATCAATTATTGATGCTGCTGCTGGAGGTTCTTTAATGGCTAAATCATTTCAAGAAGCTTATACTTTAATTGAAGAAATGACTAACAATAATTTTCAATGACCTTCTGAAAGGGTTAATCCTAAAAGAATGGCAAGTATTCATGATAACGAAGCATTTTCAATCTTAGCTTCACAAGTGGTACGCAATATCTAAGAAATTAGATAATTTTGCTATCGATGTATCACATAACAACTCTACTAATATTGAAGATTCTCAAACTATTGAAACTTTACAAGTTCTTGCTAGTAAAAATAACCCTTATTCAAATTATTATAATCCTGGATGGAAAAATCACCCTAATTTTAACTGCAATAATTCACAACAACAATAGGGTAATAATCAATCTTATCCAATTGGAAATTGGAACAATCAAGTAAATTTAAACTATAAACCTCCTGGATTTAATAATCAACATAAAAAGTTATCTATAGAAGAATTAATTTTACAACTGAGTAATCAATTACAAAATCAAAACACTGATATTCGTAATATTGAGAATCAAATGGGACAAATCGCTAATTTAATTAATTACAGACCTCCGGGAACACTTCCTAGTAATGTTGAAATCAACCCAAAAGAAACTCGAAAAGAACATGAACATGCTAAATCTGTACAACTTAGAAGTGAAAAGGAATTAAAAGAAAGAATTCAGGATGAAATTGAAAATGAGATTGAGGTTGAAGAGATTGAAAAACCTAAAGAAACTTCTTCTCCTAGTAGAGATCAGACTGTTATTCCTATTAATGTAGAAGTTGAAAAACCACCACCACCTTTTCCTCAAAGACTAAAATAGCAGAAGCTTGATAAACAATTTTCTAAGTTCTTTGAAATTTTTAAGAAACTTACCATTAACATACCTTTTGCTGAAGCTTTGGAACAGATGCCAACTTATGCAAAATTTATGAAGGATATTTTAAGTAAGAAACAAAAATTTGAAGCTTTTGAAACTGTTGCATTAAGTAAAGAATGTAGTGGAATAATTCAAAAGAAATTACCTCAGAAACTTAAAGATCCTGGAAGTTTCACTATACCTTGTGTTATTGGAGAAAAATTTTGTGGAAAAGCATTATGTGATTTAGGAGCAAGTATTAATCTCATGCCATTTTCTATTTTTCGAAGGTTGAATTTAGGAGAGATTTGTCCCACCACTGTAACCCTTCAGTTAGCTGATAGATCTATCACTTACCCTAAAGGAGTTATAGAGGATGTTCTTGTTAAAGTGGATAAATTTATTTTTCTTTTAGATTTCATTGTACTTGATATGGAAGAAGATAAAGAAATACCTATTATTTTAGGGAGACCTTTTCTAGCTAGCCGACGGGCTATGATTGATGTGCAAAAAGGAGAATTAACTATGAGAGTTAATAATCAAAAGATTAAATTCAATGTCCTTAAATAAATGAAGTACCCTGACAAAGAAAAATGCTATCGAATGGCTATTATTGATTATATAATTGAAAAACATTATCAAGAAAAATGTAAAGTCATTTCCGAAGAAAAAATTGAATTATTAACCGACGAAAATGAAGAACTAAAAGAAGAAGATCTATCTAAAGAAACTCATTATATTAAAGATAACTGGGAAATTTTGGACATAACTCAAAATGATATACTTTTACCCTCGATTAAAAAAACCCATGAACATGAATTAAAAATGTTACCTGCACATTTAAAGTATGCTTTCCTTGGAAATTCATTAACTTTACCTGTTATTATTTCTTCTAAACTAAGCTTAGATCAAGAAGAAAAATTAATAGGATTGTTAAAGAATTATAAGAAAGCTTTTGGTTGGACTATTGCTGATATAAGAGGAATAAGCCCTTCCATACGTATGCATAGGATTTTAATGGAAGAAGATTTTAAACCTACTTATTGAACCTCAAAGAAGATTAAATCCTATCATGAAAGAGGTCGTTAAAAAGAAATTTTAAAATGGTTAGATGCTGGAATTATTTATCCTATTTCGGATAGTCAATGGGTGAGTCCTATTCATTGTGTTCCAAAGAAAGGAGGAGTAACTGTCATTGTCAATGATACAAATGAACTAATTCCAACAAGAAAAGTTACTGGATGGCGAATTTGCATTGATTATCGGAAATTAAATAACGCCACTAGAAAGGATCATTTTCCTTTACCTTTCTTGGATCAAATGCTTGATAAATTAATTGGACACTCATATTTACGTTTCCTAGATGGATATTCTGGTTATCATCAATTACCTGTCGCTCCTGAGGACCAAGAGAAAACAACATTTACAAGTCCTTAAGGAACATTTGCGTTTAGAGATTGCCTTTCGGTTTATATAATGCACCTGTAACTTTTCAGAGATGTATGATGTCAATATTTTGTGATTTGATTGACAAAGGAATTGAAATATTTATGGACAATTTTTCATTTTTTGGAAATTCTTTTGAATCTTGTTTGGAAAATATTTCCAAAGTTCTGAAAAGATGTGAAGAAACAAACTTAGTTCTTAACAGGGAAAAATGTCAATTTATGGTCACAGAAGGTATTGTACTTGGTCACAAAATTTCACAAAAAGGGATGAAAGTTGATCAAGCAAAAGTGAAAATTATTGTTGAACTGCAACCATCTACTACTGTTACTGATGTGAGAAGTTTTCTGGGACATGCTAGATTTATAGAAGATATATAAAGGATTTTTCTAAAATTGCTAAACCTCTTTGTCATTTATTGGAAAAAGAAGCTAAATATTAATTTAATGAAGACTGTGTTAATGTTTTCAATATTTTAAAAGAAAAATTAATAACTGCACCTATTATTATTGCACCGAATTGGAATAAACCTTTTGAATTAATGTGCGATACAAGTGATTTTGCAATTTGAGCTGTATTGGGAAAAAAATATGAGAAAATTTTCAAAGTTATATATTATGCTAGTAAAACTCTTATTGATACTCAAAGAAATTACACTACTACTTAAGAAAGAGCTTTTAAGCTATAGTACATGCCTTTGATAAATTTAGACCTTATCTTCTCGGTACCAAATGCATAGTTCATACTGATCATTCCGTTATTAAATATTTAATGTTAAAAAAGGATGCTAAACCTAGACTAATAAGATAGATGGGTTTTACTTCTACAAGAATTTGATTTTCAAATAGTGGATAGAAAAGGAACTGATAACCAAATTGCTGATCATTTATCTAGAATTAAAAATGATATTATTATTGAAGAAAATATAAATGAGAAATTTCCTGATGAACAGTTATATGTTATTCAAGGATGCCAAACACCTTAGTATGCATATATAGTTAACTATTTAGTTAGCAATATTCTACCTTATGGATTGAATAACAAATATATTAAAAAAATTTAAAAATGATGCTAAATCTTATATTTGGGAAGATCCTCATTTATTTAAATTGGGAAGAGATTTTGTAATTTGAAGATGTGTACCTTTTGAAGAAACTTTTGCTATTATTAAAAAATGTCATGATTTCGAATTTAGAGGACACTTTGGAGTAGATAAAACTACATTTAAAAATTTAAATTTAGGACTTTATTGGCCTAGCTTGTTCAAAGATGTGAGAAAATATGTGAAAACATTTGATCAATGTCAAAGGATGGGAAATATATCTAGGAAAGATGAAATGCCTTTAAACTATATATTGGAAGTTGAAATTTTTGATATATGGGGTTTAGACTTTATGGGACCATTTGTACCATCATCTAGAAAGATTTATATTTTATTAGCAGTTAATTATGTTTCAAAGTGGATTGAAGCTGTAGCTTTACCTAATTGTGATTCCAAAAGTGTTTCAAAATTTTTAAAGAAAATGATTTTTTCAAGATTTGGAATGCCTAAGGTAATTATCATAGATGGTTGAAGTCATTTCAGAAATATAAGAATTTAATCATTACTGGAAAAATTTGGAATCAAACATAGAATTGCAACTGCTTATCACTCACAAACAAGTGGAATGGCTGAAGTATCAAACAGAGAAATTAAAAGAATTTTAGAGAAAACTGTTAATCCTAAAAAAACTGATTGGGTTGATAGACATGATTCTGCATTATGGCCTTATAGAACAGCTTATAAGACACCAATCGGAATGTCACCTTACCGGTTAGTTTATGGTAAACATTGTCACTTACCTGTTGAACTTGAACATAAAGTTTATTGGGCGATAAATGAGTTTAATTTTGATTTGAATACTGCAGGAGAAAAACAATTATTACAATTAAATGAGATGGATGAAATAAGAAATGAGTCATATGAAAATGCAAAGATTTATAAAGAGAAAATGAAGATATTACATGATAAAAAGATTTCAGGAAAAATATTAAAGCCTGGACAAGAAGTATTATTATTTAATACTCGTTTAAGAATTTTTCCTGGAAAATTAAGATCTAAATGGATGGGACCATATATAACTGAGAAAGTATACCATTATGGAGCTGTGGATATTAAAGACCCCAAAACGGGAAAAATATTTAAAGTTAAAGGATCAAGACTGAAGCCTTATTTGGGAGACATAAAAATGATTTATAAAGAGGCTTACGAGTTGAGTCCACCTGATTAAAGACTTAATTAGGTCGGGCTGACGACGTTAAACTAAGCGCTTTGTGGGAGGCAACCCATAGTTGTTTTTGTGTGTTTTTACATTTTTAATGTAAGGTTATGCCTCGGTGTTGACTAAATTTTATATAACTTTAGAAAATTGGATGCTAACAAGTTTTTATTGACTTAAGTTAAAGATTATCTCGAAGTATATAATGTTTGGACTTTGGATCACTCCATTTTGTATGTGAGTAAAAAGGAGATCAAGTTAACCTTCATTATGATTGTTTATAATTTGAGTTAATTTTAATTACTGGGTTTATATTGATCTTACCATTCTAATTTACCTATTTTTTAGATCGAAACATTGAAATTTGACGTTAGGCGAAACGGAGTTGAACATGGTTCTGGCGCCTAGGCGCCGAAATCCGGCGCCTAAGCGCCAGAATAGACTGTGTATCAATGGGTCCGGAGCCTAGGCGCCAGTTTTGGCACCTAGGCGCCAGTTTTGGCGCCTAAGCGCCACAGTTACTGGGTCGTGTAAAAACCGAAAATTTTTCAGTTTTTCACACTATTTTCTCTTATAAACTACCCCATCTTCATTCCCAATCCCTAAGAAATCATAGATACGACCTTTACACTTCATTCTTGAGGAGATAAGAGAAGATTTTGAAAAAATGGAGAGAAGAAATCATGGAGAGAGGCTAGAGACAAGTGTTCTAAGGATCCTCAACCTTTCTTCAATGGTTTTATTGCTGTTAGTTTGGAGAAGTTTTCGAGTCACCTAGATAAGTTTGAAGCGGAATTCAAAAGTATTGGAGATTGCCTCCATGAGATGTATCATCAAATCGAGCATCTAGAATGGTAGGCAAAGCTTCAATTCGATCATCTAGCGGCCTATCAAGACGCTCAAGTGGAGATGTATGCGAAGAACAAATGGATAGACGAGAAAACAGCTGCAGATTTTCCAAGGGCGTTAGTATTCTTCCCAAGTAGGCCGAGTAATCTTCATTGCGACGAGAGTGAAAATTTCAAATTTGGAGATTAGATAGTAAATGTGGTTAGATCGAGACTTTATCTAGTGTATCGTTGCATCTATTTGGTAAATCGAATGTGTTGTTTGTGTGTTTGTTTTATTGTTCAATGTGTGTTGTATTTACTTTGAAATTGTGTTGTTTGATTGTTTGTTAAGACTTGAATCTTATTATTATACTCATCTGTAATTCATTGAGCCCAAAATTGAAGATTATGAATGGAATTAGAAGAATTTGACTTAAAATTGTGTTTAATTGGTGGATTTAATTTATAATTTTTAAAATTTTTGGAAAATATGTTGGAAGTTGGAAACTGAAGCATTACTCTTATATGAGTGATTGAAAGTTGAAGTTGTGAATTTTGGGTGGAAAACTTAATTTTTAAAATGATTTTTGTGAAAGGCGAGTCTGGCGCCTAGGCATCAGAGGTCGGCGCCTAGGCGCAGGTTCGGCCTGAACCAAAAATTTCATCTTCTTAAACCCCATGTCATGGCCGACGCTTAAGCTCTCCTTCTTCCTCCATTTTCACGAAAACCTACCCCATAGATCCATTTGAGGCCAAATCTTCACGTTTTTGAGCCCGAAATCACTCGATTTCTTCATCCCGAGGTCAGATCTACCTTCTAATCCATTTATTTTTTATTTCTACTATGGATTTTCCTATTTTTGCTAAAAACCGAAATTTTGGAGAAAAATTTTGATTTTTAGAAAATTTTCCATGGATCTTTAAACTCATTTTAAGTTTCTCAAGCTTAAAAGAGTTTAGTTTATTTGATTTCTTAATTTATTTGTATTTTTATTCACGTTTAGATGGCACCTAAATCTAAGCGCGGAAAAGAACGAGAAAATTTCGATCGCAGCAAGTTCGCTACTGCGGCAGCGCACTTTTGTTACCACGAATTTGCGACATCGAGGAAATTTATCTCGGAGCGCAGTTTTTACAGTCCTGAAGAGATGATCGAGAATACGATCGTTACACACAACTGGCAGTGATTATGTTATTTCACTGTCGTTGCTGTTATTCCTGTTGTACGAGAATTTTACGCTAACTTTATGGATGTGGAAGACTATGAAGTCTTCGTTAGAGGTGTCGGAGTGGGATTCACTCCGGAGCGGATCAACATTTTCTATGGCCTACCTCCTATCGTCGAGTGCTACTATTCTAGTCTATCTCCATCTGAAGGAGATTTGAAGATGATCATTGCATATCTGACTGAAGGTACTAGAGCTTGAAAGATCCGAAACGACAAACGGGTAAACTTTAAATCTTCTAAGCTGAATGGTATTTCAAAGGCCTGGCACTATTTTATTTCTGCTAGACTACTTCCTTCCAACCACCTGAGTGAAGTTATCAGAGATAGAGCTATCCTGAACTACTGCATTCAGGAAAGGAAGTCGATTGATGTTGGCAGCATTATCTATGATTCTGTAGAATCAACTGCACGATCCAGCACTTCTGTGGGATTAGGATTCCCATCTTTGATATATTCTTTATGCGTGAGCGATGGAGTTATTGCTGATATTTCTGAGGAGAAGCTAAAGACTACAAAGCCTATTGGGCAGGAGAGTGTTAGTATTTATGATCGTCTTCGCGGGAAGAGATCTACTGCTCCTTCTACTTCTGTACCTACTCCAGGTAGTGCTTCTACTTCTAGACCTTCTACTTCTGCTACACCACCACCTAGTTTTTGGGAGACTATGAATGAGAGGTATTCAGAGCAGCATAATGTGTTACATTTAGCTCATTGTCGCATAGATACGATCGATGCGAAATTTGATCATCTTGCTAATTTTACCCATAGGAAGAGCAATTATGATGTTGATTATGATGAAGCTCTTATTAGATTCATGAAAGGAGAACAGTCTGTTCAGTTCCCTACTTGTCCTAGATTCACACCTTATGATCCGAAGAAGACTGAGGATTTTTCCTTTGGTGTTGATGACGATGATGATGAGGAGACTGCGAGTGATGATTTGATTGTCGAGATTATGTTCTTGTTTTATTTGTCTGTGTGTTAGACTTAGTAGTATGATTGGTTTTTGTTTGTTTGATGTTTTGTTGATGTTAGCTGTACTGATGATTGTCGTACTATTTAGTTATTGATGTTGTTCTGTTTCTGTTATTGTGATTAGTATAGTCATTTAATTTAGCTACTAATATAAAAATTGAACCTGCTTACTTTTATATATGCTTCATTATTTTAGTGATATTCATAAAAAGCATGTGTAGAAGTAAATTTTTCTTCGTAGACTATTTTTACATACTTATAAAATTCATTTTTAAATTATGCCTTTCTTTCTCTCATACTTTAAAATTTTTCATGATATACCAAAACTTAAGTTTGGGGGAAGAGAAAATACATGCAAATTTAAATTTTATTTGTCCTTAAGTGCTAATATTTTCTCTAAAAAAATATTAACATAACATAAGGAATGAAAAATCTATTTAAGATCACTTAATTTTTGAAATTATAAATAATTTAGTAGACTTAACCAAAATTTTAATAACTTTGATTGATTTTAAGAATAAAATTATTCAACTTAAATAAGAGTAAGATTAAGAATTTTTTCTATTCATGGTAGAGATAATTAAATTTTAGAAGTATTAAGAAATCAAGAATTATTACTTGAAAAAGAAAAGATTGAAAGTCTTTTTGAAAACTATTCATGTTATAGTAATTAAGTGAAGGTGTATAAGTTTGTAAATATAAGTTAAGAATAGTGAAGTTCAAAATCATTAACAGGCTATCCAGATACAGTAATCCTCATTGTGAAAAAAAAAATCAGAGAGGAGAAGCTTGAGGAGATGCCTAATCAAAAATTGGCTTCACTTGAATTATCTTATAAGAAGAAAACTAATTACATATTTTACTTAATTTGTATACATGCATCTTTATTAGAAAAGATTTTCATGAAGATCTTTTTCTTGTAAATAATTTATGTGATCTTAATAAAATAAACTACAATTATTTTCGAAATGAATGAAAAATTTTTGAAGTCTTACGATTTGGTAGTTAAATATTCTTTAAATTCTTAAAATTAAACTTAGTTAGTGGAATTTGGTTAATGATATACTAAAGCCTTTATAAAATCCAAAATTACAAGGAATCTTAAATATTTACTTTTTATTCCAATTGTTATACATTTTATATAGTAAAAAAGGTTACTTGAGGACAAGTAACGTTTAAGTTTGGGGGATTTTTCATCCATGAAAAAAATACCTATTTTTATGCCTTGATTTTTATTAAAATTTTAAAGATATTATGCTTTAATGAAAGATATTTTTTTATGTTTTTGAATGCAGGTGAAGTAAAAATGTTCAAAAAGAAAAAAAGATGAAAAATGAGCAAAAAGGAGGAAAAATGAGCAAATATGGAGCCAAAATATAAAATTTCCAAAATAATGGGTCCGGCGCCTAGGCGCCAGAATCCGGCGCCTAAACTCCAGCTCGATACCAAAACAGTTACGATTTTGTAACTACTTTGGGCAGTTATTTTGACGGTTAGAGCGGTTATTGGACCTTCTAGAAGATTGGCAGTTATTCCTGGATTATAGGACATGTGATACATTGTATCTAGACACTTGGAAACGATTTGGATCGCGAAGAGGTGCTATCCAAAGTGAAGAGGTGTGAAGAACTGGACGCGGAGTGCGTCGGGCGCCAGATGCCGGCGCCTAGGCGCCAGACACAGTTTCTAGAAGATTCATTGAACTTGGACACATTTTGAAGAGGTGCTTTAGGCAGACCACAGAAGCTTATAAATTGGAGGCCATTTTTACGGAAAAATAGGCCCCAATCGGAGAGATAATTTTAAATATAGGGCCACACTTTTAGTTTACTTTCCTTCATAAATTAGTGAGTTTATTTTATTTAGAGTTTGTATTGAGAGTTTGGAAGAGTTGGTGCTTTTGAAGTCTATTTCACTTTGGAGTCAGTAGGAATCAGAGGTTCAGTTGGAGAAACACTTGAGATAAGTATTTGTAATTTGATTCAAAGTTTTATTTATATGTTTTGTTATTTACATTTAATGTGTTTTGAGTAGTTACTTTACTTTCGCCTTTCAATTATGAAAAGATAAATAAGATAATATAAAATTCATTGGAGAATTAAAAACTAAATATGTTTAAATATTGTGATGATATTAATACCGAATCTTAATTTACTATTTAAATAGGTCATTTAAGCTGTTAAAATCTGTTGAAGAATTTTGAGACCTAGAAGGAGATGAATTCTTAACTAGTAGATATCCCATGAATCCTTGGGTAGTCGAAGGCCTTGTGCGGGTTATTCAAGGTGAAGTGCAAATAAATAGGAAAATATTATTCAATGGGCGTAGAATTAATAAGTTTTTAGAGTGACAGACTAAATTCTTCTAATTTTGTTTATAGTAAGGGAACAGGTCACTAGTAAAGCCGACCATAGCCACTCTTGGACATTTAGTAGTGTGAGCCTAGATTAACTCATTCTACTAACAATACATCCAGACCTGATCTATAGATTAGCCAATGTTCTTTATACTATCGAGTGAAGGTAAAGAATAGAAATGCTTCTATTTGGCACAATACCATAAATTTATATTCTCCACGAATATTACATTATCTAAAAAGTCTTGGATTAATTGGAAGGAAGAAAGTTGTTTGCTTATTATTATTTACATCACTCATTATTTTAGTACTTCTTTATTTCTGCATTTAGTAAATTAAATATTAAATTTATAAATTTAAAAGAAATACATAAAAATAAAATTAAAATATTTAAAAATCTATAAATCTCCTCGTGGGATCGATATTGGGGTCTTTATTTAAAGCCCTATATTACTTGAAACGATATGTATACTTGCGTAGTACCTCTAGAGTGTAAAATATTTTCCATAAAATTATATTTATATACACTACCCACTATTATTATTTGGGTCAAAGTATTAGCTATAACATATTTTTGGAAGCATAAATTACTGCGTTATTTGCGGTCGGGTCAAGTAACATGCCTACTTCATTCCTCGCTAGAAATGATTCAAATGTCATAGATTGAGCCATTGCATCTAGCTGCTTGACTAGTTCAGCATTGATCATAGGAGCCAAGAGGAGTTTTCGATTGGGAGCTAGCTATAGGATTAGGTGTGGTGCGATGTAGTATCCATGGATGCCTAACACCTATTTGTAGTTTGACTCTATAAGTCAACATGATGGATTTTAAAACATCTACTCCTTCACCAAGGATGAGAAGCACATTAACATTCTCCCTTATGTTGAGCCCGAGATCACAATGCACTTGCCAGCAGAACAATATTGGAGGGATAGTTTTGGTGATGACAGAGGATTATAAGATGGAGAGACCAGCTCTAAACATGACACAAACATGATAAAGAGCATTTCAGGATATCACCATCGATACCTTACGACCAGTGTCACCACAATTTGGGGAGATTTAGGCTACCCTCATTTTGGATCAAGTTGAGCCGACTATGGATTACATTAAGAGTATTCAACAACATAGATTAGCCACACAGATTTAATTTAGTTCAATAGTGGACCCCTAGGAGAGTGGATTGATAGGAATCTATGCTTGCAAGTGAAGGAATATCCTCAGGTGTTTTAGGAGGTTGTATAACTAGTAGTGGGATGCAAGTGCAGCTAGACTTGAAGATGAAAAATCGAAATCTTTGACGAATGAAGTCAAAGTTTCCACAACCCTGAGAGACTAACATGAGGGGCTTAGGAGAGGTCTGGCCTAACTGAACTGATAAAAAGGTTCATTAGAAGTAGGCTCTCAATCCAACAGGTGGCTAGACCACCCCCTCATCCCTCTTTCATTCGGAGAAAAGTTTTCCCTTTTATTTTTCTATTTTATCATCTATATACCTATTATGAATATGTGTGTTTGTTGTCTTAGGGTTTAGTTTTTTTTTTCTTTTTGATTTCAAAATTCTGCCTAACTTGCCATCCCGGCTATTTTCCCTCTGGGGTTGTATTCAAAGGTGAGAAGGTACTCCGGTTGTGACTCATCCAAGATGGTAATCTTATTCAATGGTTTGAGGGGTGCTCCGGCTGCAACTTTCCTCTACATGGATAGTTATCTATCACTTATACCTTTTATTGCTTGCTTCCATCTTCCCAGCGCCTCCCTCCTGCTCACCTGCTGCTGCTGCTGCTCACCTCTTCCGCACTCCTCATCTTTGTGATTCCTTCTATCGCAATTCTTCTATGAACTTGTTGTTTTATCCCCCGCGCCTCATCTTTGTGATTCCAATTTCCACAAACCTTCAATAAATATCATACTACTTCCTTGTGCCTCTTCCTAGTGAGTTTTGCTACAGTTAACCATCTCAAGACTCGCACCTACTTCCTGCACCCCACCTCAATTTGTTGTTCCTACCACTGTCAGTCACTTCTACACTTAGATCTCCTTGCTGCCAGCTGTTCCTACACCTCCACCTGCTACCACCCCCCTCAGCCGTCCTTACCACCTGCTGTCCAGTCGGGTACTTCCTTTGTGTCCTTTTCCTAATTATCAAGAGTATTTGTTTGTAGTCCTTTTGAATTTCAACAATAACACTTTTATTTTTATTGTGGTTTGGGTTAACCCCAATATCAATGAGTGAAAGATGTGGGAGGAGGTAGAGCATCCTCTAACAATGATTGATCCTTGGTAGATAACTAAAGTCAAGAATCGTAAGAGATCGGCGAGCTATATAGATGGATAGATGCATTGCCCAATAAGAAATTACAAAGCAAGCAATAGTTTTCTATAGTTGTCAATCCAGAAATTACTAACCTAAAGATGGGGCACCATTGAGAGGCATTGATATGGTGGTAATGAAGGCATATAATTTATAGATTTTATTCGAAGTATCTTGCTCAGGCATAATACTATTTTGTTATAAGCCTATAGATCTAATGCATAATTCATAAGCATAAAATTGATATATATATATATATATATATATATATATATATATATATATATATATATATATATATATATATATATATATTATTCAAAACTTTTGTATTTAAGAAACTCTCATGATAAAAGAAAAATATGGGTATGGATTTTGTTGTAAATCCTGACATTGGAGCATGAGTTAAAAAGAAAAAAAAATAAGAATCTGTTAATTTTATAAGCAGTAAATTTTCAGGTTTACAAAATTGATATGCATGATAATAATAAAGATGTGGGTAAGGATTTTGCTGTGAATCTCAATACTCGAGCAAGAGATTAAAAAATAAAATAAGATATTGTTAAATTTACAAATAAAAAATTTTCAATAGTACAAAAGCAATAGTGCAACAACAACAACAACAACAACGCCTTTATTCCACTAAGTGGATACGGCTACATGAATCCTTTTTCTCCATTGCGTCTTATTTAGTGTCATACTCTCATCTAGTTCTAATAAATTAAGATCATTTTTTATATAATAAGTCCAAGTCTTTCTATGTCTATCTCTGTCTTTCTTAACATAAGTTGAATATAAAACATCTACTCTCCTGGTCGGATCATCAGTTGGTCGACATTTAATGTGACCAAACCATCTAAAAGAATACTCTCTCTAATTTTGGGCTAGGATTAAGTGGCAAATCTTGATATTTTGCCAAGAGTTAAGAAAAAAATGATGTTAATTTTAAATATAGTTGATGCGTGCTAGAAAATTCGCGGCGGTAGAGTAGCAGATTATCGTCTTAGCGTTGTACGAGATTTCATCACGCACACAGATGAAAAGGGAACAAACAGTGACTCCAGAAGTTTTTACGTGGAAACCCCGTAAAGGGAAAAACTACGGGGTCTGGCCCAGTTGCGAGAATCCACTATTAATTAACGTTTACAGAAATCCTTCGTCCACGAGATGGGAAAAGGTAATTATATGATGTAAATGACAGCGTCGGCCGACGGTATGCGATGCGGTGGTTGATGACGATCGACGGTGGTTCACGGCGATCGGCGAAGGTTCACGACGATCGGAGGTGGTCGACGGCATCGGCGGTGATCGACGGCGGTCGGCGATGATGCGAAGGCTAGCTTCTCTCCTCGAAGCTTGAACTCTCTCCTTTCTCCTTCCGCCTTCTCGTGTGAGAGTTGAGGTATGTTATAGAGGCTTTGGGTGCAATTAATGCAACCATTTTGATCGGACGGCTTAGAGGGCTCCCCTCGATCAGACGGCGTTTAAGGGGCATTTGATGGCTTTAACGATGTCGGAATTGAGTGATCTTGGGCTCGTTGGATTCGTCTTGCCGAGACGCTCGATTTGAGTATGGGCTTGCTAGTGTCGGCATCCATTTGACCTTTCAATATGTCTGAAAGCTTATAAAAGTGGTTTAATGACTTGATCCGGGCTTGATTTGACTCGGATTGGACTAGTTTTGATATTATTGGGTCCGTTTCATCAAGTCGGTCAGTTTGACTATAAGTTTGCTGAGATCGGAGCTCTGGGTGACTTTTCATCAATATTTGAACGTTTCTTGCTCAAAAGATTGCACCGAGATTCGTGTAGTGCCTCAAGATTTATGCTGTATAATAAAAATTATTTGATGACGTATCAATTGCCCCCCATTTTCAGGTGATATCATTTTTATCGTCTGAAAATATTAAGACATGAACAATCTTATATATATATATATATATATATATATATATATATATATATATATATATATATATATATATATTTATTTATTTATGACTTTCAATGTTTTTCCGAGATGCATCCAGAAACTTTTACTTGCTCTAACAAATATTAATCTGATAATTCTTGAATTTTCTTTAATAATCCCACACTTAAGCCATTAGCCTTTAATTTAAACGTTGCATGGACAAATGCTAGAACGTCAAAGGACGGGAATCAGAAACGTTTCTTTAATGCAAAATTTTTTTTTTTTTTAACTGCTGTTTTTTTTAAAACATTCTAATTAATTTTAAGTTATAAATGTAGAATTTGAACGGGCAAAATAAAAAAGAATATGAAATGAAAAGTTTTTTTTTAATGAGCATTTAATATTTTTACTTCTTTTTTTTAATTTATATATTAATGTCAATTTAATGACCAAGGCTCTTTTTGAGCCTATAAATGAGCTCGATGGAGGGAGGGTAGAGTCGCGCAAGCGTTGTGGCGGAGCGTCGCAACGGGGCGTTGTGGCAAGGCGTCGCGGCGAGGCGTCGTGGGGGCGCGTCGTAGTGGCACAACGCAACGACGTGTTGCGGTGGTGCGTTGCGGCGGAGCATGGCGACGAAGCCTCACGACGGGGCATTGCGACGAAGCCTCACGATGGGGCAATGCGACGAAGCGTCGCGGCGGGGCGTTGCGGTGGTGCGTCGCAGCAGAGCATTGCGGCGGCGTGTCGTAGTGACACAACGCAGCGACGTGTGGTGTGGAGTGTTGCGGCGGGACGTCGTGACGACGCGTTGCTGTGGGCGTCGTGATGATGCGTTGCTGCAGGCATCGTAGTGGAGCGTTGCAATGATGCAACGTGGTGACATGTTGTGGTGAAGCATCTCGGTGAAGAGTTGTGGCGGTAAAGTTGCGGCAAAGTGTTGCAATGAAGCATCACACTAAAGTTGTGTCGAAATGTTGCGTCAAAGCGTTGCACCGAGGCGTTATGCCGGCGTTGCGCTGAAGCATTGCTCCGAAACGGTGTGCTGAAGCTTGCGAAGAGGCGTTGTGCCGAAGCGCTGCGCAGATGCGTTATGTCGGTGTTGTGCTGAGGCGTTATACCGGCATGGCGCTGAAGCGCTGCTCCAAAACGGTACGCCGAAGCTTGTGAAGAAGCATTGTGCCGAAGTGTTGCGTCGAAGCGTTACGCCGAGGCGTTATGACGGCGTTGTGCTGAAGCGTTGCTTCGAAACGGTGAGCTGAAGCTTGTGAAGAAGCATTGTGCCGAAGTGTTGCGTCGAAGCGTCGCGTCGAAGCGTCGCGTCGAAGCGTCGCGTCGAAGCGTTACGCCGAGGCGTTATGCTGGCGTTGCGCTGAAGCGTTGCTCCGAAACGGTGAGTCGAAGCTTGTGAAGAAGCGTTGTGCCGAAGCGTTGCGGCGAATCAGGACGGCGGTGTGTTGCGGCAACGTATTGCTGCAAAGCTTCACGGTGAAGCATTGTGGCGGAGTGTCGCGGTGACGCGTCATCATGGCGGAGTGTCGCTGTGATGCATTGCGGCGGAGCATCGTAGATCGTGTACTTGATGTCTCGCATTCCGGAGGAGATTTTTGTGCCACTCTTGCACGTTCTGAAAGTGTTGAAGAAATGCTGTAGTTTTTTTGTCGTGCCATGAGACAAGGCTTTTCATGCTTATGTGACTGCGATATCTGAAGGCCCCTTGATGATCATCAAAAGTACTGAAATTTTGAGATGGCGAGGTCGACTCTGATGAACTGATTTGTTGTAGCCCTTGTACAAGTATATGTTTATATGTGTAACATTCTTAATCATCTGATCTGGTATTTGTAGATGATGACAATGTATTTCTTTGTGTCTTCCACGATTGTTGTGACTACTCAATCAAACGAAAGTTTACAATTAAAGTTAGCACAGAACTTTTATAAAATGAAGAATCACGTATCTTTTCTGGAGTCACTGCTTTCTTCATTTTCATCTATGTGCGTGCTGAATTCTCGTACAACGCTAAGACGATAATCTGTTACTCTACCGCCGCGAATTTTCTAGCACGCATCAATAGTAAATTTTGAGTTGTAAAGCATATGACTGCCCAGTAATATATTTAAATTTCTATGCGCTGTGGGCTTGTGATACCTAACGCAGCAGGCCAAAGCTGGCAGCATGCAGGAGCCTGCTCGGTGCTGCCATCTCCTAATTTGTCTCCTCCCTAAAAGTCAATCATTAATGCATTCTGTACGTGATGCTTACTGTTTGCAATGTAGGGACAAATACAAGAAAAAACCATCACTTTCGTATTAGCTACAGCTCGCCATGAATTTCTAAATTTACTCTTCCTTTTGCTCTCTGTAACCCAATTTTATTATTCTGAGGTTCTGCAATGACTACGCCAATTCCTGTGGTTCTTTCTACTATAATATCAGTTGTGGACTATAAAGATAGATTGTGTAAGATATGATAGAAAATAAATTCAAACAATTGACAAGTAATCAAATACAGTGCGATCTGCGTGATTTGACGCAATTCTGCTTATGTTCACGTGGACAGATTATTCTACTATCAATAGGTGGGGAGAAAAAAAAAAAAAAATCTGCTAAATTAGGGTCACAACTCTAACAAACCTACTCTACTAGACAACAGAAAAGGAATTTCTCCTTTCCATACTCCCTGCCATAAACTAAAGAGATGTGGATTACCTTACCTTTTCTAGAATACTCCTAATTCTTTTTTACATATATGCATATTCCTGTAATAGCTTTTGCTCTGTTCAATATACCATTTACTGTTCACGATGAACCGAACATGGCAGAAATTGCCATCCCCTCTTCCCTCAAGTATCTCATGTCCAACGTCAAATCCATTACAAATGTTCAATTCACAATTGAAAATTACCCAACCAGAAAACCCTAAATCTACAAACTCTTCAAAGCAATGGTTTCAAGAGCTTCCTCAATGGCACCACAATCTGTGTCCCCCATGTCAAACCAACACCAGTCAGCCAACCCAGCTCCAACCCCCACTTCATACGCTGACAACTCATCCATCAGAACCTCTCGACTACCATCTACTCCATCATACGCCCCACCATCTTGCCCTATATTCTCAACCTCAAATCTACCAAAGAAACATGATAAACCCTTCAAAATTAGTTGCAATTCATAAATCGATCCTGGGTCATCCAACTCCGAAATTAGCTTCACCACATTTCCATAAATATCTTTGGCCATTAATTCCTTCGTCGACAACATAGCAACTGCCAAAGGCCATATTGACCACGAGGATATCATTCTCCATATCCTTAATGGCCTACCCTCCCCCTACCAATCTTTTAAAACAACCATCTATACAAGATCATAACCGATCAAGATGGATGATTTGTATTCCCTATCTGCAACGAAGAAATCAACGTCTTAGTCGAACAAGCCAACTAAACCAACGCTACCTCCATTGCTTTGTTTACTACTCGAGGAAGCCACAATGGTACCAGGGGTCGCGGTCGATGCCCTTTCAATGCTAGGGGAGGTGCGGTGCCGGACCTATCTCTGATTGGCCAACTTACCAAATCAACAACAAAATCAGAAACATTGCACTACAATGTTGTCATCAATCAAATTTCAAATCCTACCCCTAAAAAAAAATCTGATACAGGTCCAACGAACACCACTGACCCAGTTCAGGTCATTGGTTTATTGACTCCATTGCAACCACTCACCTCACTGCTAACTACGATCATCTACAACATGCCAAACCATACACAGGACTAGATTCAGTAATCATTGGCGTTGGCTCCAACCTCCCAATCATCCACACTGCTCATAACATTCTACCTACACCTCAACACACTCTCTACCTCATTAAACCCTCTCACTCTCCCTTTCTATCACAAAATCTCCCTTTCCTTTCACAGATTAGTTTTCGATAATAATTGTGACATTTCATTTACAAAATCTGGTTTTGTTATCAAGGATCGGAGAACAAACCAAATCCTCTTCCAAGGTTCTAGCAAGGACGGTCTCTACTCTATATCTGCTATAGCTGCCATTCACCCAACTCTTACATCTGTCCAACATTGGCATCAAAGGCTTGAGCACCCTCATCTCTTTATCACAACTGCCATCTCTAGGATAACTATACCTAGTCCCCTTTCTTCTTTTTTCTGTAATTAATGTTACTCTTTTAAGAGTCATCAAAAGTCATTTAATATTTCTGTTTTTGATACTAAATGTTGTTTTGATCTTGTACTCTCTGATGTTTGGGGACTTGCACTAACACCTCAATTCAAGGATATAAATATTACCTTCTCTCTGTTGATGATTTATATGGGTTTACTTTGGTGTTCCCTATGTTTAATAAAATTGAGACAACTACTAAATTCATAACATTCCATAAAATGGTTCATACACAATTCAATACAAATATCAAAATACTCAGGTCCGACGATAGTGGTAAATATACATCTCATACCTTGCACGCCTATCTCAACTTCTTTGATATAATTCACCAATTCAGTTGCCCTTAAAAACCCTAACAAAATATGGTAGCTGAGTGCAAGCATCATCACCTAATTGAAACAACTAGTACTCTCATCCTCACCTCCCACATACCCTACAAATTCTGGACAACACTTGTTAACAACTATCTAACTCATCAACTGCATGTTGTTCATGGCCACAAAACTTAAACCTCCATACGAACTCCTCCATCACACACCATTGACATCCACCCACCCCACGATAACATGCCGGTCCACCTCAACTATTATCATAATAATGTAAGTCTTGGTAATGGCACCAGAAAACTTGATCTTCTCCCAAGAAAATTGGTTGAATTCTTAAAATCAATTTTTCCTACACATTAAGGTTTCTCACACAGGTATACGTATCGTATCAATAATAAAGGGCTCCATTGAGTCTAGATTATCGATCCCACAGAGAATGAGGTAACGAATCCAATAAGAGAAGTTATAGTCTACTACACTAAGGTCTTAGTTTGGAGTGTTTATTAAGGAGATTTTTAACAACTACTCCTAAATTACATCACTAAGTCTAAAGCTATATCTAACTAGATCAATTGGTTTAGTGAATATCAAGATATAAATGCTACAATTCTCTTGTGATTGTATAAGTGGATTGTAGGATCAAATACTATGAAATTCTAATATAGCTAGTGACAAATAAGAGAATATATCTTCATTACCCTCTTCCGAGTGCGCAAATAAGTTTGGTTTAATTTGGTAAGTGTTTTTGCCTATCACCCTAGAAACTCCCAAGTTATACCCATTAAAAAATATGTTTTGTGATGTCATGAATATAATGTTTGAAGTGAATTTTCATTAAGGAATGGAAGTTAGATTTCTCATTGGATGATGAAGTGAACAACAATCATACATCATACGAAATATTTCTATCACAGAATTTATTTGTAAATGTGAATGTAATCTTGTTAAAAGTTGTTGAGATGAGAATGCTTAGGTGGATAAGAAGTTTTACACTTGTAGAGAAAATGTGAAAGAAATATAATCGTGAAAGGGTGGTGTAGCTACAGTAATAGTCGAGATTAGAGGTAAAATATGAATAGATATTTGCCTATTATCGATCTTCGATGGCTCTAACAGCTTCAGTAGGCTGTTAACATTCTGACATCAATGTTATCTAAAATGTTTATGTCTCTTAAAATGTTTTGACTATTATCAAGTTTATGAACCCTTTGTTACAAATCTGTCAGTAGATCTTTTACAATAATTAAACACAATGTATTTAGTTGAATGTAATTTACAATGTGTTGGTTATTCTTAGGTTTGAAGATACACAAATGTTCATAGATCAAGATCTTAGATGCACAATAGAATTATCCGAACATAAAATGGATCACCCAGGTGTTCATGAACGGTTTCGAGGCATTCATGGCTGCAGCATCGCAGTTTTCATCTTATCAATATGAGGGTAGATATCAATGTCCTTGCTCAAAATACAAGAATCAAGCACACTTAATGATTGATGACGTAAGATATGATTTATATCATGGGTGTTTCAGCCTGATTATTGAATAAGAACTTCACTTTGGGAGGTTGAACCTGCAGCATTCAGCTCAGTTCCTTCGATGAGCTATGATCCTGCACCTGGATTTCACTCAAGTAGATTTGAAGAGGCGAACTTTAATGGGAATGTTGCATTACTCGAGTCAAGTGCAAGAAGAGACACCAAATCAGGAGGCTCAAAATTTTTATGATTTACTGAATGCTGCTCCAAGGCCACTCTGGGAGGGATGCACTTCTCATTCTAAGTTATATATAGCCCTTAAAAAAATAAAAATTAAAATGGAGTTTAACATGCCACTATAGTGCTTCAATTAGTTTGCAACATTACTGAAAGAGACTAATCCACAAGATAATTTAGTTCCAGAAGACTAATATTGAACAAAAAAAAATGTTCTCCAAGTTAGGGTTGAATACAGAGAAGATTGATTATTGCATGAACAGTTGCATGTTATTTTATAAGTTTAGTGTAGCAGGGACTCATTGCAAATTCTGTACTTCTATGAGATTTAAATCTCAAAATAAAAAAATAAAAGTAAAAAATGAGTTCAATACAATCATCTCTTCTACTACCGCTTATTCTAATTCTTCAGAGACTATTTGCTTCCTCACATACTGCTCAACATATGACATGGCATCATTGCAGGTCAAGAGATATTAATTCAATGAGTCATCCTACAAATGGAGAGGCATGAAAATGTTTTGAACATTTACATCCCGTATTTGCTTCAGAACCATGTAATGTAAGACTACGCTTATGTTGAGATTGCTTCTCACCGTACAATCAGACCGTGAAACCTTACTTTTGTTGGCCAGTGGTCATCAACGTATAATCCCCCATGCCCCCCACCACCCCCCAAGATGTGCAAGAACACCTTTCTTATTTTTGATTTTGATTATTCTAGGTTCTAGTAGTCCTAATGGTCGGATTAATGAATACTTCTAGATACTGATAGATGAGCTACAGATTCTTTTAAAAAGAGGTTTCATAACTTATGATGTTAAAATGAAACACAAATTTTTGATGAAAGCAATATTAATGTGGACGATAAGTAAATTTTCAGTGTATGAAATATTATCTTGTTGGAGCACTGCGGGAAAGTTAGCATATCCATATTGCATAAATTCATCTAAGGCATTCACACTTTAGTATGGCAAGAATAATTCACAGTTTCAATGTCAGTGTATATTTTTAGATTTTGGACATCCCTTCAAAAGGAACAGAAGTGCATTCAAAAGAAACAAAATTGAGAAATCAACATTACTTATAGTAGTATGTGACAAGATAATGTGAATGACAGACTAGATTTGAAGGTGATTTTAGAAGGCGGGAGCTGGAGACTCAAGAAATTGTTACTGACGAGCTTTTGAATCGCAAAGTAATATATTCTCATACTTTGGCACAATGTTGATCAATTTGTGATTGGCTGCAGACATTGTAATTCCTCAGTATATATGATTCAAATTTGAGTCGTTGGATTGATGCGGAGACATGAAGATATTTGGAATGAAAACCAATGATGGTCATATATGATGGTCATTTTCCTGAGTATATATGATACACGAAGCCTTATTTGGTGGAGCAGTATAGTATTGATGGATGTATCCATTTGAGAGGTACATAGTAACACTTAAATGAATAAACTTTCTAGAAACTACTTCATAAAAAATATTATGAAATAATAACATTATAGATTTTTGAATAAATTGAAGTATAAAGTAGGACTAGAATGATCCATATGTGAGACATATTTACTGTAGAAGATAACATTTTTTGCACCTATTTTTTTGTGCAAGAGTCCGGGTCATTAAGTGTGGTGCCTTCCACGACACTTTCGGTTTTTCAATAGTTTGGTGAAATATCAGGGAGGCACACTTCACGTTATCTCTTTGATTATGAACTTCGAGCAATGACACTTTATGTTCTTCTAAATTGCGATGAAGTTCAACCCTTTATTGAGTAAGACATTAATTTCTATTAACAGTTCATTCTTCCTGGTATAAATATCAAGATGGTTAGTCCATAATTTTTCATCATAATAAAGTCTATTCTTACATTTGTTGTACTCAGTTGAAGATGATGTCACAAACCAAAGATAAAAAATAGTTTTCCTAGATGGTTCACAACACATGTAAGTGTTTTTTAAAACTATTGAACATCTATGATAATTTCTATTAGTTAACGAAAATTAAGTTATTTATGGATTACTAGGTTCATGATCGGAAAAATGGAGTAACCGATCAGGGCTTGCTAGATCTTGCTTGGGAACTCATGCACATTGTCAAAATTTGACAAATTTAGTGTGAATGAGTACGAGTTTCATACAAGATCCTGGTCATAAGGGAAAAAGACATATAATTATGGAATTTTTTTAAAGCAAATAATAACTCAGATGATGAGTCAGATTACTATGGGATTCTCGAAGAAGTTGTTCAACTATCTTATCCCGACTCTATTAGTTGAAGTGTGTTCTTATTCAATCATGACTACTTCAATCATATTCCTAATCATGGAACAAGGATCATCCAACTGCATAGTATCATAGAAGTAAAAGTGAATAGGAGATATGGTAAATTTGATCTATTTATTTTAGCAAGACAAGCAAGTCAAATATTTTATCTTCCATATCTCTTTAGAATAAGAGAGAAAGTAGAGTGGGCAGTAGCCATAGCCGGTATACCGACAATGACTATTATATTTGGAATTCCATTAGACCAGCTCACCAGGAATTAGAAATGATAAAGTCATACATTCCACTTGACATTATCAATGAAGGGGTAAATTTAGTGGATGCTAATGACGAACATGAAGAAATTAATATCAATAAGCATATTATTTTGGTTTTTTTCATACATTCCATATCAAGTCATACATTCCATATCAAATTAAAATAAATTCATACATTCCATATCAAGTGACTCATCATAGGTGGTTAATGACGTGTAAGTATTATTATTATTATTTTTTACTTTTTACTTCTATTTTGTCAGTTTCAATAGTTTGTAGATTGCATTTTATAGCTTTCCCTTTTGTTTATTGCATACTTTTATTTTTTTCAGTTTCAGTAGTCTATATATTGTACATTGCAATTTAGTGTTGCTCTTTCTTTTACTGTGTATTATTGTACATTTATCTTTAGTAGTATGTAGATATACTAATTAAATTTACTTTCCTACTTGCAGATGAATTTTGAAGGAAGGGACAGTATGCCCCATGTTGAGGGGCTTTTTGTCTTGCAGAAGTTCGTAAGCCGATGAGGCCATGGACAATGTGGTACAGAGGGCACCACACCGACAATGCCTCCAGTCCTAGCTACCACACCAGTTCCTCCATTAGTCGTGACATGACGCCACTACCATCATTAGCCATGACGCCACCACCACCTCTAGCCACGACATCACTACTACCACCACTCATGGTCATGACACCGCCATAGCCACCAGCCGCAACCATGACACCACCAGCACCATCAACAGCGGCTACTATTGATGAGCCGTCAAGTTCAAGCAGCACGAGCAGTCGCCATCAGCTCAGGGCAGTGGGGAACACATATTTTAATTTAATTCCCACATTACTTCTTTGTGTTTTTTATTTAATAGAGAACGAATTACATGTTATTTTTAGATTTACTCCCCTACACAGGCCAACCATTCCATCAGGGATATTCGAAGAAAGTATGACTAACTGTGCTTATCTTGGGAAAAGATTCCGATCTCAGTTCGGAATATATGGTTTGGTAAGTTTAAGGTAAACCCCAAACATAGTGTTTTATTTAATGTATTTATTTTTATGAATCAAAAATTTCTAATTCAATTTATAAAAGCCATGGTTTTGGTACTCTTTGGAGGAGGCACACATCCACAGGAACTTCGAGCATAAGGAGAGTGAATGTTTGTGAGACTGGTTCGGTGATATACATCGAACACGTAAGCGCCCTTTGTTGTTGGGCGAGTATGCATTTTCCACATTACGCATAGCCTGTGACTCTCCCGAGTATCAGAGAAAGAGAGAAAAAAGCAAAGTTGAATCGTCGCTCTGATTGCGGGGGCATGGGGTAATCAAAGCACACCAAAGGAGCCTCCCAAATGCAGAGTACAAGAGAAGGTTGGTAAGACTTACTTTTTTGCATTTGATCCTAATTTACATAAAATGTATGTTAACTATTTCATTACAATGACGGACACTGGAGAAAGGACGAGAGACAACTGCTGCAAAGTTAAACGAGTGCACCCACAGGCAACAGTTGGATCAGTCCTGAGTAGACAGTAGATCGCAGATGACCTAGGTAATTTATAAGATTAATAAATATAAAATTCAAATAAATATCAGCATTTATTTAATCTCTCACTTTCATTAATCATATGTTTTGTAGGAGGCTTTCCTGAGGCTCAAAGAGAGCCGATCTCAGCAGTCGTCTTGTGGTTCGGGCACATCTCACGATCCATCTAAGTACAACCTTTGGAGGGAGGGTTTCGGCGGGAAGAAGAAGGGCGGTGTCTACGGGTTGGGGTCTCAGACACCGGCCTATGAGGCTTGCCCAGCTTCTAGCACATCCGGTGCATATATTTCCACTTTATAGAAGGAGAAGATGCGTCACCAGGTTACTGCTGAGGTTGCTGCCCAAGTAGCCGCCCTTAGATCGAAGATGAGGCCAGATATCAAAGCAATGATGCGTTCGAAATTGCAGAAAGGGCAGGAGCCAGTGCAGAATAAGAGCGGGGATGATAATGATGAGGAGAGGACACAGGATGTTGAGGAGGATGTGTAGGGGTTATATTTTGTTTGGTTGCGTATTGAACAATTTAATATTAGCGAAGATTAGTTTTATTGTGCAGTTGCACATTTCGTTTGTTTTAACTCAATTATTTTTCTTTTATTCTGTATATGATTTATGTGTTAATCAGTTTTGATAATATGTTATGCTGTGTTTTGATTGATCTATTACGATTGCAGGTGTGTAAATTGTAGCGTTGAAAGATGACTTTATTTTATGAGAGTAGGTTTTCGACAGCTTATTGATGGTTTATCGCACAAGCGGCGGTTCTGCGACGGTCTATTGAACAAGTGATATCTGAGCAAAGTGCCGCACTTTTGTTACGTACATAGCCATCAGTAAATTCCCACGGTTAACCGACTATTTGGTGACAGTTAACCCACAGAATCGCGATACTTTAATGACGTAACTTTACCACTTTTCCTACGAACATTTTCATAGATTATATAATCGACAGTCAAGCTATGGTTAAACATAACATACTTTTGGATCTATAGTGACGGGCAACATTATTAAATCCATCGGTAATTTAATTGCAGACAAACGTTTTTGCTACGTCAACTTTGTCGCAGCTAAATTGCCGGTACATATATTACATACCTGCAGTGCACATAACTATTCATTTCACGTCCAAACAATGTATTACGAGTTCTAGAGCACTTTTTTAGAGCTTTCCAGAGAAAGTCTTCGATAAGAATTTACTGATAGAAATTTTGGTGAAGCTATTAATTATTCTCTCTCAAGAAGTCTACGTACTCACTAATGAACCTTGTCACAACGTGAGAGAAACTGAAAGAATGAGAGAGGAAGAAGACTTCACAAACAAAGATAAGTAATATTATTGTTATATCTTTATTACATAGATACTTACTTCTATACTCTCGAACCTTAAGTACACATAGCACGCCCTAAACAGTAATTCATTCTGGCTGAGACGCTATTCCTTGAACATTTTCGATCATATTATATTAAAATATCAGAAGGGGTGCAAATCAGGTACAAAAATAAGACCCATCATTTACAAGTATAGAAGTAAGTACCCTATTGTCATCTACATGCATTAAAAGAAAAGCTACATGAATGTCTCGCTTGGCACAAAAAAGAGACGGGGGAGAGCAAGCTGATCTCTTTTACTTTCCACCATAATAATGTAATGTCTGCTAGCTTTTACTGCACATTAGTTGCTCTGATGCATCTACACCTGTTTCTGTAAAAATTACTATTTTGGCTGCTGGAGAATTAGAAAAATGGCATCTTTTTTATTATTTTAGATTGCTGAATTTCATGGGTAGGGATCTTTACAGCGTCGAGGCATAATATTCAATTATTTGATTTTGACGTGTTAAGTTATATATAATGCAGAGAAATTATCTTTCTGAAAAGTAGGGCTAAGGTATCCACGCACAGTTCTCTTCTACAGTGGTTCTGTTGCCTGACTTTTCATAGCTGGGCTAGTTGACAGCGACATCTAATTACGTCAATAATTTGGCAGCTGAGATGCACAAAAGCTCATCTTTTTTCCATATGCTTCATACCTGCAGCATCCTCCACCATTAATTCCTTAGCTATAGCGGCCAAAGAGTAGTGATCTCTTATTCATTACTTATTGCTTCGCAAAAAAGGTCATTATCATCTATGAATCACTCTTCTTTTTGATAAGTTGTTTGTTAGGGTTGTGATGTGGTACCTTTTCACATAACTTGAGATAAAAGAAAAAGAAGAAAAGTGATGATCATGATGCCAACAACTTGTTGGCTAAATATACATTGTCTTCTCAAGAATCAGCTATTTCAGTTTTTTTTGGGAGGCAAACTACAAGGTTTCCAAGGATTATGAGAATGAAATAATTAGGGGTGTAAACGACGAGAGGCTCGGCTCGTGTTCGGCTCGTTTATATTTCGAGCTAAAAAAAGTGTGTTCTTGTTCAGCTCGTTTTCTTAGCGAGTCGAACACGAGCTGTTCACTAACAAAGAATCGTTTTGACAACCTTAATCACATAATCATAAGATGTCAAGGATTGGGGGCAAATAAAATGTTTATATTAAAACATCATTTGAATGCTAATTTATAGTTTTAATTCATTTTCTTAATTAATACTTTTAATTGATTATAAATCTTTATAGCTTTGTAGTCAATTAAAATTTTTAAATATAATACTCACCAATATATATATATATATATATATATATATATATATATATATATATATATATATATATATATATATATATTTCAAATTAATTTTACTAGTTTTCTTTACTATTAAAGTTTCTTATTCCATGTATATATTTTTGAATATTTTATTATCAAATAAATTTTATGTAAATAGTAACTTAATTTTTCTAACAAGGCTTTAAAACATTTCTTACCAGTTTCTTAATAAAATGATTTTAAGAAAAATAATTTTAAAAAAGAAAAAAACATCATTTTGCAAATTTAGATGCACAAGAGGGGAATGTTTGTGCCTCATGCTGTAATACAAGGAGAAAGTAGCAGTTGGCCAGTTGATTTAAGGGCCATGCCAAATTTTGGCTCTATTCAGGTCAAGCTTTTTGCGAGGGCCTCCAACCCTACCCCATTTTCTAATAGTTTGAGCTCAGGTTTCACATTTCGTATTCTTAATTGGATCCTTACAATCAATTTCACGCTATTTAAATTATTAGAGTTCTCTGCCTTATAAATTTCTTCAAACTTTGATGTTCAATAATGAGGAAATCTCTATGAAATCTTTATTTTAGAAAATTTCTAAATTAAATTTAGGGCCATTAAAATTCTAATTTCAATAAATTTATGATCAAATTGAATGTTATAATGAGATGAATTCAACAACATCAAAAGCATCTTGATTTGAGTTAAATAAATTCAAATCAAGAAATTAAAGGAAACTAAAAATTTTATAACATTAATTGAAGAATCAAACAATTTTCAACTTTACATGCATACAAACAAATTGAGTGTCATAATGAGAGAAATTTAATGAGCTCAAGATTGTTCACTTTTGGGGCTATTAAGATAATTAAATGCTAAACAAAATAGTATGATTGATGGAATTAATGAAAATCATTTGATGGATTAGGGTTTACGGTAAGAGCATGAGGGAGATGATCTACCTAAAAATTATCTAAATTTTTATATCATTTTAAACTAATATTTTAAGGATATTACGCTTTAATGAAAGGTATTTCTTATGTTTTTGGATGCAGGTACAAGAAAATGAGTTTATGAAGAAAAAGAGTCAAAAAAAGGAGTAAAATGAGCAAAAATGAGTCAAGTAAAGAAAAGAAAAAAAAGGGCTGATCCTGGCGCCCAGGCGCCAGACTCAGCAGAGAAATCTAGAGAATTTTTGGACGGTTTTGTGATGGTTATTGATGACTCAGAAGTAATATAGAAGTCTCTGGACAATTCCCATATGTTATAAATAAGAAACAGCGAATATAGACACAGGGAATCAGTTATTCAACGAAGAGTTGCGACTCAAAACATGAAGTGACGTGTCCATTCGCGTAGGAGACTGCCGCATAGGCTCCAGATCTGGCGCCTAGGCGCCACAGTTACTTTCTAGAATATTCAACGAATTTGGACAAATTTTGAAGAGGTGCCTAAAGCAACCCCTGGTCATTTTTGAAGCTCTATAAATAAAGGACGATTCTACATCAAAGTGTGTGGTTGTTTGGAGTGTGTATGTGTTGTAAGAGTGAAAGAGGTGTGTATTCTCATTAAATTAAAGAGTGTGGAGTGTTATTTACCTTACTTTAGTGAGAGTTAAGAGTGTTTTTTAGTATAATTGCTGGAGTTGGAGTCTTGTAAAAGTCAGTCGGAGTCAGAAACTTCAAAGGATTGCTTGGATATCATTCGAGATAAGTATTTATAATTTGGTTCTTAAGTTTTGTACTTTGAATTTGAATTATATAAATATGGTTTGTGGTGTGAATCATATGCTTTCTGAGTTGTCTTCTAGTCTTTCTCCCTACAAGTATGAAATGATTTACTTAAGGATTTAATTTAGTTTTGAGAACTTACTTTTCTTCTTCCATAATTTGTAGTGATACTTTACCTTATCTTCATTTACACTGCAACTTGATCACTTGTAATGTTAAAATCTGTGGAGAATTCTTAAGATCTGACCGTGGGCTAAGATTTCTTAACTTGTAAGTATCACGTTTCCCTTGTAAAGGTGGATGGTAAATCCTTGAAGGGGGATGTGTGAATAGATAGGGAGATAATCTTTGAAGGGCGTAGAATTGAATATATTTTTAGAGCGACATGCTAAATTCTATCAATTTGGTTAAAGAAGAGGTGACGGTCACTAGTAGGCCCGACCATAGGCACCCTTGGGGGAATCTAGAAGCGAGAGCCTATAAATTCGTCCCTTACTACTAACAATATATCCTGGTCCAATCTTCAAAAACTAGCCAATGTTCTTTATACACTTGACCAGAGGGTAAAGAATATATATGCTCCTATTTGTCACAATACCTCATTCTCAAAGTTCTCAAGCTAATTTAGATGTTTACTAATCATGAAATATTTCGTATGGGGAAAGAATCTTTGTTTATTTTGTTAAAGCATTTAAATTATGTTCTTACTTACAACTGCTACTTAAGTAACTTATATATTTTTACTTCTTAGTTGATTAGCTTTTAAATAGATTTTCTTGTTTCTTTCTTAATTTTTACTTAGCCTTCCCCGTGGGATCGATATCTGAGGTTTTTAAAAAGAAAACCCTATATTACTTAAAATGATACATATATTTGCGTAGTACACATAGTGTACGATTTATATTTATTTGCAAAAACTTTTATCTTTAATTATCGTACATTTGCCGCTTAATCTGATTTGGGGTCAAGTTTGGCCATAATTTTATAAGCTATTTTACTTATTTAATTGTGGTCGGGTCAGGAGGAGTGAGGTTTGTTTGAGTTAGCATTTTGGGTAAGGTAGATAGGGGGACGAGGAGGGGGAGTGGGAGGGGATAAAAGTGAGAGTGAGTGAGTGTGTTGTGTGTGTGTGTGTGTGTGTGTGTGTGTGTGTGTGTGTGTGTGTGTGTGAGAGAGAGAGAGAGAGAGAGAGAGAGAGAGAGAGAGGAGAGAGTTGGTATGTGAGTACCACCCTAGTTTGATGAGGAAGTGTGTGTGTGTGTCTTGGTGTGTTTTTTTGGGTAAGGGGGTTAGGGAGTTAGTTTGAGAGAGAGTGTGTGTTGGCGTATAGATTTGAGTGAGTGTGTGGCAGGAAAAAGCGTAGCTTTGTTTGGGTTAGGTTTTTTGATAAGGGGATGATGGAGAGTGTGGGGTTTGCTTGGGTTAGGTTTTCAGGTAAGAGGGTGAATGAGGTGTGGGGTTTGATTGGGTTAGAATTTTGGGTAAGGGAGGAAAGGAGAGTGTAGGGTTTGATCTGGTTAGGGTTACAGGTAGGTAGGTGGAGAAGGTGAGTGGAAGAATAGGTAAATGTTTTGGCCTTGAAAGAAAGTAGGAGGTGAGTGGAACAATTGGTGGTTATTTCAGCTATGGAAGAAATGAGAAGTTGAGTGGAAGAATGGACGAGTGTTTCAACCATGGAAAAAAAAAGAAAAATGGGTGATAGTTTCTGGAAGGAAGGAGGAGGTGAGTGGTAGAATGGGTGAGTGTTTTAGCCAATGAAGAATGAAGGAAGAAAAGAGAAATAGGTTAGTATTTTGGCTACGGAAGAAAGGAGAAGGAAAAAAAGATTGAATTAAGTTCATCATATATATATATATATATATATATATATATATATATATATATATATATATATATATATATATATATATATATATTATGTAGAACTTATTGAGATGAGGAAGAAGAAAATATATACCTTGCTTGAGTGGAAGTCCCTAGTTTCTTTGCTTGAATGAAACAAACTCTTTTCTGATCTACTTGGTGAGAAAGAGAAAAGAGGGGTGACATTGCTTTCAACCATGGGGGAAAGACGAAGAAGAAGAAGGAGAGGGAGAGGGGAAGTCATATTGGCTAAGTGAGAGTAAGAAGAGGGAGAGTGAGGAGGGTGGGATTTCGGTCAAGGATATAGATGAGAGATAATGAGGGTGTTGAGAGAGTTTCAACCAACATATGGAGGGAAGAAGTGGAGAGAATAGTTAGGAGAGAAAGGGAGTGAATTTAAAATTTAAGAGGGAATTTTAAAATTTGTCAACATGGAAATTCACTTTGAAATTAAAATTGCATTGCTAAAAAGGAAAGTGTTACAATGGAATTTATATTTTGATGTGAATTTCCATCTTGGAACTAACAAATTAGATTTCAAAGTGAATTTCTACTCTGGTTGTGGAAATTACTCTTCACACTGGAGGATTCAGTGAAAACTCTTACCTCATATGAAATATTTCCTTATAAGAACATATTTCCTAGTTCTCAATCAATCATTTAAGGGGCCACGACGACAAGCATATTTGGTTCTATGATTAATTTTACAATTGGAAACAAAATACGATATAAATTTTCTCGTGATAGGATTGGAGTAGCTACAATTACAAGTAATATTAAAATGAGACATCATGATGTCTAAGGAAACCATCAGAATAATTTTTTCCTAATACAAAACAACAATTACCACTTGAAATATGATTGATTTTAATTTTGACTCAGATTTGCTTGGAGTCGACAACAGTTAAGCTCGAAATCCGAATGTTAACATCCTATTGAGACTGTTATGGCTATCAAAGATCAATAATTGGTGAATATTTATCAATACTTTATCTCTAATCTTATTTGCCACCATATTTACACAACTCATTCATGAGTATATTTCATTCACATTTTAACTACAAGTGTAAAGTCAGTAATCTGTATGAAGTTTGCAATTAGCTTTTCACTTGGAGACAAAATATGAGAAAAATATATCTGTGAGTAGGCTGGTGTAGCTATAGTGGTACACACTATTAGAGAGAGACTCTTTAATCAATTACGAGTCTATGTTCAACTGCTTAATGATCTTCCCCATAGCTATCATACTAAGATGTTAAATAATCCAACTTTGAGCCGAGATGATGTACCTATAAACAACTAACTTGAAATATACTAATTAATTACATCCTCATCTATATCACCATCACTTTTAACAAGAGACTTGAGATATCTAGAACATTCACACCTTTTAAATGATTTGATCACCCATAGTTACAACTCTACCACTAGAGCTACTACTAAAATTACATTTCAAGTTTTCAGTACTAGATTTACTCAAATGAAGGACTTTAGACTTCAATATCGGCCTTCATAATTTAAGCATTTCCTAAAATCTTTCTCTAGTCTTATCCACAAGAAGGATATCACCAGCAAAAAGCATACACCAAGGTGCATCATCATGTAAATGTCTAATAAGAGCATCCATAAATAAAGCAAAAACAAGTGTGCTTAAAGGCAATCCCTGATGCAATTTGAGCTATTAACGATATGATTTTAAGCCTAGCTTGGATCAGCCTAAAATTGGCTCAAATAAAATTGATCCAAAAATTTGGCTTAAAGCTTGGCTTGTTTATTTCAATCTTATCTCGATTTGAGCCAAAAATCAAATCATTTTTTTGAGTGCCTAATGATATTTGAGCTAAATTTGTTATGTTCACAGTCATATATTGTTAACGATCGATTTTGAGCTGAGCTAGAGTCAGTTAAATATCGGCTAAAAAAATTTTGATCCAAAATTTTGGTTCACAGCTAAACTAATTTATTTTGAACCAATCTCTCTCTGAGCCAAAGTTTGAATCAATCTTCGAGCAATTATTGATGTTCGAGCAAAATTCACAGTCCTAGATGTAATCCTAATGATATGGAAATATATGGCAAATTTCCTAGTTGCTAAACACTAAAATCTAAATGCATTCTTCAAAGAAAATGAAAATAAAAAAGTGAAGATAGCAAGTTACCTTCCTCGATCATTCGGGTAGTAGAGGAGCAGAAAAAAGAGAAAAAAGGGAGTATTAGGTCACTGTAAGCAGCGATCCCACCACTACTTTTCTAGTTAAACCCTATTATGATTGTATTGTGAGGGTTTCACAGACGGAGGAGATGGTTTTGGATGAAACAGAGAAGGACATGTGAGAAGGATGTGTGAGGGTTTTGGGGAGAGGCGAGGGAGAAGACAAGGGACGGGAGGAGGGATTAGGGCAAGACCTAGAGAGAGGTGATTTCGGGGTGGAATATAGGATTAGTTTCGACAACATATTAATGGGTTTATTGCACATGTTATTATAACTATTACCGGCGGTCATTCCCGTCGCTTAATAATAAGATGTGTCGGTTAAAACTCTATCAGATGGTAGGTTTGAAGATAACTGATGAACTATAGCCATCAGTTAATATTTGCTTATAATTTATGGGTTATTCCTTCGGTTATAATCCAAATAGTCATAAAACAAAATACTGTTGATATGCGATGGTATATGTTGTAGTTAAGTTTTCACAAATAACCAAGATAAAAAACAATCATAAAATCGTCGATAATTAGAACAATTTTTCTAACCCGTAAAGAGCCGTCATTTTTTCCATCTATTTTTGTGCTTTTCTTACAGTGAAATATTAATTATGTTCGCAGTAATTAGAATTTGATTCACAACATTCTTATTGAATATATGGAGTTAATTTAATCAATGATCTAGTTAGAAGGTGTGTTGTCCTATTTTCAAAAGATATAGAGGTCGATAACTCATGGAAGAAGAGTAGGAAAATGGATGTGATAAAAGTTAAAATTGCAAAACTATCACACAAAGATGGAGGTCGATAACTCATGGAAGAAGAGTAGGAAAATGACGAGAACGAAGAGACATAAGAGTAGTCATAGAGAGACTAAAATTTTTTGTAAACCTTTTGATATATCAAATTGATATGCCACCAATAAATTTTCATCATCCAACATGAATCTCGAGGCATGACAAAAATCTTGAGGTAAGCTTTTGAGCAAAAAACATTCAAACTTCAATTAAGAGTCATCCAGAGCTTTGATTTTAGCAAACATATAGTCCAACTGACTGACTGAATAAGACAGACCCAATGATATAAAAATTAGTGCAATTCGAGTCAAATCAAGCTCAGATCAAGACATTAAGCTACTCTTGGAAGATTTTCGACATATTTCAAAGGACAAACAAATTCCTAATCTAGCAATCCTATATTTTATTTGAGCATCTAGATAAGACAGATCCAATGAGTCCAAGATCGCTCGATTCCAACATCATTAAGGCACTGAGGTTTGATCATAGAAATTTCTCTGGATCGACTGTCTATGTAGTTCGTATTCATGCCACACTCAGAACTCTATAAATAGAGCCCCACCCGTTTCATGAGAGGAGGAGAGCTTGAAGACAGAATAAGAACTCTAAGTTTTAAGTAGCTGAAGTCTAACTTCACTCTAACCACCGTCGACTGCCATCGATCACCATCGACAGCCTTTGATCGCCATCGATCACCACCGACCACCATCAACCACCACCTAACGGTCTCCAGTGATCTCCATAGGTCGCTGCCCACTTCTTACAATAAGTCAATTGGTGCACCGACATTGTAACTCCAAAGAGTGTTCGTCCCTTTCCCACCGGTGGGAAGGAGGATTGTACATGTAACATCTAGTTTATAGTGAATTTTTTCCATTGAGCTAAGTCCTGTTGCTTTTTTTTCTTTCTGGGTTTTCCACGTAAAAATTTCTAGTGTCATTACTAGTTATATTCTCTCTTTTAAGTGTGTGATGAATCCTCATATCACACTGAGACAAAAATCCATTACTCTACAATAACAAATTTTCTAGCACTCATCAGTTTGGCGCCTTCTGTGGGAACTAAATCTTTCCCATCACTAATGTACTTGTAAAAATTATTTCATGGCCACCAGGTGCAACATTCGCAATAACAGAGCATGTCGCTCCAACACCCATCATTCTAGAAGACAGTCACAGAGCTAAGGTCATCAAGCCTTTGCATCCCTCTAATTCAGAAGGCATTACCTCACTGAAGAAGGTGTCTTGGGTCATTCTCTGAAAGATCGAGTATGTGAGATGGAAGCGTCTTAACATGAGATCCTTCATTTACTAAGCAAAGCATGATAACCACAACCTAATGGAACTTATTTACCACTAGTTCAACATTCAACATGAAAAACTCCACTCACGTGGTTCTCTCCTAAAGATGAAACCATTCCACTGCCAAGAGGAGACACCGATCTTCTCCACATTATAGGTTCTACTCATCCTCTCATGCAACTCAGCTGACACCACCTTGGCTTACTGTCACTTCTACTGATGTCATCCGAGATGAGCTACAATGCCTAGTTCGGGAAGAGTTACCTCTGGATAAAAAGGATCGCTTCCCTACTCGCCACAAATTCTAAGAATCATCTCTTTTCGCTGAAGTGGTTCTTTGAAACCCTATCATAGTTGGTTTCAAACTCCCAAACATTGATGCTTATGAAGGGGTAACTGAACCATACAAGCAAGTTGACGACTATCAAATCATCATGCACATTCACTGTGCTTTTGTTGCACTTTTCTGTCATGTGTTCCTAGAGACTCTTAAAGGTCAAGCTAGCACAAGGTTCTACTCTCTTCTGGGGGCACCATCAACACCTTCAATGAACTTGCAGATTATTCATAGAGCAGTTCATAGTAATTAGAAGGATCATAAAAGATTCATCTCACTTATTAAGAGTTCACCAGAATGAGAGGGAATCCCTCAAGGAATACTTCTGTTGGTTCTCCATTGAAGCCTGCCAGATTCTTAGAGTGGATCCAAAGTTACTAAGAGAATTGTTTCTTGGAGGGCTCCACCCAAAACCTTTCTAATCATTACGGATGTGGGAGACGATGTGCTTTGATCTCATCCATCATGTCCAAGCTAAATCTCTGTAGGCGAAGCCATCATTGAACATAATGAACAATTTGAGTGATTGGGGGGCAAGTGCAAGAATAATGCCGGAGATACCAATCAAATCTCACAGCAAAAAAATTTCATACCACAGGGGAATCATGAGACACAATTATGAAAAAATACACACCACTCAACACGTCATGTGATAACATCCAAATTACCATCAAGTGGTCAAGGTTGTTAAGAAATCAAGTTGGTGGAGACTAGCCTTAATATTTTCATTTACACTGTGTAAAAGAATATTTTACAGAATGATGTTTTCAATTAAAGAAAGAAATTGAATGCCTAATATGTCAAGGTCACCTGTGTCGCTAATTACATGAACAATGTGAGGGGAACCAAAAGAGAATCGTCAAAGTTATTAAATGAGAAGTAAAACTCTAAATTATTTGAGTAAAACAACCTGGCGTATAAACTCCTAATTTTATTTTAGCAAAAATTTCATGTTGCTTTAAACTGTCATTTCAGTGTAATTTTTCTTATTTTTTCATGAAATATTTTATGTCGAAAGTCCCCTTGAGGGCAAGCGGTAGAAAATGTCCTTATCCATGCCCATGGAAGTCAACCCTAAGAGGCAAGACTCAATAGGAAGATACCATGCCCTTAGAAGTCGAGCCAAGTGGTAAAATTTGACGGGAAGATACGGTATTCTTGGAAGTCAAGCCGAGGAGGCAAGACATGATGAGAAGCTACCATGCCATGGAAGTTGAACCTAACTTGTAAGACTTGACGGGAAGATACGGTACTCTTGGAAGTTGAGCCCAGGAGGCAGGACTCAATAATGAGCTACCATGCCATGGAAGCCAGCTCAAGATGCAAGTTACTCTTGGAAGTCGAGCTCAGGAGGCAAGATTAGTTGTGAAGCTACCATGCCCCTAAAAGTGGAGCTCAATAGGCAAGACTCGACAGAAAGATACGGTAATCCTGAAAGTCAAGCCCAACAGGCAAGTCTCGATGAGAAGCTACCATGCCTCTGAAAGTCAAGTCTGAGAGTCAAAACTCAATGGGAAGATATGTGACTCCTTGAAGTCAAGCCCAAGAGGTAGGACTCAATGAGAAACTACCATGCCCTCGAAAGATGAGCCCAAGAGGCAAGTTTCAATGGGAAGTTAGTAGTGGAAAGGTTTCTCACTAGAAAGGCTCTAAGAACAAGTGGTTGACAAGGTCTCGACTCAAAAAAATCTCAGAAGACTACAAGCCTCAAAAGGTACAAGTTCATAAAATACCTCAGAAGGCTACATGCCTCAAGAGGCATAGGTACATCAAATATCTCAGAAGGCTATGAGCCTCAGAATGCACTGGTGCATTTCATGCTTCTAGATGTCATAAGACTAAAAAATTACAAGCCTTAAAAGATACACGCCCAAGAGGATACAAATCTCAGAAGACACGAGTCTGAAAAGATATGTAATTCTTTTTATAAGGTGCACGTGCTAACTTTAATTGTAGGATTTTGAATAATTGAGAAGCCCAAATACGTCAGAAACAATGTCAAAGATGTACAAACAGGCACATATTTATCGTGTATAAAGATCACATCAAGCAATTGAAAGGATACAAAGACCAACATATACATGTACAATAACTATAACAAATCAGCTCATCTTCGAGTGGAGCTGGCATCACCTCTCCAAAACTTCAATACTTTTGATGATCGTCAGGGGGTCTCTAAATATCGCCACCCTAGAAGCATGAAAACCTTCCCCTCAAAGAGTTGCAGAAAAAATACAACATTTTTAAATCACCTCCAGAATGTCTAAGAGCAACACGAGAATCTCTCCCAGAATACGTGACATCAACATGAAAGAGGATGTCATTTATCGCCTGCTACATAGGATGTGAACAAATTTCTTTTGCATCGTAACACGAAATGAAGCTTGTTACTTGCCTGCTACGAAGGATAGAAATGAATTTTCTATTCACCATAACATGAAAGATGATCTCATTGCTCACCTGCTATGCAGGACAAATTTACTCTTCACTGCAATGTGAAAGAAAATCTCGTTGCTCGCCTACTACGTAGGACGGCAACGATTTTCCTCTTGGTCGAAACGTGAGAGAAGATCCTGTTACCTAGACAGGTATAACTTTCCTCTTGGTCACAACTTGAAAGAAGATCTCGTTTCTTGACTGGTACGTAAGATGGGCACGACTTTTCTGTTTGTAATAACATGAAAGAAAATCTCGTTGCTCGCCTGCTATGCAAGATGGGGATGAATTTTCTCTTCACTACAACGTGAAAGAAGATCTTGTTGCTCGTCTACTACATAGGACGGGGATGGCTTTCTGACCAAAGAAAAATATATTGAGAAATTCATACCTATTTTACATTAATTTTGATAATATTTCACTTTAAAGAAAGGTATTTTCTATATTTTGTTGCAGGTATGAAGATTTATAGATAATGGAGCAAAAAGATGAGAAAATGAGCGAATTTGGAACAAAAAGAACCAAAAGAGACAAAAGTTGATCTTGGTCGCCGGCATAGAGGAATAGGCCGCCGATGGCGTATTTTTCCCGAGAGCATACAAATAAATTATAAAGGAGCGCGCCGACGGCGAGATCGAGCCCGCCGACAGCGAGCCTTAGCAGTTGGCCCATGTTCTAGAAGCCCACCGACGGTGCCAACGAGCCCACCGATGGCGAGAAGGTCAGTTCAAACAAAGATTTATCGAATATGGACGCCTTTTGAAGAGGTGCTTAAGTAACCTTTGGAAATATTTCTTCCTCTTTAAAAAGAGACGAATTTAGGCTGAAAGGTGTGTGTGTGTAGGTGTGTCCAGAGTGTCCTAGAGAGTCTAATAGTGAGTTTAGTTGAGTGTGTTGTACAGGAAGGAAGAGTCAGAGGAACTTGAGGAGTACGCAGGGAGAAATTTGAGATAAGTTGTGTTTACTATTTTGTAACTTTGATTTTATATTAAATTCAAGTTTTGTGTTATTCTTCCTATGCATTCTGAGTAGTCTTTTCTGTCTTTCTCCTTGTTTTGAGATTTTGTGAAATGGAACAATTGAATTAGTTGTGCATAAAATATTCAATAAAAATTGTGATATTGTTTTACTTAAATCTTAATTTACTTTCAATCTGGCCAATTTATCTGTTAAAATATGTTGATTTCACAACTAAAGTAAAAATTACATCCGAGATTTGGGGAGGTCAAAGTCCTCGAAAGGAGGGTGCAAATAAATAGGGAAATATTATTTATCGGTCGTAAAATTGGAGATTTTAGAGTGACAGACTAAAATCCTTATCGTTTGAGTGCTGAAGTGTAGATGTTAGCCCTCAGGCGAGGGGAACGTGGGAGCTCCAAAGTGAGAGCCGGTATTCTCCCAGCCTAGCCGCAGATTCAGAAACCAAACATAGGATTAGTCAATGTTCTTTATGTCTAGACCAAAGGGTAAAGAATAGGAATGCTCCTATTTGGCACATTATAATTCTAACTAATTTAATTATCCGTTCACTTAATTCTCTTAACAAGGGGGAATATACTTTCTATATTGCAACTTTCCATTCAACATTAGTAGTAGAATTTAGTATAATTGTTCTTTATTTACGTTGACTAGATAGTTATTTCAATTGTTGTAATTAGTTCGTAATCTCTAAAACTTCCCTGTGGGATCGATATCCAGGACTCCATTAGAGCCCTGTATTACTTGAACGATACGTATATTTGTGTTGATAAGGGGTAATTTTGCTATTATTAAATATTTATTTTTACACTTGATAACACTTATAAAGTTACGCATCCCGCTGTCACTTTCCTCATGGCCGCAACACAAGAAAAGATTTCGTTGCTCTCCTACTATGCAAGAAGGAGGTGACTTTCTTTTTGGTTGCAACATCAAAGAAGATCCCATTGCTTGCCAGCTACGCAGGATGGGGACAACTTTTCTCTTGGTCGCAACATGAATAAAGAACCCATTTTTCACCTGCTATGCAAGACATGGATGATTTTCTTCTTCGTTATAACGTGAAAGAAGATCTCATCTCCACCAAAATTATAGACATATATATAAATGGAATCTCGTAGGGAATTTTATTCATATCTAGTAAAATTTACAGTGTATTGAAGGTTAATCTTGCTAAACCCAAAATACCTATAGGATCTACTACCAATAAACTAACAATACGATTCCCAATATCCAAAAAGGAAAGCAAACCAAAATCCAAAATAGAAGAGAGCTCTTCATATACTGAGGTGAGGCATCTTCAAGTACCCCAACAATAATCTCTTCAGCTTCCCAGATAGAGGAGTGCCCACAAAGATTCCATTTGCTCCTTTTTTTTTATAACCAATGTGTAGGTTCATTTCCTTCCCTTTAGATAAAAATACATTGAATATTTAACTTATAATTGTCAATATGATCTCCAAGTATGTTTAAACAAATGATAATATTCCTAAGAGGCTCCCTTTTCCTCAAAATGTAGTCCAACAACAGTAAAGAGTCCAGCTCCACTAGGAGTACATTCTACATAGCTTTATCTGCAATAGTAAGAGCAAAAAGAATAGCCCAACATTCTGCTTCCAGGGGACAGTATGCCACAAGGAGAATAGAAGTAACATAGGTAATTGCTTAAGGAATATCTAACAACCCCATCAATACCAGCCACATCTTTCCCCAAGCTCCCATTTCTATTGATTTTCACCCAAATGTGTGGAGGGCCTCCCATCTTACTAGCTTAGGAGGATGAAATCTAGATTGAGTAAGTGTGGTACCCACATAAAAGGAAAATATGTAGCTGCACAAATTAATGATTTTATTAATGTATGATAAAATGTTAGATATAATAGAAAAAATGAGAGTAACAACTCCTTTAGGTTTGCAAGAATTTTTAGCCATCCATATGAACTAGATAACTATGAAGGGAAAAATCCCCATAAAGTGTTGTTCACTATTACCAACCCACCATGTATCACAACAGTCACCAAAACCCCTCCGGCTAACTAGAATGGATTTATGAAAATATGAACCAAATAAATTCCAAATCTGTAAGGAGAATGAAAAATGAAAATAAGTCTAAACTTTAGTTTCCTCCTCCCTTTTGCACAGCTAGCATTGAGAAGCTAATCTCAAACATTTTAATTTAAGAATATCATCAAAAGGCAGCAGTTTGTCTAAGTTCCTTCAAACAAAAAAGGACATAGAAGTTTACAGTGCCCTGCACCATATTTTAGACCACCAGTCCACCTTATCAAAATAGTACAAATCAACATATAGTGATTTGGATACAAAAATGTTATTAGAAAATGTGAGAAATAAAGTGTCCTCTTTATTCATATCTATTGGGATTTTGGACATGACATCGGCATTATTCCCCACCCGTTCTTTAAGCATCGCTAAATTCCAACATTAATCCTGCCAAGAATCAGAAACTAAATGTTGCTTAAAAGAACTAGTGCAATCCACCCCATTAAGTTCAAAGCCAAAACTTTGATCTTTCCAAAAGAAGATTTTACCTTTCCCAACATCCCAATAGATATATTTAGAGGCAATAGTTCTGACATTTAAAAAAGATTTCCAAAACTTGGAATCTCCTAATTTTGAGCTCACCATAGAGGGATGAGAAAAGAGACAGTATTTAGCATGTAAAAATTTATCCCACAAAGAATTTCTCCTAAATTTAAATCATAGCTTAATCAGATTAATATTAGCAATATGGTGGAGTTCTTTAAACCCCAAACCACCATCAGAAAAAGGTTTGCACACTTTTTTGGATGGCCCATATAATGTTTGTTGAACAACCAGCCCAGGTGAATTTATTGAAACATTTTTCCAGGCTAGCTTGGGTGCTGGATTTAAGTTTAAGGACCTTTAAAGCAAAAAGAGGAATAACATTCAAAGAACTCCGTAGTAAAGTAATTCTTCCCCCATAAGAGAGGAAAGTATTTTTCCAATCTAGGATTTTGTTTTTAATTTTCTCCACCACAGAATCGACTTGGGATTGTCTCCTCCTCCCCCTCAAAAGATCCATCCCAAGGTATTTAAGAGATAGATTAGAGAGAGTGTAGCATGTATAATTAGCAATCCAGGCAGCTAATTCCCCTTTCACATGTTTCTCTAAAAGGATAGTACATTTCTTTTTATTGAATTCCAAACCAGAGACATTCTAAAATTTTACCAGAGGTGATTATAGAAGAGTTACGACCCCCTGATAGCATTGAAAAATACTATAAAAACATCAACATAAGCTAGATAGTTGATCAACACCTTTGATTTATGTGAGAAGAAAAAACTAGATAGTAGAACCTTCATTTTATTCAAAAACCTTAAAAAATAGTCAAAAGCCAATATAAAACTAGTAAGGGATAGAGGATCCCCTTGTTTATACCCCTTTTAGCAGAGAAAAAACCAAAATAAGAGCCATTAATCAAAATACTATAGTGGTTACATTATAACCATCTCCTGATAAGTAAGCAAAAACCCTGATTAAAGCCTCTAGCTCTAAGGATGTTGTCAATGAAGTCCCAACTAATTGTAGCATAGGATTTCCTATTGTCTATCTTAACAATCAAGTTTCCACCTCTACATTTTTTATCCAGATTTTCAATTAATTTCTGAGTCAATAGATATTATCATAGATTTCCCTACCCTAAATGAAAGCTGAGTGGCGTAGGGAGATTAAATATGGAAGATGAGGTTGAATTATCTTTACTAAAATTTTACTGATGAGTTTAGAGATAACCAAAGTTAAGCAAATAGGTCTAAATTGCTCCCAAGTAGATTTCTTCTATTTTTAAGAATTAAGATAATAGAAGAAGAAAAAAGGTAACCTAGGTTCTCCCCTTGAAAAAAATTTTGGATTGACTTTAACACCTAAATCTTGATTATTTTCTAACATTTAAAATAAAAATTTGTAGAAAAACCAACAGGGCCAGTTGCTTTGTTGCAGTTAATCACTTTAAGAGCATCAAATACCTCCTCTTCAGATGGAATAAAGCATAAATCCAATAAGCTGTAATCCTTATTCCCATCAAAGAGATACTCTTCTACTGCTTCAAACTGCACTTGGGGCCCAAAAAGAATAGAAAAATAACTTACAACACTTTTCCCCACTTCCTCTAGATTAGTAATCTAGCCTCCACTTTCATCTTTAATTTTTGGAAAAATATTTAAGCATTTCCTTTGCTTAATATCAGCATGAAAGTATTTTGTGTCCCTATCTCCATCTGAGAAATGTAATTCACCAGCCTTCTGCCTTAAGAAATCCTCTTCTTGTTTAATAGCATATATGAGTTCATTATGTGCCCTAGAAAGTTCCTCTACATTAGAGATCTGGAAGACATCAACAAGTTTCAACTTATGCACCTTATCTCAGCTGCCCTAACTTGTTTTTATGGACATCCCCAAAGGTGTCCTAATTCAAGCCCTTCAAAGTTGTGGCCACTTTTTTATGTAATTTCCAAAGAATAAACCAATCACAACCTACCCCATTAGGTTTCCACAAATCTTTAATAAGCTTAAGGAAATAAGGGCGAGCATACCAAATGTTTAGATATTTAAAATGCGCATAATCTTTCTAGCAAAAAGCCAAGCATAATTTTCCTAATTGGAAAGCTAAATGAGGATATTTCTACCATCCAAAGAACCTATCTTTCAATCCTTCAACAATTTAAAATTCTCAAAATCCCTTCTTATGATTTCCAACATAGGATGACCAAACAAAAATTTCCCAACAAAAGCCAAACGATGACCAAAAGCAAGAGAAGCACATTCAATATTTGAAATAAACAAAACTGGCTTATCATTCTTCCTCCCCGCTTTTTTACCAAAGAATGTTCCTTCGGTGCAATCAAAGCATCATGTAAGGCTTGAGAGAATACCATGCTTTCAAGTCACCTCCCAAAGGACCACTTCGGTTAAAGCTTAAGCAAAGGACCGAACAACAATCCCTACCGCCGGCTCCAAAAATCACCCAAAACCTATCCGCCCCGCCCCTACACACACCACCCCCCCCCCCCCCCCCCCGCGCCCCGCCATCATTTTATATATATATATATATATATATATATATATATATATATATAATTGTTGGGCCTAAATGTTATACTAATAATGCAATCATGAAAATTAAGTGCTGCAGATACTAATATTTTCGGACTACAAAATTGGACTCGCCTGAAAATAGGGGGCAACTAATATGCCACCAACAAATTTTCATCATCCAGCATGAATCTCAAGGCATGACATGAATCTTGAGGTAATCTTTAGAGCATGATATTCAAACTTCAATTAAGAGTCATTTAGAGCTCTGATTTTAGCAAACTTATAGTTAAACTGACTGACTCTATGAGACGGACCCAATAATAACAATATTAGTATAATCTGAATCAAATCAAGCTCAGGTCAAGTCATTAAACCACCTTTGGATGATTTTTAGACATATTTAGAAGGTCAAACAAATTCTGAATCTAGCAAGTCTATAGTAAAATCAAACGTCTTGACAAGATGAATCCAACATGCTCAAAGTCGCTCAATTCTGACATCATTCGGTCACTCAAAGATCCATCAAAAGACGTCTGAGTATAGGAATATCTCTGGACTGTCTCATCAATATGGTTCATATTTTGGTATTGATTGCACCTAGAACTCAAAAAATTGTGCCCCACCCCACTCATAAGAGGAGGGGACTTTGGAGTTTAGAGGAGCCGACATACAACATCAACACAACCGTCGTCGACTACCGTCAACCTCTGTGGACCACTGCTGACTGCCATCGATCACCATCGAAAGTCATTAACCACCACCACCTACCGACCTCCACCGATCTCCATCTGGCGCCGCCCACTTCTTAAAATAAGTCATTCATGAACCGACGCTGTAACTCCAAAGAATGTTCATCCTTTTCCCACCTGTGGGACTGGGGACTGCACATGTAATATCCATATTATGGTGGATTTCTTCAGCTGAGCTAGGCCCTGTTTGTTTTATTCCATTCTGGGTTTTCCAAGTAATTACTTCAGGTATCATTACTAGTTATTTTCTTTCTTATGAGTGTGTTAGGAATTTTTGTATCACGCTAAGACGATAATCTATTACTCTACCACCACAAATTTTCCAGCATCCATTACAAACAAATATTTGTAGTGTCCAATTTTTATTAAAATAATTTGACTACTCCATATATAAGTTCACTTCAGTGCCATTATTATTGAATGGTGATATGTAATTATAGTATAAATTTTTTGCTAAATATTTCTATCAAAAAAATCCCTTAGTTTTTCCACTAAAAGTTTTCTAAAAAACTTTCCATTTTATGATTGGTTGTTTGGTAGAAATATATTGATAATAGCCTCACATAAATTTTACTCTAGAGCAAATACATTTCTAACCAACTAATTATTGTAAGAGTAATATTCCATAGTAAATGAGTTCACAGATGAGAAAGCACTCTAATGACTATTAGGCTATGTTCTTGAGGTTAGTTTCAAAAATTATATATTCGATAGTTTGAAAGATATTTTATATGTATAAATAAATAAGGGTAACTTTAAGTGATCAAGAAGATAAATAGCAAATTTAGATATTTCTACAAATAATATTTAGATATAAATTGGAAGAGCATCTATAAAAACCCTAAAGTTAATAAATAACAATTTAGCAGACATTTTGCAGCCATGGTAATGCATACAAATCAAGTGTAAGAGTTATTTTTTTGTGTTTAGTTGGATGAAATTGAAATGCAACGTAAACTTTTGATGAATCTAAGCTCACTTTTTAGTTCGATTTTAGAGTATTTAAAAGTAATCATACTTAATCAATTTCTAAATAAAGACATAAGCTTCCACCAGAGCTTCTAGCTATAGCCACAAAGATGACTAACCAACTATTACCAACCATTTTTGTTGGCCACCGCTAACAACTATTTCCTATCATTGCTAACACCACCTTTAATCAATGACAACTACACTTTTCCATCATCAATCACCACAACTCACACTCAGCATTATCGCCATTGCTACCTCTTGCCTCCAGTTCGTCACCACTCTCAACTCAGCCACTACTACTAGCCACTATGGTTACACATAACTTTCTACAACCCATTTGCAATCACCACCACAACTATTCATCATCATCACCATTACTGCCACTGCTAATATATTGGCTATCATAGCTACCAATACTAGCTGATGTCACCCATTATCATCGCCAGTAACCCACTATCAAGTATTACATTAATTTCATTTTACTTCAATCTAAGAATAAAATGTAATATATTGTATTTATTTTAAACCTAATCAAATGTTTATATTATATTTAAAATATAGTACATTATAGTTAAACACCTAATTTATTTTACTTTAAATTCCTTTCTCAAAAAACTAAAAGGTAGCTTAGTGGCATACTAACATAAGTTAGTAAAATGTTAGAGTATCTTTATTGATGGTATTCTTAACTTATCATTGAGACTAGTGTGATAAACTTGTTGGTGTGGCTTGGTTATATAGAGTAGTGTCGTTGATTACTTTTGTGAGGATGATTAATTGCTAGTACAAATCTTCAAATTAAACAATTTTTTTATTACTCTTGAGTAACCAAAATTTAATAATTTGATGCTCACCAATATAACGTAATTTGAACATATATTTACTGATTAAATGCAATAATTATTAGTGTTATTATCATCAACCGTTGATTCTTTTCCACAATGGTATAGTTGATTTTTCTAGAAATGATATCAAAGATGTGAATTTGAGAAAATTGCTCACATCTAAATGGAAGAAACCAAGAATTCAATATTGAAAAATATAAATGAAAAAAATAATCAGAGCCGTGAAATTTTGTTTAGAGGCTAGAGCAACAACATAATATGTAAATACGAGAACACATAAAATGCAAAGAATTAGGTTGTTTGACCATGCAACATATACCCCCCTTCATGTTAGGTTCTTAATGAGAGTTGCAAGAATTATACACTTGAAATCACATGAGATGACTTAGAAAAAAAAGAAAATAATTGGATGTTTCATAGTTGTAATCAATGTTAACAATCTTTTTGGATATATGTTTTATAAGATTTAATATAAATGGGGCAAGCTCCTCAAAAAGTCCTATAATGGATGAGAAATTATTTAGGATTTATTTGCTTGTACAAAAAACGAATGAATGTAAAATAAATATAGTGAAAAATAACTACAATATATTGAGAAGTAAATTTATTGTTTGGATGAATACACTACAAATGAATGAATTTGTATGTTTCTATTATGGTGACTATATCACAAATACGGTGTAACACTCTTATGTAGTTGTTGATGGCAAAGGATGGCCAATGGTGGCCTATGATGATGGCTGAAAAGCATTGGCTATCAAATGGTTGTGTGGAGGTGGTGTAGTAGCCACTGGATACTATCAACATTGGCAGACAACAATCGACAAAAAAGAGAAGTAGTGACTAGGAATTAACCACAAATGATGGCGATGGCCATCGACAACTAAGAGAGGTTTTGGGAGTCATGTGGCGATGACCGGCAAATACTAAGGGGGACCGCTATGATGTTGATGAGAGATTGTCGAAACATTTACTGGTGGCGACAAACTGATAGTAAGTTGTTTGACCATGCAACATACATGCCCCTTCATGTTAGGTTCTTAATGGAAGTTGCAATAATTATACACTTGAAATCATATGAGATATCTTATAAAAATAGAAATTAAATGAATGTATCTTAGTTGTAATCAAGGTTAAAAATTTTTTTAGATATTTATTTTATAAGATTTTATATTAAATGGGACAAGCTCTTCCAAAAGTCCTATAGTGGATAAGAAGTTATTTAGAAGTTGTTTGCCTTGTAAAAAAAGGAATACAACGTGAAATAACAATAGCGGAAAATAAAAGTAGTATATTGAGAAGTAAATTTATTCTTTGGACGAATACACTACAAATTGATGAATTTGCATTTTTGTATTATGGATACTATATCACAAATATGGTATAACACGCTTGTGTACTTGCCAATGGCAAAGATTGACCAATGGTGGCTTATGATGATGACCAAAAAGCAGTGGCTATCAAGTGGTTGTGAGGAGGCAGATGGTAGTAGCCACTGAACAATATCAACAATGGCAGACAACAATCGTCAAATAGAGAAGTAATGGCTAGGCATTAACCACAAATGATGATGATGGTCATCGACAGCTAAGAGAGGTTTCGGGTGGCATGTGGTGATGACTAGACAACAACTGCGAGGGACAACTGATGAAGTTGATGAGAGATTGTCGAAGCATTTACCGGTGGCGACAAACTGATAATATACATTAGCAGTGTATTTAAAATTAACAACAATCAAAGGAATTCCAAATGCACAAAAATCAACTAGAACAAATTCTAAATGCATTTCAATTTGATCTACATTTGTTTTTCCTTCCATCAAACATTGAAATTTTTAAAATGCATGCATTCTATTTAAAATGCACTTCAAATTCCAGTGACCAAACATTGCCTAATGAACTTGTAGAATGAGTGGGGAGAAATAGGAGTATCATTGGAGATAATATTCTTATCTTTAAGATGAGACTAATTAAGGTGGCTAAGTTGCTAAATTGGTATAGTACTTTAGAGAATAAACATTGATAATGTAAGGGTGATTAATTGCTAATGCAAATCATCTAGTCAAGCTTATATTATCCCAAGAGTAATGGAGGTGTAACATTTTGATACTCACCATTATAGCATTGAAAATGGAGGGTGAAATTTCAACATGAGATATCGATGATGCTATGAGAGGAAAACATTATTGAAATAAGAAAACATAGAGAAAACAAATAATTAGGTCCATAAGTCTTGTAACACACATACAAAATGTCTAAATACAAGACAAATTATTCACTATTGCAGAGGAATACAAGGAAACAAGCATAAAAAAGCCTCTCAAATGTGTTAAAATGTATTTGTTAGTTATCTAATGATCATGTTTAATGTTTTGAGCATTTTATAAGATATTTTGTTAGATTTATGATAATGTTTAGTTATATATCTCTTGAATGCTTGATTGAAGTTATTAACTAATATGCATGCCATGGAAAGTTAATTGTAAAATAGTGGAAAGATATAATAGATCTAATGCCAATAGTTTTTATTTATGAATGTTGTGACTTAAAAGATAATGCATGACAATCACTTTCAAAATAATTTGTAAGTTTCTTTTGTATTCAATATCATTTAATTAATGTTGACATTTTAAACTCTTCAGAATTCCTAATTGTTGAGTGTGATACCTCTGAGCAACTCTATAATCCTAAGAGAATTTCAAATAACACTTGACAAAGTATTCCTTAAAGCATTATTCATGAAGGTGTTTGTCATCAAGTCAAAATATTTTGAAAAATAATGCTTAATTGTCATCTTATCCTTTTCTTGGGCTAAGATGTCATCTAATTCCTTGGAGTATTTCAAGAATTAAATATGCCCTATCCAATTTATGATTTATGCTATTCAAACTAATTACGTCTAGCTTAAGAATAAAAGCCAAAACCGAATTCTCTTAAATTATAGCTCATGCAAATAAAATATAATGCATATTATTTATTGCTAACAAAATTCAAAAGAAATGGCAATAAATTATTACCTTAAAAAAAGCATATAATGCAATTTTGGAGTAAAAATAGGTTACAAAAATAGAAAATTCTCTTATATATCCATATATATATATATATATATATATATATATATATATATATATATATATATATATATATATATATAAAAGAGATATAACTATCAACTCTGGAAATGATGAAGAAAATACGTGTAAACCTGTTCTATTAAACAGAGAGTGAGAGTAGAATCTATTACAAATATGACCTTCGTATTGAAGGCTGGAAGATCATAGTAAAGGCAGATAGATTGATGTAAATAGTCCAACAGCATTATTTAAAGAAGTAGAACATTTTACAACGTAAATCCAATTCTATAGTCAGATGATTAATGAAACAAAATGATTAATGTCGAGCTATGGGACAAAACTAATAATGAAGATGATGAAGCTATGATATGTACGTAAAGATCAGTTTTACGTGGCCAACAATACTGCCATTAGTTTATTATTTTAAATAGTGAGGGTCAAAACTTAAATTTAATATTGTCTGAATTCAACTTTAATACTATAATAATAATATCTAAACTTTTTACCAACTAAACTAATTGGGATTCAAATTTACAGCAAAGTAGAAACAATTCTAGTTAGTTAAGGACATTTTAATGGTCATTACATCAACAACAGAGTTATATGCAATAATTTCTTATTTCTGGGAACATGAACTTGGTAAAAAGCAATTACTTCAGAAGTGAAAGTCTTTTAAGGATTAATCCAAAAGCACTCAACCTCCAACCCACTAGTTAGGTACAAGTTGAATGCTATTTTCCGGAGAAACTATTACGTTCGGTTAATCAGATGTGCAGACGAGTCCTGGATCACACCAGTGTGGTGCAAACCATGCCATCATCTATACAACATCCGAATGTAATATTTTTTTTTTCATATTCAAAGCATGCAATTTCTTCTTTAAAAAACATAAATACACTTCGTATAAATATAAATACATATTAAAAATTTATACCAGCATATCATGAATTAAATTTTATAAGTTATTATATATACTTAAAGTTGAGTGAAATAATAATTAATTAATCTATGATTTTGTTGCACTCATCTCAAATGAACACTTGTGGCTATAAAATACAATAATTTTCTTAAGTTCTTAAGAGTAATTGATTATTGATATTGGAAAGTAAACCCCCAATTGATCATGATCTTATAAACTAAAGACATGTGAAATGCAACCATTATATTAATCTAACTTCAATTCTATTCAGAATATATAATATTAAAGAAGTTAGGAAGAATTTTCACAAACAATAGCTTTCAATTAAACAAAAGATATACAAAATTTTAACTCAAACCCATTGATTTAAACTGCAGTTTTATTTTGGTGTATTCAACAGTACTGAAAGACACATGATCATTAAATAAATATGAATGAGTAAGCAACACCTTTACGGAGGGTTCAATTGATGAGTTCAGCCCATGTTTTTATCATAGTTAATATTTTATTTATTTTTTATATTATTTTATTATTCTGTATTGATAAATTCTTTGGCCAAAAAAAGGATACACTCAGCTCCTAATCTTTACTACTCATAAGGCATGAGGTACTACTGTCATTGTCTACTTGTATAGTACCATTGATCAAGTTTCATAGACCATGCTGATACTAGAATTTATGATCTTTTATAACTGCCTGAAAGACTTGGTATATATATATCTATATATATTAAATGCTGCTAGAATATGGTGGAATGGTAAGATATACTATTTTCTTACACATTTAATTTTATTAAATGTATATAAAAAAAACTATCATAAATATTTTATTAAATGAAATTAAGCACAAGAATAATCAGAGATAAGAAACCAGACAGACTAATGAACCAAATTGACAATGAAAAGCATAATCTTAATGATTGAGTTTTGATTTAGTCTGTGTTCATTTATCACATTGCTTTCAGGAAACACAATCACGTGAAATGTACTGTGAACTCTAATTGGAGATTTCATTACAAATTTCCATATCTATCAACTATGCATCTTACTTAGTTAGCTTGATACCTTCCTTCAGCAGTAAATTAATCCTTCCTCTCTTCTTTCTCTTTCACTCTCTCTGTGCACATTAACGTTTCTAGAAACTTATGCTTGTCTTCTTCCACCATTATTTTTGTTCTTTTTGGGTGGGCAGAAGTGTGCAGCCCTAATAGAAAATGCCCACCCATCTTACTAGGATAGCCCTACATCTCCCACAGCCCAAGCCACACATATATCATGGTACAACAAACAGAAATACAAAGCATACAAAAAGAAAAAAAATAATACTAAAAGGAAGTTGCATGCCTATAAGGCTGCCACACTGGTCCGACGGACAGATCTGTTGACGATGGTGTTAGCTCGTATGTACAGTGACATAATATTTTCTCCATGCACTTTCTATCCTCTACCATGATCTCTTCTACAAATACCCTAGAATAATGGAATATGAATGTATACATATACTTTTCTTTTGTATAATTAGAGCCATAGATGACAAAAAAAAAATGAAAATTAATAAAAAATTTCATGTGTGGATTGCATCTCGACGCAAAGAAGGAAAGAAATGGAGGAGAGGGATTATATGTGTCTAACCTTCATCATGCCTTAGTAGCTTCCAATTTGCTGTACAGTCACCCATCAGAGAAACAAAACAAACCCCATGGCTTTGAAGAGCACGATGAAACACCTGAAAGACATCAGGAAACTATCCACAATAGTATATTTAAGGACATATATGAATTTTCATAAGATATATGAATGTGCAATTACAGTTCGAATAAAGGATTTTTAATGTAAGTGGAGGAGTGAGTAGCTGCAGTGATAATGCTTCCTGAGGTTTGTAGGAAGGAAATGAACAGTGAGCAAATAAGTACAGAAGAGAAATAGAACTATTGCTCATTAAATTAATGTCAAAAGACTATAACACGTCAAAATCAAACGGAGGTGAATGATGGCTATATTTAGCTGATGAAGAGGATGAAGCCGCAGAGAAGGACTGGCTGCTACCAAGGCCGAGATCTTGAGAAGGAACAGTGGAGCTGTGTTGCAGTCCTATGAACCTGTTGGTCTTAGTTTTGTCAGCTTCCTCATAAGGTTGGTCTAGGTTGACGCCGAAGAGGCGAACGTGCTTCGGCTCGGTTTCCGGTGGGGCGAATGCGGTGGCGCCGGGGCTAGACTGACGGGCGACAGCCGAGGTAGAGCGGTAGTAGAAGTAATTGGAAGGTGGAGGAGGGGCAGCGGCGTGGGGGATGAAGAGCCGACTGGCAGACCAAGGGGCGGATGCTGAGCGGGCTAGAGAGAGGTAGGGGTGAGGATGGGTGGATGAGGGAGAGGAAGACTGGTAAGAGAAGCGGGGGATGCGGAGTATGTTAGGTGGATTAAGGAGTGGATCTGGTCTACGCTTCCAGTCAATGAAGAGGCGATGACTGACGGCTTCTCCCATTCCGCGGCCGAAGGAAACGGTATCTCCGGCATCCAAGCGGTTTTCCTTAACGAAACGGCTCCAACCCTTAGTCATGACGTAGCTCTGGCTCGAGTTCCAGTAGGAGTATCTGAAGCGCCATGGCTTGCCGTTGCGGTCTTCGAAGTTGAGAAGGAGACCTCTGTCGTGGGTGGCCGTATCTAAGGGAAAGTATTTCTCGGCGTGCTGTTTGGGGATCACGAGACGGTTTAGTTTACCAACGTCGCTCGGTGTGACGATTTTGTCGAACATGTGTTCCTTTTGTATTGATGTATTTGATGCGGGTGGGAATGGAGGGAGAGGGGAGGAAGTGGATGGTTCTGAGGGGGAGATCTGGTTGAAAAGGTTGGCAGAGGAGGAAGATGAAGTTGGAGAGGAGATGGGAAGAAAAGGATGGATTTTTGGGGTTTGGGCTGCTGTTGCACTGTTTTGTTTGTCCATTTCATCGTCATCTTCGTCATCGTCTTCGGTGTAGAACTTATTTTCATTTCTGGTATGGGTGATATCCATGAGGGATGGATGAGCTTAGATTATTGAAGTAGCTCAGAGGATTGTTCTTTCCTTTTTTTTTTTGTTGGGAGGTTTGTGAAGTAGAAGCAATGGATTTGAGGATGAAAAGATGCGTTTTTTATTCGTTGACTGCGCGGGGAAGAAATTGGAGATTAAGCCGTCGTTTCGGTTTGACACGGATTAAACATGGAGCTGAGGGTAAAGGGAGATAGAGAGGATGTTTACTCCAGCTTTCCTCCGACTGGTTGGAAGCTTCCGATAAGAACAAAGAATATAACTTCCCAAAAGAATATGAGAGCCAGAGAGAATTATCTTCGAAAAACCAATCGAGTAGCGAAGAACTCAAGAGGGCGCACAGATAGAGAGAGAGAGAGAGAGAGAGAGAGAGAGAGAGAGAGAGAGAGAGAGAGAGAGAGAGAGAGGTAATGAGGTAATTGAGATGTGTAGATGGGGGAGAAGATGAGGAGGGAGGCAATTGGTTGGGTGGCCCATGAATTTTTCTGCCTTTATATTTGATGCAGATAACTCAATGAAAGGATGGTTAATGGAGGGGAGATGGGCTTGGCTTACTGCCAAATAAACTTTGTGAGGATGATATCGATAAAATTAATTTTAAAATTGATGAAATTAATTCCATAAAAAGATTGTTCATTCATTAAGTTCTCAAAAGAAAGAGAGAAATAAGTGCTCTATTGAACATTAAAATGAGGTAATTATATAACTTTTTATTCATTGAATGATCACTTATTTATAGACAAACGGGAACAAAAATTGAAGTTATATTAGTTTGTGCTTTTATTAAAGCAGAGTCTGTAGAGGTTATTCTGGGAATTATACTCTTGTGAGCCTAGGGCTCGGCTACTCTTCGGCTTAGTCTATGAGGTCGACGATGTGAAGTGGTCAATGATACCGATCAACCAGATGGATAAGGATCGTCAGTGGGATGATTTTTAAAGCAAGGATGACCAGTTGAACTACTAAAAAGTTCGGTCGGACTAATCCTTCTAGTTCACATTGGTCGATCAGATGTGTTGATCAAGTCGTCATGCATTAATTTTCACCAGGCGGATTTCTACCGGCTAAGTAAAAATAGAACATCAGGCGAAGGGCGAGTCATCGTAACCCGTTAGGTAGTTTACTATTTAGACGAGGAGATTCTGCTAAAGCTGATTGAACCATGTGACTCCATGGTACTTGATACGCCTTAAAAGTTGCTACTTTTATATATACATTCTTACTCATTTTTAAGAATATTGCGCTTTAATAAAATGTATTTTGTGTGTTTTTTATTGCAGGTACAAAAGATGGAGCTTAAAGAGCAAGAGTAGCAAAACCGGAGTAAAAAGAGGTCAAATGGAGAAAAATTGATCTGGCGCCTAAGCACCAGATAGTTACCAGGGACTTCGAAAAGGTTGGCTCCTCGGCACCAGAAACGGTTTGGGTTTTATGCGTTGAATTTGGACGAATTTTGAAGAGATGCTTGAAGTAACTCTTTGTGATTTTTAGAGTTTTATTTAATAGAGCCATTAGTTGGCCGAAAAGAGGAGTCTAAGTTGTTGGAGTGAGTAAAGAGAGTATTTGCAGTCTTGAGCCTTGGAGTTAGAGTCATGTGTGTGGGTGTGAGTTAGAGTCTTATTAGTGTTTGTTTTGGTGTGTTTATTGGAGGAAGAAGATAACAAAGGACCTCCAAAGGATTTGCTTGGGAAGAAGCCTATGATAAGTACTTTGTATTTTTGTTTAAGTTTTGTTTTATTGTATTAACTTGGATTTTAATATATATCGTGTTTTGTTGTGTTATCCCCTTGAATTCTGAGTAGTTTTCTTTATCTTTCTCCTTACAATAAGAAGTAATCATGTGTACGATTAGAATGGTTTAAAGACTTCTTTTATTCCAAAATTGTGATGGTATTTTCACCAGCTCTTAGTTTACTTTGCAAACTGACAATTTGTAATGTTAAAATTCGTTGTGAAACATAATGATCTGAGAGAGCTATGCTTTCACCCAACTAGTGAATATCATAGTAACATTAGGATGGAGGGGAAACAAGTTCTAAGGTGAGTGAAAATAGATAAGCAGACAAATTTTGATGAGCGTAGAATTGGTGATTCTAGGTTGACAGGCTAGAATCTTTACCAATTTGTTCTAAAGTTTAGGACTTAATGCTGAATGTTAGTCCTATAGAGAGGGCATAGTGGGTAATCTAAAGGTGAGAGGCTAGAATCTATCCAACATAACCAAGGATTTAAGGAGAAAACTTTAGATTAACCAATCTTGTTTATGCACTCGGGAAAGAATCAAGAATATGTATGCTTCTCTTTATCACAATACAACATTTAAACCTTTAAACTTTTGATTCATACACTGATTATGATCTCTTTGCAAGGAGAAAGATCATTTTATATTATTCAAACTCCTTTAAACATAATTAGTTAGAAAATATGTATTTGTTTTCTGCTTAAAATTAGAAGTAGCAAATATTAAGTTTTAACCGTTTACAAACATTTCAACATTATTCTCCTCTAAATTGTGTTTGTAGTTTAAGTAGAAGTTATTCTAAGTTGGTATAGAAAATATGTCATTCCTTGTGGGTTTGATTCTGGGGTTTTTAAAGAAAGCTCTATATTACTTGAAACGATACGTACACTTGTATAGAACCCCTAGTATGTAAACTATAAATTAAATTCTAAACTCTACAATATTTTTGTTTTGCACACTGGCCACTAAATATAAATTGGGTCAAATTTTGTTGACCCTTTTTTGGGAACATATATAACTGTGTAATTGTGGGTTCGGTCTGTACGTCGAGGGAACTGTTGGTCGTCTGGCATCGGGATGAGTCTTTCGGGTGCACCCTGCTGAGTCGGCTTAGGTGATATCTTGCTAGCATGAGACGTTTGATATTCTGGGACACCGGGTCATTTTTTGGTGGGGTCACATATGTCATCTCATTCCTTCTTAGGTCGTTCAATTGCCTCGAGATTCATGCTGACACAGTTTCTATGTAAATATTTAGTTTGCTGATTCTCTTGCTTCTTTAAAGCGATAACTACAATAAGAACAAGAGAAATTAATGCAAAAAAGTAAACAATATTTATAATTACTTAATAGTGCAATAATTGAAAACTCCTTAAATTTCATGTCCGTAATTTCACTAAATAGAGTAAGAGGCATGTTTTTCCCATCTTCCTCTAATTTTCTCCACTCAGTCTGTCCGAAATCTAATTGCCAACATGGTGAACGAACCATCTGATGCGCCTCCGGCGTGTGCAGTTTTTGTGTGTGTTTTATGTTCGAAGTACGAGCACACACTAGAGGTTCTACACAAGTATATGTATCGTTCAAGTAATACAGGCTCTAGTGGAGTCTCGTTTATCGATCTCACATAGTCAAATTCTAGTCTACTACTATCAACCCTTAGATTGAAAGGTCAATATAAGTGGTTATTCTAACAAATACTCCTAAAGGTAAGTCTTAAGTTTAAAACAACCAATAACTACTTCTAAAGGAAAATATTAATTCTAAAGATAAACCTTTCTGGATGAATTGGTTTGGTGAATTTTGAGATGTTAGAAACTATTATTCTTATGTAGTGAATTGAATAATATATAGGAATGAGATACATTAAATATTGTATGTGTCAAGTAGGACCAATCTTATTATTTACCCTCTTTCGAGTGCATAAAAAACATTGGCTAATCCAGAGTTTGGTCCCTGAATCTGTGGTTAGGCTGGGAGGATACTGGCTCTCACTCCAGAGCTCCCACTTCCCCTAACTTGGGGGCTAACTCTCGCCTTATTTTCCAAACACTTGGACCAAATTGGGGATTTTAGGGAATTGAGGATTTTAGTCTATCACCCTAAAATCTCCAATTCTACGCCCATCAAAGTATATTTCCCTATTTATTTACACTCTCTCATGTACAACTCAATTATCCATGGAATTCGAATGTGGTTTCACTTTGTTGAGAATTACACCGCCCTCTCGGGTCTTAATGCAATTGCAACAAATTTTAACACTACAATGGGCTCTTATTGTAATGTAAATGAAGTGCAAGTAAAAACCATCACATTTATAATTAAAACTTCTTTTAGCATGCATCTCAATATCCTAAACATGAATCTACTCATCGCAAAAGAAAAGTAAAATGAAAATAACGGCATAATTTTCTCATGCCACTATTTCCAAATAAGAAGAAAGAGTAAGAGAAATACATCACAAAGAATAAAGAAAACACAACGAAAAATTTCATTACATCAAAGCAAATCCACTAGATAAGTGTTTACAAAATCATAAGATAATGAAGAACATAATATTTAGCTTTTTCCCATTAAAAGAAAGATGAATATCTCTTCCACAAAGTCTCCCGCTGATCCAGGCAATGCTAGTACATTCCCTTACAGATTCTCTCAAAATCCTCTCTCCAATATCTTTAAAAAGGTATAAATCTATATTTCTACTCATATTCTAAGATCTCTAAACATTCTCCACATTTTTCCACTCACACACACCACTTTTTTTGACATAAAATCAATCTATTATAGTGTAGGGACGGACTTCTTAAGAGTTGCCTCAAGAAACCTTCCAAAAAATGTCCAGATTCAATGAATATGGCCAATAACTGTCCCTGGCGCCGTCGGCACCGTTTTTGGGCACTGTTAGAGCCCAAAATCGTTGCTCTCGGGATTCTGGCACCGTCAGCATTCTATCAAGCGCTGTCAGCATCCTATCAGGCATCGTCAGCGTCCTATCAGGCGTCGTCGACGCAACTCTGCGTAGCTCCACTATTTTGCTCCGTTTTGCTCTGTTTTAACTATGTTTTGCCCCTTTTCAGTTGCATTGCATTCCTTACATCTTCACCTACAAGATAAGTATAAAAACAATCTTTCTTTAAAGTGTAATTTTATTCAAAAATATGTAAGAAGTGTAAAGTAGATTAAGCATTTAAAGACATCAAAATGTGTCAAGCTAAAATTTGTTTTCTTGCTAGTTTTTGCTCCAAATTACACTGTTTTTGCTTCTTTTCTCCAAAAGTCCATTTCTTGTACCCAAAACCAAAAACATGCAAAATTTCTTCCTTTAAAGTGAAATATCATTAAAATTAAGCATAAAATGTATATGAAAAATTAAGCATTTTTCAGGTGTGTCACAATCTAAAGCTGATAAGTACAATAAAATCTCCTATCAGAGGGCTTTCGAGGAGGGTTTTTGGGGAAATGAGGCAGGAAACTGACTCCCACTTGGAAGGTGATCGGAAGTAGAAAGTGTTGGTGATGAAACAATAATCTGGAGGACCATGTGAGGTCATTGGACTCGCTCCTCACTCATCATAATGTGAAAGTGCAGGCAGCTGAAGATGGCCTGAAAGAGGGAGCCCATGAGGAGAAGGGTCACATGGGAGAGATATCGTAGGCAGAGGAAGATGTTCTCTAAAGAAACGGTCAGTCCTTCTATCGGCTCCTACTAAGGCTTCAGTGTCACCATCCTGGGAAATAGAATAAGAAGCTACTGGTGCTTTGGTGCCTCATGGGGTGTCGAATGTTGATGCTAGGGGATTTGTGTGGGAGGTTGTTGATGCCTTAAATCCATTGGTGCACAGAGTATAACCGAGAAACAGAAGACTGATGAGGAAAGCTAACCTCTAGTAGGGAGTTGTGGTCGATTCTCAGTCATTAAAGTGTCATCCCTGCACAAGTGATCTTGTGTTTTATTGCGGCCATCTTGAAATTTGTGGTCTTCTTTCGACGACTGGCTATCTCATGATCAACTGACTTCTTCTCCAACTTTAACATCAAGGTCGGTCAGTATGGCTATGCGGTGTTCTCGGTGCGTCTCGAACTCCAACTTGCATGACATATGAATGAAATTAAGGAATGGAAGCTCAAGTTTCTAGTCGATTCTTCTATGGAAACCGGTGGCTCGGTGTTAGGGCCATTACCAATACCCCCAAAAAGATCAAGACCGTACCAGGGCCAATGAGAAAGTATGGGGATAGGATCAAGGGGCACAAGCTATCGGCGCATCAATACCTGAAATACCAAATTTTGAACAAAGTTCTGTGGTTAGAGGAGTTCAGGGTCATGACTGATGATCTGCGAGAGGCTTCAGATTCCCAAGAGACGAAGCAGAAAGATGAGGCTATGAAGAAAGTGGCTGTAAAGAAACCGAGGGCACGGATCATTCGCTCATAGACAACCACTACTTTTTGACCATATAAATTGTCAATTCTCATGAGCACCGACACAAAAGGTATGGGGCTTGGTTCTTTTCGAATTTGAAAATTACTTTGTCATTTTTGCATCTTTTAGAGAGTCCTTGCTAACATAATGAAGGGATTTCTTATCAAGTATTGAGACTTTCAGAGTTGCTAGAAGGAATCTCCTAAGAGACTGAGTTCTTTTGGTAGAGCAGGGAGGAATAGGATGAGACATCTCCGATCAGAGTAGAGGTAGCCAAGACAATTTGCATTCCTTTTATTGATGTCAGTTCAATGGGTGAGGTGAGTCAGGCATCACCCATTTCTATAATAGACTCTAACACTGAGCAGATGACGAGGTGGAGTTTGACCGGTATGAGAAAGATATTCCTTACTAGGATGGAAAGGCTCTTGCTGAAGATGTCTCCCCATGCTTCTCGGTCCGAACAATTCCTCCAAGGTGGCTTCCTTCCATCGAAAAGGGTACCAAAATTTGGTTGAGTTTTTCCTGGTGTTTCGCCATGGTGGATACCCACGTATATGGAGATGCTCGCGGCAGTGAAATAACCTTATCTCTTGGTACAACTTGTCCTCTTCGATTTCTTCAAGCAGATATTGAGGAGTATGATTGACATGGATTTTGGTCATTGTAGCAACAGCTTCCACCTAATGGCATAGTTGGTCACCCACTATCAGGTGAAGGCCTTCCACTAGATGGAGGAGAAGAAGACAGCTGCTAAGCGAAGGATAGCCTAAGCAGTCCCCCATAATAGGGAAGCAAAGCAACGGGCAATTTGGATGGTAAAAAGGCTGATGTTCTCCACTGAGATTCAGATGAAACCCATTGTCTTTCTATTCTATGCCCTTCATCTTCTTCCATTAGCCTTTATTTCCTTACCTATCCTTCCTCTTCCTTCATCCAAAACCCATAGTTTTTTTGTTCTTCCATCTCCTTACTCTTCCTTTGGCCAAAATTTTTAGCCTTTTATTCTTCTCTCTCCTTATTCTTCCATCTCTTGATACCTATGGCCTTTCCCATTTTCCATCTCCTTATTCTTCCATTGGTCTATCTCTTCTTGCCTCTCTTTCCTCTCCCACTCTCTCTCTCTCTCTCTCTCTGTCTCTCTCTCTCTCTCTCTCTCTCTCTCTCTCTCTATTTCTCTCTCTCTCTCTTCCTATCTCTCTCTCTCCCTGTCTCCTATCTAAAAACTAGCCAACCCACTCACTACTTCTCCCTCTCTCTCTTTTTTACCCGAAACTTTAGTCAAACCACTCACCTTCTCCTCCTCTCTCTCTGACCCAAAACCCCTACAACACCACTCAACTTCTCCCTCTCGCTCACCAACCTGAAATGCTTGCCACCACCACCCTCCCTATCCTTCTCTCCCTCCTACCTAATACCCTAGACAACACATTTCACCTCTCCTTCTATCTCTCCAATTAAATCCTTATCCAACACTCTCATCCCCTCCCCCCTCTCTCTTACCTGAAATGTTCACTCTCCCAAAAATGCACACAAAGTCTAGATAAATTTCTTCATCCAAATGTGTAAAAGATCAGAGTCACAATTAAAAGTCGAGTGCACTACCATTGAGTTAGCAACCCAGATCAATATGAAGTTACCCACTTCCTATGGCTTAAATCTTAACTCTAGCTCTTCCTCTATGTTCATGCCTTATGCAAATTATAAAAATATTAATGCATTTATCTTTATATTACGTGAAACAAAAAAATCATGTAGCTATGTTATGTTTAATGAAAAAGAAAATCCATGTGTTTATATTATGTTTCATGCAATAAAAATTTTCATGTGCAAGTGTTATGTTCCTAGTAACAAAAAAGAACTTCATGTGGCTATGTTTATGTTCCATGCACGCAAAACTTCATGTGACTATGTTTATATTCCATGTAAAAATTCATTTGGTAAAATTTATGTTCCATGTATATTTTTATGTGGTATCCACATGTTTCATGCAATAACCCATCTATCAGAGTCTCATGTAAAAAACAAAAAATTTATGTTGTAGCCTTATGTTTCATGCAAGTATCCATGTATTAATGTTTTGTTTAAAAAAAATTTATTTAAGTTCTATTTACTTTGAAATAGATTTGTTTAAAATCAAAAATACATGAATTATTGCATGAAACATAAGGCTACAACATGAAAAACTAGGTTTCAACACAAATACATGGATTAAAACTTTTTTCTTGTTGTAGCCATATCCATGTCATATGTTTCAAAACAAAACATAAATATAAAGTAAATTAAGCATGTATAAGAATTTAATTGTGGATAATATAAGCATTGAAGGACATATATATGAGACTCTTTCTAACATAAAAATATAAACCAAAACCAAAAATTAAACTTAGAAGAAAAACTAATGTTGAACATCAAAATAGGATACAAATCAATTAAAAAATATTAAACACAGCATTCCTTGAACTTCATGTTGATAGAGCAAAGTCATGAGTTAAACATCAAACTCAAAAATAAATTTAAAATTACCAACTTAAATAATGAAAACCACAAATAGACAGATCATCTGTGAACCCTAGGTCAGCCAACTCATAACGAAAATCCAAGATTATACATACCCTAAGATAGTTTAGTTTAGAAGTCTAAGTTAGTTTACTAGGTACCCCTATTTAGAGCTAAGGTTTAGGATATATAAAACAAATAGTCTTACCCCTTAACTATGTAGATGTCAGACTATGAAGTAACCCATGGTATTAAGTTGTGACATAATGGTATAAAGGTCCACACTCGCCATTGCTATAGTATTAAGGTAAAACCTTTAATGATCTGGTTAGTTAACAATCTAAGAATAATAATAAACCTATGATGAAGGAAATCCATGAGCACCATGATGTTGGGCATTGTACCCAAATATTATGCTAGTTTATCTATTTAGCCTCCTTATAGAGTCTAGGTTTATTTGGTTAATGGTTCATTTCCATCTAGAAATTCTTTTAGTCTATCTATATACCCTTAATCTAAGAATCAAATTTAATTAAAATTTTTACTTCATTCAAACTTTCAGCTTTGGTTCAAATCTTTATTAAACTTAAACCAATCAACTATAATCAAATCCTTCCAAACTCAAGTCAAACGTTCAGCTTAAATCAAAAAAATAAGCTCAAGCCATTCAACTCAAACGAGCCCAATCTTGCAAATCAAAACTTAACTTTTTCAACAATCTTTCAATTCCAATTGTCAAGGTTCACCTTCTTCATAATGTCAGTTAACTCCTTTTCTAGGGAATTGCATGACATATCATCATTAGAGTGTAAGTTCCAAACTTTTGATGTATTCAAAATAAATATTTTCAAACCCATATTCTATCTATTTTATATCTTAAAATAACATTGAAGACACCAATCTTGTCATCCAACATAATATAAATTGATACTTTAATTAAGGCAATTCTAAGAAGTTATAACTCATGGGATGTAATTAAATATGAGGGTTTACCCTTATAGGGATTCCAAGCCCATGAATAAAATAAAATCTAACTTATACCCATAATGTAGAGAAAACATTTTGGTTATGTTGACCCATAATTATTAATCATTTTTCTCATCTGGATAACTGGATCCATTTTAGGGTAATATTTATATTTCTCGGGGTATTTTGTAAATTATGTATCCAAATATTTAATTAGAAATCTTTTAAAATTAATAATGAAACAGTCGAGCACCTTGTTTATTTTTTCCACCGAGTAGGACTATGATATACCTAAGCTTATAAACTCTTTTGGCTATGTGCTACCCAAGGATGAAGTAACACATGGTTACTGATGAAGACATCTCTAACCACTTGTAGTTAAGAAGTAATGCATGCATCATTGATATGGTAATAGTGGAGACATTTTACTTTAATAGTCTATGGAAACAGATGAACTAACGATAATGGAATGATGTGAGTATTTTTACCAATGTTGTCATGCCCAAACTTAGGTTATTCCACCTATTTAGTCTCCTTATATGGTCAAGCTTTTTCTTAAGGAGGATCTCAAATTCCATCTCCAAATCTTTTCAACATTTTCAACTCCAACCTTTCAAACTCAAAACTACCAATTCTTTTTAACCTAACTTTCCAAATCAACATTTTCAACTTAAAACTTCCAAATCTTTTAAAGCAAGCTTTACAAATTAAAATTTTCAAATCAAAACTATCAAATAAAAATTACAAACTAAAAATATTTCTAATCGAGCTCTTTAATTCAAACTTGTTCCAATCATACCTTTTTCAATCAAATATTTCAAATCAAACTTGAGTCCAATGAAAGTAATCCATTCCAAATTCCTTTTGATTACATCTAAATTCACTGAATTTAACTCATTCAATAATATTCCAATTTAAATTCCTATGTTATATCTCATTCCCAAAGTTGCTTAATCCATTTTCATACGCCTTTCCATGATACACCATCATTGGACTATACATCTCAGCCTTTTGAACATTAAAACACCCATATTTGAAACATCTCACCTTAAAATCCTAAATAATACATGTCAATCCTTTAATCAAGATTTTTCTTCGGTTCACAACTCATTGGGAGTAGTTAACTAAAGGGTTTGCCTCATTAGAGATAACAAAGCCTAAAAAAAAACCCCAATGTTACACCCACAATGTAGGGAAAACCCCTTTAATTTATGCATACTCATAAATTTTATAAAGTTTTTTTATAATCTAAATGAGTAGATCTATTCTAGAATAACATTTTTGTTTCTCAAGGTGTTATATAATTCTAAAAAAGATTTATCCAATCATTAAGATAGAATTTTCTTAAGCTCTGGGGTAGATGCATTTGAAAAAGGAAAAAAAAACCAATATAGAGCACTCTATTTTTCTAAATTACCTATAAGGATTTTATATCTTGATTATTATAATAATAATATTTATGTTCAGTATAGCATTATTAAAAATCATTCTAAAAGCTTATTGACTTTTGTAGTAGTTTAGTTAGCCAGTAAAAAACAAAGGCTACACATCATGATAACCCATTTAACATCATGTCCCATATGAAGTTCATGATGGTATATTATCATTTTCATGTGATGATATGTTGGCATCACAATCTCAAGTTGCAAGGTACTAGTTTTTTTCTAACAAATTTATGACTCATATATCTAATTCCTTGCTCTAAGTAAATTTCAGGCTTAGAGATGGCACGAGTCTGAAAACTTAAGTGGAAGGTAAACTCATAGTATATATAGATAATTAAGGTGATAAAAAAATATTTGTTACCTACTAAATTATTATTGATTATTTCAAACACTTGAGAAATTCTAACTAAAGAGTGTTAGAATCTTTATAAGTTTTAATGGTGCAGAAGTAATTACTTCATATACTTATAATTCGTCTCAATTACTTAGATCATTCCAAACTAAACATAAATTCTTGAAATTAATAAAAAATTTATATTTTCTCACAAAAAATTCCACTAAAACTACAACCTAATTTTTTCTTTATTTCAATTAACAGTGTAAAATATTAATTTTATTATTAAATTATTTATTGACAAGCAATTAAATTATATAATCAAAATTTTATTTTCATTTATCACCCTGTAAATTTAGAATGATCAATATTGTCTCTCTCATCTCTAGGAATATATATATATATATATATATATATATATATATATATATATAAAATTTTAAAAATATATAAATATTTAAACATTTGCTTATTTCTTTTTACCATTAACATGCCCTTTTAATTGGGGTATTTAGGAGGCTATAGGAATTAAATATTATGATCTAAAGTTTGGTGGTAAGAGATAAAGGGTGCTAATTGGTGAATTTAATGTTTAGAATTTCACTAAACTCAATGGGATTATTGTAATGGACTTGTATCCACAGCTCTTAATTAAGTTTATAAATTACTACAAAAATTATAGCATATATAATGATGATAGAAAAGGATAAACTATTAAAAAAAAGTATGTTAATTGTTACTTAGCATTTCTTGATTAACACTCGCTTGATTTGCTACATTGAAATTCTTTATATATGTATGTTTGTATGTATGTATGTATGTATGTATGTATGTGTGTGTATATATATATATATATATATATATATATATATATATATATATATATATATATATATATATATATATATATAATTACTTTTTTCACTATACAATATTTATGATGATGAAATTAAAATTTTTAGATTAACATTAATGAAGATCACCAAACGCATGTAAATAAAAGAGAAATTAATTTAGATATATAAAGGGTCCTAATCTTTTTACACTTATAGCATATATGGAAACCAGGTTTCTTAACTAATTTGACATAGTTCCGCCAGTCCATGTTTAACATTATAGAGCTCCTCCTTCCTTTTTATATTAAGACAAAGGGAGTAAAATGTAAGAAATACTATATAATGTATTTTAAGGTGGTGATGATAGGTTTTGAAGATTAATAACATTGATCAAAATAATAGGTATTAATATAAAACATTAAAAAAAAACAATAATAAACATCAAAATTTGGATATTAGGAAGTATCATGAGTTGCATGCCAATAGATGTTGGTTGACTATGAGCTTAGAAAAGTTGTTTAACATACATATGTTTTAAAGTTTGATGAGTATTAGAGTTAGAAATTGATGGATGTCACTAGTTGGATATTGATGAATGTTATGCAACACAAACATATATGAAATTTTGTGTTCTTTGCTAATAAAAATTGATGAAGGGAAGCAGACATTAGATGTTAGATATGGAAAACATTGGTTAAGTGTGAACATTATGCATCATTTTTCATAAAATATATGAAATTTTCATACTATAAGAATTATTAAAGTGCAGTTGGTCATCAAACATTAGACATTGATAAATATCTAGTGTTTGACAACAACACAATTTGAGAGTTAGATTGTAGCACATGCTTAACATTGTAAACATAGATGAACAATGGTTGGTAATTTTTTGATTTTTAATGTCAAAATAAATCAATGAAGGGTAACAATAAACATTGATGTAAATGAGTGTTTAAAAATAGACATTGACATATATGAGGAGTTGGATGCTAACAATGTTTGTTGTTCATGAACATCAATCAACGATGAATGTTTATAGCAAATGTCAGAGTGGGGTACCATTTGTTAAGAACAAATCAAACTTGGTATATATTAGTTTTGATCAAAAGGCATCTAACAAGACCATGAGCACTATATGAGTTACCAATTAGATCAAGAAGCAACTATAGCATCAAATTTCTCCTTAGAGTGCTCCTAATTATTACCACAAGAAATTAATATAGTGATTTATAGATATTGATGAAGTGTAATCAAATTACTATTTTGATCTGAATTGAAAGTTTCATATATCTTTTTATCAATAGATGCAATGATTCTCTTTATTGCATTATCAAAAGCGTTTAGATGATCTTACCCTTGGGATGTTAAATTAACCTCATTGGGCAATAATGGGGTTGAGTATTCAATAATTGGTGGCGCAAAACCAAAATCTATTAATCAAGACATTATTTACTTTTTGTAAGGCTTGATTTCAAAACTTTTGATGCCAGAGCACACAGGCGTTGAATATCTAAATTTGGTTATTTATTTTCTTTATTCTATCCATAATATAATAACAATGAGGCTCTCATTTTGGTTATGAGAACATGAATACCTAAATTTTTTGCCTTAAAACTTTTTAAATTTTATTATAAAAAAAATACCTTTTTTATACCTTTCTTATATTATTTGGATTATATTTAGATAATTTTGATAGCACTTAAATAAGTTGCTTCGAAAATGAATTTATTGTAATCTGAATTCACCATACCCTAAAACTAATTTTTAAAATTTTAATCATCATAATTTGATTAATTTTAGCTAAAAAAAATACATTAAAGTTTATATTTGGTCGGCTAATATAAGAACACATCCATATGTACTAAAACAATATTAAATTTAAAAAGATAGTACCATATTATTATGAAATTAAAACTAAAATATTTATCTAAAGAATCTGAAGACAAAGAAAATGATCCAAGAATGCAAAAGCTGTGATAGGCGTGAAAGGGTTTAATAAAGTGTTAAGTCTCTCAGAGGCAATATATAAATGGACCACACTGATGTGCCAAAGCAATGTGGAAGGACGTGTTAGAATAGTGAATAAAATAATGCTAAGCTCTACTTAACTTTAATAACTTGTCATATTTTATTTAAATATGAATTTTATTGATGATCAAAGAGAATACTATCAAGAATATAATCATATTTAAGTGAGATTTGAACAAGGTTTTTCCTTGATTTGAATAAGATCCATTGAAGGTTTGAATAAAATTTAAGAAAAATTTGAGAGAGGGCAAAATTAGATTTGAATTGTTCAAAGTAAGTTCACGACACGTTCGAAAACTGTTTGATCATCAAATTAATATGATTCAAATGATATTAATGTTCTTTACTATTTCATTTAGAATTGACAATCTTTCTTTTCTTAATAGGAAGTGACTATTTTGAACTAGTGTACTATGTATCCATTATCCTTAGAGCTACATAAGGCTAGGTGTAATTAAGGCTAATGATTCCTATTTTCAATATTGGAGATAAAGTCAGAACATTTTATATCTTTGAATTTGGACTTTTTTTTTCCTTTTTTTTTTTTTAAACAACTTCAATTACCCTTTAAATTTTTATTTTGATAGGGTGAACTCAAGGCTATAATTTGAAATTGCTCTTTTTGTTATATTCAAAGCTTGATATCCCAAAAAGTTATGACTTTTACATATCCGAACATTTTGGAAAGATGGTATGAGCTTAATATCATATAAATAGCTGTTTCCTTAATCTGTATATATATGTACCACATCTTTTTTTGCTAATTTTGTTTGATATTTTATCTAATTTTTTGCATTAATTAGGATTCATTTATTATCATTATTATAGTCATTCCATATTATAGTACTTGTCAAAGTAGGTTTTTTTTCCATAAAATTCGATTGACTATTCTTTCTTCTCCAATGAGAATTATTTAAAAATTGTTGTTAATGACTCTCAATTACTTGGGCTAAGACAATGGCACACTAGTGTAAATCCCACCTACCGCTCACCTACCACTCACCTACTGCTCACCTACCTCCCACCTACCTCCCACCTACCACTCTCTTGGTTTGTATAAATAGAGAGGGTGTGAGGCTTGTAGTGAGGGGGTGAGAAGAAGAACCAAGAAGTGTGAGAGCTAGAAAGAAGTAGAGAAGAAAGGGAGAGGCTTCAAGGATTGAGGGGGTAGATCTTAGAGATCTAGGGTCGAGGTTACTCGAGAGAGAGATCTGGAGATAAGAGCTTATTCTTCAATGGTGTAGAAGCCTTGTAATTCTTCTTTATTGTCTTAGTGAATTGACTGGTTGACTCCCTCCCGTGGATGTAGGTCCAAAGGACCGAACCACGTAAATCGTTTTGTGTTCTCGCTTGCTTGTGTTCTTTGTGATTTCTTCTAGCCAAGTTCCATTTCCCACAACAAAAACTAATGATCTTCAAATAAATGTCAATTTACTTTCCTACGTGGTTATGCTAGCTTATAATAAGTTTATATTTCAATAAATTTTGTTCCAACGAAACTCTAAATGTTTCTTTTTTTTAATAATAATATTTGACATCAAAGAAGCAAAATTATAATATATTTTAAAACTTATACTAGGTCACATTAAATTTTACATTGACCATGTTTTGCCAACTTTTTTTTTTTTTTTGGAAAGAGCACTTGTGGCTCCTTACGTGTTAATATAAAAAGGTTCGATACAAAAGGGGTGGGGAGGCCGATCCCCGGCTAAGAAAACCCGAAAAATACAAATTCCACGCACCCATAAGGGTTCAGCCTCCCACGTTACAACTCACTCTGAAAAATAACTCCAAAAAAAAGCTTCAGTGAGGGAGTAACCAAAACAGAGTGTAAATCAAAACGACATTAAAAGGACAAAGGAAATCAAATAGAACATAGGAGATCAATAAAATGACATGCATTAGTAGCATGATCCTCCAATCCGGAAGATAAAGGTTTGCATAATGGGCGATCCGAAGTATAGAGGTGCGACATCCAGAAAAGTCCCCAGCAGCTGTGACCCAGAGAGAAATAGCAATCCATTGCACAGTGTTGTTCAAAGCAGATGTGCCCTCGTGTCTCATTAACCGAATGTGTGGAAAACAAAACTTCAAAAATGAAATGTTGTAAAGCCATCAAGTGAATATGTAGCCTATAGTAGTGAGAGAAGATGCTAAAGCTAGAAAGCATAGAGGATAAAGAAACCAGAAAACAGAAATCAACATAATGAATCAGCATCTAATGTAAGGTAAATTTAAAATATCACTGTGAAGCAAACATGCAAGCTGCCTGGAGGGTTTTGTGCCCACAACTGGTGTATCGAAAGCATGCTTGGCAAGCCAGTCAGCAGGGGAGTTGCCTTCTCTGTAGATAAAGGTTAGATTCACCTGCATAGAAGAGGTGGTGATGATGCTCCATATACGTCTAAACAGGTAAATAAGTGACCAAGGGAGAGGGTAGATTTATGAAATAGTTTAAAAAGCATCTACGAGTCTCGTTTTAATGTGCGGATGAGTTAAATTAAAGCATACGATACATTTTGAGAGCAAGCAAAAGTGCCGGACTTCGGCACACAAAGGTGTATCGGCCTACATGGGTGAAGAGAAAAAAATAAAACTTTTCCAGAATGATCTCTAAATAGGCCACCAGCACGGAACAATTGGTGGTCCGGCGGCCATCAATGTTGGCTTTGATCCATCCAGGTATAGGGGCAACCATCTAACCAGTACATGCATGCGAGTACTGGGAAATCCAGATTTATGAGGGCATAATTTTATGGCTTTTTGATAGTAAGCCCAAATATTAGAGAAAGTAACACTCGGTGTGGGGTTTTGATCAGAATGTTTACAACTATTCCTGGCCATCCACACAAACCAGAGAACCACCAAGGGAAAATGAAATAAAGTTTTATCAGCATTCGTGGCCATCTTCCAGACTTTCAAATAAATTCCAATAGAAGTGCAGTTAGGCCAATTCAAATTGAAAACAGTGGCCAGCATGTTCCAAATAACCTTAGTGTAAATGCATTTGAAAAAAATATGCTAATAAGACTCTTCATCTTGCTTGCATAGAGGACATATAGAAGCCAAACGTAAACCTTTAAGTTTTAAAATGTCATCCAGTGGGAGTAAGGAAGAAAATAAACGCCAAAGGAAGAAGGACATTGATGGTGTGAACAGTGGTTGCCAGAAAATATTTCTCCAATGCCATCTAGAATGAGAAGTGATAGAGTTATATATATACTTACTCACTGACATGGAGGAAGGTTTCCTCCATACAGGTTTATCTCTCTGGGTATGCTGTATAGGGATTTGGTTAATTAGCATGGCAACATCATTGCCCACCAGCTAACAAAGTTTCAATAAATCCCAGTGGCCCTCTAACCAACAGTCAGCAACTAAGATGTTCTCTTGGTCAGGATGTTGGGGTAGGTGATCCATCAGAGGCACCCCCCAGCAGTCCTTCCAAAAAGAAATTCTGCCATCACCTAACTCCCAAAATAAAAGATCAGTAGCTAAAGTTCTTGCACTTAGAATGGCCTCCAGATCTTAGAGTCCCCAGTCTTCCAATTAGCAGTGGAGGGGTGGGCAGATGAGCAGTATTTAGAGTGCATGAAACTAGCCCACAATGACTCACCAAGCCTGAATTTAAACCAGAGTTTACACATGTTTATTTCCACAATGTGAAAGAGAGCTTTGAAACCTAAACCCCTTGCAAATTTAGGTTTGCACAGTTTCTTCCAAGAGAGCCAGTGTCTCTTGGCACCTCCACCTTCCCAAAGAAAACGATTGAAAATACCTTCTAATAGCTTAAGAGAGCTTTTTTTAGCATTAAAAACTTGTAAAGCATATAGAGGTATACTCTAAAGCACAACAGCTAAAAGGGTTAAACGACCACCAGTGGATAGGAAATTATTTTTCCAATCCTTTATCCTTCCTTGAATTTTATCAATAACCTCATCCATCTGAATTTGCTTGCATCTACCCCTTATTAAGTTAACACCAAGATATTTAAGAGGCAGGTGAGCTAATTTGAAACCAGTGTAACTGGTGGCCCAGCTGGTATGGATGTGAGACAAGTGTTTGCTAAAATAAAGTTGACATTTATCTTTGTTAAAGGTAAGCCCTGATAAGGTTTCAAATTTATCCAACACATGCATGAGTTTCTTAATAGCAGGTTTAGAGGCATTGGAGAAAAAAATTATATCATCGGCATAAGTAAGGTGTGAAACGAGTGCGGTGAGCTCTATGAGAGTATCTTGTGTGAGTGTGTTGTGAGCGATACGGTTTCAACATCCTTGAGAGATAATCAAAAGCAAGTATGAAAATGATAGGGAGAGGGGATCACCTGCCTAATTCCCCTTTGTGCGAGAGAAAAAGCCATAAGAGGAGCCATTTACCGAGCACACTATAGAAGTTGTTTGAGAGCCACCTTATAATCAAATTGCAAAAATTAGTAGGAAAGCCCCTAGCTTTTAGGACATTAATAATGAAATCCGATGTATAGTATCAAAAGCCTTTTTTATATCCAGTTTCATCACAAGATTGCCTCCTCTACATTTTCTGTTTAAATCATCAAGGAGTTCCTGTGCCAATAAGATGTTATCCGTAATTTCCCTTCCCTTGACAAAAGCAGATTGATAATGGCAAATGATGTTGTTTAGATAAGGCTGCATTCTAGCCACCAAAATTTTACTTATGATTTTAGAGATGACTGTGGTTAGAGAGATTGGCCTAAAATTAGACCAATGGGATTTATCTCCTCCCTTAGGAATGAGTACTATAAGAGCAGTAGAAAAATACTTACAGAGATCATCCCCCATAAAAAAGCTTTGAATAGCCAAAACAACCTCATTTTTGATAATATCCCGAGCATGTGAAATAAAAAGCGGGAGAGAAGCCATCGGGACCGGGGGCTTTATTAGGGTTGATGTCTTTCGGAGCGGTAAGGATTTCTTCCTCGAAGGGATATCGAGACGAGTACGGGGAGGAAATAAGATGCTTTTCAGAAGTAAAGAAATCCTCATTTATAGAGGGTACATGCATGTGGTTAGAAAATAACTTAGTGAAGTAATGAGAAGCATTTAAGCCAATTTCCTCATTCTTGGTTAACACAGCTCCATCTTCAGTAATAATCTTTAAAATAGAGTTATGATTGTGTCTGTTTTTAATTGAAGCATGGAAATATTTGGTGTTTCTATCCCCATTAGTGAAGTGTATTTCATGTACTTTTTGTTTCATGAGATCCTCTTCCAATGTAATATCGATGAGCGATGTCGAATGAGCTTGAGAAAGTTTAGCGAAATATCGGGGGTTAAGCTTTCTGCGGCTTCAAGTGAGTCAACTAGCTGTTGGGACTTGGCAACTCTAGTATGAATATTACCAAATACCTCACTATTCCAACGTTTTAAACCAGCAGCCACTATTTTATGCAATTGCCATAGTATATACTAGGGAGAGCCACATCTGACAGGTTGCCATAAAACCTTAATCATATCCATAAAGGTAGTGTGAGAAGTCCAAATGTTTAGGAATTTAAAATGTGTGGTGCTAGGTTTAGAGTGGAAAGCTAAAGATAATAAAATGGGATTGTGATCAGAAGAAGCGTGACTTAAATGCTGCACCCTGGTAATGTGAAAGTAATTAAGGAATTTAGCATTGCCAAAAAATCTGTCAAGTCTTTGAAACAATAAGCCCTGTCTCCAAGTAAATTGATTGTCAGTGAAACCTAAATCATAAAGACCAGCACTAGTAGTATCATCACAGAAATGCTGCATAAGTTTTGTGTCCACCCTAGCACCACCTTTTCTTTCAGAATGAGACATAATCATATTGAATTCCCCTCCCACACACCAATTATCTTGAATTGTGGATCCCATGATAATTAGTTTGTTCCACAGCAGGTATTTATCAGAGAGAATAGTACTAGTATAAATAAAAGTAATCCAACTGCTAAAAGAACCAGCAGTGAAATGAGCGAGCACAAATTGTTTATCATCCTCTATAACTTGTAATTGTAAATGTCTTTTCCAAAATATCCATATTTTGTTATTATTATTGATGTAGTGAGCATAAAGAGGGAAAGATGAGATTATTCTATCTTTGTGAGTAGAAACCAGTGGAGCACAGCAAACATATCAAGATGATGGACCCTACACAAATGTTTTAGACGATTAAGGGAGTTAGGGTCAGCCACTCCCCTAAAGTTTCAAACCATTATATTGAACATGATGTTTACCACCTCTTCTAGTAATCCTAGAAGAGGGGGGTAATATTTCACCTTCAGAGATACTAGTTTCAATGAAATCCCCCAAGTTTTGTGATGTGTCAGAAAACTTTTTCCTTTTTCTTTGTGGACTTTTGAATGAGCCATTCTGTCTCCATAGCATTAGTGGCTTCAAGAATAGGTGAAGAAGGCTCGGAGGAGTCCGGCCAGTTCTCCTATCATGCATGTCGGGTATAGGGTTAAAAGAAGGCAGACTTTGAGAAGTGTCCAGGGGATGGTCTGTGGGAGGCAAAGCAGTTTGGGCTGAAATGGAGGTCCCCAGCGTAATGCAAGGAGTGGAAGTTTGTGGAACTGCTATTGGTAAAAGGACCTGGATATTTTGATCATCATCCACAGATATCAAGGCATTGTTATTTGAGCTTTGTTGTGAATTGCAGTCATCCTCAGCAGAGGGTAAAACATCAGTAGGTGGAACAGTGATGGTTGGGGAGATGGGGGAGGGGCCATCAGGTGGAACATTAGCGTGTGGTAAAGAGACTTCAGGGACATGTGGAGGGCGGGGGGGGGGGGGGGGCGGGGGATATGAGGGGGAAGGGTGGAACAGTTTTTTGTGTATCAAGTGGAGGCTCAGGAGGAAGGGGGGTAACGTGGTTTGAGGTTGTGGGTAATGTTTTTGGTTTTAAATGTGGATGAAGTCGATAGCAAATCGTAGCAGAGTGACCAAACATGGCACAATGAGAGCAATAAGGTGGGTGAGATCCCATAACGACCTGTTGCCAGTACCCCGTGTGCGAGGAGCCAATCCATACTTCGTCAGGGTAAGGCTGGGTGATGTCTCTTTCAACTAGAAAGCACGCATCTGAGGGCTTAGTACGTTCGATCGTAGGATTATCCACCCGAAGGGGTGTACCAAAACCTTTAGCTAGGGAGTAGAGGATCTCATGATTAAATAAGTGGTATTTGTAGTCAGGAAACTTGATCCAAACAGGGATGACAGGAGATTCCGCTTTAGGATCAAAATCTACGCTCCATTTTAAAACCCTCATATATCTGTTTTCTATTTTTAGCACTTTACGAGCGAAAACATTAGTGTAATCAACAACATTAGTGAGATCTATAAGAATATGTCTACCATCCACTAAACCTATTTTCCAAGATCCAGTAAGTTTAAGAGAATCAAATTCCTTACGTATGATGTCGAGCTTAGGATGCCCGTAGAGAAATTTTCCGATCAACACAAATCGACAAGATGAAGCGAGGATATTAGTCTCCTCGTCCGTAATATAAAGAGCGGGTTCACCATTTTTCCTGCCTAGTTTCTTGATGAAGTTATAATCGCCTCCTCCAAGTTCCCAGGCTTCGTGAAACGCTTGGGGAAAGTAGCAGGAATGATTCTTTGAAGGCGGAAAAGAGCCTCCGGTAACAACATTCGCGTAGTTCCGTTCCATCAAAGAGAAAAGAAAAGAAAAACAGGGAAGTAAACAAGGGGAAGAGTCACCACGCCCGGGAGACGACGATCGCTCGGAAATCGCCATGAGAAACCCGAGCCGAACCCTAGCCGCCATTGTTATAACTATATATATATATATATATATATATATATATATATATATATATATATATATATATATATATATATATATATATATATATATATATATATATATATATATATATATATATATATATTCCATATATTATATAACATCTCATAATTTGCACTCTTTATGTTATGGACTTTATATTATGTCTTGGATCGTACTCTATTGTATAGTGCTATTTGTTGTATTTCCTTATTTGCATTATATATGTTATGTTATGAGTAAATTTTAACTCTAGTAAATTGCACCATATGTTATCTACCTTGTAATCTATTATAGTTATTTGAATGCACTCATTCTACAATAATAGCCTTATATTTTAATTTTCTTTAAATGTTCAAATGTTACAAGTAAATAATGTTTGAACATGGATTAGACTAATTCAAATTACTTTCAATTCATGTTTTATCAATTTTTAAATCGCATTTGCAATTTGTTCAAAACTTATTTATTTAGTTCATGTAAAATCATGATAAGATTTTACTTAAACTTAATTCAATATGGTTTTGATCATGTTCAAATAAGATTCAAATAATGTTCTCACATTGTTAGATTCTCATTACTAAACCTTATAAAATCCCAAGTCATTTGAGGATGACTTTAACTATGTTGTATGTCATCAAAAGTGGCATATTTACATGAAATGAACTGTCAACTTTATCTTCATAAAAAGACAAATATGTGCTGTATTTCTCTAATTATGACTACAATGAAGCATATAAAGTCAATGCTTTTTCTAACAGAAGCACTAATGATATTAACTTTAATAAAGTAAGCTATACTTTTTCTTTAGTATGTTTTGATAAGATGGAGACAGTTAGGGGTGTAAATGAACCGAACACGAACGAACAGAGCTAGTGTTCGTGTTCAAAATGTTCAAACACATCAGTGTTCATATTTGGTTCATTTAACAAACCGAACGAAAAAAAAATTTTCGTGTTCGTATCGTTTACTTATCGAACGAATCGAACACAAACTTCCTGACGAACCGAATACGAACTGTTCGCGAACAACAAGCTTTTTTGACAACCCTAGCTTTGATAGCATACTCCCTGAAAATGAAGCAAATTGATCAGGTATTCCGTACACATCAAGTAATCCATACTTCCTCAAAATGAAGCAAACCGAATAAAGCGTTTAGGATTTTGTTTAAGGTTTTATTTTAATATGTAGTACAGGACATTAATTATAATATTATAATATTTATATTAATATAATTAATACTATAATATTATTATTGCTATTAATAATTTATCATATATTATAATTTACGGAAGTTTAATTATTTAAAATATGATAAATTTTTATAATATATAATTATTTTTAAAATATCATAAATTTTTTATATATAATTATTTTAAATTATTTTATATTTCGAAAAATAACGAACCGAACACGAACGAACACATCACTGTTCGTGTTTGGTTCGTTTAACAAACCGAACGAAAAAAAATTGTTCGTGTTCGTCTCGTTTGCTTATCGAACGAATCAAATACGAACTTCTTGACGAACCGAACACGAACTGTTCGCGAACAACGAGCTTTTTTGACAGCCCTAGAGACAATAAGATATTATGTAGATAAAAATTAAAATAATAAGTTTGAAATATCTAAATGTATAAAAATTGTGGGCATCTATGTAAATCCATCAAAATGTTAGTATAAAATATATTTATAAAATAATTAAAATAAGAATTGTTTGACTTAGAATCATCATTATCTTTCATAATAAATGAACTGACTCATAACCATTAGATCTCAAATTTGATTTCATACGCAACTAAATAATCACTTGAGTACGACTCTGCTTATGTATGCAAGTAGCAGACGGAAACCATAATGTAAAAACAGGTGGTTAACGTCAAATAAGCCTTCTTATCTCTTAATCAAAGGTATCAGTGAATTAAACTTGGATATATATATATATATATATGTCTATATTGGCGTGTGCGCACCATGACTTCAAAAAATTAGAGTTGTTTTAATTGTGATTAGTATGACAAGTTAATTTCAAGTAAGCAAAGTTGATAAGAATTTATAAATTCTACTTCAACTAAAGTCATGTTTTGATTGATGTGATAAACAGAAAAGAAATTGATTTTCATCTTAAATCAAGCCAAACATACCATCTCAAATTAGCATTGTATTTCATTTGTTCATTGAATATAATTTACAAAATGTCATTTTATCATTGCTAAAACTTCATATTGACCTTGAATTAATGGCCCTTATTGTTACCCAAACTCCATCTCACATTGTAGATTTTTTTTTATTGGTCCAATCTTGGAGATTTTTACCTTTTTGTATCCAATGTAAAATCACATGTAACTATTATACGAACCTTGTATTTGTCTATGCAAAATTTCAGGCAATACTACGAAGAAAAATTATAATCTATCCATATACATTTTCTAGCACAAAAATAATTTGGCATTGTCTATGATAAGAAAAGTCTATGTAACTGCTGATTCACCTTAAAATTACCGAAAATTTTATACTATTCTTAATTAATATTTTAAGGATATTACGCTTTAATGAAAGGTAATTCTTATGTTTTTGGTTGCAGGTACTAGAAAATGAGTTTGTGAAGAAAAAGAGTCATAAAAGAAGAAAAAAAGGAGAAAAAATGAGCCTAGTGAAGAAAAGAGGGAAAACAGGCTGATCTGGCGCCTAGGCGCCAGACACAGCAGTGGATTCTAGAGAATTCTTGGATGGTTTTGTGACGGTTATTGATGCTTCCGAAACAATCTAGAAGTCTCTAGACAAATTCCCACATGTTATAAACAAGATACAATAAATATAGACAGAGGGAATCAGTTTTTCAATAAAGAGGTGTGACTCAAATAAGAAGGGAAGCGTCCATTTGCGTAGGAAGCTGGCACCTAGCCGCCATAGTTACATTCTAGAAGATTCGTTGAATGTGGCCGAATTTTGAAGAGGTGCTTAAGCAACCCCTGGTCATTTTTGAAGCTCTAGAAATATAGGACTATTCTACAGCAAAGGGGGGTTGAGTGTTGTCATTGTGTTAAACTTTTGTCAAAGTGTTAGAAGAGTGTGGAGTGTTCTTAGAGAATCTTTCTCTTTACTTTTTCTTACTTTAGTGAGAGTTTAGTGTGTTTTAGAGTGATTGCTGGAGTTGGAGCCTTGTAAAAGTCAGTTGGAGTCAGAGAAACTTCGAAGGATTGTTTAGATAACATTCCAGATAAGTATTTATAACTTGCTTCTTAAGTTTTGTACTTTGAATTTGGGTTATATAAATATGATTTGTTGTGTGAATCTGATGCTTTCTGATTATTCTTCTTCTCTTTCTCTCTACGAATATGAAATGATTTAGTTACGGATTTAAATTGGTTTTGAAAACTTTGCTTCTTTTTCTTCCATAATTTATGATGATACTTTACCTGATCTTCATTCACCCTACAAATTGGCCTCTTGTATCGTCAAAATCTATGGAGAATTCTTAAGATCTGACCGTGGGCTAAGAGTTCTTAACTTTTATGTATCACATTTCTCTTGGAAAGGTGGATTGTAAATCCTTGAAGGGGAGGTGCAAATAGATAGGGAGATAATATTTGATGGGCGTAGAATTGATTATGTTTTTAGAGTGACAGGCTAAATTCCATCAATTTGGTTTCAAAGAAAGGTGAAGAGTCACTAGTAGGCCAGATCATAGGCACCCTGGGGTAATCTAGAAGTGAGAGCCTAGAATTAGTCCTTACTACTAACAATAAATCCTGAACCAATCTTTAAAACAAGCCAATGTTCTTTGCTGCTTGCATAAAGAGTTAAAAAATATGTATGTTCCTATTTTTCATAATACCACATTCTCAAAGTTCTCAAGCTAATTTAGTTGTCTACTAATCATCAAATATTTCGTATTGGGAAGAATCTTTGTTTATTGTGTTAAAGCATTTAAATTACTTACTTGTAATTTCTACTTGAGTAACTTGCATATTTTTTTTATTTTTATTTTTAGTTGATTAGTTTTTAAGTATACTTTTAAATTTTGTTTTAAACTTTTTCTTTCTTTGCTTTACATAGTTTCCCCATGGGATCGATATCTGGGGTTTTAAAAAGAAAACTCTATATTACTTGAAACGATACGTATACTTGTGTAGTACCCCTAGTGTACGATTTATATTTTCAAAACTGTAATCTTTAATCATCGTACATTAGCCGCTTAATCTGATTTGGAGTCAAGTTTGGCCATAATTTAATAAGCTCTTTTACTTGCGTAATTGCGGTCAGGCCAACTGCATTCTATAAATAAATGTTCAATTCTTGATATGTATAATGCCCTTGATTATGGATCCTTTTACTCTAAGATCAGTGAAGGTTAAACCAATATTTTAATTAGGGATATAATAATCTAGCTAGTGAAGGCCTGCAAGATCTATCCTTAGAGGAATATGTTTCCATGAGAGATAATATTTGCTTCGGATGATCTCTGACATTCATCCTAAAGGGGTAGAACCTACGTATGATCCATTTGGTGCATTATAAAGTTGAATGAAAATTGAAAATATTATACTGTAAGAAAGAAAGATGGCTTACGAGTCACCTTACGACATAATATTGATTATGTCAGCAGCGTCAGCCATCTCAAGTGCTGGTGTCGAGGGGCCTGACTCATCAGATGAGGATGTTAGAAGAAAATAAGGTGGAGTGGGAGGTGGTGCCTACGAAGTACCTAGTACGAGAAGAGGGGCAACAGAAGGGGTCACTAGAGTAGCTAAACGGGTATTGTACCCGTCAGCACTAACGACGGCCTTCTTCAAGCTCCTATATGTGTTCCCCGAAGTCCCTTGAACATGGGGTCTATCAAGAGACTGAGAACTTGTCATCTGCAACAGAAACAAAAATTAGAATTAATAAGCAAGATTAGTATGTAATATAAGACAAAATTATAAAAGCAGAAAAGTGAAACATGTCGTGTCTATGCATAAAATCAAGAAAATTGAGCATGACAACTACAGTGTAAGAAGCGAAGGTCAAAGCAAAAAAGGTGCAGAAACTAATCATCTAATTATATATACCATTTTTTTAATCTTTTTCATTTGATGATTCATATGTTAAAGAGCTTAAATTTTCATTTTCAATCTTATCATCATTTTTATCTGTCTAGAGGGAATTCATGAATCCACTTGTTATACCTTAGGCGTAACTCATCATTGATTGAGCTAAGCCGAATACGAAAATTAGACATTATTGACTCTTAGTGAATATGTTCTATAAAATTCTGCATCTCAATAATTTTTCATATTCTATTCTTCAATACAACAACCTAATTAAGTTTATACCTTGCTCATCCAATATATCGAACATAATAAACCTGATAGTTCCTCAAACATGAATGGGATTAAACCACTCACAGTTGAACATGTAGCATTACGTTCAACATAGCCCAGATATTGCAACTATACTACTTCATTTAGTATGTCGTAATAGTTGATCTCATTATCTTTGTGTGTGTTTCCTCTAACACAAACACCATAATTATAAGTTTGTTTTTCCTTCACACTAGGAGCTCGTGTGACTTTTGTAACTGTTAACATCAAATATTTGTCATGTCATCATGCTATGATTAGGGCCCTAAGTAAGATCTAATAAACCTTGGTCTGTGATTTTGTTGTTTGTATCATGGACCTAGTAGAAGTTTTATAGCAAAATCAATTTAACATTGTATAGTACAACTATACAACATACCAGTGAATTTAAAGGCTACTTCATTGTATGTGTAATTTGAACCATTTTGGAAATTCTTCTTCGATTTTCTTGCTTACAAGAGAGTCATCTTCTATGTTCAAGCTCTCCGTAAATAACCTCAGGCATCACTGTGACTTGTATGTCTGAATTAATTAGTAAAGAATTTTGTAAAAAAAATTGATTATATTTAATCTTATTGTAGGAATTGTTGTACTTCATCGCAATTCAGTAGATCATACAAAGTAACTACTTGAAGATCTCCATCATTTTGGTAGCGTGTACCATGCCTACCTAATGGTTATCATATATTTGATAATTTTATTTTAAAAGGCATCCTAACAATAAATATCATGCATATGTTACCCTTGATCGAAGCAAAAAGAGCAGAAAGCCATAATAAGTACTTCTCGTATATCAAACTCTCAAGATGTGTTTTAATCTTAACATTCTTTTTTACTTTTTTCAAAAATCTACTCAGTTTATTCATTTCAAAAAAATTAAGATAACATTCACTCTAAAATAAAAGACATCCTCTCAAAGGGATACATCCACATGTACTGCACTGATTCCCCCATTATAACCTCATGACTAGAGTTAAAAAGGCCTAGAGGAAATATTTCTTAAAGGGATACATCTCACACCTGAATTTCATATTTTGATACATACCACAATTTTCTTATGCATTTACATATCTCACTCCTAAATTTCATATTTACATGCATAGCACAATATTTCTTATGCATTCACATATCTCCCACCCAAATTTCATATTTACATAAATACCACAAGTTTCTCATGCATTTACATATCTCATACCAAAATTTTTATACATAGAACAAATTTCTTATGTATGTACATATCTCACACCTAAACTTAGGAAAACCCTTGTAATTCATATGCATTGCATACCTAACATTGGAATACGAAAAGAATTTGGTATTTTTGGAGCTAACATCTGTACAAGGGAAAAAAATAAAAACTGATGTTAATCCAAAGCTTGGAGGAGTTGAGGAAGATTTCTCACCTTAGACGAGGTTGGGGTGGTGAATCGGAGTTGGTTTTGTTACTGTGGAGCCTTATTACACAGAAAAAAAAGGAAATACCTGCTCCCGCCTCCTCTGCCTATGAAGCAAAGCTTCACTTCGCCTCCCGCTCCCTTAAGTCGCTAACTAAAGCCTTCTCCATTTCTTCTTCTGCGACAAACTTCTACAAGCAAGGAAGGCTTGCGACCGAACCCTGAAGAAGAAGAAGAGAAGCGTCTGAACTCCAAGAGCATTGCTTCTCCTCTATTGTTCGAACCTATGAAGGAGCTACAAGCGTGGAAAGCATTTTGGCATCCTCTTTATCTTCTTTGGGCTTTCTTCTTCTTCAATGTTAGTGCTCACTGGTAGAGAGAGAGGAAGTGAGAAGTTCTTGTAATCATCGAGGTTATTTTGCCAGTGTAATTCCTCAGCAATAAAATCTTCTTAAACTACATGGACGTAGGCAAAAATTTGTCGAACCACGTAAATCTCTGTGTGCCTGTTGTTTTCTATGTGGTTTTTCTCAATCTATTGTTCACTTCGTCGTAGATTGTTCTATATACCACAACAGCTAGTATCAGAGCCGTGGTTTGGATCTGAGGAAGAATGATGGTTGTATATGAAGTGAAGGTTTAGGGATCGAGAAATTTGATAGGATAGATTTTGGTTACTAGATGATGCAGATAGAGAACTACCTCTATAGAAAGAAATTTCATCTTCCTTTATTAGGGAAAAGACCGGGCAGGATGGATGACACTGAATGAAATTTTTTGGATCGGCAAGTTCTGGGGTTATTCGATTAACTCTATCGAGGTCTGTTGCACACAACATCTTCAAGGAAAGGATCACTCAAATCTCAAACAGCCCTATCTGTTATGTATGAAAAACTGATCTCGAGTAACAAGGTATATCAGATAAAAAATTATTCAATTTCAAGATGGTGGAAGGTATGTATGTTTACAACACCAAAATGATTTAAATATTATCACAAATCAATTATCTTCTATAGAAATTGAATTTGATGATGAGATACATTCACTGATCTTGTTGGCTTGATTGTCAATTAGTTAGGAAGCAATTAGGATGGTTGTTAGTAATTTTGTAGGTAAATCTAAACTGAAATATGATCATATTCGTGATTTGATTTCGGTTCAGGAGGTGCGCAGGAATGAATTTAAAGAACTTTCAGTTTCTAGTTCGGCACTAAAAGTCGACTCTCGAGGAAGAACACTGGATAAGAATTCAAGCAGAGGAAGATCAAAATCAAAGCACAGAGGCAGGAGCAACTCAAGGCCTGATAAACAAGTAACTTGCTGGAATTATGGCAAAACTTGTCACATATAGAGGATCTGCATAAATCCCAAGAAGACAAAATGATAGCGTAAATGTGATAACTGAAGAAGCACAAGATGCACTTATGCTTGCAGTTCACAGTTATGTTGATGATTGAATACTAGATTCAAGGGCTTCTTTTTATATAATTTTCTATTGGGAATTGAAGCAAAATTATGTTGCAAGTGACTTTGAGAAAGTATATCTAGCAGATGGAGAAGCTTTGAAAGTGGTAGGAATTGGATACATTGATGTTGCACTTCAAAATAAGAACAAGTGGACTCTACAAAAGGTTGGGCACATTCCTGAGTTGAAGAAAAATCTTATTTCATTTTGGCAACTCGATGAGTGTGTACATTCAGTAGTGTTCTTAGATGGCACCTGGAAGGTTACTAAAGGATCACTGATACTAGCTCGGGGTAAGAAAAAATGTACGTTTTATATGACTACTAGTTTAATTAATAAGGTTAATACTACTGTTGCAAAAAGCACAACAGAGTTGTGGCATTGTAGGCTTTGCCACATGAGTCAGACAAGTATGAAAGAACTTCAGTCCTGAGGCAAGCTACTAGAACTGAAGTCTGTTGATCTCAGCATTTGTGAAAGTTTCATTATGGGAAAATAGATGAAAGTCAATTTCTTGAAAAGTGATAGGATGTCAATGACAGAAAAATTGATCTCGTACACACAGATGTGTGGGGAGATTCTCCAGGGGCATCTCTTGGAGGCTTCCGTTACTATGTCACATTCATTGATGATCATAGAAGAAAGGTATGGGTTTGTTCAAGATTTGGAAGGCCATGCTTGAGACAAAGATAGGCTTAAGCCGAATTGTCTGAGGTTTGATAATGATGATGAGTACATTGATGGTGGGTTCAAGGAGCATTGTGCAGCTCATGGCATCAAAATAGATAAGACCATTTCAGGGACACCACAACATAATGGTATTGCGGAGCGCAGGAACAATATCATTAATAAGCGGGCTAGAAGCATGAGATTGTACTTCAGACTACCACCAACTTTCAGGGCAGAAGCGGTCAGCACTGCATAATATTTGATCAACAGAGGTTCATCCACTCTGTTATATTGTAAATTGCCTAAGGAGGTCTAGAGTGGAAAAAAGGTCAAATTTTCTCACCTTAAAACCTTTGGATGTCTTTCTTATGTTCTAATTAATCTTGATGCTCGTAGGAAGCTTGAAGCTAAGTGAACGAAATGTTATTTCATTGGCTATAGAGATGATGAATTTAGATATCGTTTCTGGTATGATCAGGGTCGGAAGATCATAAGGAGCAGGAACGTGATTTTCAATGAGAAGGTTATGTACAAGGACAAGGCCAGTAGAGTTTCTGAAACAGCACCACAAGAATCTAAGTTGGTAAGGTTTGATGATTTAATGGTGGTCACGGTGCAGGGCAGAGATGCAAGTGACGAGGAGAGTTGGTCTGGCCACCTATTCCTATTATTCTGCAGTCAGCTTCATAGAGTCCACCCCTATAGATGTAGTTCGCAAGTCAGAAGGAATAGACGCTCTCTATAATGTTACTCTCCAACTTTGAACTGCAATCTGCTGACAGATAATGGAGAACCACAGAGTTATGAAGAAACCTTGCAATATGAAAATTCAAGCAAGTGGGAGCTAGTCATGAAGGAGGAGATGAATTCTCTGCTAGAAAAATCAGACTTGTGAGTTCGCAGAACTTCCATCGGGGAAGAAGGAATTGCATAACAAGTTGGTGTACCAGATAAAGACTGACAATGATGACAGTAAAAGGTATAACTCTTGACCTGTTGTAAAAGGATTTCAGCAGAAGTATATCATTGATTACTTTGAGATTTTCTCTCCAGTGGTGAAGCTCATAACCATCAGAATTGTACAGTTGACTACTGAAGATCTCTTCCTTGAGCAGTTAGATGATAAAATAACTTTTCTTCATGGAAACCTTGAAGAAAACATTTACATGCACCAACCTGAAGGGTTCGTGGTACAAAGAAAGAAAGACTCAGTTTGCAGACTGAAGAAGAGTGTGTATGGCCTGAAGCAAGCCTTAGAAAGTGGTACAAAAAATTTGATAATTTCATGCACAGTGCAGGGTACAGCAACTTTCAGGCAAATCAATGATGCTATATTAGACATTTTGACAATTCTTATATTATTCTACTGTTATATGTGGATGACATGCTTATTGCAGGGGCTAGTATTGATGAGATCAATAATATGAAGGAGCAGATGTCAGAACACTTTTGTAATGAAGGATTTGGGAGCTACAAAACAAAGTCTTGGCATGAGAATTGTCAGAGATAGAGTCAGAGGCACGCTGAGACTCTCTCAGACTGAGTATGTGAAAAACGTACTTAGCAGGTTCAATATGAATAAATTCAAAACAGTCAGCACACCTTTGGGTAGTCACTTCAAACTCAGCAAGAATCAGTCACCCAAGTTAAAGGAGGAACGAGACCATATGAGTAAGGTTCCTTATGATTCGGCTGTTGATTCACTTATTTTTGTTATGGTTTGAACCAAATTGAATTTTGCCCATGCAGTGGGAATTATTCGCAGACACATGAGTAATCTAGAAAAGAGACATTGGGAAGCAGTGAAGTAGATCTTGAGGTACCTAAGAGGCTCTTCAGAAACTTACTTGTGTTTCTCAAGAAAGATTTTAGAGGTACAGAGCAATGTTGATGCTGATCTAGCTAGAGACATTGACACCATAAGAAGTACTACAGGCTATATTTATATTTTTTGTGGCACTACAGTATCATGGGGCTCTAATCTGCAGAAGACAGTTTATTGTCTGCTGCAGAAACTGAGTCTATAGTAGTGTCAGAGGTTGCAAAGGAGATGATATGGCTACAAGACTTCTTAGAGGAATTGGGCAAGAAGAATCAGAATGGCTCTATAGTGATAGTCAGAGCGTCATATTCCTTGTCAGGAATCCAGCATTTCAGTCTAGGACCAAGCACATTCAAATCAGGTATAACTTCATACGGACATTGTTGGATGACAGACAGTTATTACTTGAGAAAATTTGTGGAAGCAAGAACCTTGCCGATATGTTTGTAAAGGGTGTTATACTTGAGAAGTTGAAGTTGTGTGCAACTTCAGTTGGTCTTCTAGCTTGAAGACATGGGCCTTGAGTTGTAGAGGTTGAGGATATCAGTTTGAGAAAGAAGATGATGCAACCAGTGTTCCGGTATCCAATGGGAAGATTTGTTAGGGTGGAGCCCTGTTACAAAAAAAATGAAATACTTGCTCCCACCTCCTTAGCCAGCGAAGCAAAGCTTCGCTTCTCCTCCTGCTCCTTTAAGTCGCGAACCGAAGCCTCCTCCATACCTTCTTCTGCGATCGACTATTATAGGCAAGGAAGGCTTGCGACCGAACCATGGAAGAAGAAGAAGAGAAGCGTCTGAACTCCAAGAGCATTTCTTCTCCTCTGTTGTTCGGACCTCTGAAGGAGCTACAAGCGTGAAAAGTAATTTGGGCTTCCTCTTTGTTTTTTTGGGCTTTCTTCTTCTTCAATGCTAGTGCTTATAGGTAGAGAGAGAGGAAGTGAGAAATTTTTCTTGTAATCGTCGAGGCGATCGACGGGTGTAATTCCTCGAGCAATAAAATCTTCTGCAACTTCGTGGAAGTATGCAAAAATTTGTCGAACCATGTAAATTTGTGTGTCTCTCTATTTCTGGTTTGCAAATTTTTTTGGTCAACTTTTTACTTTATTGCGGTCATTTTTGAACAACATTTTTCGCTAAAGAAGAGTAGGAGGTGACAAAGATGACAAAAGGAAGCCAAAAGAGACATAGTGCAGCGGTTTCGGGGAGCCCTATTTTAGGGCTCATGCGTGCGCTAATAAGTACGAATAGAGTTCGCCCTAGTCGACGTTAATCCAAGCGACTTCCGCTCAATGCAACTCACTCGCATCATTTTATCAGTTGGAATTGCGGAAAAAAAACTAACGGACGCTAATCGGTCACTAATTTTACATTGAACATATTTATGACGCTAATTTACAATTTTTCCGTAGAATACTATATATAGCTTTCTTACGCTGACCACCCCACTACGAACTTACAAGTTTTCAAGTGCAATCTCTCCACTCCATACTCATGGAAAGATAATGCGTTTGTGCTGCTTTCATTATAATGGATTTTTTCCATGTTGTTCCTAGATCTTAATGAGCATCCTTTGCTAAACTTTCACTAATCCTAGCCAAGGTAATTTGAGGAATCACTCACTCCAAGTGGGATTGTCAACATCAATTATGTGAGTTCTAACTCCAATGTGAGATCCTAAACTTTTGCTGAAACCTAGGACATTGCATTGCTGCCCTCAATTAATTTATATAATTGCCCTCCCTTTTGATGAAGATCATAAACACCATGGTTATCGCCCTTTTAATACAATGACTCACCACTCAATACTTAGTGTTTGCATATCTTACACCTAGACTTTAATTTTTACATTTATGTCACCTTATGTATTTTACACTTTAAAAGTTGAAAGATTAGTATTTTATATGTGATATGAATGATTGGGTGATATAAATATAAAATAAGAATTTTAGGTGTCAGACATGTTAAAACATAAGAATTGAGTGGTATGCATGTAAATGCCCCTAGAATATTATCATGATATAAATATAAATAGAATTATCATTTATTAGAGGGGTGTAAACGAGTCAAAAATGAGGCAGCCCAGGCTCAGCTCATGTTCAGCTTGTTTATATTTTGAGCCCAGAAAGTGTGTTCGTGTTCGGCTCGTTTGCTTAGCAAGCCGAACAAGAGTTGTTCATGAACAAAGAGTCGTTTTGACAATCCTAATCATGTAAACATAAGATGTTAGGGTTGGGGCAAAATTTAAGAATTATTGTTTACATTAAAACATCATTTGAATCTAATTTAATAATTTTTATTCTATTTACTTAATTAATAATTTTAATTGATTATAAATCTTTTAAATTTTTTTAAAAATACTACTCATCAATATATATATGTATGTATGTATGTATGTATGTATGTATGTATGTATGTATGTAATTGATGAATGCTATTTCGAGCCAAAACGGGCCAAACACGAACGAACAAATTTCTGTTTTTGTTCGGCTCGTTAAGAATTTTTAATTTAGCGAATTAGCCGAGCACGAGCTTCTTCACGAGTCGAATACGAGCTGTTCGTGAACAACAGACCGTTTTGACAGTCCTACTCTATTACAATTAGTTAGTACTAACTTCATAAAAATATGAAGGATCCCATAAAGACAAACACCATAATTAAATTTATGTAGATGCAGAGGGAAGTTTCCATAATTACGTGTGCTGCATTTCCCGTCTGAGCCATCTCGATTATAAATTTCGAAATCTACCGCTTTGATTCCAACCCCATTAATAACAGAATTCAAAATTTACAATGCCCGAAGAAGTAAAATATCATTTCACATGCAAGCTATACATGTCATGAGCTTTACTTTTGTTAGGACATACACTGAGGGATGAAGAAAGGTCCATAGATAATCGCACCAAACGTAGAAGAAAGGCCATGCTGTAGCTGCAGCTGCTACCATTGTTGCTGCTGGAGCGAGGGGGACCCTTGAAGACCACTAGAGCAGACGGCTGGCCTGCTTAGTAACTTTACCGAGCCATTAATTGCATGTGTAATGTCTGGCATTTGATGTTCTTTCAAGGGACCACAATATACTTTGCATGAGCTGTAGTGCATACGGTACTGCAAAATAGACGATAGAGATGAAGATAGGTAGGTACTGGCTGTAAGCAGCCCACATCGAAGGAGCTTGCACAGTACAGTATGGCTAGTGGGCGTGCACCTATGAGCTTTAGCCCGTTAAGAAATCCATAGGTGAGGCCATGGAATATATAAAGATCATGCTAACTTCGTTCATTGTTTCTGTTCTGTTATGATGAATTTGAACTAGGTGCAGTCTTGTCAGCATTGCAATTCAATGAAGTTCAAAAAATCTGATTCAATATTTGTTATTTAACAGTATCTGAAGGATTATCAGTAGATATTGTACATCAAAAAAAATTGCACGAATCTCAAGAAAATTTAACTGGTCTTGCTTATAAGAGATACCCAAAAGAAATAAATATCAAGCGTCGTTATCAAATGAAAATGTAACGGAATGAAATAATAAAAGTCAGTTAATCCGAGAGACAGATGTTCATGACCAGCTTTCTTAGCCGAATCTCATATTCTTCTCAAAGATGGCCAAAGAATACTCCGCAGGACACCTTCTTCGTAATCATCTAAGAAGGCTTCTGGTTGAGGGAGAACTGCCATTCAAATTACGGTGATATACATGCACTAATAATTTTTTGATTGATGGTATGAAAAAAAATATGTTATTTTTCAACATGATTCACAACTGGTGTTTTGACTATATGTTTTTATAATAAATTCTATGATCTTCAATATGCAGAGAATTATTTTCATAATAATAAATATCGATTTTTTATTTGACTCAAAATTATGAAATTTGATCTTTCAATTTTGATGGTTTATTTAAATTGGCTGATACATTGTGTTCAAATTGCTCCATTAATTATTTGTAAAAGTCCAATGCTAATTAATTTTAAAAGAGCTCCTGAGCTATGTTCCTTCCATCTCTATACTCAGCTTCACGTGAACAGTTATGTAATTGAAATCGACATGCATGACTTCCAACAACTTGCAGAAGAATTAAAGGAAAAAAAAAAAAGAAATGATTATTAAATCAAAAAACAAATGTGGTGCCACGTGGCAATCCCCTCCCCTCTCTTTCCCTCTCTACTGTAACGTGGCGGCCCTTTGGGTACTACCACATATCATGGTTGATCCTTCTCTGCTTTGCTATTTTGTTGTCAACTTCACAAATGAGTAAGAGAGAGCAAGAAAGATAAAAAAAAGACTTCATGTTCTACAGTGGAGGAGGACTTGTCAGCTGCAAGGATGGTGGGGGTGAGCCTTGAGAGATGGAAGAGGAAGGCTACAATGGGGGACCTCAATCCTAGTATATAATCTAGTCCCCCTTCTCTTGTCTTTTTCTCTGTGTGTCATTGTTTATTCAGATGATCCAGAAAATGCTAGCTGCATGCAACTGCATTGATCTGTCAGCATTATTGACTGTTATTACAACTGAATAAATGATAAGACAATATCATCATAATTCACTGGACCACATCTTACAAAATCGAATTTTTTTTTTTCACTCTCTCTCGCACACAGTCGATCTCTCTATTTAATGAAAGAATAAGTGAATAAATCTGATAAGTTTTGCTTTTTATGCTTCTGGATTTATTTGTCTTCTCATAAAGTGTTGTTAGGTATGATGTTGAACTGGAAAGAAATGAACCAGTGGAGCGAATGAAAGGAGTAGAGCGGACTGTCCAATCGGGGTGGGGGGCAGCGCCGCCCGCGGTATGGTACAGGATTAATTTGTTATTATAAATTGTACTCTAAGATTATATATATATATATATATATATATATATATATATATATATATATATATATATATATTTGTGTGTGTGTGTGTGTTTTATTAGTAACTCTAATAGGGGATGTATTGTTTTGTGAAATTACAAAGCCGCTGCTCTTGTTCCCTAGGTTGTAGGCAAATTGCCGAACCTCGTTAAAGCTGTGTGTTCTTTCTTGTGTTCGTTGATTCCTGTGTTGATTTGCTCTAATTTCTCAACAACTACTAAATCCAATTTTTTTTCTCCCTAGACTCCACTCAACTAGTAGGTAGTGTAAAACATGTTATCACAATCGTGTATTTCTCTAAAACAATGTCTTCTTACGCAGAACTTGTTTGGGTTAGTTGCAGTCGTTCAAGTTTAGAGAAGAAGTTATTGTATAAAAACTAGGGTGGTTATTTCAAAATTTCTTCTTTTGAAAATTCGGTCGTATCTTTCTAGTCAGCAGTGCTCCATTGCAAGACGTAATTTTCAATTGTAATTTTTTTCTTTTAAATAATTAAAATGCAGTTTTGTCAAACAAAAAGAAGTGTGGTACAGTACCACACCACCACCCCAAATGCAACCTCATTATAGTAAGAGCAACCACATTCTAGTAAGATAATAAAACAAAAAATAAATAAATATTAGCACATAATTTTATTAGAACAACACTTTTAAACCACTTTAATTTTTATATGACAAAAAAAGATGCATGCACCACACGATTCTTATCTATGTTCATATCTAACACCTAAATTTTCATATTTAAATTCAATATCACATGAAAATATCAATAATTATTAATTTTTTAAGACAAAATACACATTTTACATAGGATTTATGAGAAAAAAATTTGCGTACGTAAGACGTACGCAGAGCTGCTTACGTAAACACAGGGTAAACGGAAGTTACACGGGAATTATATCCAGGTTACAACCCCCCTAACCTACTTATAACTCCCTTGTAACTTTTATATACCCCATGTAATCTACTTATAACCACTTGTAACCCCACTGTAACCTACCAATGCATGAAAACAGAAGCGTGAACTTATTGGTAGATTACAGGGGGTTACAAGAGAGTTATAAGTAGATTATAAGAGAGTTGTAACCTGGATATAACACTTGTAACCTCCATATACCCTTTTACGTATGCATCTCTGCGTTCATCTTACACACGTAAATTTTTTCCAGATTTATGTGGCATAAATGTTTATCTTCTAAATTTTTTAATAAAATGAATTTGAAAATTTCTATGATTTACAACAATTAAGAATTTTGCTCCTTCTGATCAAATCGCCGGGAGATGCAGATTGCAGAGAGCAACTTGTTTGAGAAAGTTCTCTTCCCTGCACAACTATAGTCAGGGGCAGGAATATAAAAATAAAAATTACACAATAATAATAATAATGATATAAAGCCATGAAGTTGCTATGCATGGATAAGGTTAAACCAATGCTGAGGGGCGGGAAACCCCAAATGATTCATACCCGTAGGAAAGGATTACGGGCAGCTCGGGCAATTGCCCCTCACCTTCCATGCTGTCTGAGAAAAACCGTTTAAGCTTCGCTAGCTTGGTAGGTCGCTTTCAAGTCTTCTTCGTCGTTGCATCATTTGAAAGAATCTGTAATTAAATCGAGCCAAAAAGAAGCTCAACCCAAATTTATGGCTCCAATACTTTATACTGCCATCTCCGTGGCCTTCTAAATTTATATATATATGATTATTGAAAGTTTAAAATGCTATGTGATTTTTGAGAGGATATTATGGCTGAATGCCCGGACGGACGACAGTCTGGATGCGACCACGGTGCCATGTATTACATGATATTTACCCTCTGCCTAATAGTCAAGTATTTCTCTACTGATAGGATTTCCTTGTCTAAGGATACGTAGTCAGCAACTAGACTAGAACAACAAACCAACAAAGTCAAGCTGACGAGTCAAGTCTGGCTGGCCCGAAGACCATCAAGGTCCAGCCAGCTGCACAGATTCAGCGTAGTCTGACGAAAAGGTCTTGTCGAACCAAGACTAGCTTATTTCAGAGGACCTAGTTATAGGATAGTCTCACCGAAGGCCTAAACATATAAAATGCCTAAAGTATCATGTATGGTCTTCCATTAAAGCAGAAGAAAACATGTAATTTTATATATTGTACTTTTGCTTCTCTATAAATAGGGGAATCATTTCATATGTAAAGACTAATTAACAATTCATATTACTATTCATTACTGTGCACTTTTCTCTCCCTCTCTTTCTCTCCTGTTTTAAATTATATTCCTTGAGTGTGATACACAGATAGATTCAGATTCAATACAAGTTTAATAAAAGATTATTAAAGATCATGAGGTAGATTGGCCCTATGTTGTACAGCCAATTCTAAAGATGGCTCTTATTAGTGCAATATTTGTAACGAGGAAACCCACTTTTGGAGTAGAAGATTTTGTGCCAACTGAATTTTGTTATTCATAAACCTATTATGCTTCCAATAAATGTGTTTTAGAGGTCTCACATGAGCGTCAAATCCAAGCGTCCTCTAGGGTGTCATTGCGCAGCGTTTAGCCATTTTGAGTTTTTGGGTTTCAAAGAGCTTTGTTTATAGAGGAATTTTCACGTAAGAGATTAACAACAGGTTGTTTAGTTAGTTAGTTAGTTGAAAGAGCTGTTCATGGCTCCCTACATGTTAATATTAATCAAAGTTACAAAATGAGGGAGGGAAACGGGATCCCCATCTAAAAGCAAAAAAAAAAAAAACATTAGAGTCATAGGGGTTCCCCTTTCCATAATATAACTCTACACAAAAGAAAGAAAACAAAACAGTAACGGTATGGTATACCTAAAATACAAGCGCAAGCAGTATTCCAACAAACAGAAAACCATACCGATTAGAACACGTAAATCTAAGAGAAATGAAAACGCACGTCCAACAATATTAGAGCACAAAATCCAATTGCTTGAAAAGTCGAGCATCCCAAGTGACACCGCATAAAATAAGCATATATATATATATATATATATATATAAAATTGTGAAACAAGAAAGGCTGATCATGGTGCGAACATGGGTTTACAAGTATAGCTTCAACAGAATAAGCATAATTGTCATGCAGACGAGCCATGTAAGTGGAGCTGAAGGAGCTTCTCATAGAGATATTTATATTTGTATTATTCATATCTTAATATTTACTGCTCCACTTAAAATAATTGAAGCAAACCTACACAAGTTTTTCTTTATGGATTCAGAACATCCAAACAAAATTTCGCAGTACTTCAAGATAAAAATTATTAACAGAAACAGAGTCCAAAATCAAAATTCTTGTCTAATCCAGTTACCAGAACTTCCACCATGTGAATTCTTCAGTTAGCACATGCTTCTTCAGATGAGGAGCTGTCATTTCCATGGGCAGAAAGCAACCTTTTTCTCATGGCTTCAAGTACTAATTTTCAAAAGATTTGACCGTTGTGACATCTGCAGGACAAATTTGGCTGGGTTCTTCAGCTTTCGTCCACTCTAAATCATAGAAGCAGAACCACTTCCCCTCTTGTGATCTAACTCTTTGATTTACCTGAAACATGGAGCTGTGGGAGTCCTTTCTCAGTAGAATCCAAACCAGCCAGGTTGGATGACAGTTCTTTTGAGCGTCTCAGCTTTTCTACCTGTGCAGTCTAAGAGCTGTTTGCATTAAGTAATTTGTTCTCATTCGTACCAGCAAAATCAGTTCCATTATAACGACCCTTCAGAATTCTGAATCTTCCATTAACTGAAGCATCAACACTTGTATCTTCTTTGTTTGTATTATCAGTAAACTTTTTTATCGATTTGCTTTTACTAGAACCTCTCTGAAAAGGTACAAGTGGCAGGATTGTGAGCTTTCTCGTTCATTTCATCTTTGAGAATCATGCTCAACAATGACAAAGAGTTATCAGATGGATAGGCTCTGCACAAACCCATCTGACAATTTATGAAAGCAGTGTCCACTTACATAAGGTAGAGAAGTAAAACAAATTTGATGAGAGCAACTTGTTTAATTTAAATTACTAAGTTCGGTATTGAAGTAGTTAAGGGTCACCTTCAAACTTGTTGAAACTTCTTCTGAGAACCAAAATGACGAAGTTCATCATTATTAGTAGGGATGCCACTTGTTTTGATGATGCAATGTGTTAAGTGTTAAGATACATGGATCCTTTAACAAGGTTCTATAATATTAGCACAAGAAATCATTGCAAACTTGGATTCATTGTTTAACTTTTTAAATCGGAACCCTTCTGTCCTAGTTAGGATGATGATAAATTTGAGTATAATCAAATGAAAATAAAGAGCAAAAACACCAAAGATGACAACCATAATAAACTAAAGTTTACTTGTTTCATGAAATTTGCCTATGATCATAGTTTTGCAGAGATCAAATAATACTGTATCAAGCTTTAAAAGAGTAGATTAAAGATATTTTTTCTTATAAATTGAAAAAAATCAAATTTATTTGTGTCAATGATTGAGAAGGAATGCAACCACATGTTGTGTAAACAAAACTGAATGTGGAAAAAGACATTCATATTGTTGCTGTCACCTTATTCCCATCTTGACCGTGAGAGCCCCTTCCAGTCATCCCTTCTTGGTTGTAAGAACTTTCTCATACTTTTATTTCGTTTTTGCAAGTACTTTTTAAACTCTTTTCATCTCTATTGCAAGATCTTCTTCCTATTATAGTTGGAAGCATAAGCCCCTCACCTCTCTTTTTCTATCTTCTCGTTATTTGTATTGTAGGATGCATTAGCATAATGAAACAACTCCTAAGTGGTGAATTGTAGTGTAATAGATAAGAAATAAAGCCAATAGTTAAGAAAGGTTTTACTTAAAATCATTCCCTTGGACAAACATCCACCAATTGTCCATAAGATCCATTTGAATGACGCAACACATAAGTATTGACATGAAACATTTAGTCATATTAAATCAATTACATCATCTAAATACGTAGGAAAAGATCTACAGGTACTCGAGATGTTGAACCAATGGATCTAGACAAATTCATCATCATTCACCCAAACATTTACTTTATGTCATGATTATGGTATATTTAATTAATCTAAAATTAAAGTTGCTCCTACCATGTGCTAAAATTTTAATGCCTAAAGAATTGTCTTGATTGAAATTTCTCATCATTATCGAGATGAGAAATCACCATGCTCTAAGACAACTTGGGTTGATCAAACCATCAGATCTTGTTAGGGTCATCATCATTCACCTAAATATTCAATTTAAGCCAAAGATTGGAAATTTCATTATTCTACAATTAATGTTTTTCCTATCATAAGCTAAAAGTTTAATGCCTAAAGACTAATCTTGATTAAAAATTATCTTCACCATCTGGATGAGTATTTAACCATCGGAAGTTATGCTTATAGAAAGTCTGAAAATAAGACAACTTGGGTTGATCAAACCATCAGATCTTGTTAGGGTCATCATCATTCACCTAAATATTCAATTTAAGCCAAAGATTGGAAATTTCATTATTCTAAAATTAATGTTTTTCCTATCATAAGCTAAAAGTTTAATGCCTAAAGACTAATCTTGATTAAAAATTATCTTCACCATCTGGATGAGTATTTAACCATCGGAAGTTATGCTTATAGAAAGTCTGAAAATAGCTTTTAAAGTCAACATTAAACAAGGAAACAAATCCTTGCGCAATACAACAACAACAACAACAACAACAAAGCCTTAATCCCACTAAGTGGGGTCGGCTACATGAATCCTTTTTTTCCCATTGCGTCCTATTAAGTGTCAAATTTTCGTTTAATTCTAATAAATTAAGATCATTTTTTATGCAATAAGCCCAAGTTTTCCTAGGTCTGCCTCTGCCTTTCTTAACATAAGTTGTATTTAAAACATCTACTCTCCAAATCGGATCATCGGGTGGTCGACGTTTAATGTGACCAAACCATCTAAGGCGACTCTCTCTAATTTTATCCGTCATCGGTGCAACTCCAACCCTATTACGGATATATTCATTTCGCATTTTGTCTCTAAGTGTAAAACCCACTCATCCACCTAATCATTCTCATTTCGGCAACACTTAACTTAACATTATGTTTCTCTTTTAAAGGCCAGCATTCAGCACCATAGAGCATTGAAAGTCTCACTACCATCTTATAAAATTTTCCTTTCAATCTAAGCGGTACTTTTTTATCACACAAAAGGCCGGACGCATTCCTCCACTTCAACCAACCAACCTGAATTCTACTATTAACAACCCCATCTATATCACCATCGCTTTGAACAATGGACCCGAGATATCTAAATCGTTCACACCTTTTAATAATTTGATCACCCAAAGTTACACTTCTGTCACTAGACCTACTATTACTAAAATTACATTCCATGTATTCAGTTTTACAAATCCTTGCGCAATATATTTCAAATATATAATTTGTTTTCTTGAAATTTAATCCAGAACCCACAAGAAAAGTCTTAAATAGCAAGACATGAATTTTTAGAGCGCACAAAAATTCGTTAAAATAACAACCTTTTTAAAATTATTCAAGATTAGAGGAAGGTAGAAATGCTATGCTTTTGACATACAACGTGCTTTTAGTTTTAGTAGCAGAATTCATATACAAATAGAATAGGAAAAAATTGGGTGGTCTTATAGGCCATTCATATTACATTTGAATTTGCTCACTTTTTTCTCCTTCTAGGTCCAGCCCAACTTAGACCTAGCACAACTTGAACCGTCCTAGGTCTAAAACTTGGACCTAATTCAACTTAAACCATCCTAGGTCTAATCTAAGTTAGACCTAGTTTAACCCGAACCTAGCCCAACTTAAACAACCCTTCTAGGTCTAACTTATCTCAAACCTAGCACAACTTGAACCATCCTAGGTCTAACCCAATTTGCACCTAGCTCATCTAAAATAACTATGGTCTAGCCCAAGCTTTGACCAATTCAACTTAAATCATCGGCTTAAATCATCGGGCTAAGCCGACTTAACTCGAGTTAACCAAAATCAACTTAATTCACTGAGTCAACCTGACCAAACTCGGGTTAACCCAAATCAACTTCAATCGCCAAGTCAACCCGACCTAACTTTGGTTAACCCAATTCAACTTAAGTCACCGGGTCACCTGACCTTCCTCTTAACTTAAATCAACTTAAATCACCAGACTGACTCGACCTAACTCGGGCCAACCCAAATTGACTCAGACATCTGAGGTCCATCCGACTCAGATCAACTCGATCTGAAATTTGACTTCGAACTTAGCTTAAGTTCAACTGAAATAGTTTAATTAAAGACTGCTTAAATCTAAGTTAACTTAGACTTAACTCAATCAAAGGATAAGTCAAATCTAAGTTAACTTCAACTGTGTTGAGTTTAATTTAAGTTAGATTTGACTTGACTCAGAAGGCTTGACTCGAGTTAACCTAGCTTAACCTAGGTTAGCTCTAAACTAACTCGGCCTACTTTGGATCAACTCAGTTCAATCGTAGGTTAGTCTAAACCAATTAATTTTAACTTGACCCCAATCAAACTTAGCTAATCTGTATCAATCCTATTATACTCAGGTTAACTTAAACCAATTCAAAGCTAATCTGAGGTACAACCGGCCCAATCAAGGCTAACTCGAGCAGGTCGAAAACTAACCCCGGTCTAATATGAAATTAACTCAAATTTAGATGACTCAAAGTTAAGGAGTGTTTGACTCCTCATAAGAGGACAAAAGCACACTTAACCTTGGTGGGGGACGACTTGAGCTGAGATGCCAAACCAGCATAAAACACAATATAAAACACAACTCTAAAATTTACTAAGACTTAAACTTTAAGCATAAATTACAACCTAATTTGAGAAGGAATTTTGGAGGAGGCAAATCATTGCTACTAAAAGAGTGCCTTTCAGTCACTTGTGTCTAATCATACCGCAAATCACAATGAGCCTTGGACAACGGAACAATGCTATCTTGATCGGGTCATTTCAAAAATCAAATTAAAAAATGAAAATTATAAAAAAAAAATCAAAATCAGCTAAGAAGACTTGAGCAACCTAAAATTCTCAACCCCTAAACTCTGAAAAAGAAATTAAAACTTAAATGAAACCCTAATGAACAAATATCACTGAAGGGAACTTTAACCCTACTACCATGGTCTATGAAGATCTCTTGGATAATGCAACCTATGGTTGCTGATAATAATCTTCTGATCAGTGTAGATTTATCCACCTCTCACACTAAATAGATTAGGAAACCCGACAATCACAGGATGACAAAAAGTGATGCGCTTCCTGGCTAGGTTGTCTTGATTAAAATAATAATTAATCAATTAAAATAAAAATATTTTATGCTAACTCTGTTTTGTTGGGCTGCTGAATACAAAATGCGGACGTCACCCTAGATTTACTTTGCACATTATTACGGTGTGCTAACTCTATTTTATAGGGGGGATCAATCAAACCATCTAGAACACAGTGCGAAGGATGAATCTTAATTAAACTATTAACAACAATATGAGTAACGGTTGTGATTCGTAACCCATCCTCTTTAGAGGCCTTCGATTCTGAGGTTGTTCGTTTGAATCCTCGCTTTTAGGCTTTTACACAACTGTATTACATGCAGCATAAGTCGTAATCTCCTAACAAAACGTTGGGAGTGAAGCTTAAAAACAACACAAAACCACATGATAGTTTAGGATCTTAGCCCTTAAGTATCTTCTATTCTTTTCCTTTATGATAGGACTTCGAAGCTCCTTCCTTGAAAATAAAAAGACCCAAACTTTTAAGGATGACTTAAAACCCTAATCAGGAGTCTTAAGTAATTATAATTACTTAAAATATAATTAACTATAAGGGGTAACCCTTATAGGAAGAAGCGAACCACAAAATAGGTACATCGACTTGAATCACTGGTTGTGGGTTTGCTTTTGTAAGGTCTACTTCACGGGTGTGTCTCCATAGTGTTTTCATCTGATTGTACCTGATGCACGAAAAATATGTTTGATTTTTCATATATATTTTGTACTCATTTTTTGTGATGTTGTATTTTAATGGAAGGTATTTTTCAGGCTTTACTCAATGTATGATTTTAGGCAAATAGAGCAAAAAGAAGCGAAAATGAATGAATTTGGAGCGAAAAAAGGCAAAAATCAGATTTTTGAAGCTCTGACGCCGATGACGCTCAAACCGACGTCGACGGTGCATTTTTCCAGAGATCCTGGAATTAAAAGGCGCGATAGGCCGCCGACGGCACCCTATCCAATGCTGACAGCGCCCAATATCGATGGAGGCCAGATTCAATGTATTTGGATGAATTTTGGAGGGATTCTTGTGGAAACTCTTGGGAAATTCATTCCTATACGAATTTAACTAGTTTTGGATGCCATAAATCAGTGTGAGTGAGTAGGTGTGTGTCATTGTAAGTGAAGAAAAGTGTGTGAGAGTGAAAAAGAAGTCTTTATAGAGATTTTAGAATATATTTGTGTTTAGTGTTGTTTCGTGAGGGATTCTTCTCAAAAGAATTGTAGAATGAGAGAGAAAGCGAGAGATTACTTCTTCCCTACTATTCTAAGAGAGAATTATGTGTTGTTGTAAAGAGAGATTTTAGAATATATTTGGTTGCTCGTCGAGTGATATTTTAAATCCACTGATTGAAATCAGTGTGCTCTTCAAGCAGTTATGTGCAGCTCGTTTGAATGTTGCTGGCATAAGACAAGTAGAAGAAAATATTCTGATAATATTATGCAAGCTCGAAAGAATATTCCTCCTGGTTTTTTTTTAGTTCATAGAGTATCTATTGGTACACCTACCACATGAAGCGTTACTTGGAGGACCAGTACAATATCGATGGATGTATCCATTTGAGAGGTACATAGTAATAATTTTTTGGAAAAACTTTCTAGGAACTATTTCATACATAATATATGAAATAATTAAATTACAGATTTTTGAATAAAATAAAGTGAATCGCAGCTTTGACTGTGGGGGCATGGGGGCCTCGCAGTACAAGAGGAGGCTGGTAAGACTTCTTTTTTTTGCAATAAATATTTTTTTACATTAAATGTATGTTAACTATTACATTACACTAACAGACATTGGAGAAGGGGCTAGAGTCAATTACTGCAGAGTTGCACGAGCACACCTATTGGTGACAGTCGAATCAATATTGGGTGGACAGCAGATCGCAGGTAATCTAGGTAATTGACAAGATTTGAGTATAAAATTCAAATAACTATCAAAATTTCTCACTTTCACTAATCATATGTTTTATATGAGGCCTTCTTGATGCTCAAGGAAGCCGATCTCAGTAATCGGATTGTGCAACAAACCATTGAATAACATTTTACCGATGAAACTACGACACTTTTCCTAGGGCAGAGCAACATTTTTTCTACAGATACTTGGATCGCTTATATAACTGAATGTTAAGCTACGGTTTAATATGACATATTCTTGGATCTAGAGAGACAATTATGGCGTGTTGGATATCTGTCGGTTAATGTCAACCATCTCTAAACCTGTCAGTAATTTCATTACTGACAAGCATTTTTGCTAAATCAACTTTTGCCCTCGCTAAATCGAAAGTAAATATATTACCTACGGTTTATCTATTATTGCCGACGATAATTAACCGTTGGTAATAAGTTAAATTCTTGTAATGTTAATAACAAACCAAATAAGAATTAAAACTCATACCTCATCATCAAATTTAATATGCACCAGAGCTAATTGATTCATAATTGTACTAAACTTATTTAGTTGTCCTACCATGGAAAAATCTTCATCCTTATTTATACCAAATAATTTTTTCATCTGTTGTATCATGTAGCATATGAGTTTCATGTATAAAATAGAAAGAACTACCATCAAACTCTCTATAGTCTTTCCTATCGCCATATTGTTAGCCACATTCTTCAACAACATCAAACAAATCACTCTTAAAACCCATATCAAGTGGTTCCACCTATTTTCTTTTATATTAAGAGGCATTTGTCCAAGGTCAAGTAAGTCTTTATCTATGCTTATAACGATTTATTTCAATCTGTTAGAGCGAAAATTTCACTACATCAAATTCGAAGATTTTTAATCCCAAAGATGCTTCTCCATTATCTCAATCAATCGAAACCAAAGGCTCAGATTTCAATCATAAGGAGATCATTTTAAAATCAATCAAGTCTTAAAAATTAAAAAAAGACAGAATATCAACAACTATAAACACATCATAATTTTATATTGATTCATTCAATTGGTTTCATCTGTTAAAACAAAGTTATAGAATATATTCCTCCCATTTCTTCATAACAAAGGAACTTCAATGGATGGTCTAATTTATTCTGTGCTTAGTGCTCAGAGCATCTGGCTTCATGGCTCATTCTTATCTTCATCTAAGTTACATCATAACAATTAACAAATTTTAAATATAGATTATTTTCTAAATCCTAAATATTTACATATCTAACAACTGAATTTTGCATTTATACCAAATAAAAATATCCATATTTTAACTTTTAGAAAATGTAATACAACTTTTCATGTATAGTTAAGGTGATATACTTGTAAAAATGAAAACTTTGTTGTTACATATGTAAATACACAAAAATTGAATGGTATGTATGTCAATCTTCCAAAATAATGGCAATGAAAACCATTGTCCTAAATGATGCTGACTGTCTATACATTTCTAGAAAGAGAATCCCTAACAATGAATTATTAAGACAAGACTGCAATTAAGTGGAAGCAGAATTTTTACAAGGAATAAAGATATTGTGCGCTTCACATTACATTATTTGAGCTTCAGATGAGATCCAGAAGAGGAAATCATTCGCATAATATTTATACAATTTGCAATAATAAAGTTAAATATTTTCTTAATCATTTCATTTCAAATGAGGCCTTTTAGGTTTTATTCCATTAGGAGGTATAGTATAAAGTGTGGGGTATCGGCTCCCATTTGTTTCCGAGCATATGGTATTTAAAGCTTTGGCTAAGATTTCTTTGAGGCTCTTAAAGTAAATTTTTGTTGGGATCATGAAAGTTTGCATCAAATTATGTATGAATGGTGGTGCTTCGCACGAATCTAAATGCGCTCAATTTGTTGAACTCGCAATAGAAATTTATTTTAAAAGTGAAACGAGATCGGAATAGTAAAGTATTATTGCAGGTGGTCATACCGTCTTTCACTTCAAGTTGAAGGGAATCACACTAGTAAGTTTGGGCAATGATAGCTTGATATGTTATCAATCGTCAAGGGTCTCCATGAGCTTCTACCCTGTAATAGTAGAGAATTTATTGTATATGGTGACCGCATATCCGGATGACTATCTAGATGGAACGAGGTGTGGCCGCATTCAGACCTTCATTCGGATGTTTGGTTAGCGCACGTAATAATTTTGACCCATTCGTAAAATAAATGACGAATTTCTACGTCACGGTTTTAGTACTCAACGCCTCTGAATACCTCCATATGACAATGCATCTGCATCGAAAGATTCCACTTAAGAAAATGAATAAATCAATAAAAAAAATGTTTGCCTAGAATCACCTCGAATTTTATGAATATTCTTAAGAATATACCATCAATCTAACTGAGAGACTTACAACCTCGACTTCATTGACTTCATGGTGTCCTGTTTTATAAGTTGGCTTATTTAGACAGAGGAATAATATGGTTCATCTAATAGTAATAGGCATTAGAAATGTTTTGATTAAATTTGAAATAATATTAGAATAATTGCATCAAAGTTTTATTAAAAATTTACAATGATGCTCATCTTAGGTAATCTGAACCACTGCATTTTGTAAGCCTATGAGAGCCTAAAACAAGAGCAATATACTAGGTGGAGCTTATATGTACTAAGATTTCCGAGTTCAAAACTAAGAGAATTATTATTTTCCATTATAATAGTGCTGTGAAATCTCTTAAGCTCAATTGAAGCCCTTGCTATATGGAATGAATTAAGTGATTTTCATCAATAAGCTATTGAGTTCATAAGGATCTAGCAAACTCAAGGCAATGTGAAATGTTTGCCAATATTCATATCCCTTAATACTTACTTCACATTCTTACATGTGAAAAAACTTTTTTTTCATTAAGACATGTTATTTTCAATAAGGGCCATTGACTAACATTAGCCACCTCCAAGGTCTTACTATGTCACCCTCTATTTCTACTTCATGCCATATTCATCTCTTGATGGAATGTATATATTGACTTTAATCTCTTCAATGATCTTCTCTGTCACCTTGCTCATTCCTTCTTGTAATGATTTTTGAATGATTATCTTGGCTTCTTTATACTCAAAGTACCATCTAATATCACCTCCAGCTTCTCCTTTTGGAATTGAATTATTAGGCGCACATGCACTCATATTTCCCCTTTTTAACCTATTGCAGGGCTTGGAAACTTCTTTGTGGTTGTTGTACGTGCACTTGCGAATTGTGCTATGAATAACTTCCTAAAATCACCAAAAGAGGCTATTACCCAGACGGGTAACCCGTTGAACCACCTGAGGATGATTCCCTCAGCTAGCGTTGTGGAGGAAAGATGATATTTTAATGTGTCAGAAATCCTTAGTAGATAAACAGATTACTCGAATGACATCATATGGTTGGTTAGATCTGACCGACCCTTTAAGAATTGATGGATGAAACAAGAAATTTCTCTATGGGTTTGGCAACATAGACATACTAGGAGAATGCATTCTCCAGCTAGCGAGGGCCCTCCTTGTGCTCGAACCACTATCTATCCATCGGCGTGGAGCAATCAATGTCTTGGTACTAGAAATCTTCTACTCTTTCTTCTTGTAACAATACCCGATGACTATTTAGTGCTAGTTCTTCTCCCTGAGAGTTCTGCTCTCGTGGTGCTTGTTTATGGGGGTTGCGCTCCCTTCAACAGACTAGTGCTTTATGAATCAGGTCTGCTGTTTGACCAAGCATTTGGTCTCTTAGTTCTCAGATTTTTTTTTTGTTGTTCAAATTCTTTGGTACACTCCATACTTGTTGCATCAGCTTGTTAGATTTTATCTCCTTGATGTCCTCCTCTTCTAGTTGGTGGCGTGATACACAATTACCACACCTTTTAGGATATTGGATCTGACATTGTCATATGAATCACACCCAAGCAATAGACTATAGCACGGGAGAGAGAAGATGAGAGAGATAGAGTGCTCAGCAGGATAAAGCTTATAGAGTTTTTAGTGCTGGTTCATTAGCTTTATTGTACAAATGGCTCTTATTTATTGGCAAAAATGTCTCTATGTTGTAGATTTTTAAATAAAATCAAAAAATTTGTTAAGAATAAAATACATCCAAAAAGCTCGATATGCGAAGCATGCTTGCTATAGAAGACAATTACTTTTGTTCATTTTGATTTTGATCAAGGACATAAAATAGGTCAAACTGTAGGTTACATGCCTTCACAACAAGAATTATTTGTATTTAAGATATCAACAGTGTCATCAGGGAGGCATTTTACATTGTATATAAGCAATAAAGAGATTCAGCCAGCTATAGTGTATGTTTTAATGAACTACAATGAAGATAAGCAATTTATACAACACGATTTATATTGTTCAAAAATGTTTTCATTTATTATTATGAATGTTATGCTAATTAATTTGAAGCATAAATAACAATGATGTGAGCAAGTCATTTATTGACGGTTTGAACATAGGGGATGGTTCCCTGATAAGTAAGAAGGTTGAAATAGAATTTTTAACATGGTTCAAATTATACATATGTTGAAGCAATACTTGAATTCATAGGTATGTAGTTTAATTTTCAAGTTCGAAGTTAGACTAATTTTACTTTGAAAATTCTTTTATGTTCACAATACAAGCATGGGGTCTAATTGCAGTGTAACTACATGACAAATATTTGATGTGAACAGTCATAGATTTCACACGAGCTCCTAGTGTGTAGGGAAGAAGATGTATAATTATGGAATTTGTGTTAGATGAAGCACACACACAGATAGTGAGCTCAACTATTATGGTCTATTCAAGAAGTATGTCGGCTGTTAAAATTCATGAATTTGAAAAATATAAAATGTAGTTTTATAAAATAGAAATTTTATTTTATTTATATGTATATATATATATATATATATATATATGAAAAATATTATTTTTTTAAAATTTTAAAATATGAAATCAAACCGATCTCATGCATGCAATAGTTTAAATAATCAAACACTTCACTACAAGCCATGTATCTATCCCAAAGAATGGATACATTGCTTGGTGGTGAGGCTTGATCAAATAAACTAAAGAATCTATGATATTCATTTGGTCTGCAAACCATTTATGTGACTGACAACTTTCTCTATCTAATATCAAGCAACTAAATAGAGTTTATATTAATCTGGGGTTTTAAGTTTCTTACAAGGGCAAGCCGCTATAGTTAATTACATCTTAGATAACTGAATTTATCTAAGAAAACTCTTGATAAAGATCAGGAAATATTACTTTCATGACTTACAAAAGGTAGGTTCTTCAAAGCAATGTGGTGGTAGGAAATCCAATAGGTGAGTGGCTCAAGTTTGGAACAGTTATTATAAGAATCCAAATGAAGAGAGAGTTAGGGAAAAATACAGCTCCAAGAAGAATCATGAAGATTTCTCAAACTATCCTATTGTTTGGCTTCGATTTGAGATAATTATTTAATGTTTCATCCTACCAATTTTATTTTTTAGGGCTTACATTCACTTAATGTTGATCATGTGAATAGTCTGGAAAATATAAGGATTTATGTCATATCGGATGACAACCTCGAACAACCTAAGACGAGTTTAGTGTTTATATTGCAAGAAGCACAAAGGTGTAAAGGGATAAAGTGAGGATTTATGATGCACTAGGCAAACTACCTCGAAGTCATATAGCTTATTGTTTAATTCTAAGGAGTTTTTGCTATTGAAGAAGGCCGTGGGTTTAGTTTTAGAAGTGTCAAATGTAGGAGATTAAGAGAAGTAGCATGTTTTGGAAATGTTGAAATTAAGATGTCTTAATATCTTTATTAGGAAAATATTTAAGTTGATTATAGCAACACCGGTTATGATCTCATGGTTCCCTCATTCCGACATCACTATTTTTTTCGAATTCACTTAGTCCCAAATAAAATTACCAAACTCAACTAAATGAATTCAATACTTTCATTCATACCATGAGAAATCTCATTAGCAGCTATAAGTTGCCTCCTCTGAGGGATTCTCAATCATCCTATAAAGACGTTTTAATTTAGTTGCAATTGTGATTTTTGTTTTGTTTGTGATTAAATTTTGAGTTGTTTTATATTTTGACTGTTGTGGCGGTGAATTTTATCTTTATTTTGTTTTAATTTTAATTTTGATTTTAGTTTTGTAGTTATCCTAAAAGTTTTGGTTTTGACATGTAGGGTGACTTTGTTGTTTATAATGTAATTTCACAAGTAAAAAAGGTACGAGAAAGTAAATGAAAGTAAATAGCAGTACAATAAAATAAAAGTGTACCTGAAATTTCTTCTTGTTTCTTCACCTGAAAGTTTAGCCTTGTAATGCATATATAATTTTATGGAAATTGAAGCATGCTTGTGAGAAAAGCTGAGCAAGCCTATAGATAGGTTCGTCATGGACCTACCGAGTCCCATATCATAACTTGGTGTGTTCTACTTTAAATGTATAGATGATTTCTCAAGCAAGCCATAATAAGTTTAATTGTCCTTCAAGATATCCAAAAGGTTATGAGAAAGGTCTAGGGACCGGGCCCCAGACATCTCACAATCTCTTGAAAAGTCTCGTGTTCGTTCAAACTTATTATGTTGCTTAGTGACTCATCCCTATCATACCATTATACTCAATGAACTGATATTTTGATCAATCCTAAGAATGGGGTAATCATCACTTGAAATTGTGTTTGTAAATTATGTGAGTGAAGGCCATTAGAGGCAAATTTATTTATCAAGAAACTTAGCCGATTTGATTTTTAAAATTGGGCTTGTAGTATTTCAAACATGTTCACAATTAATCTTATCTTCAATTCTAATCCATATTAGTAAAATTTGATTAAGCTTAGCTTACAACCAAGCCCTTAAGACTTAATGGGTATATTTGCAATTTTGGGAAATGTTAACTTATATGATTATGATTCTTATCAAAGTATTGAATTGTCATTAAACACAAACTAGGGGTATTTGATTGATGGATTATTAACTTCCAAATTCAAACCTTTAACCCTGGGATCATTTAATTTTGATTATTTCTCAAATTAAAATGATTAAAGAAATTGCAAATTTATCTTTTCTGTGACAGAGGTGAAATTAATTTCTACCATTTAAATCCCTTGCATTGCAATCATCTAAATATTCCAATTATGATCATTCATTGCTCATTTTCTCTTGGATTAGTCCTAAATATTTAATTAAGACTCAAATTCTTTAATTACAATTTTGCCCCTATAAGGCATATCACCCATAATTTATTAAGTATAACTCAAATGAATTTGAAGTTTTCATATTACCCCACTCATGGGTCAATTAAAACAGTAGAGGAGAAATGAGATTTTTCTAATTTTAATTTAATTTATATAATTATTTACATGCAAAAATAAGGATTTTCAAAGATAATTCAATAACTTAATCAAAACAAATTATTCATTCTTAAGAAAATAATTGGAGATTCACATAGACCAGTAGACCACTTGGGCCAATTTTCATGATTTTCTGAATTTTACTTTAAATATTACAACTATTTTAACTTCTGGAATATTAATTAAATATAAAATATTACTTATGTTGAAAATTAAGTTTAGTATTTTTCATAAATCTCTCTAAGGTCAGGGAAACCATAGAAACAAATTTTATATTTTTTGTGACTTATATTTTAGTTGTTACAATTATTTTAGTAAGAAATTAAGAAAAATATATTTTTAAGCTTTTAAGAAAATTATTATTAACCATTTAAAATTAATATCTTTACTTAGAAAATTAGAAAAATTATTTTTATGATTCTCAAATGATCAGGAGACCAAATGTGATATTTTAGTGGGTTATAATATTTTTGTGATTTTTATTATTTTAATTAATTTTAATGATTATTAATCATTTTAATAAATCAAAATTGACTTCAAAGATGAAAATTTTTTTTTAATTCCAACTTTATTTTTCTTACGTTCTTCTGATCACAGATAACTCTCAAAATCAATTTGGTGATTTTTTTAGTTGTATTTTAATTATTATATATATTTTTAATGTTAAAAAATGTCATTTCACTTAGAAAATTTAATTTAGTGGCCAGATTAACTTCAATTGACTTTAAATTTTTATGGGGAGTTCCCTTAACCTTAAAATACAATGGAGAATGATTTTTATACCATTTAAATTTACATTTTGTCCAATTTAATTTTATTTCATTTTAATGAGTTAATTACAATTAGGGTGAGTTTTAGTGATTTAAACCAAGTTTATTTTTTCCTCAGGTCCTCTAGTCACAGTGAACCTGCCAAAATTTACTTTGTATTTTTCTGATTAATATTTTAATTATTATTATTTTTATATCAAAACAGGGACATTTGTCTTGAAAATTAGGTTCTCCACAGAGAGATTCTTCCTGACCCTGGAAAAATCAAGGAAAGTCTCTCATGATAGAGAATATAAGACCCCCAAAGTTCAAGCCATGATGAAATGTCTATAGCTAATTAGTCTCTAAATATGATTTAATGTATTTAATTAATTAAAAATAAAATATATATCAAATAAACAAAAAATCGTTTTCACATTGTTCTCCTCTGTTCACTGAGCAAGAGAGTCTTTTTCTTTTATTTTTCTGATTTTTCCTACACCAAGTTATGAATTTTTGAAGTTAGGTTGATTTAATTAATTCATTAAAATCCTACTTTTCTATTTAAACACGTAGCTCCGCGTCATCCTTGGCATCTCCAAAGTCTCCACATGTTGCTTCTCCATTTGACGCCACCAAGTGAGTCACTTGTCATGTGGTCCGCGCTTTATACACCACCTCCTCGTTGGACTGCATCAGCGCTGTCAATCCAATACACGAGCGATCCAACGACTTCAGATCATCGTCCCCAACTGACCTAAACCATAAATCGTTCACCTTCTAAACCTAAGATCTCAGCCTAGACTCAATCAAATCACTTCAGGTTTGTTTCTATGGACTCATCTGACTCGGACGAACCTATCTATATGATTAACCCAGCCTGAAATCAACTCAATGTGCATGGAGAATTGAAATAGGCTTGAAAAGAAGGCAAAGTTCAATATTTTGGTCTGAGAGGGGAGGCCTCGATCAGATTGTTACAGAAGCTTCAGTGAGGTCCAACGAGCTCACAGATGAAGTCCCCTACGCTGGTGTAATGCCTAGACCTAAATTTGATCAGACCCGATTTCAGGTGTTGATCAAAGTCAATGTTGGAGGGGGTCTATGATGGGCCTTTGATGAGGGATCTTCTTCTCTCAGTGTGGGTATGGTGTGGGTGCAATTAATTGGATTTTGGTGCATTGTGGAACTGTGGTGAATTGTGTCCCGTTTCAGCTGAAACTTGAGCTCAAAAATTGAACTCAAGCAGTGGGGGCTAGGGCTAGAGGTTGGTTAGCTTGAGCTTAGGAGTGCTGGAGGAAGCTCTAAGAGCAATTTGGCAAGGTCTCCCCAAGTTAAATGTTCATCTTTTGTTTTGGTCGTAAAGAGGTGGAGTGTAAATAGTTATAGCTGGGGTGAAGCTCAGGGCTTAGTGATCACAGAAAAATACATTAAGAAATTCATATCTATTTTTGATGAAATTGCACTTTAAAGAAAGGTATTTTCTTTATTTTATTGCATGAATGAAGATTTATAAGTGATGGAAGCAAAAAGCATGAAATGGAGCAAATTTGGATCAAAAAGGAGGAAATTCATGCAAATTGAACTAAGTCGCCGACAGCGAGATCGAGGCCGCCGACGGCGAGATCGTGAGGAGAATTTCTGAAGGAATTATAACTACCTCGCCGACAGCGAGCCCAAGCCCGCCATCAGCGAGATCGCGCGGTTTGAAGACCTTCTAGAAGTCCCGCTGACGGCAAGGTCGTTTCCCGCCGACGGCGAGACAGTTCAAAATACAAATACATTGAACCTGGACACTTTTCAAGAGGTGTTTAAGCACCCTCGGACCTTTCGCTTACCTCTATAAATAGAGGCCGAATTCTAGTGATTGTGTGTGTCTTTCTAGTGTCTTAAGTGTCATTTGTGTGTGTCTCTTGAGTCTTTTATGTGTCTAATTTAGTGAGTTTCGAGTGTGTTTAGTGAGTTCATTAGTTTAATTGAGTGCTATTTAGTTTGTTGTACTAGAAGGAAAAGTCAAAGGAACTTCGAGGAGTCCGCTTGGTGAGGAAATTAAGATAAGTATCTTTGTTTATTGTTGTTAACTTTAAATGAAATTCATGTTTTGTTTTATTCCCATGCATTCTGAGTAGTTTTCTTAGTCTTTCTCCTTGTTTATGAAAATTATGCAGATTGATGAAATTAAATAGAAGTACCTAATATAATATAAATAAATTGTGATAATTTTTACTTAAAACTTAATTTACTTTCAATCTGGTCAATTGATTTGTTAAAATATGTTGAATTATCAACTATAATAAAAATTACATCCAATATTCAAGGAAGTCAAAAGCCTTGGAAGGCGGGTGCAAATAAATAAGGAAATATTAATTATCGGACGTAGAATTGGACATTTTAGTGTGACAAATTAAAATATTCAATTTGGTCCTATTGTTTGAGAGCTGAAGTGTAGATGTTAGCCCTCAGGTGAGGGGAACGTGGGAGCTCTGAAGTGGCAGCCAGTATCCTCCCAGCCTCCCAGCCTAGCCGCAGATTCAGTAATCAAACATATGATAATGATAGGATTTATAAAGAAAGGATGAAATTATGGCATGATCGGAAGATTAATCAGAGAAATTTTGAACCAGGACAAGAAGTTTTGCTTTATAATACTAGATTGAAATTATTTCCTGGGAAATTGAAATCTCGATGGTTAGGACCTTTCACCATAACTCAAATATTTTCATATGGAAAGATAGAAATTGAAGATCCAAAAACAGGACATAGATTTAAAGTAAATGGACATAGATTAAAACCATATTTCGAAAATAGAAGACCAAATTTTAAAGATGTTTTAATGCTTAGTCAACCTGAACACTAACTAAATTAGGCTGGGCTTACGACGTTAAACCAAGCGCTTTATGGGAGGCAACCCATAGTAGTCTTTTATTTTAAATATCTACAAATTAGTGAGTCTATATTATTAAAAAAAATCTTACTACTCAAATTTTTTATTAGAATCATCACAAACTTGAACATATTTGATGAGATCAGAAAATATTCGGACCAGAGCGAAATTGGGCGATTTTTACGAATCTCGCCGACGAGGAGCCCGAGCCCGCCGACGGCGAGATCGTGCACCATTACTTCGGTCGGCTTTATAACTAAGTCGCCGACGGCGAGGAACTTCCCGTCGACGGCGAGGCAGTTGAAAATTTGATTTCTTAAAGATTTTTTGTGCGGTTTTGGACGGATCTAAGCCATTCCTTCGTAAGAAATTATCCCAAATCCGATTTTACACCATTTTCTTCCTTAAGAATGACTAGAGACCAATCCTTTTCATCCAAAATGGCCACCAAATTCTTAGAAACCACAAAAACTGAAGTTTTCAACTGGAGAAAATTCATCAGTTCGGAGGCACAGCGAATCTTCAACAAAGGCTTGATGAAGAAAAGACTTATTAAAGAAAGAGGATTTGTCAACAAAGGAGTAGAGAATTCTACTACAAAAATCGAAGAAATGATCGCACAGCGGCATTGGGAGGTATTTTGTTATACGACATCCGCTATAGTTATACCAGTAGTTAAAGAGTTTTACTCTAATTTACATGCGATTAACAATGGAAATGTGTACGTCAGAGGAAGATGGGTAACATTTACTCCTGCAAGAGTAAATGAATTGTTTTCTATAGAGAATACCTCTGTTTGTCATTATTCCAACTTTGTGCCTTCAAGATACAATATGAACGAAATCTATAGATACCTTACCGACAAATCGGATGATTAGGAGTTACGAGAAGATGGGTATGTCAGTTTTTCTGCATCACTTCTTAACCCTGTCTCAAAGCACTGGCATTTCTTTATAGCATCAAAATTATTACCTACCATGAGAGTGAATAAAGTTTCAAAGGAATGCGCTATTTTAAACTACTGTATTCAAATTGGATTACCTATCGATGTTGGATCAATAATAGTAAAGTCTGATTGGGATTAATTGTGCATGGGTCAGTGCATGGACTTGGACACCCATCTACTATATTTGCTTTATGCGATCGTACTAAGTTTCTTATGAGGCTTGGGAAAAAGTACTTTTACCATGGAAACCCCTGGATCCTACTGATATGTTTCCCACTTTGGATAACAATGATGAGATTACCATTATTTCTGACAGAGCATCACAGAACAATCCTTTAGCAAGGCCCTTTACTGATAAGACTAATTTCATTCTGAAGAAGATTAAAGGATTGGAGAAAGAATTGCAAAATGTGATGAATTCCATTGACAATATCTCTGATATGTTTGATCATATTGATTGGAGAATGAAGGAGCACTTTGATCATACTGGACATCTGGAGGCCAGTTTTATTCATCTACTAAGACAGAAAGGATGGATTAATGAAGAATCTACTGCAGAATTCCCTTTCAGGCCTTTCTACAATTTATTTGTGCACTGTCGGCATATTTTTAGGTTGTGTGATTTTTTAAAAAGGGGTCGCCTAACAGAAGTTGTCGGCGAATTTTAATTTAATTTAAATAAATAATTTGAAAAGTAGTATTTGATTTTGAAAATAATTTTAAATTTGAAAATTTTAAGATATGAAATCAAACCGATCTCACATCCCGAATAGTTTATATAAACGAGCGCCGCACCACAAACCGTGTATCTATCCCGAAGAATAGACACATCTGCTTGATAATGGGGCTCGATTAAATAAACTAGAAAGGTTTGTGACATCCGTTTGGTCTCGCGAACCAATTTTATAAGCCGACAAGTTCCCCGCTTAATATGAAACTATTAAACAGTGGTTTATATTACCCGGGTTCTTAAAGTTCCCTATAAGGGCAAGCCCCTATAGTTAATTACATCTTAAGTGATGGGAATCACCTAAGAAAACTCTCGATAATAATCAATAATTCCGCTCTCAAGAATTTCAAAGTTTAAGTTTTCAAGGGGTTGAATTTTGGAATTTCAATAGGGAATGGATCAAATTTGGAACATTTTTATTTTGGGAATTCAAAGGAAGAAAAGTAGAAGAGATCACGGATTCGAAGCGAACTTCGGTAATCTCCCGACTATCCTATCGTTTCGGCTTGGATTTAGAAAGTCCTAATGTTTATTTAATGTTTTAATCTCGCTAATTTAGTTAATTAGGGCTTATATTTATATGATAGAATCATACAAATCGCCTAGAAGATATGAGGGTTTATGTCGTATCGGACGACTACCTCGGAATCCTAAGACCGGTTAGGGCTTAATTTGCAATGCAAATGCCTAACGAAGAGTTGAGGATTTATGTCGCACTAGTGCAAACTACCTCGAAGTCCTATGGCTTTGTTATTTAATTCTAAGAAAGTTTTGTTGATGTAGGTTCAAGTTTTCATTGACGACGATGGCCGTGCTGCCCACCATGCTCCGAGCTCCTTGTTGTTGCAGAGGTTTAGTTTTAGAAATCATAAATCAAGAGATGAGAGAAGTGTTCTGGTTTAGAGAAGTCTTAATTTCCAAGTGTTTTTTGTGTTTTAATTAAAACAGATCTTAAAGTTGATTAAACGAACCGATTAAGATCCCACGGTTCCGTCATCCCGACACCGTTATTTTCATCGAATTCACTTAGTCCGGATGAATTTGCTAAACTCAACTAAATGAGTTCCGCACTTTCATTTAGCACCGTGGGAAATCCCGTTAGCAACACGTGGGTTACATCATCCGAGGTATTCCCGATCATTCAATGAGACGTTTTAATTTAGTTGTAGTTGTAGTTTTGTTGTTCTGTTTGTGATTAAATTTTGAGTTGACTTATATTTTGAAATGTTGTGGGGGTGAATTTTATCTTGTAGTGTCTTTTATTTTAGTTATGGGTTTCAGTTTTGGTTTCTGTCCTAAAGGTGTCGGTTTTCATGCAACTGTTGTTTATCATGCAAGAAAAATAAAGTGCATTTGCAATAAAATAAACTGCAATAAAATAAAAGCGTACTCGGAGGGTCTTCCCGTCATCCCAAGCCGCACTTAAAATACAATTTAGAGCATTTAAGCATTCATAGCAATTTCCTAGGTAAAGCTAAGGGAAAGGTTTATGGTTTTCTACCAAATTCCTAATCCTACAGCTAGTCGTTTCCTATGACGTCTAGGTTCTTTGTGTTTTTAGTTTGAAGACGATTTTCTTCATCAAAGAACAATTAAGTTCAATTGTTCTTATCAACATCCTATCATATTGAGGAAGTGCTTAGGAGAGATCCCAAACATCTTTTCAATATTTCTAGGATTGTTTTAAGCCCAAATGAATTTAATCGTGTAAATGAATCGATCGTCCGAGGTTTTCAAGTTTTGTTAACTTGCTCAATGAACTGGGACATTTGAATGTCCTATAAGTGAAGTAACATTTCATTTTAATGTTCTATTTAAGAGTTATGATAACTAAAGCTCCTAAGGGTAAAATGATATTTAATGATTTGTGATTCAAATTTAAGTTCAAATTAATGATTTAAGTTTGGAATAGTGTTCAAGTTATTTTAGATTTATTTCTTCATGTCTTAAGTGAGGTTATTTAATTCGACTTAATTTAATTTAATTTATTTTAATTTAATTTAATTTGATTTGATTTAATTTAATTCAATTTAATTTATTTGATTTAATTTCTTAATTTAATTTAATTTAGTTTTAATTTAATTTAATTTAATTTAATTTAATTTAATTTAATTTAATTTATTTATTTAATTTAATTTAATTTAATTTAATTTAATTTTATTTAATTTAATTTATTTAATTCATTTAATTTAATTTAATTTGTTTATTTAATTTAATTTAATTTAATTTAATTTAATTCAACTTTTAATCTTAATTTAATTTAATTTAATTGAAAATTTTTGAAAGAGTTTAATGATTTAATTTTAGTTTAATGATTAAGTCTTTTAATATTTTAAATTTGAGTTATCATTTTAATTAAGAGTTGAGTATTAATGAGATGATTAATTTAGGGATTTTTAAATTAAAGAATAAATCTCTTCCTAATAATATCCCTATTTTAATAATTCCAAATTTATTATTCTTCCAAATTCAATTAATTATTTAATTAAAGTTTAATCATTTTAAATTGCTTAATGGGTTTCTACCCTTTGATTATTTAATTTCAATCATCCAAATCAGATTAGGATCAAATATTTTACTTGTTAATTTTTTTATTAAACCTAAAGTCTTAATTAAGGATTAAAATTTTAATTACCATTTTGCCCTTTAAGCCTAATAATTTCATAAATCACTAAATTGAACTCAAATGAACTTGAAATTTTTATGTGACTTCACTTATGTGTCAATGAAGACATGAGAGGAGAAAATGTGATTTTTCTGTATTTAATTTATTTATATAATTATTTTTTTATAGAAAATAGAAATTTCCAAGGAAAATTCAATAATATGACCAAGGGAAAGTTTCTGTCCTTAAGAAAATTAGGGAACATTCCTAATGACCAGAGGACCACTTGGACCAAATTTTGTAATTTTTTGAATTATATTTTATTTATTAGAATTATTTTAAGTTCTGGAGTATTAATTAATTTAAAAATAAAATAAATGTTGAAAAATAAATTTTATAATTTTTAAAATTCTCTCTGATATCAAGGATTCCAGAGAACCAAACTTTACAATTTTCTGATTTCTCCTTGATTTATTATAATTATTTTGGTGAAAATGCTAGAAAATACATTTTTTTTTTAATTTAAAATTACCCTAGAGCTTTAAAAATTAATATCTCACTAAATAGACCTAGGAAAAATATGGGACTTGTTCCTAAGTGATTAAAATTCAAAATATGACATTTTGGTGAATTTTATTATTTTTGTGATTTTTATTATTTTTTAATTATTAAAATATTAAAATAATATTAAAAATCAACTTTTTTAGAAAATTGAAATTTTAATTTTCTTAAACTCCCCTGATATCAGAGAGACTTCAAAACCAATTTGGTGAATTTTTGAAAGATATTTTGAAAGTTATGAATTTTTAAAGTTTAAAATGACTAAGTGGCTTAATTAACCCAATTAGTGAGGCTAACCAAATCCAATCGACCTCAAATTTTTATGGTGGGTTCCTCTGATCCTAAAGGTCAGTGGAGAATTGATTTCAAGTCAATTTGATCTATGGTTAACTCTAATTAATTAGAGATCTATTTTGGGTATTTAAGCCAATTAGGGTTAATCTGAGTGAATTAACTCAAATCCTATTTTTCCTAGGGTTCTCTCGGTCATATGGAACATCACCAAATTTTCCTAGAATTTATTTCACAACATGCTAATTTTTGAAATTAAAATACTTAAAACAGCAACATGCATTTGAAAAATCAATAACTTTTCACAGAGATGGCCTCCGACTTGGAAAATTCAGTGGAATGTTCCCAAATTCGGAGGCTTCAAAAGCCCTATGGTCTCATGCCATGGTGAATTTTATGAATGCATGGAGAATTAAATGTATGCAGAGAGTAAATAAATTATTAAAAATAAAATACTTGATGAAATTAAATGATTTCTTTTCCACATTATTCTCCTCTGTTCACTGAGCAAGAGGGTATTTTTCTTTTATTTTTGTGATTTTTCTACACAGAGATATGAATTTTCCAAGTTTAGGGAATTAAATAAATAGAAAATACCCCTAATTTTCTACTTATCCACGCGGCGCCAGCGCATCCTTAGCCTCTCCGAAGCGGTATGTGTCGCGCGGCGCGATCGGGCGCCGCCATCCGAGTCGCCCGTCCCGGACCCACGGCTCACGTAACGTTCTCCGGTCCGGCGCAATCGATCCGTCCGCTCGATACACGCGCGATCCAACCGGCTCCCGGTCATCGTCTACGACCGGTGTGCACCCGTGACCGTCAACCCTCTAACCCTAATTTCTCACTCGATTCTCAATGGATTTTCGTGTTCTTATGCTCTATGGATTCGTCTTGAAGAAACGAACACATCCATACGGTAAACATGCATTGAAATTTACTCAAATGAAATGGAGAATCTCTGTAAGCTCGGGAAGAAGAAGGAGTTCATACCTTTGCTCGGAGAAGTGAAGCTTCGATCCGAGAGTTGTTGCACCTTCGACCGGATCCTGACAAGCTCCGGATGAAGTCTCCCGGTCCGGTGAATTGTCTAGGTTGGACTTCGATCACGATCGATCACAAAGCTTGGAGTCCGGAGCAACCGGGTGGCTCCGGAGATGGGGCTTTTATCGGTGGACACCTTCCCTCGGTCCGGTGAAGGTGTAGAGACAATCAATTTGGGGATTGGCTCACTGTGGAGGAGTGTCCCGGTTTTGGGCTTGGATTTCAACTCCGAAATCGAGCTCGCGGAGAAGAAATGGCAGGGGGATCTCACCGGGGATCAAGTGCTCGTGTATGAGGAGGGGTCCGGAACAATTTTGGCGAGTTTTGGCAAGGTTTTTGCAACTCTCTTCTCATGGCCGTGAGGGGTGGTATTTAAATAGAGCATGGCTGGAGGGCCTCCTGTGGGGAGTTAGGGCTTGGGATCGACCGCTGCGAGTGAGGAGAAGAACGACCATGGTGACCACTAGGCATGGGGCGGCTCGACGAAGGGAGAATTTCAATGCTGGCTCACTCCCAAGGTCTCGGGCATGGCGTTTTCCGGCGATCGGGTGGCCGGCCGGCCGTGCATGGGTCACCCTCAAGGTCGGTGGGTCGTGGTCTGGAGGCTTGTGCGATCAATTAAGCATTGGCCATGTGTAAAGGGTTTGAATCAAAGTGGAATGGGAAAGGGCTAGTTTTGGGTCTAAATGGGTCAACCCTTGGTTTTGGGTTAGGTTCACCCTCCAAGGCCAATTTGGGCTGAAGGGAAAGTCACTTGGATCGACTTGATTAGTGGGGTCAAGTCACAATCCAAGTACAATTAAGCTTAAGCAAGAGTTAGGGGAGACATGGGAGTGGTTAATTACTCTTAAGAGAATCATTAAAGGGTCCCCTCCTCTTGCCATTTTGGGTATGGTGAAGTGTCCAAGGCTTTCATGGCTCACATGTGGCTCATGCATGGCTTCATGGCTCACCTTTGGCTTGGGGAAAGCTCTGGTCAATTTCATGAAAATGGATTTTAGGAATATTTTGGTATTTTTGGGCAATTTGGCATGGTGCTTGATTTAGATTTATTTGATGATGTAATTGAAACTTAGGGAATGATTTTCATCAAATGGATGACAAATGAAAATGTCATATGGGCTTTAGAATCAATTTTAGGCTCATTGAAATGGTTTTAGATGGGCTTTTAAATGGTTTAGGAAAGTGGGCTTTTGAATTTTAAAATGGATTTTTGGGATGAAATTTTGGTAAAGGCTTGGGCCAAATAATTGTTGAGTTTGGTTTAGGGATGCTTCATGAGTGGTTTGAAACAAATTTGAGGTGATTTGGGTTTGAATTGGGTTGGATATGGGCTTTTTGGTAAAGAGGCTAAAGTGGGCCAAAATGGGCTACCATGGGCCAAAGTTGGGCTAGAGTTGAAGTTGATGTGAAATTAATGTTGGGAAATGTTTTTGGGAGTGTTTCAAAGAGGTTTTGGCTTTGGTTGGGTTTTGATTTTGGGGTTTGGGCTCATTCGGGCTAGGTTTAGGTTTAGGTCAAAATTGGGCTTTTTGATTTTGGGTTGAATTTGAGTGGGGTTTGGGTCTAAATTTTGGGCAAATCATGTTAGTGTTTTGTTTATGGGGATGTCAAGGAAGGTTTAGAAAAGATTTGGGGTTAATTGGAGTTGAATTGGGTGAGTTTGGGTTAGGTTTGGGTCATAGTCCAAATCGGGCTTTAAGGCCAAAAGTGAAATTGGATCCCAATGCCAATCAAATTGGGCTTGTATTTGGTCTAGATTGGTGTTGGGGATGTTGAATTGAAGTTTAGAATTGAATTGGACCAGAATTTGGGTCAATTGGGTAGGTTTGGTTTGACATTGGGTTTACTTTGGGTTAAAATGGGTCAAATTGGGGGTTTTGACAAAAGTGGGGTAAATTGACAAAATTGGCCCATGGTGTAGTTGAACAAAATGAAATTGGGAATATTTGGGATTTTCTGGAATTTTCTGGGAATTTTCTGAATTTTTGGATTTTTGGGTCAAAAGGGGTATTTTGGGTATTTGGAAGGTATTGGGGGTATTTTTGGAATTTTTGGTATTTTTGGATATGGATGATCAGTTTGAGTGATGTGGAAATGTTTGGGATTGATTTTGGAGAATTTTGGGTAATTTGGAAATTTTTGAGAAATTTGGCTATTCGAGCTTTGGGTAGGTTGGCGGGTGTTGGGTCCCGGGTCAAAAATTGAAAATTTGGAAAATTGAAGATTGGGTGGATGTAAGTGAAATGAAATCATTTTTGTTGAGCCATGAAGCCATATCAAGCCCACATGAGCCATGAAGGGACTCATTTGAGGTATCCACTATGTTGTTCCTAACCCTCTTAGCCAAGGGCTTAGGGGTTAAGGACCATCCATGTGAATCACCTACATGAGTCAGGAAGTTAAGTTGGGTAAGGGTGTGTTTTTTTTTTTAGGAGGTGTGTGAAAGTGTAGTGTGTAGGTGTAGTGTGTGAGTGTAGTGTGTGTGTAAGTCAGCCCTTTACTGCACAGTGCCACCTGTGGGCGCTCTAAGGCCAAAGAGTCCTATAGGAACTCATCCTTTAAACTTCCACATTCGATTTCAACCCTCTAGGTGATTAGGGGTCTATAGTCAAGTTTGTGGAGTTTGCGGGGAGTTAAGAAGTGGTTTGAATTTCTAAAAGGTGGGTCCCAATTCTAGTCCTCTAAGATAGTCAAAGGAAAAGCCTAAGGCTAGATCCTAAGTACTAAAGAGAAGAAGAGAAGACCTCATCAAAAATGAGGTCAACAAATGGACCCCCAATAGGTGTGGTGAGCTGACGGAGCACACCGCGCGTATTGGTGTTGACCGAAACGATCAACAAAACCAACACAGATGTCCAAGTAACAAACTTAGGACAAAGTAGAAGAGCTTCAGCTGGGGAGTGTCAAGTATATCTCTATAACTGGAGATCCTTGAACTCTCGCTGGGGAAAGGAAAAGGAGGTGAATCCCAAATCACATGATTTGGGAGAATTTCGATTTAGACTTTATTTTATTTCATGTTCAAGTCACGATGCGTGAGTTTAGATTTCAATTTGGAGTTTTAATTTAGATTGAAGTTTAGTTAGGATTAATTTGAAAGAATCTGATTTGAAATGAAAATTGGAATTTTGAAGTTTTAGATGTAACATCTTCAACCCTAAAAGAAGATCGAATCGATTGGATTGAGTCATTGCAATGAGGAAAGACCTCAGAATAATGCGGTATTTGATGTAAAATCCTTAACCTCAAGAGTTTGATTTGATGTATTTCATTGCGATAGGGAAATGATCCTAAAGCAATGCAGTCTCGGATGTAAAATCCTCGACCCAAAGGTTTGAATTCGATGTATTTCAGATGCAGTAGGAAGAGAATCCTAAAGCAGGTGCAGTCTTGGATGTAATATCCTCGACCCAAAGGTTCGAATTTGATGTATTTCAGATGCAGTAGGAAGAGAATCCTAAAGCAAGGCAGTCTTGGATGTAAAATCCTCGACCCAAAGGTTTGAATTTGATGTATTTCAAGGCAGTAGGAAGAGAATCCTAAAGCGGTGCAGTCTTGGATGTAAAATCCTCGACCCAAAGGTTCGAATTGATGTATTTCGGTGCAATAGGAAGAGAATCCTAAAGCAAGTGCGTCTTGGATGTAAAATCCTCGACCCAAAAGTTTGAATTTGATGTATTTCAGTGCAATAGGAAGAAAATCCTAAAGCAAGGTAGTCTTGGATGTAAAATCCTCGACCCAAAGGTTCGAATTGATGTATTTCAGTGCAATAGGAAGAGAATCCTAGCAAGTACGGTACTTGGATGTAAAATCCTCGACCCCAGGAATTGAATTGATGTATTTCAGTGCAGTAGGAAGAGAATCCTAAAGCAGTGCAGTCTTGGATGTAAAATCCTCGACCCAAGAGTTTGAATTTGATGTATTTCAGTGCAGTAGGAAGAGAATCCTAACAATAGGTCTTGGATGTAAAATCCTCGACCCAAGAGTTTGAATTTGATTGAGGTTTGATGTGAGATCTGGAAAGATCGAATTTGAGATTTGAAATTTGACTGAGATTTGAAATTTGGAAAGATTGAATTTGAAATTTGATAAAGATTTGGAATCTGGAAAGATTGAATTTGAAATTTGATAAAGATTTGGAATCTGGAAGGATTGAATTTGAATTTGATAAAGATTGGATTCGAAATTTGATTGAGAATTTGATTTAACATTCTTGTTGATTTTGTTTATCCTTTAATGATTCAAATTTTATTTTGTTGTTTGTTTAATGTTCATGTGAATTTGGTGTTTGTCATTTTTTAGATTTTTTTTTAGAAAGTTTTCTTTTATCTTTTTTTCTTTTCTGTTCTTTGTTCGAAGTTCATTTAACTTTAACGGCGTTTCCCAACCAATTTGCACAAAAGAGGTGAAGGCCAAAAATGTGACATGGTCACTTTTATTCCAATCATACTGAAGATACATCGTACAACTTGATCCGGAATATATTTCATACAATCCATGTAGACTCAAAACGGATCGTGTATGATCTTTGTCGATCCATCTAAAGAAGCATCCGTCAAAAGTCCATGTCCGAATAGTGAGATGCATGGTCAATAACATCACCTTCCAAGCCATCCTTGGCAAGGATGCCGTATGGATGTACATCGGAGGTGTGATATTTTCCATGTAACTCACAACTCGTAAGGCCGGAGGCTCTCTAGCTCCGGTCCGGTCGGAAATGGTAAGGTGTCCTTCGTCGTCCATCCTTCCGAACGTAACCGAAATCCTCTTCACCGGTACTCCCGGTATGCAATGCTTCGGCGATATCCGCTCCGTTACCCTTCGCATCATGACGGAACCTACCGGTAGTGGTATCTTTACCGGCCCTCGGAACTCACTCGGGCCTGCTATCCGGAGGTCGGATCCGAACATGATGTTACACTCGCTCGGAAAAGAGATCGTGCGTAAAGGTCCGACAAAGTCATGGTGATCAATGTGTGGGGTATACAATCACCCCGTTTCGTAGATATTGATGATGCGCGTATTGGGTATGCGATCTGCGTCGGCAATACCCTCCATGTTATCAATCTCTTTACCATTCTCTTGATGACTAATGGCATCGGGTCCACTTGCCCATGACGGAGTATTCCCGGCGGGTTTCCCTTCCCGTCCTCGGCAAAGTTGTAACGAAGCATCCACATTGTATCGTGATTCTTCCTTTCCCCGGCATCCATCTCCGGGCTCGAGTATGTGTTTTCCTCAGCGGCCTCGCTCGGCTCAGTCTTTTCAAATCCCGGATGCAATCCACGATTTGTCTGTCGCTCATACTCCGAAAATACGTCCGTATGTAATTCGAGGCCCTCCAAGTATATTGATTCTTCCGCCTCTAATCCTTTCAAAGTATTCAAAGGTTTTCTTTTCAACATTTTGCATTCTCTCCAAACTCGTATTCCGGAATGATCCGCAGATGGCGAGGCCTCGGTGACGTATTGTGGGATATAAGGTTCGATCCCTTCACGTTCTCCCCGCATACCTCGGCTCCTCGTGGATGATGTCCGTCGGGACATCCCCCGGGTTGCTTCCGCAACAAGGTCATGCATCATCGGTGGTTCTATCCGGTGGCGTGGCGGCCTTCTTTCTTCCGGTCTTCGTGAGATTTCTCCGGTTCTTTCGTTATCCTAGGAGCCGGCCTCCTTTCTTCGGTTCCCGGTGAACCGGTGTCCTCAAGTGTATGCACCGACATTAGCAACTCGCCTCGTCGTGCCGATCCGCGCCTAGTTTTGTCAACATCTTACTGATACGGCGATTCTTATTTCTTCGTTGCGTTGTCGTGAGAGTAGCTCTTCGAACTTCTTGAATCTCGTGGGCGCGGCGCCGACAAGCTCGCCCTCTCGCCGTAGCGACTACGGACTTCATTTTCTTATCTTCTTCAAGGTTTGTCTTTCTTCTCTCGTCGTCTGGATTGGTGGCTTGGGCCACCTACTTTCATCACCGTATGTCCGAGCAATTCTTCTCGATCAACCGGGACCCGAGTCACTTTCCTCGTATCGTAGGCCCGCCGGTGCGAAATCCGAGTCAATCTCGATTATCGCTCCATCTTTCACCTTCTTTTCATCAAGTGCAAGGCTTACGCCATTCTTAAAGTTCAAGACCAACCGCCCGCTCGACATTTCCCCGCGAAAAGACAAGGAAAAGGATCGGGGGCCGTACTAAGAACAAGAACATCAAGAAAATGTTTATTAAAGACATCTTGTTTTATTATTATTCTTATATTTTTAAACTTAACGGAATGAAGTGGGATAAGATCGGGTAAGAGATTTTGATTTGGAAAAGAAAACAAGGAAAATTTTATTGTCGGGATTTTATTTATTTTAGCACATTTTTGTTATTTTTGGGTTCGGACCCGATCATAAGTAATCACTTCACCCGTGCTTCTAGGGATGGAAAGTTCATTCCTTCGAAACATCGGTGTAGCGTAATACTTTTTCAAGTATCGTCCATTGATCGGAAGCATATGTCGTTCTCCTCGGCAATTCACTAGCCGGTAGGAGCCTCCCGAGGTAGACCGCCTCAACTACAAATGGTCCTTCCCAGTGGGTTCAAATTTTCCTCCTATCTTGCGGTGTGCAAGAATAGGTCTTTTGAGAACGAGAACTAGATCACCAACTTTGAAGGTTCTTGGGCGGACCCGCTTATCATGAGCTCGAATCATCTTAGCTTGGTATAGTTCTAAATTCCGTTGCGCCGCAAGTCTTTTCCCTTCCGAGCTCTCTAATTCTTCGAGTCGTAATTTGGCGTTTTCTTCGTTGTGATTTTATTTGCAACTCGCAATTCCGAGTGAAGGGAGTCGAACCTCTAAAGGTAACACTCGCCTCGGACCCATACACCGGAGCGTAAGGTGTAGCTTGCGTAGGAGTTCGAAGGTTGTCCGGTAGGCCCATAAGGCTTCTAACAACTTCTCGTGCCAATTTCTCTTATTGTCGTCTAAAGTCTTCTTTAAAATTTGAACGAGAGTTTTATTAAAAGCCTCGACAAGGCCGTTTGCTCTTGGGTAGTAAATTGTTGAATATCGCCGTCGATTCCGTGTCTCCCGACAAAATTGTTGATTTGTGTGCTTCGAATGCCGACCCATTATCCGAGATGATCTCGCGCGGCACCCCGAAGCGGTAGACAACTTGGTTCTTGAAAAATTGTAGCACGTGATGTGCTTTCACTTCTCTAAGTGGAACCGCCTCCGCCCATTGGAAAAGTAATCTGTAGTCGCAAGAATGAAGCGATGTCCTTTTGACGACGGTGGTTCTATTGGACCCACTATATCCGTGCCCCAACATTCAAATGGCCACGATGCAATTGTCGGATGTAGCACATTTGGAGGTTGGTGTAGAACCACTCCGTGCACTTGGCACTGGTGACAGCTCTTGGCGATTTTCATGCGATCGGTCATCATCGAGGGCCAGTAGTACCCTAGTCTTTTAATTTTCATTTTCATCTTTGGACCCGACCGGTGAGCGCCACGAGTCCCGAATGCACCTCTTTAACAATTTCACGGGCCTCGGACCCGCTTAGGCACCTTAGCCACATTTGATCAAAAGACCTTCCGTATAATGTGTTGTTTATTAGTGCGGAGGACGGAGTTCTTTTTCGATCCGATGGGCTAACGACCTATCGTCCGGTAGTTTTCCCGTTTGCGTAGTAATCCATCAATGGCCGTCGCCAATCTTCCGTGTTTTTCGTCACCGCCGCAATTGATTCTTCTTCCTTATCCGATCTCGCGTATCGTGTCGATGTCAAGCCGTGATAGGACCCGGCGTCCGTGAACCGACACTTCCATCGATTCATCTTGCAAACAGTGCAAATTCTTTTGCGAGACGAGCTAGCGCATCCGCTGGAGCGTTTTCTTTCGGGAATTTTGTAGATTGTCACATTTGGAATTTGTTCCAACAATATGCATGGCATACCGGAAGTATTGCTCGAGTCTTGGTTTTAAAATTCGTACTTGTCCGGCGATCCGTTGGATGATTAACTCGTGAATCCCGTAGATGTTGATGTCCGTTATCCCCATTTGAATGGTTAATTCCAATTCCGTTATGAGGGCTTCGTATTCCGCTTCGTTGTTTGTACATGGTTCCGTCAAGTGGTAGGAGTATCTTAACATCCCCGCTCCGGTGTTATAAAGATTAGCCCGATTCCGCCTTCACCGGCACTATCACTTGCGATTCTTCGTCTTTGTGCGATGAAGATGCTCCGTCGAAATATAATTCCCAACGTCGATCGTCAAGGTCTTCTAGGTTCATTATTTGTTCATCCGCGGATCGTCATTGAGAGGAGATTCCGCCGCAAAGGGTGTGTCGCGAGAAAGTCTGCTAGGGCTTGTCCCTTTACGGCACGAAGAGGCACGAAAGTTATATCAAATTGCAATAATATCATTGACCATCCGGCAAGTCTCGTCGGAAGCGTTGGACGAGTCATCAAGTATTGCAATGGATTAAACTTCGAGATCAGAGTTGACCTTATGAGAAAGCATGTAATGCTCGAGCTTTTGAGCGGCGAAGATCGTGGCCAAACAATGCTTTTCAATTGCGGGATACCTTATTTCCGTCGGCAGTGAACGACGACTTAAGTAATAAAGAGCATTTTCTTTACCCTCATCATCGACTCAGGCTAACAGGGCTCCGAGAGAGTCGTCTAAAGCCGCGAGTATAAAGTATTAGCGGTCTACTCCGAGACCGGGGTCGCTAAGACAGGAGGTGTCATTAAATATTGTTTAATGTCCTCGAAGGCCCTCCGGCATTTCTCTTCCCAAATAAATTTGGCGTCCTTTTTAACTAGTGCCGAGAAAGGCTGACACCTACCTGACAGGTTTGAGATAAAGCGTCGAAGATATGCCAGCTTCCCTCGAAAAGATCGTAGTTGTTTTAAGGTTTTGGGAGGCGGCATTTCTAAGATAGCTTTAATCTTTTCCGGATCGATTTCAATTCCACGATGTCGGACAACGAATCCTAAGAATTTCCGGAGGTGACGCCGAAGGCGCATTTTAAGGGATTCATCTTAAGGTTAAATTGCCTTAATCGTTCGAAAACAATTCTCAAATCATACAAGTGGTTGTCCTTTACTTTGCTTTTGATGACCACATCGTCCACGTAGCATTCGACTTGATTATGGATGAGATCATCAAAAATTCTTGTCATTGCTCTTCGGTAGGTTGCTCTCGCGTTCTTCAATCCGAATGGCATCACCGTGTAGCAAAATACTCCTATCGGCGTTCTGAATGCTGTAAGTTTTTCATCTTCTGGAGCCATTTTTTATTTGGTTGTATCCTGAAGATCCATCCATGAATGAGAATATTTCGTGTGTTGAAGCGATGTCGATCATTAATTCTGGGATCGGTAGAGGAAATTCATCTTTTGGACATGCTTTGTTTAAATCTCCGAAATCCACACAAATTCCGATCCGACCATTCTTCTTCCCGACCGGTACCACGTTGGCTAACCAAGTCGGGTATTGTTCTTCACGGACAAATTTAGCGTCTATTAGCTTTTTAACTTCAGCTTATGACTTGTTGTTCGATTTCTAGACGCATTCTTCTCGGGAGCTTGTCCGACCGGAACGAAGTGGGGTCCACTCCTAGTTTATGGACTCGCGACCTCCGGAGCTAAACTCGGCATCTCATCGTAGCTCCAAGCAAAACGATCTTTGAATTCCATTAATAACTTGATTATTTCTTTGGAGTCTTCTTTATTGAGTAAAGAGCTAACAAAGGTAGGTCTAGGCTCTTCGCTAGTACCTAAGTTAACTTCTATTAACTCATCTATCGTAGATTTGATTTCTTCTTCAAATTCTCGTGGAGCGTCTCCAATTTGCAAATCTTCGAGTTCTTCCGTAGTTTCCATGCAGCTTTTCATTAGATTCGCAGTGATAACCAAGCAAAATTCAGTATCATCAACCGATCCTATCGTGCCGAATCCGAGACCATGTTTTGAGTTGGGTGGACGACCGGAGTTATTCCATAAATTTTCAAAACGTTGTGATCGACCTTATGTCACATCGTCGAGGTAAGAAACCACGTTGAATTAAATTTTGAACACGAGGAGAGTACCACTCAAAAGGCAATTCCATTAATTTCGATGAAGTAGCATCTTCAAATTGTACATTATTTTCAGCTTTGGAGGAAGAAGCACCACGGTAGAATTTGATTGGTTTCGCACCACCGCTACGTACCTCTTTGACCTCCATACCCTCGATCTTATTAGAATGGATCGGGGTCGGGGTCATAGTATGTACATAGTGGTTAATCTTTTCGTACATTGATTTATATTCTTCGTTTCTTTCATCTTCAATAGGGATTTTGAATTGCGGCTTCTTTCGACTTATTGTCGCTCGCTTCTTGTTCGATTTCTCTTTCTTCTTCGAACTACCTTCCCAATCGACATTGATGGTTGGTTTCCTCCGTCCAATCGTCCTAACGTCTCTACCACGACCTCGTCCCCGCCTCGACCTCGGATGCGAGTTGTGGAGAAACCTTCACCATCTCGCCGTAAGGGAGTGGTGAGTGATCGTTGGACTAGAATTTCGTAGTTCTTCGTTGTTCCGAACTTTCTTTGCTTCATTTGTTATGGTATCTCCGGAGAAGATCGTTTTCTTCGGTGGTGCATAATAAGCCGCATCCTCGTGGATTCCAATTTCATGTACGGAGAATGGTTGTAAGTCACCTTTGATGCACTCGTTCCCCTCCATCGTAGTACTTGATGCACCGATGTAGAGATGATGGCACCATCCTCGTTTTCATGTATCCATGGTCGGCCCAGTAGAGCGTTGAACGATGTTTCTGAATCAATTATGTGAAATTTCGCGGTTGTCTTTGCTAAGTCACCGGTCTTCATTAGCAGTGTTATTAAGCCGAGGGCTCTTTCTCCTTTCTGATTGAATCCTCTTAATAACATTTTGTCCGCCTCGAGCTCGCAGGCATCAATTTCCAAGTATGCTAGCGTTCGAAGATTCATTATATTGATTGATGCTCCCGGATCCACCAATACTCCGGAGAGTGTAAATTTTCCGATTGTAATCGAAATGTACAATGGTCGGTTGTGGTCTGCTCGTTCCAAGTAGTAGGTCATCGTCCGTGAAGGTAACACCTCGTCGTTCCTTTAACGAGCAAACCTCATCTAAGGACTCTCCGGCCATTCGAGCTAAGCAAATTCTCGGATCAAGTAAGGCCTCGATCGAGCTTCTCTCATCTCCTTTGATAAGATGAGAGCGTCGTAGATGCTCGGCTTGGTCGGTAGTTTCCTAAGATGGGCTAGCACGTTGTAGTCCACTTTGTTTCCATGTGTCTCCGCTTCTTCTCGAATGGGTATTTCTTCTGCCTGGGTTGGTTCTTCCTGAACAACCACCTGCTTTCCTTTGTCCTTTGGACCCATTCTCGGAGGTAGAACTTTTCCACTCCTTAAGTTGACTTCTGTAATTTCTTCTGAATCTATTGTTGAGCTTGCCGGTGTCTTTTCTTGAATCGGAATGACAGGCTCTTCCGGATTAACTTCAGAGTCCGAAGGCTCTAACTCTATCGTGACTGGAGCTCCTCGAAACTCGCAGATAGATTCGTTGCTTGTTGAACTCTCGTAGCCTCCTTGATGGATGTCTTCTTTGTTATTTTGCTTGTCGAGATCGTGTATGATTTGAGAATTGTCGTTGGTATCAAAATCGATATCCGGATTATCGTTAGTTACGTAATCGTTAGAAACAGTCAAAACGTAGCCAACGCCATCACCCTTATCATTATATGATCCCACCGAAGTGAGTAGATAATCATACAGAGTCGGGGTTCGAGGGATTTCTCCCCCGAATCAGAAACAACTATCCTAGGATAAGCAGCCCCTAGTCTAGCCTTAGGTGCCTCAGTCTTCTCTTCTTCGTCAATTTTCTTCTTCTCTTCAATCGTCTCCTGTTGAGGTGGTTCTTCTATCGCAAGTGATAGTACCGGCTTAACAGGTTTCAAACTCTGAATTGAAGCTCGTACCGAAGCGGTCTGGATGCTGTCTAAAATCTTTTTGAAGACCTCGTCCAAGCGGTAGTCCATCCATCGTCGGCTGTATAGGGATCTATCGGAATGATGGGATCGGCCGAGATAACATTGACGGAACCTCCTTTCGGGGTTCCTTCATGTATTCCTTCGGGATCGTTATATTCCCTTTCCGCAGTTGTCATCGAGCCAACTTTTGAAGGTAATGCAATCTTCTATTTTGTGTCCAAGCATTTGGTGGTAAGGGCAAAAGTTGGGATCACCTTTCTTGTTGATCTCTTCTGGTCTTTTAGGCTTTGGCAGCTGGAAATCCGGAGTCTTCATCAAACTACGGAACATTTTCGGCACTGCCTCATTTTTGAACGGATATTCCCTGCTCAAAAGCTCTCTTAATGTACGTTGCGGACGAGGCGGTTGTTCATACTGCGGAGATGACTGATAGCCGGGTCGGGGTTGCTGGTAATTCGTTGTGGTTGTTGCGGCCGTTCGGTGGTATTTGCATCGGTTGCTTGCCTTTGTCAACCGCTCGCGACGATCCCGGATTTCTTTTCAAAAGTCTTTACAGGCCTTTGTTTATCTGTCTTGTCGGTGAAACTTAATTGCTTTGCCTCCTCTTGCAAGCTTCCGGCCTTGCTTAACAACTTCTCGAAAGTCTTAATAGTAAATCCCTTGAGGAGAAGTGCTATCGGGCCATGGATGCTTTTTAGCAAAATGCCGACTACATGCTGTTCTTGCAGTTGTGGTTCACACTTCATACTTAAGTTCCTCCATCGGAGTATGTAATCCACCAAAGTTTCATTCGGCTTCGCTTCTCTACCACTAAATCACCTATAGTGATGTGGTGCCGAGCTCCGGCGAATCGCTCGATGAAGAGGTTCTCTAGCTCGAGAATGTCTTTACCGAACCGTTTGGTATCCCGCATACCGCCAAAGGCGATTCCCGACGACTCGTCGACGAACCGTCGGAAGAGTAATGCATCGCTCCCGCCGCATTGCAACAACCGGCACGAAAGTGTGCCACATGCCGTCGGGGGTTCCCGGTTCCGTCGAAGGTCTTGAACGGAGGTGGTACGAAGCCTTTCGGGTATCGGACGGCGTCGAATTCTTCGGTAAGGTCTACCCGTCCGAATGGATGTCCCGCTCTTCGATTGTGCTAAGGCTTCTCGCACCTGCTGTTCCACCAAGTTCTTGATATCCTTTTCAGGAATCATACTTTGTGTTGTATCCTTTTTCAGCTGATCATCCCCATTGACGGACGTAATCTCCTTTCCTCCGTCTACAATGTGAATGACCTCTGGGGTGTTTCCCTTTGTGGTTGTACTTCGACTCGGAGAGTGGCCGCAGCTACGGCCATCTCTTCCATCCTTTTCGCCATTCGAGCGATCGTGTCGTCTTTCTCTTGAAGCCGTCTTCTCATCGCCCGGCTCCTCTCTTCTGCGGCCGCAGGAGCACCTTGCGAAGCCGATGAAGCTCGTGTTTCAACCATGTTGATTTCTGCGTATTCGTCGTCCATGAATTCCGATGAATCAATCTCGTCTCCGAACTTTTCTTCTCTTTCTTTTGCCAACCGTCGGATATCGGTTCTCAACTTTTCCATGGCATCTTCTAGCGGGGCTTTCTGTGTGTCTTCGTGGTTGTCGTGCGATAGTTGCCGGGTCCCCTTCTCACGAGTCCCCTTCATCGCGGTAGCACTTTCTTCACATTCAAGTCTCCCGGCGAGACTTTCTTTCTCGGGTTCGTCGTTTCAATCTCAACTCGCCCAGTAGTGGGACGCCATACCATCCTTCCGGCGGCGAAGGTCTAGGACCGGATGGTCCGTCGGCCAAATGTCGGAAGGTGGTATCCTCCCTAATCTGTAATCCCGAGACGACAACAGGCGGACTAGCCTTCATTCTTTTACTTGGCTTTTCCGTCATGATGGCGGGTTCTACTCGGGGCCCAAGACGGGATTCGATCGGCACCCGCCCTATCCTTCGTAGAATTTCGATACGGGCGGCTTTTCCTTCTTCGCTAACTTTTCTACCAAAGTTTGCAGTCGAGCAAACGGCGTAGTTCTAGTTCTTTTCTTGCGGCTATCGTTGTAATATGCGGTCGTGGTAATTTGGCAGCAATCTTGCGAATGTTTTCTTCATCTTCTCGCGGCGGAGAGGGGATGAAACCCGCTTCCTCCCAACAAGTGGTATGTATTCAGCAGCGGTGTATATTCCGGCAGCTTCGGAATTTCTTCTAGGAAAGCAATTTCAGCGGCACTCGGCTTCTTTAGCGATCCTTCTATTTCGTTTCTTCTCCGGGTCTTTGTCGGTGACGGAATCTTTGAACTAGACCCGATTTCGAAAACGAAGGTCTTACAGAAGATCCGTACCCTCCACGGTAACGAGTCCATCATAATCTTGGATTTCTTTCCCTTTCGATTTGGCAAAAGTCGGGGCAGAGTGCGAAACAACTAGACCAGGTGGGGGTAGAAAGAACCGTCCTCCCGTGGACATCGGTACTCCTCTTAGTCGGGATCCTTTGCGAGGAGGGAATTCTTGGGTTGACCTAAGGTTGAATTCGCAGCGGCTCTTCGACTTCGTGTACCTTGTTCATCGGTGCAAAGAGGAGACGTTGGTGACCTCGACGTTCGTGTTTTCAAATCCTTGTCCAAATCGGATGATTCCATCGTCGGGCAACTCATCCTTATAGACGACGAGGTCCGATCCATTGGTGAAAGAGAAAATCGGCTTCGGGGCTTCCATTTCGCGAGGTAGATTCGGTTGTCGATCCCGAGTTATGCTTCTTTTCTTTAAGACGAAAAGAAAGGAATTAAAAAGAGTCCGAACTCATTTTATGTTCATGTATTTATAAGAAGGAATCACTTATTAAAAGAATCACTTATTAGAGAGTTTGTTTATTTAGAACGGAGTATTCAAAGGTGTAGAGAAGGTAAGGAATCTGAATCGGAGTTGGAAGGGAAAAGAGAGTCTTAAGCAAGACTTCTCGACCCGAAGGATCACTCCTAAACTAACACCTATTGGGGTCCACCCCACCTCAGAAATGAGGTAAAAGGATCTCGGAACCTCTCTGTTTATGGGTGTCTAAACAGTGGCTCCTAAATCCGAGAGAATGTTGGTTATACTTGTTCAAGGTAGAAATGAACACAGTATCCCAACGGAAAGAAGGGTAGTTTGATCCATTAGGGACATGGATACACTACCGATTTTTGAAAGCAGAACTATTTGATTAGAATGGAGAGAGGAATTTTTCCCCAGCGGAGTCGCCAGAAGTTGTCGGCATATTTTTAGGTTGTGTGATTTTTTAAAAAGGGGTCGCCTAACAGAAGTTGTCGGCGAATTTTAATTTAATTTAAATAAATAATTTGAAAAGTAGTATTTGATTTTGAAAATAATTTTAAATTTGAAAATTTTAAGATATGAAATCAAACCGATCTCACATCCCGAATAGTTTATATAAACGAGCGCCGCACCACAAACCGTGTATCTATCCCGAAGAATAGACACACTTCGCTTGATAATGGGGCTCGATTAAATAAACTAGAAAGGTTTGTGATATCCGTTTGGTCCGCGAACCAATTTTATAAGCCGACAAGTTCCCCCGCTTAATATGAAACTATTAAACGGGGTTTATATTACTCGGGTTCTTAAAGTTCCCTATAAGGGCAAGCCCCTATAGTTAATTACATCTTAAGTGATGGGAATCACCTAAGAAAACTCTCGATAATAATCAATAATTCCGCTCTCAAGAATTTCAAAGTTTAAGTTTTCAAGGGGTTGAATTTTGGAATTTCAATAGGGAATGGATCAAATTTGGAACATTTTTATTTTGGGAATTCAAAGGAAGAAAAGTAGAAGAGATCACGGATTCGAAGCGAACTTCGGTAATCTCCCGACTATCCTATCGTTTGGCTTGGATTTAGGAAAGTCCTAATGTTTATTTAATGTTTTAATCTTGCCAATTTAGTTAATTAGGGCTTATATTTATATGATAGAATCATACAAATTGCCTAGAAGATATGAGGGTTTATGTCGTATCGGACGACTACCTCGGAATCCTAAGACCGGTTAGGGCTTAATTTGCAATGCAAATGCCTAACGAAGAGTTGAGGATTTATGTTGCACTAGTGCAAACTACCTCGAAGTCCTATGGCTTTGTTATTTAATTCTAAGAAAGTTTTGTTGATGTAGGTTCAAGTTTTGTCGACGACGATGGCCGTGCTCGCCCACCATGCTCCGAGCTCCTTGTTGTTGCGGAGGTTTAGTTTTAGAAATCATAAATCAAGAGATGAGAGAAGTGTTCGGTTTAGAGAAGTCTTAATTTCCAAGTGTTTTTTGTGTTTTAATTAAAACAGATCTTAAAGTTGATTAAACGAACCGATTAAGATCCCACGGTTCCGTCATCCCAGCACCGTTATTTTCATCGAATTCACTTAGTCCGGATGAATTTGCTAAACTCAACTAAATGAGTTCCGCACTTTCATTTAGACCGTGGGAAATCCCGTTAGCAACACGTGGGTTACATCATCCGAGGTATTCCCGATCATTCAATGAGACGTTTTAATTTAGTTGTAGTTGTAGTTTTGTTGTTCGTTTGTGATTAAATTTTGAGTTGTCTTATATTTTGAAATGTCGTGGGGGTGAATTTTATCTTGTAGTGTCTTTTATTTTAGTTATGGGTTTCGGCTTTGGTTTACGTCCTAAAGGTGTCGGTTTTCATGCAACTGTTGTTTATCATGCAAGAAAAATAAAGTGCATTTGCAATAAAATAAACTGCAATAAAATAAAAGCGTACCTGGAGGGTCTTCCCGTCATCCCAAGCTGCACTTAAAATACAATTTAGAGCATTTAAGCATTCATAGCAATTTCCTAGGTAAAGCTAAGGGAAAGGTTTATGGTTTTCTACCAAATTCCTAATCCTACAGTCTAGTCGTTTCCTATGACGTCTAGGTTCTTTGTGTTTTTAGTTTGAAGACGATTTTCTTCATCAAAGAACAATTAAGTTCAATTGTTCTTATCAACATCCTATCATATCGAGGAAGTGCTTAGGAGAGATCCCAAACATCTTTTCAATATTTCTAGGATTGTTTTAAGCCCAAATGAATTTAATTGTGTAAATGAATCGATCGTCCGAGGTTTTCAAGTTTTGTTAACTTGCTCGAGTGAACTAGGACATTTGAATGTCCTATAAGTGAAGTAACATTTCATTTTAATGTTCTATTTAAGAGTTATGATAACTAAAGCTCCTAAGGGTAAAATGATATTTAATGATTTGTGATTCAAATTTAAGTTCAAATTAATGATTTAAGTTTGGAATAGTGTTCGAGTTATTTTAGATTTATTTCTTCATGTCTTAAGTGAGGTTATTTAATTCGACTTAATTTAATTTAATTTATTTTAATTTAATTTAATTTGATTTGATTTAATTTAATTCAATTTAATTTATTTGATTTAATTTCTTAATTTAATTTAATTTAGTTTTAATTTAATTTAATTTAATTTAATTTAATTTAATTTAATTTAATTTATTTATTTAATTTAATTTAATTTAATTTAATTTTATTTTATTTAATTTAATTTATTTAATTCATTTAATTTAATTTAATTTGTTTATTTAATTTAATTTAATTTAATTTAATTTAATTCAACTTTTAATCTTAATTTAATTTAATTTAATTGAAAATTTTTGAAAGAGTTTAATGATTTAATTTTAGTTTAATGATTAAGTCTTTTAATATTTTAAATTTGAGTTATCATTTTAATTAAGAGTTGAGTATTAATGAGATGATTAATTTAGGGATTTTTAAATTAAAGAATAAATCTCTTCCTAATAATATCCCTATTTTAATAATTCCAAATTTATTATTCTTCCAAATTCAATTAATTATTTAATTAAAGTTTAATCATTTTAAATTGCTTAATGGGTTTCTACCCTTTGATTATTTAATTTCAATCATCCAAATCAGATTAGGATCAAATATTTTACTTGTTAATTTTTTTATTAAACCTAAAGTCTTAATTAAGGATTAAAATTTTAATTACCATTTTGCCCTTTAAGCTCTAATAATTTCATAAATCACTAAATTGAACTCAAATGAACTTGAAATTTTTATGTGACTTCACTTATGTGTCAATGAAGACATGAGAGGAGAAAATGTGATTTTTCTGTATTTAATTTATTTATATAATTATTTTTTTATAGAAAATAGAAATTTCCAAGGAAAATTCAATAATATGACCAAGGGAAAGTTTCTGTCCTTAAGAAAATTAGGGAACATTCCTAATGACCAGAGGACCACTTGGACCAAATTTTGTAATTTTTTGAATTATATTTTATTTATTAGAATTATTTTAAGTTCTGGAGTATTAATTAATTTAAAAATAAAATAAATGTTGAAAAATAAATTTTATAATTTTTAAAATTCTCTCTGATATCAAGGATTCCAGAGAACCAAACTTTACAATTTTCTGATTTCTCCTTGATTTATTATAATTATTTTGGTGAAAATGCTAGAAAATACATTTTTTTTTTAATTTAAAATTACCCTAGAGCTTTAAAAATTAATATCTCACTAAATAGACCTAGGAAAAATATGGGACTTGTTCCTAAGTGATTAAAATTCAAAATATGACATTTTGGTGAATTTTATTATTTTTGTGATTTTTATTATTTTTTAATTATTAAAATATTAAAATAATATTAAAAATCAACTTTTTTAGAAAATTGAAATTTTAATTTTCTTAAACTCCCCTGATATCAGAGAGACTCCAAAACCAATTTGGTGAATTTTTGAAAGATATTTTGAAAGTTATGAATTTTTAAAGTTTAAAATGACTAAGTGGCTTAATTAACCCAATTAGTGGGGCTAACCAAATCCAATTGACCTCAAATTTTTATGGTGGGTTCCTCTGATCCTAAAGGTCAGTGGAGAATTAATTTCAAGTCAATTTGATCTATGGTTAACTCTAATTAATTAGAGATCTATTTTGGGTATTTAAGCCAATTAGGGTTAATCTGAGTGAATTAACTCAAATCCTATTTTTCCTAGGGTTCTCTGGTCATATGGAACATCACCAAATTTTCCTAGAATTTATTTCACAACATGCTAATTTTTGAAATTAAAATACTTAAAACAGACAACATGCATTTGAAAAATCAATAACTTTTCACAGAGATGGCTCTCGACCTTGGAAAATTCGGGGAATGTTCCCAAATTCGGAGGCTTCAAAAGCCCTATGGTCTCATGCCATGGTGAATTTTATGAATTCATGGAGAATTAAATGTATGCAGAGAGTAAATAAATTATTAAAAATAAAATACTTGATGAAATTAAATGATTTCTTTTCCACATTATTCTCCTCTGTTCACTCGAGCAAGAGGGTATTTTTCTTTTATTTTTCCGATTTTTCTACACGGAGATATGAATTTTCCAAGTTTAGGGAATTAAATAAATAGAAAATACCCCTAATTTTCTACTTATCCACGCGGCGCCAGCGCATCCTTAGCCTCTCCGAAGCGGTACGTGTCGCGGCGCGATTGGGCGCCGCCATCTGAGTCAGCCGTCCCGGGACCCGCAGTTCACGTAACGTTCTCTGGTCCGGCGCAATCTGATCCGTCCGCTCGATACACGCGCGATCCAACGGCTCCTGGTCATCGTCTACGACTGGTGTGCACCCGTGACCGTCAACCCTCTAACCCTAATTTCTCACTCGATTCTCAATGGATTTTCGTGTTCTTATGCTCTATGGATTCGTCTTGAAGAGACGAACACATCCATACGGTAAACATGCATTGAAATTTACTCAAATGAAATGGAGAATCTCTGTAAGCTCGGGAAGAAGAAGGAGTTCATACCTTTGCTCAGAGAAGTGAAGCTTCGATCTGAGAGTTGTTGCACCTTCGACCGGATCCTAGCAAGCTCCGCGATGAAGTCTCCCGGTCCAGTGAATTGTCTAGGTTGGACTTCGATCACGGCTCGATCACAAAGCTTGGAGTCCGGAGCAACCGGGTGGCTCGGAGATGGGGCTTTTACGGTGGACACCTTCCCTTGGTCCGGTGAAGGTGTAGAGACAATCAATTTGGGGATTGGCTCACCGTGGAGGAGTGTCCCGGTTTTGGGCTTGGATTTCAACTCCGAAATTGAGCTCACGGAGAAGAAATGGCGAGGGGATCTCACTTGGGGATCAAGTGCTCGTGTATGAGGAGGGGTCTGGAACAATTTTGGCGGAGTTTTGGCAAGGTTTTTGCAACTCTCTTCTCATGGCCGTGAGGGGGTGGTATTTAAATAGGCATGGGCTGGAGGGCCTCCTGTGGGGAGTTAGGGCTTGGGATCAGCATGCTCGGTGAGGAGAAGAACAGCCATGGTGACCACTAGGCATGGGGCGGCTCAGCAAGGAGAATTTCAATGTTGGCTCACTCCCAAGGTCTCGGGCATGGCGTTTTCCGGCGGATCAGGTGGCCGGCCGGCCGAGCATGGGTCACCCTCAAGGTCGGGTGGGTCGGGGCTGGAGGCTTGTGCGATCAATTAGCATTGGCCATGTGTAAAGGGTTTGAATCAAAGTGGAATGGGAAAGGGCTAGTTTTGGGTCTAAATGGGTCAACCCTTGGTTTTGGGTTAGGTTCACCCTCCAAGGCCAATTTGGGCTGAAGGGAAAGTCACTTGGATCAGCTTGATTAGTGGGGTCAAGTCACAATCCAAGTACAATTAAGCTTAAGCAAGAGTTAGGGGAGACATGGGAGTGGTTAATTACTCTTAAGAGAATCATTAAAGGGTCCCCTCCTCTTGCCATTTTGGGTATGGTGAAGTGTCCAAGGCTTTCATGGCTCACATGTGGCTCATGCATGGCTTCATGGCTCACCTTTGGCTTGGGGAAAGCTTGGTCAATTTCATGAAAATGGATTTTAGGAATATTTTGGTATTTTTGGGCAATTTGGCATGGTGCTTGATTTAGATTTATTTGATGATGTAATTGAAACTTAGGGAATGATTTTCATCAAATGGATGACAAATGAAAATGTCATATGGGCTTTAGAATCAATTTTGGGCTCATTGAAATGGTTTTAGATGGGCTTTTAAATGGTTTAGGAAAGTGGGCTTTTGAATTTTAAAATGGATTTTTGGGATGAAATTTTGGTAAAGGCTTGGGCCAAATAATTGTTGAGTTTGGTTTAGGGATGCTTCATGAGTGGTTTGAAACAAATTTGAGGTGATTTGGGTTTGAATTGGGTTGGATATGGGCTTTTGGTAAAGAGGCTAAAGTGGGCCAAAATGGGCTACCATGGGCCAAAGTTGGGCTAGAGTTGAAGTTGATGTGAAATTAATGTTGGGAAATGTTTTTGGGAGTGTTTCAAAGAGGTTTTGGCTTTGGTTGGGTTTTGATTTTGGGGTTTGGGCTCATTTGGGCTAGGTTTAGGTTTAGGTCAAAATTGGGCTTTTGATTTTGGGTTGAATTTGAGTGGGGTTTGGGTCTAAATTTTGGGCAAATCATGTTAGTGTTTTGTTTATGGGGATGTCAAGGAAGGTTTAGAAAAGATTTGGGGTTAATTGGAGTTGAATTGGGTGAGTTTGGGTTAGGTTTGGGTCATAGGTCCAAATTGGGCTTTAAGGCCAAAAGTGAAATTGGATCCCAATGCCAATCAAATTGGGCTTGTATTTGGTCTAGATTGGTGTTGGGGATGTTGAATTGAAGTTTAGAATTGAATTGGACCAGAATTTGGGTCAATTGGGTAGGTTTGGTTTGACATTGGGTTTACTTTGGGTTAAAATGGGTCAAATTGGGGGTTTTGACAAAAGTGGGGTAAATTGACAAAATTGGCCCATGGTGTAGTTGAACAAAATGAAATTGGGAATATTTGGGATTTTCTGGAATTTTCTGGGAATTTTCTGAATTTTTGGATTTTTGGGTCAAAGGGGTATTTTGGGTATTTGGAAGGTATTGGGGGGTATTTTTGGAATTTTTGGTATTTTTGGATATGGATGATCAGTTTGAGTGATGTGGAAATGTTTGGGATTGATTTTGGAGAATTTTGGGTAATTTGGAAATTTTTGAGAAATTTGGGCTATTCAAGAGCTTTGGGTAGGTTGGCGGGTGTTGGGTCCCGGGGTCAAAATCGAAAATTTGGAAAATTGAAGATTGGGTGGATGTAAGTGAAATGAAATCATTTTTGTTGAGCCATGAAGCCATATCAAGCCCACATGAGCCATGAAGGGACTCATTTGAGGTATCCATTCATGTTGTTCCTAACCCTTGCCGAGGGCTTAGGGGTTAAGGACCATCCATGTGAATCACCTACATGAGTCGTGAAGTTAAGTTGGGTAAGGGTGTGTTTTTTTTTTTAGGAGGTGTGTGAAAGTGTAGTGTGTAGGTGTAGTGTGTGAGTGTAGTGTGTGTGTAAGTCAGCCCTTTACTGGACAGGGCCACCTGGGCGGTCCTAGGCCGAAGAGTCCTATAGGAACTCATCCTTTAAACTTCCACATTTGATTTCAATCCTCTAGGTGATTAGGGGTCTATAGTCAAGTTTGTGGAGTTTGCAGGGAGTTAAGAAGTGGTTTGAATACCTGCGTGTTGACCTCATTTTTGATGAGGTATTCTCTTCTTCTCTTTAGTATTTCAGGATCTCAACTTTGAGCTTTTCCTTTGACTATCTTAGAAGACTAGAATTGGGATCCACCATCTAGAATTTCAAACCACTTCTTAACTCCCCGCAAACTCCACAAACTTGACTGTAGACCCCTAATCACCTAGAGGGTTGAAATCGAGTGTGGAAGTTTAAAGGATGAGTTCCTATAGGACTCTTTGGCCTTAGGACCGCCTGCTGGTCCTGGCTCGATGAAGGGCCGACTTACACACACACTACACTCATACACTACACTTCCATACACCTCCTAAAACACACCCATACCCAATTTGATCTCCCGACTCATAAAGGTGATTCACATGGATGGTCCTTAACCCCTAAGCCCTCGGCTAGAGGGTTAGGAACAACATAGTGAATGCCTCAAATGAGTCCCTTTATGGCTCATGTGGGCTTGGTATGGCTTCATGGCTCATCCAAAATGATTTTATTCCACTTACATTCACCTAATCTTCCATTTTCCAAATTTTTAATTTCTGACCCCCGGGACCCTACACCCGCCAAGCCTACCAAATGCCTCGAAATTACCCAAATTTTCCAAAATCTCCAAATCACCCAAAATTCTCCAAAATCATTCCCAAACATTTCCACATCACTCAAATTGATCATCCATAACCAAAAATACCAAAAATTCCAAAATACCTCCCAATACCCTCCAAATACCCAAAATACCCTCTTAGCCAAAAAAATCCAAAAATTCAGAAAATTCCCAGAAAATTCCAGAAAATCCCAAATATTCTCAATTTCATTTTGTTCAACTACACCATGAGCCAATTTTGTCAATTTACCCCACTTTTATCAAAATCCCCAATTTGACCCATTTTAACCCAAAGTAAACCCAATGTCAAACCTAACCTACCCAATTGACCCAAATTCTGGTCCAATTCAATTCTAAACTTCAATTCAACATCCCCAACACCAATCTAGACCAAATCCAAGCCCAATTTGATTGGCATTGGGATCCAATTTCACTTTTGGCCTTAAAGCCCAATTTGGACCTATGACCCAAACCTAACCCAAACTCACCCAATTCAACTCCAATTAACCCCAAATCTTTTCTAAATCTTCCTTAACATTCCCATAAACAAAACGCTAACATGATTTGCCCAAAATTTAGACCCAAACCCCACTCAAATTCAACCCAAAATCAAAAAGCCCAATTTTGACCTAAACCTAAACCTAGCCCAAATGAGCCCAAATCCCAAAATCAAAACTTAACCAAAGCCAAAACCTCTTTAAAACACTCCCATAAACATTTCCCAACATTAATTTTACATCAATTTCAACTCTAGCCCAACTTTGGCCCATGGTAGCCCATTTTGGCCCATCTTAGCCTCTTTACCAAAAAGGCCCATATCCAACCCAATTCAAACCCAAATCACCTCAAATTTGTTTCAAACCACTCATGACACATCCCTAAACCAAACTCAACAATTATTTGGCCCAAGCCTTTACCAAAATTTCATTCCAAAATCCATTTTAAAATTCAAAAGCCCACTTCCCTAAACCATTTTAAAAGCCCATCCTTTACCACATCCAAAAGGCCCAAAATTGGTCCCAAAGCCCATATGACATTTCCCCTCATCATACTTTCAATTAAACTCAATACCTAAGTCCTAAATTCATCATCAAATCATTCCAAATCAAGTTCCATACAAATTTCCATCAAATTACCAAAAAATTCCTATAATCCATTTTCATGAAATTGACCAAGCCTTCCCCAAGCCAAAGGTGAGCCATGAAGCCATGCATGAGCCACATGTGAGCCATGAGAGCCTTGGACACTCCACCATACCATATTGGGTAGGAAGGAGGGACCCTTTCCTTAATCCCTAAAGCTCATTAGCCTTAATCATGATTCACCTAAACCTAAATTTAATCCAAATATATTTGGATGGAGACTTCTCCATGCCAAACCAAGTCGATCCCTTTGATCCCCCACGGCACCCAAAGCCATCTTGAGGGGTGCACCAAGCCCAAATGGGTGAGTTGACCCATTTAGACCCAAAACTAGCCATGCCCCATTCTACTTTGGATCAAAGCCTTTACACTTGGCCATTGCCAATTGCTTGCACAAACACCCAACTCCGACCCACTCGACCCCGAGGGTGACCCTCGCTCGCCGGCCAGCCACCCTGCCGCCGGAAAACACCATGGCCGAGAGCTCACATGTGAGCCAACTTTGAAATTCTCACCTGCCGAGCCGCCCCATCCCCAGTGGCCATTGTGGTCGTTCTTCACATGCCGGGAGCAGCTGATCCGACCCTCAACACCCCCCGGGAGAGCCTCCAACCATGCCTATTTAAACCCCTCACTCTCTCGGCCATGAGGGGTGCTGAAACAAACCTTAAGGAAACTCCGCCAAAATTGTTCCGGACTACTCCCCATACACGAGCACTTGATCCCCACCGAAATCCCCCGCCATTTCTTCTCCGCGAGCTCAATTTCGTAGTTGAAATCCAAGCCCAAAACCGGACACTTCTCCACAGTGGACCAATCCTCAAATTGATTGGTCCTACACCTTCACCGGACCAAGAGAAGGTGTCCACCAGCAAAAGCCCCATCTCCAGGCCACCCGGCTTGTTCCGTAATCCAAAGGTTGTGATCGGCCTTGGTGGAAATCACACCTGAGCAATTCACCACATCCCCGGGCTTCATCCCTAGCCTCCTGCAGCTCCAACGAACGTGCCGAGCATCTCCGATCGAGGCTTCACCTCTCGCGAGCTAAGGTATGAGCTAATTCTTCATCCCGAGCTTCCGGAGATTCTCCATTTCAAATGCTTCAATTTCGATGTATGATAACTCAGTATAGATGTGTTCGTCTCTTCAAGACGAATCCATATAGTATAAGAGCATGAAAATCCATCGAGTATCGAGTGAGATATTAGGGATTTAGTGTGGACGGCTCTCGGGCGAGGACACTTGGGGACGATGAACGGATGCCGTCCATTTAATACACGCGCGGACGGACGGCCGAGATCGCGTCGGACCGTGAAGACGGAGCGATACGGCGGGCCCCCGGAGCGCCGACTCGGATGGCGGCGTCAAATGGGAGCGCGCCGCGTGTGCCTTCGGAGATGCTAAGGTCGACGCGGCGCCGACTCGGATAAATAGAAAATTAGGGGTATTTTCTATTTATTTAATTCCCTAAACTTCAAAAATTCATAACTTTGTGTAGGAAAATCAGAAAAATAAAATAAAAATACCCCCTTACTCAGTGAACAGAGGAGAATAATGTGGAAAAGAAATCATTTAATTTCATCAAGTATTTTATTTTTTATAATTTATTTACTCCCTGCATTGTTTTAATTCTTCATGCATGTACACAATTCACCATGGCATGAGACCATAGAGGCTTTGAAGCCTCCGAACTCGGGAACATTCCCCGAATTTTCCAAGGTCGAGGCCACCTCTGTGAAAAGTTATTTATTTTTCAAATGTATGTTGCTGTTTTGAGTGTTTTAATTCCAAAAATTAGCATGTTGTGAAATAAATTCTAGCAAAATTTGGTGATGTTCCTTATGACCAGAGAACCCTAGGAAAAATAGGACTTGAGTTAGTTCACTCAAAATAACCCTAATTGGCTTAAATACCCAAAATTGGACTTTAATTAATTAGAGTTAACCATAGATCAAATTGACTTGAAATCAATTCTCCACTGACCTTTAGGATCAGAGGAACCCACCATAAAAATTTGAGGTCAATTGGACTTGGTTAGCCCTATTAATTGGTTTGATTAAGCCATTTAGTCATTTTAAACTTTAAAAATTCATAACTTTCAAAATATCTTTCAAAAATTCACCAAATTGGTTTTGGAACCTCTCTGATATCAGGGAATTTAAGAAAATTAAAATTTCAATTTTCTAAAAAAGTTGATTTTTAATATTATTTTAATATTTTTAATAATTAAAAAATAATAAAAATCACAAAAATAATAAAATTCAAAAAAATGTCACATTTTGAATTTTAATTACTTAGGAACAAACCCCATATTTTTCTTAGGCCTATTTGGTGAGATATTAATTTTTTAAAGCTCTAGGGTAATTTTAAAATTAAAAAAATGTATTTTCTAGTATTTTCACTAAAATAATCATAATAAATCATAGAAAAATCAGAAAATTGCAAAATTTGGTTCTCTGAAATCCTTGATATCAGAGAGATTTTTGAAAAACATAAAATTCATTTTTCAACATTTATTTTATCTTTAAATTAATTAACACTCCAGAACTTAAAATATTTATAATAAAAATAATATAATTCAAAAAATTACCAAAATTGGTCCAAGTGGTCCCCTGGTCATTAGGAATGTCCCCTAATTTTCTTAAGGACAGAAACTTTCCCTTGGTCATGTTATTAAATTTTCCTTGAAATCTCTATTTTCTACCAAAAATAATTAATATAAATAAATTAAATACAGAAAAATCACATTTTCTCCTCTCATGTCTTTATTGACATATGAGTGAAGTCACATAAAAATTTCAAGTTCATTTGAGTTCAATTTAGTGAGTTATGAAATTATTAAGCTTAAAGGGTAAAGTGGTAATTAAATTTCTTTTAATCTTTAATTAAAACTTTAGGTTTAATAAAAAAATTAACAAGTAAAATATTTGATCCTAATCTGATTTGGATGATTGAAATTTAATGATTGAAGGGTAGAAACCCATTAAGCAATTTAAAATGATTAAACTTTAATTAAATAATTGATTAAATTTGGAAGAATAATAAAATTGGAATTATTAAAATAGGGATATTATTAGGAAGAGATTTAATCTTTAATTAAAAAATCCCTAAATTAATCATTTCATTAATGTTTAATTCCTAATTAAAATGATGATTCAAATTTAAAATATTAAAAGACTTAATCATTAAACTAAAATTAAACTATTGAACTCTTTAAGATTTTAATTAAAATTAAATTAAAAATTAAATTAAATTAAAAATTAAATCAAATCAAATTAAATCAAATTAAAAATTAAATTAAAAATTAAATTAAATTAAAAATTAAATTAAATTAAATTAAATTAAATTAAAAATTAAATTAAATTAAATAAATTAAATTAAATTAAATTAAATTAAATCAAATTAAATAAAAATTTTTAATTAAATTAAATCAAATTAATTTAATGTAACATCAAATCAAACTAAATTGAATTAAATTGAATTAAATTAAATTAAATTGAATTAAATTAAATTGAATTAAGTTGAATTAAATAACATCACCTAAGACATAAAGAAATAAGCTTAAAATAACTTGAACACTATTCCAAATTTAAACCTTTCAATTGAAATTAAACTAAATCACAAACCATTCGAACACCAATTTACCCTCAAAAGCTTTAGTTATCATAACTCCTAAACGTGAATATTAAATGAAATGTTACTTCACTTATAGGACATTCAAATATCCTAGTTCATCGAGCAAGTTAACAAAACTTCAAGACCTCGGACGATCGATTCATTTACATAATTAAATTCATTTGGACTTAAAACAATCCTAGAAATATTGAAAAGATGTTTAAGATTCTTCTTAAGCACTTCCTCAATATGATAGGATATTTATAAGAACAATTGAACTTAGTTGTTCTTTGATGAAGAAAATCGTCTTCAAATCAAAAACACAAGGAACCTAGACGTCATAGGAAATGACTAGCATGAGATTAGAATTTGGTAGAAAACCATAGCCCTTACCTTAGCTTTACCTAGGAACTTGCTTAAATATTCTAACTGTGTTTTAAGTGCAGCTTGGGATGACGGGAAGACCCTCCAGGTACGCTTCTATTTTATTGCGTTTTATTTTACGGTAATTTATTTAATCGCATCGCACTTATTTTTCTTGCATGATAAACAACGATTGCATGAAAACCTACACCTTTAGGATCGAAACCAAAACCGAAACCCATAACTAAATTAAAAGACACTACAAGATAAAATTCACCTCCACAACATTTCAAAATATAAGACAACTCAAAATTTAATCACAAACGAACAACAAAACTACAACTACAACTAAATTAAAACGTCTTGTTGGATGATCGGGAATACCTCGGATGATGTAACCTACGTGTTGCTAACTGGATTTCCCACTGATCTAAATGAAAGTGTGGAACTCATTCAATTGAGTTTAACAAATTCATCCGGACTAAGTGAATCCGATAAAAATAACGATGCCTGGAAGGATGGAACCGTGGGATCTTAACCGGTGTTGTTATAATCAACTTTAAGATTTGTTTTAATTAAAACACAAAAAACACTTGGAAATTAAGACTTCTCTAAACCAAACACTTTTCTCATCCCCTGATTTATGATTTCTAAAACTAAACCTCTGCAACAACAAGGAGCTCGAGCATGGTGGGCGAAGCACGGCCATCGTCGTCAAAGAAACTTGAACCTACTTCAACAAAACTTTCCTAGATTTAAACAACAAAGCCATAGGACTTCGAGGTAGCTTGCTAGGGCAACATAAATCCTCAACTCTTCGTTAGGCATTTGCATGATCATATCATGTAAATTAAGTCCTAACCTGGTCTTAGGATTCCGAGGTAGTCGTCCGATACGACATAAACCCTCATATCTTCCGAGTTATTTGTATGACTCTATCATATAAATATAAGCCCTAATTAATTAAAATTAGCAAGATTAAAACATTAAATAAACATTAGGACTTTCCTAAATCCAAGCCAAACAATAGGGTAGTCGGGAAATTATCGAAATTCACTTCGAATCCGTAATTTCTCCTACTTTTCTTCCTTTGAATTCCCAAAATAAAATGTTCCAAACTTGATCCATTCCCTATTGAAATTCAAAAAATTCAATTCTTTGAAAACCTAAACTTTGAAATTCTTGAGAGCAGAATTATTGATTACTATCGAGAGTTTTCTTAGGTGATTCCCGTCACTTAAGATGTAATTAACTATAGTGGCTTGCCCTTATAGGGAATTTTAAAGAACCCGAGTAATATAAACCCCGTTTAATGTTTTCATATTAAGCGGGGAATTTATCGACTTATAAAATTGGTTCGCGGACCAAACGGATGTCACAAACCTTTCTAGTTTATTTAATCGAGCCCCATTATCAAGCGATGTGTCTATTCTTCGGGATAGATACACGGTTCATGGTGCGGTGCTCGTTTATATAAACTATTCGAGATGTGAGATCAGTTCGACTTCATATCTTAAAATTTTTTAAAATTATTTTCAAAATCAAAACACTACTTTTCAAATTATATATATATGTAAATTAAATTAAAAATTCGCCGACAATTTCGTAGGCGACCCTTTTAAAAAATACAATACTCAACCTAAAAATAAGCCGTACATCTGCGTCGCATCGGAAATATCGTAGAAGATGTTAGTTCGTACACTCGAAGAGTAGGAAAGATTTCTATATTTATGTTATATTTGTGTGTGTATATATATATATATATATATATATATATATATATATATATATATATATGTGTGTGTGTGTGTGTGTTGATTTGGAGTTAGATTTTATTATGAGTCGAAATTTTATTTGATCATCTCAGATTTGATGAGATTTTATGTAAATTGTTATGTCTCAGCATTTAGAGTGTTGTGGTGTGGATTGCAATGCTGAGTAGTATGGATTTGAACATTAAGTTAAGTAAGTGCTAAGTTGTTAGTGTGAAATTTGTAAGTCTCATGGATTTTATATATAAAGTTATATTGTTTGTGTTGTGTGACTTTTTATGAGTATAAGTATCTAATCTTCGTATTATTATTAAATTAAGTGATCGGAAGATTGATTAAGGGCAATTCGAGGTTGAAAATGATTGACGAATTTCAAAAATTTAAAATTTTTGGGATCTCGCCGACTGCGAGAATTATCTCGCTGACAGCGAAACCAAGCTCGCCGACGGCGGATTTTTCCCTAAACTTTTGCCTTATGAAATTAATTAGCTCGCTGACGGCGAGAAAAATCTCGCTGACAGCGAGATCGCGAAAAGACCTATATTTGACCGGTCAACCGACACTATTCATCATCCCTTTCCTCAAATTTTCGAAAAAACCGACCTAGGGCTTGAGAGATCTCGGATTTGAGGTGATTTTAACACTTTTGGACACTGGATTTCATCTTCCCTTGGTAAGAGCTTCACTCCTATGCAAAAATTTTTTATTTTCACCATGGATTTCTTCTACATTGGAGAATTTTGAAAATTTTCGAAATGTGGAGAAAATACTTGGAAGAATTTCATAAAAATTGATTTAAATGGATTTTAGTTGTTGTAGGAAACCTTCTTAGTAATATTTTGGAGTTTAGTTAAGATTTTTGCAAATTTCACAGATCGAGAAATGGCTCCACGACAAAAGCGACGAATAGATTATGACGAAACCGATTCATTAATGCAAGAGCACAAACGTGATATTTTCAAAACATACAAGAAAGAAAATGCATTCAAGATCGAGTTTTCAAGAATCCAGGAGGAGAAGTTGAACGAATCATTCAGGAGCGAGGATAGGAAAATTTCTGTTTCGTTACCAACAGAGCAGCTGTAGAAGTAGTAAAGGAATTTTATGCAAATTTAACACGAGTCGAAGATGCACCGGTTAAGGTTAGAGGATTTTTTGTAGATTTCAACGTCGTTAGAATAAACGCTTATTATGAAGTACGAGAAACATATACCAGCGAGTATGAAACTTTTGGAACTATGGAAGGACCACCTGGAAGAGGTGATCGACTTTCTCACCGATGGGAAAGGAGTCCGGAAGATAAAGCGATTGGAACGGGTAAATTTCCCTCTTTCTATGCTAAATGCAACATCTAAAGCCTCGGCATTATTTTATTTGTTCTACTTTGTTACCTACCTACCACCATAGTGAGGTAACAAGAGATAGAGCAGTTCTGAATTTCTGTATTCAGAACCAGAAGAGTATTAATGTGGGAAATGTTATTTATAAAAACATATTAGCCACTGCTAGAAATGAAAGTGGAGGAGGACTAGAACATCCTGGTCTTATCTATGCACTTTGCCAATTATCTGGGGTAGAGGCAAGAGATGATGAGGAATGGATTGAACCTATGAAACCCCTTACTCACGCTAATATAAAGAAATATGAATCCTACGAAGGATGGAGATCTGGGACAAGGGATTATGTACCTTCTTCAAGTAGAGATATACCCTCTACTTAGTTATGATCCACCCCTCGGTACACCACTCCTACCCTTCAAGATCTGATGAATGAATTGACCCTGAGTAGAAAGAGTTTTGAGTTATTTGGAGAAAATATGGAAAGAAGATTTGAGCATATAGATCAAAGGATCGGAGGCTTGGAAAGAAGACACGATTATGATAGCGAATATCTCCAGCGACATTCAGAATACGAAATTGCATACTATGAAGCTGAACGTCGATATAGGAGTGGTGATTTAGATGTTGTCTTTCCTGAGTGCCCCCGTTATTCACGAGTACCGACTGCTCGGCCTTCTCGACTCGGAGATCGGGGAGATGACATAGTTTGGGATTTTAATGTAGAAGATTAGAGCTTTTGTTTAGTTTGTTTGGTTTCTTTAGATTTGTTGTTATTTTGAGAAACTTTATTATTTTGGATGTGATTATTCTGTACTTTCTAGAGACTATGGATGTTGGTATGTATGTTTATGTTATGATGTTAGATTTCTTATGTGTTAAATTAGTTGCAATTTTTTTTATATATAGGATGTTAGTTTAAGTTTTTATAAGTTATGAATGTTAACATTGTTTAGATTGTTTTAATATGTTTTAAAATAGATTAGTAAATTGTATGTGTAGTAATAGATTAAGTTTTCAATTGTTATGTTTGATACTTATTTTAAAATTTCATCCCTGCACTTTCTTTTAAATATTATATGTGGAAGAATACTAACAGTACAGGTTATGTAAGTAATGAAAAAGCCTGCAAAAATTTCAAAGAAAAGAAATACCTAAAGCCCAAAGGTATGATGAATTTTATTCTATACTTTCCCTTTTTCAATATGTAATATAGATAGAAAAATTTAAGTTTGGGGGAAGGTAAAAATACAAATTTAATTATTAAAATTGTTCTCAATTTTTATTTTCAAAAAAAAATTATTATCAAATGATTTTCTATAATAGTTTTTCAATTCAATAAACATGAATTACGTTATTTAATTATTATAGAAAGTTAAATAAAATGTTTCTAGTAATTCAATCAATTAATGGAATAAGATATTCGGTTAAAAGGAATAAGAATATAGTAAACTATTTAAAGTAAGGAAAACTATATTCTAAAAATTAAAAATTCTTAAGTATTTAAGTAAAAAAGAAAGGATAGAAACTCAATGAAGTAAATGCTATGAAATATATATAAGCAAAGAAATATTTTAAGTTTCAAATTTAGGAAGAGAAATTGAAGTTCAAAATTATTAACAATGCTATCCAGGATACGATAATCCTCACTCGAAAAAGAAAAAGAAAAAGAAGGATTGAAAATCAATCCAAAAACAAAAAGAAAAGAAAAGAAAAGAAAAAAACATAAAGTGAGGAGAAGCTTGAGAAGATGCGCTTATCAAAAATTGGCTTCAATGGATTCAACCTAAAGGGTAAAACTTAATTATATTTCTAAACTTATATTTATGGATTAGTATTTTACTAAATAGTGTTTTCTTGAATTTCTTATTATCTAAATATCTTAAGTAATTTACTATTTTAAATATAGTCATTCCTGAAATAAATAGAAAGCTAGAAATCTTAGACCTAATAACTAAATAATCTTATATCTATAAAGTTAATTTAATTACTCAGAAAAATTTATATGTAACTTTATTATAATGTTATTTAAATTTAATTCATATTATCTGAGTTGAAAAATTCTATTATAGAAATCATTATTTTTATTAGTATGAAAATTACTTGAGGACAAGTAATAATTAAGTTTGGGGGATTTTGATCACAGAAAAATACATTAAGAAATTCATATCTATTTTTGATGAAATTGCACCTTAAAGAAAGGTATTTTCTTTATTTTATTGCAGGAATGAAGATTTATAAGTGATGGAAGCAAAAGCATGAAATGGAGCAAATTTGGATCAAAAAGGAGGAAATTCATGCAAATTGAACTAAGTCGCCGACGGCGAGATCGAGGCCGCCGACGGCAAGATCATGAGGAGAATTTCTGAAGGAATTATAACTACCTCGCCGACAGCGAGCCCGAGCCCGCCGACAGCGAGATCCCGCGGTTTGAAGACCTTTTTAGAAGTCCCGCTGACGGCGAGGTCGTTTCCCGCCGACGGCGAGACAGTTCAAAATACAAATACATTGAACCTGGACACTTTTTGAAGAGGTGTTTAAGCACCCCTTGGACCTTTGCTTACCTCTATAAATAGAGGCCGAATTCTAGTGATTGTATGTGTCTTTCTAGTGTCTTAAGTGTCATTTGTGTGTGTCTCTTGAGTCTTCTATGTGTCTAATTTAGTGAGTTTGAGTGTGTTTAGTGAGTTCATTAGTTTAATTGAGTGCTATTTAGTTTGCTGTACTAGAAGGAAAATTCAAATGAACTTCAAGGAGTCTGCTTGGTGAGGAAATTAAGATAAGTATCTTTGTTTATTGTTGTTAACTTTAAATGAAATCCATGCTTTGTTTTATTCTCATGCATTCTGAGTAGTTTTCTTAGTCTTTTTCCTTGTTTATGAAAATTATGCGGATTGATGAAATTAAATAGAAGTACCTAATATAATATAAATAAATTGTGATAATTTTTACTTAAAACTTAATTTACTTTCAATCTGGCCAATTGATTTGTTAAAATATGTTGAATTATCAACTACAATAAAAATTACATCCAATATTCAAGGAAGTCAAAAGCCTTGGAAGGCGGGTGCAAATAAATAGGGAAATATTAATTATCGGACGTAGAATTGGACATTTTAGTGTGACAGACTAAAATATTCAATTCGGTCCTATTGTTTGAGAGTCGAAGTGTAGATGTTAGCCCTCGAGTGAGGGGAACGTGGGAGCTACGAAGTGGCGACCAGTATCCTCCCGACTCACCGCGGATTCGATAATCAAACATAGGATTAGTCGATGTTCTTTTCACTTCGGACCATAGGGTAAAGAATAGGAATGCTCCTATTTGTCACAATACAATTTAAGAATTCTATTTAAATTCATCATTCACTTAATTTTCTAAAAAACAAGGAGAATGATACTTTTTCTGAATTATTTAAATCAACTTATTTCAAGCATTAGTTTACTTTAGTTTACTATAGTTACTTTGAATTTCCGTTCATTTTATTCGTAAGTAATTCCTTTAAATTTAGCTGATAACAAATCTGTTAAAAACTTCCCTGTGGGATCGATAACCAGGACTCCACTAGAGCTCTGTATTACTTGATACGATACGTATACTTGCGTAGAATCCACATTATACATTAAATCATATATCTATATTTAAAGCGGGATCAAGTTTTTGGTTCCGTTGCTATTAACATAATTTGCAAACATATAAAAAGTGGGTCACTTAGGTGGAGGGCAGAAAGGCACCAATGACCAATTGGAGTTGGACACAGAGGCTGGACCAATTTAGGTTTTAATTTTGGTGGGTTGCTCTCGATTTTTGGCTCCTCCAGCGGCTAGGCCGGCCAGCCAAGCTATGGGAGGTGCTCAGGTTGTCAGGTGAGCTAGAGGGGAGTCATAATGGTGATTAATGGGTTTAGGGAAAGCTTTGGGCAAAGAAATATATGATTTGGCTATTTAAAGAAGTAGATCCCATAAATTAGGGGAGCGTTGGTCCATTGCTCATGTAACTTGGGCTAGGTGGGTGTAGAATGGTCCCTAGGGCTCACATCTTGGTTGTAGTGTCCTTGGCTTGGTCAATTTGGGTCATGGGTTCAACTTGAGGTGATTTGGATCAATATTGGGCTAGCTTGGGTTTGATCTTGGTTTGGGCCAAATTAATTAAGCAATATGGTGTGTATGATTGTTATTAAGATTTTGGAAAAGGTTTAGAGTGGTTTTGAATTGATTTAGGAGGTGGATTTGGTGAGATTTGGCCATTTGGTCTATTTGGGCATGTTGGGTTGACTTGTGTTTTGGTTAGGCTAGAGTGGGGCTAAGGGTCAATTGGGGTTCAAATTGATGTAGGGGAATGTCATAATGCATTTTAAACAAGAATTTGGTGGAAATATTGGGATTATAGGATTCAATTTGGTGGAATTTGGCATGTGGCACATTTGGGGCAAATTTGAGGATTTTGACTTAGGTTGGATTTGGTGAGGCTTGGGCTCAAATGTGGGTCAATTAAGGGATCAATTTGGTGTGTAGGAATATTATGAATAGTTTAGAATTCAATTTTGGGGAAATTGACTTAGCTAAGGGGTTCAATTTAGGGGATTTTAGGTCACATGGCCAAAACTAGGGCTTTTTGGTTTGGATTGAAATTGGGTTTGAAATTGGGCCAAATTGAACTTGTATTTGGTTTAAAATTAGATCAGAAATTGTGGGTTTGAGTTTATAATTGAAATTGAGGGAGATTGAGATAAATTTGGGTGGACATTTGGGTGATTTCGATACTTTGGGCCTTAAGGGGTAATTTGGAGAGTTTGGTCAAAATGGGTTAATTTGGTCAAATTAGGTCCAATTAAGTTGTTCAAATTGATTTTGGGGACATTTGGGATGATTTTGGAATTTTTGGACATTTTTGGAATTTTTGGATTTGGATGGGTATTTTGGTAATTTGGGGTATTTAGGGGGTATTTTGGGAATTTTGGTAAAATTGAGATGTTTTGGGTATTTTGAGTGTTAAGGAATGTTTTGGGATGATTTTTTGGAAAAAAAATTGGCTAAATTAGGCATTTTCATATTTTGGTCAAAATTAGGGTGTAGTGGCAATGTGGTAATTTGGTGTAGTTTTAGGGGTAAGCGGTCAAAGTTAGAATTTTTGGTAAAATTGGGTTTAAATGAGACTGGTAACCCATTTGAGTCATGGACCAAGAGAAATCCCCTATGAATCCTCCATGTGTTGGTTTTATCTCAAACCCTAGCCTAGGACCAAGGGCTTAAGGATCCACCCACATGAGTTTCCAAAAGAGTAGGAGATCAAGTGAGAAAGTTTGGTATGTTTGGTTTAGGATTGTAAGGTAGTGAATGTAAGTGTAAAGTGCAAGTGTTTGTGTGCTAGCTCCAGACCAGATATCTTAGGGTGAGTCCTAAGTCTTGACCATCCAATATTGAACCCCTCTTGGGCTTCCTTATGTTTTGTGTAATCATCCTAAGTACTTAGAGGTTAGATTTTAAGCATTTGAAAACTTCAAGTGAAGCGAGGAGAAGTGTTTTGAATTTCTATGGGGTATGGGTTCCATTGCTATTCTTCTAAGATAGTCATCAGGAAAGCCCTATGGCTAGACCCTTGGCTAATCTAAGGAAAGACTAGACCTCAAAAAAAGTGAGGTCAACAAAGTACTTCAGTTGCCCCACTACTGTTGTTACCTCATTAGAGTAAGGGAATAGATTGAGTTATTGTTATGAAGAATAAACCAAGGAAAACTATTGAGATGCAAAGTATTATTAAACTCATTCACCAAGAGCAAGGTAAGATTTTCACATTTAACCTGGTTCAAACAAAGAAATGTTTACTATAAAGAATACCACATGGATTTATGAGGTAGTTCCCCATAATATGGCCGACAATGATGATGGCACTGAAGAAGAAATTTTAAGTTCATCATCAATGACGGGCTCATCTAATGAAAATAATAATAAATTATCTATAAGTTTGGATTAGTGTTTTATTTTGATTTTTTTTAGTTTTGTTATTTTTAGACGTAGCTACGACATGTGTCTTACTTTGATTTTGCACATTCCTGTGTTTACTTTTACTACTTATGTCATACTTCTGCTATTTTTTTTTTTTTTTTAGAATTATTTTTCAAATGTTTCCTACTTTGATATTGCATCTCTCTCTTTTTGCTTATGTATACTGCTCATGATTATCTTTTACTATTAGTACCAATTTTATTAATATCTTTTTTTCTATTACAGATGGCTAGAGGTGATGCTCGCGGTCAGTCATCTGAGGAACCACGTGTCTTGGGCGAATTAGAGGCGTACTTACAAGAGCATAAAGGAGTTGTTTTCTTCTGCACCTGCTCCCACACCTAATAGCACACATTTTCTCATAGTTGTTTTACATCTGCTGTCACACTTACTACCGCACCTGAGTATCGACTACCAGTTGTTGCCCCGCTTACTACAGTCACATCTACTACACCCATTTATGCATTACCTCCAACTTGGGCTTTAGCTTCATCCACTGATGACCCTGGCTCCTCGACTCTAACCCCTGCGAGGGTATATACTCTGCTTGAGGGAGACTCATAAGTTATATTTAATATTAGATTATGTTTGTTGTTTAGTCTCAATATTTCTTGTGTAACTAATTTTTCCTCTCCATATCGCCCAAAATTTGCTCGTGACATGCTTCACAAAGATTTAAGGAGCATAAACAATCATCTGTATCTCATTTATAAGTAAATCATCAGTTCCACGCGGGACATATGGTTCCAAGAGTTCAAGATAGGATCATTTAATATGAATTAAAATTGTAACTTTAATTTAATTTTTTTGTGCTAATTGACATTGCATAATTTTTACGTTATAGAGACCCTTCAGTTGGCTTCCAAAGCATCGCCACTAGATCCTCCAAATCTTTGAGATTTGTGGTTGGCATCAATTAGGTGACATGTTACTACAGCACACAAGAAAGGGGAGAGGCCCGTCTGGGTGGGAAGGAGTTCTGGGCTTGGTTGAACATAGCTTGGGCCACTTCTGAGTATCAGAAAAAGGGATAGACGAACTGGGAGAACCAAATCACAAAGGGGTCAGGGGCACTATGCTCCAGGTTAGGGGCTCGCTCCCCAATACAAAGCAGTACAAGAGGATGGTAAGACTCTTTAAATGTTCAAAAATTTAATCTTTAATGTAATTATATGGTATTGACCATTTCCTTATGATACACAGGCTAATGACTTGAGCCGTGAGCCCTCCATTACGGAGTTGCTTGTCCAAACCCATTGGTGCCCTGGGACGCAGCAGTGCTCTCTGATCACTCCCACGGGTGAATGTAAGTAATAAATTGATTTTTCTATATGTTTTTTGTCGACACAAATCTAACAGAAATTGAACGAAAACTATTTATGTCGACATAAATTGCATTATTGCTAGCGCAAATTCGACACAAAGTTGACGCTAATACCATATTATTGCCAGATTTGTTATTGTTTTATGTCAGATTTGGCCGACACTAGCTTAATTTTTGTAGTGGACAGAATGGGTCCTTTTTTATTCATCTGTTGTATGCTTTGACCTTCGGAGGTCATCTTTAACCATGTCTTCTTTGATCCATTAAATTTTCTCAAAATTCATTCTGATATATTTTTTATGTACAGATGGGTTCTTCCTTTACTCTTCATATTATTACAATCTTTCTACAAAAAAATGAAACAAGCATTCAATTTTGCTTCTAGTTTATTCTATTCATTAACTCCTCTTATGCCACTTCAAAAACATATACGAAATAGATGCCCATACTCAACCTAAAATAACACAGTCCAAATTATCCTGTATGTATAACACTCCATGACTGCCTTTACGCAGCCTCCGCAATGCATGCATCACAGCAACAACTGGTTGTGTGAGTATGAAAAACAAAAACATCAAGACCACCAATTAAACAATGTTGCGCAGAATAACTTTACCCAGACACAGAAAAAATTCGAATTTTTCCTCGATACGCCCCTTTAATCCCATTCAATAATCATATCCAAAGGCATATTCCTTCTCTTCTGCTGCCACGCAGTTCCTCTCTCCCAGGCGCCCAAAAAAAACGATTTTTGATACCATTCCACAGCTAATGGCCTCGTCATTAAGTTCGCTAAAGAAGAAGATCAACCATATCGAATCATACTTACATATATAAATTATGGCCGAAGCTGCTCGCCCCTTTTACTTAGTTTCATGTTAACAGATCCTGCTTCTGTCTGTATGTCTGCATGCATGCATAAATGTCGATGATGGCAGAAGCTGTAGGGAAGGTTTTGGATTGGGTGGGCTGCCTCGGTGGTGGTGAGAGGAGAAGCAGGAGGCATTATTATTACAATTACTACGCTCCGAGTGGTATAACGGGGACGATGAAGAACAAGGGCAAGGGCCGTCCGCTCTCTTTGCAGGTTTTGCTTCTTTTGCATGCTGTTTATGTGGTTGAGAGTGATGTGTATTTG